>OX451741.1:770162938-770762938 GCA_948472305.1 Vicia faba | reverse complement strand
CATCACCTTCTACCTAGAAGAACTCCCCGGCAGAGCCCCGAACGCGGTCATCCCCTTACTGATAAGGGCAAAAATGGCCAATTTTGACGTCCATCGCATCCTGGTCGACGAAGGGAGTTCCGTCGACGTGATGTACAGTCAGCTGTTCTGAACCTTACAACTGGATGACTCGCATCTCTCTCCGTATGTGGGGTCGGATCTACAAGGCTTCAACGGCTCGACTTCCAAACCTTGGGGTTATGTCGAACTCCTGGTTACGTTCGGCGAAGGAACGGCTACGAGACAGGTTAAGGTCCGCTTCCTCGTCATTGATTGTCCGTCTCTATACAATTGCATCTTGGGGAGACCGACACTGGCAGAGCTGACGGCGGTGCCCTCGACCGTTCATTTGAAGATGAAGTTCTACACCATAAGGGCACGGGTAGCCACCATCCAAGGAGACCTAGCCGCTGCCCGTAGATGCTTCAACGCTGCCTCTAAGGGACGAGATACCGTCGACATAGGGACCAGACCCACCAAAAGAACAAAACAGGAGCCCGACAGGAAAGCATCCCCCGAGGAAGAAGTCCAGAAGGCTCCACCAAAGGTCGACTCCATAGCCCTCGACGCCCGCTTCGATCAGGACGAGCCATCCAACAGCGAGCAAATCCCACTCCGACCAATTCCGGACGGGGATTTTGAACTCGTTCCCCTCGGCACAGACCCGACCAAGGGAGTGAAGATTGGTAAGGACCTCCCCGACTTGACCAGAAAGCAAATCAAGGCCTGTCTGCACGAGAATGTTGATCTCTTCGCCTGGAGCGCTGCGGAGATGCCCGAACTCAACCCTGAGGTCGCCTGTCACCACCTCGCCATTGATCCAGCCGCCAAGGCCGTAGTACAACGTAGGCGTAGGCAGTCTCCAGAAAAAACGGAGGCTGCTGAAAAAGCTGTAAAAGACCTCCTAGAGGCAAATTTTATTTCTGAAGCCCGGTATTCCACCTGGCTGTCAAATGTTGTACTTGTGAAAAAGAATAATGGAAAATGGAGAATGTGTGTTGACTATACCGATCTCAACCGGGCTTGCCCGAAAGATGCTTTTCCCTTACCCAACATAGACATGCTGGTCGACAATTCGGTCGGCTACAAAACTTTGTCGTTCATAGACGCCTACTCGGGATATAACCAAATCCCAATGGCTCTGGGCGACAAACACTTCACGACATTCATGACCAGCTCGGGCAACTATTACTACAACGTAATGCCCTTCGGACTGAAAAACGCCGGGGCAACTTACCAACGCATGATGAACAGAGTTTTCAACAAACAGATCGGCGACATGCTCGAGGTATATATGGACGACATGATCGTCAAATCCCGAGCAGACACCGATCACGCTGCTCATCTCAAGACAGTCTTCGCCCAAGCAAGACAGTGCAAAATGAGGTTCAACCCCGAGAAATGCACGTTCGGGGTTAAGGCAGGAAAATTCCTTGGATTCTATCTAACAGAACGGGGAATTGAAGCCAACCCCGAAAAATGTCGGGCATTCTCCGACCTCCCAACACCGACGTCGAAGAAGTCGATACAAATCATGAACGACATGCTTACGTCGCTGTCCCGCTTCGTCGCGAAGTCCGCTCAACACGCCCTCCCCTTCTTCAAACTCCTTCGAAAGGAAGCAGCCTTCGAATGGAATGAGGAATGCGAGCAGGAACTTCGCCATCTAAAGCAAAGCCTGTCTCAGCCGCCCGTGCTATCTCGACCAGACGACGGGGAACCGCTGTACCTATACTTGGCCGTTTCAAATGAAGCCATCAGCGCAGCTCTTGTCCGCGAGACCCCCGACGGGCAGAAACCCATCTATTTCACGAGCAAAGCCTTACAGGGACCCGAAAGCAGATACCAGCAGATAGAAAAGGTTGCTCTGGCCCTCGTCAACGCGGCGAGGAGGCTCAGACACTACTTTCTGGCCCACACTATCATCGTGCGAACCGACCAACCGGTGAGGAAACTCCTGGGTCGTCCAGATATGGCGGGCAGGATGCTGAAGTGGTCCTTGGAACTCTCCGAATTCGACATTCAGTACGAAAGCAGGAAAGCCCTGAAAGCACAGGCCTTGGCCGACTTCGTCGCGGAAATGACCACTCACGACGCTCCCCCGGGGAAAGAACACAAGTGGACCATCTTCGTCGACGGAGCGTCCAGCTCGTCCGGAAGCGACGCAGGAATCCTCCTGGAAAACGAAGAAGGCGTAGTAATCGAGCACTCCTTAGTTCTCTCCTTCCCGACGTCAAACAACCAGGCAGAATACGAAGCCCTGCTCGCAGGACTGAGACTAGCCGAGGACCTGGGAGCCCGCGAAGTACAGATTTACACCGACTCCCAGCTCGTCGCCTCTCAAGTACAGGGGAGCTACCAGGCCAAAAACGACAACCTCATCGAGTATTTGAACTTAGTCAAAAAACACATGACAAAGTTCGTACGAGCAGAAATTTCTCATGTTCCCCGCGAGCAAAACACGAGGGCGGACATATTGTCCAAACTTGCGAGCACGCGAAAGAAAGGCGGAAATAAATCCGTCATCCAGGAATCTCTGGCACGTCCAAGTATCGAACCACCCTCGACTACAATCGAGATCCATGCCATCGGGGATGCCACGTCCTGGATGACCCCGGTTTATAATTTCCTGACAAAAGGAGAACTCCCGTCGAACCAGGCCGAAGCTGCCATTATCAAGCGACGAGCATGTTCCTACGTGGTTCTCGAGCAGAAACTGTACCGAAGAGGATTCTCCATCCCCCTCCTGAAATGCATCGACGAGTCCACCATCCCCGGCGTACTGCGGGAGATACACAAAGGGATCAACGCCCAGCACATGGGCGGTAAATCCTTAGCACGGAAAGCCCTTCGAGCAGGATACTACTGGCCGACGATGCAACAGGATGCCAAGGAACACGTAAAAAAATATGATAAATGCCAGAAGCACGGGGATATGCACCTCGCCCCCCCGCACGAGCTGAGCATATTGTCGTCCCCGTGGCCGTTCGCCTGGTGGGGCATGGACATCCTCGGGCCCTTCGTGCAAGGAACCTACCAGAACAAATTTCTCATCGTCGTCGTGGATTACTTCACAAAATGGATCGAGGCCGAGGCCCTCGCAAAAATCACCTCGCACAATATCCTCCGTTTCTACAAAAGAAACGTCCTCGCCAGGTTCAGAATTCCGCAGGCCCTGGTGACCGACAACGGTACCCAGTTCACCGACCACGGGTTCCAGGACTTCGTCACCAAACTAGGGACAAAACAAAATTTCACGTCAGTCGAGCACCCTCAGACCAACGGGCAAGCCGAAGCCGCGAACAGAGTCATCCTCTGAGGGCTCAAACGTCGGCTCGGCGAAGCCAAGAGAGGATGGGTCGAGGAGCTCCACAACGTCTTGTGGGCATACCGCACCAAACCCCACTCAACGACGGGTGAGACACCATTTCGACTGACATATGGCACCGAGGCTGTCATCCTGGTCGAAATCATGGAACCATCCCGACGAACGGAGAACCCCCTCGACGAAGAAATGAACGACGAGGCACTAAGGGATGAACTCGACCTAGTCGAGGAAATCCGATCGGGTGCAGCCCTGCGCGAAGCCACCCTAAAACAACGAGTGGCTCTACGCCACAACGACAAGGTCATCAAGCGCGAGTTCGAAATCGGCAGCCTGGTATTACGCAGGAACCAGAAAGATTCCCGCGAAGGGAAGCTGGCCGCGAACTGGGAAGGACCTTATCGCGTCCACGGCACCACGGGTACCGGGGCGTACTACCTCGAGCAATTAGACGGAGAGCCATTACCACGACCCTGGAACGCTGCTAAGCTAAAGCAGTACTACAGTTAGAAACTACCAACACCTGGGACCCTCGGCCAACGGCACCCGCGCTCGGTCAACGAGGAAAAACGTCCGACTTCGTATAAAGGCTAAGGTACAAGCCCGACATACGGCCAAATCGCACAGCATCGTACGGCAAACGAGGACGATCGATAGTGCCCGGCGTGGACAGCTACACCGAGCACCACCGTCGTTGTACCCATAAGGCAGAACACCCAGCTCGCGATGGGCAGTTCACGCCAAGGGCGAATAGTCCCTACCGGGCTTCGCGTCCGACTGAGCAACTTCGCTCCAAATGCCCGGCAAGTCGTCAAGAATGACGGGCCATCTAAAAGGGTCAAAGGGAAGTCTCTCCCCTCGAGCACAACACTTAGGTGACTCTGGCCAGCCAAAGAGGGTCGGGCACGTATACAAACGGGAGGCGGGCAGACTCGCTCGCCAAATCACAGCCGCTTACGGGCACGCCTCGGGCCCATGACTTAGGCTAAAATTTCATGCAAATATATAAGATTTCAAGCAAGGGCAAAACATTCAAATGTAAAACAGCATTCAGATAAAAATGCCCGAAGGCAACAAAGCAAACAATTATAAACCGACCAAGAAGGCCGGCGATGTTCATAACGTACAACAGACGGGCACGCGGACCCAAAGAATACAAATGTCAAAGGCACGCAGGCCCGCTATCCTAGTCAGGCTTCCCCAGAACCATCATTGTCGACGCCTGGAGAGTCGGGCGGGGGCACGATCACGCCATCCACGATCTGATGTGTGTGGCCTATACCCTCAGTGACCAGACCAGGGTTTAACAAGGAAAGCTGACCGACTGCGGAGTCGAACCCCTCCTCCAGAGCACCGACGCAATCTGCCTCGAGGAGCCGGATATGGGCGACCAGCTCCGATCGACTCTTCAAAGCCGCTATGTCCTCCGGCTCATCCTCGGCAGGTTGCATGGCAGCGTTCATTTCCTCGACCTGCTGGGCCAAGCGCCCGACTTCGGTCCCCAGACGATCCCTGTCTGCGCGGAGAAGCTCCCCCTCCTCGGCCAACTTCCCCGACTTTTCCTTCTCCAGGACCAACATCTCCCTCTCAGCATCCAGCATCGCCGTCTGCTCGCGGAACATCTCCTCGGAGCGTTCCAGGGCAGTCTTTAACTTCCACGAGCTCGAGGTGAGAGCCGCTTTCTCCTGCTCGAGTTCTTCGATACGGACAGGATCCCCCCCTTCCTCGGACAACACCAGGGCCATCTCGGCCATTTTCACCAGCCCGTCCATACTGGCGGCCAGATGCATCTTCCGATCCTCTTTGCTCATCCCTTTGATAGCCTCAGCCTCGTCGGCAACCACTGTCAGAGGGAATCTCTCGAAGAAGCCCTCCTCTTTGAAACAAGGGGGGAACGCGAAAGACCTGACAGCACTGGCATCCTCGCTGACAGTCGGACCACTTTCCACCCGGGTCCTCTTCCTTTGTATCAGGACGGTACTAGGGTCGACCTCTTCAACCTCTGGGGTCCCATCCGACGCGGCCCCCGAGCTGGGCAGCGAGTCCACCCTCACCGGCTGAGGAGCACTCGGACTGTGTGGCGGGCCCATCCTCGTCGCCTGGGGAGCCTTCACGACCCTCCTGCCTCGCTTCTGGTCGCAAGACAACTTCAAAAGCCTTTCCCATCGACTGGCCATCGAGCCTGCACAAAATAAAAGATGGGCTAGTATCGAGCAAGTTCAAAAATAAATGACGAGCAAAGAAATTCAAGTAATAAACAACCTAGCAGACGAGCAGCCTGCCTGTACGTCTGGCACTCCACGAGTGCCTTAGTATCAATCGGCCGGGACTCAAATGTCGGATAACCCTCTGCATCCAAGACATCGTCCCTTTCCCTCGTGGCCCACCGGGCAGGATGAAAGCTATCGACAAACCGACAAAGTGTGGCGTACGCCTCCTCGTCCTCCGAGCACATGTCCCCGGCAGCAGTATGGTAGTAACCAGTCCCGTGCTCGTAGTGCCTGAACATCCAGTGCACGGGGAACTTGGCCGTACGGGCCATCACAGGATTCCCATCGTCGCCCAAAACCGCCTCCCCGTCATCATCGCTTAGGGGCTCCTCCTCCTCGTACAGGGATCCTAAAGCAGAGGTGGTAACTGGCCGCACAACGTACCACTTGTCTTTAAAACCCCTTACGGAGTCCATATACATTTTGAAGAGTCTCCTCGACTGCTTTAAGGAGACCCAGCTGTGTTTCCCTCCTCGAGACTGACGTTGTAGATGAAAAATCCTGAAGAAGAGCGGTATGGTCGCCCCGATCCTCAGAAAGCGACACGTCAGCTCAAACGTCCGGATAAAGGCGAGTGAGTTCGGATGTAGCTGAGACGGGGCCAGCTCCAGATGAGTGAAGACCCCGACCTGAAAATCACTAAAGGGCAGCTGCAGCCCAAGATCTTTGAACGCGATCTCGTACATCGCGAAGCTATACTCTGGATACACCGAGCAGATCCGTGAACGGGAGGACAGGCGCATGACAACGAAATTCTTTTAGAAGTCAGGCTGGCCCTGGCCCGCTTCGAGGACAGCATATGGATTTCGGTCGCCTCGGCTGTATATCGACGCGATCCCTCGGGGCTCGGCGCCCACCCAATCCAGCAAAGGGTCATCGACAGTATCAATCAGGCTGACCGACTCATCGGCACTTTGTTCTTCACGTTCGTGTCGCCCAGAGGAGCACGGCTCGTCCGCCATGGTTACCTGTAGAGCACGGGAAACCAGTCAATTGGGCACGAAGCCATACGCTCGACAAACTACGTCGTCCCATGCACGACCACAAAGTCAGTTTACACGAGTAGTCGCCTCCCCGACATCCCGAAAACTCGATGTGTTCTTCTCCAAACCGACTACGCGGTCACTCTCCAACATGTCGACCCAAGGTATGAACATGGCGAGCAACATCATGAGACCTACGGCCAGGACCATGAACATACCGGGCGCGATCATGAATCAGGCTCCCTGGATCATGAAGACCCCTGGCAGCGCTGAAGTTTATCACCTAAAACTATGAATATACCGGCCACAAGCATGCGTTTGCCGAGCCTAAGCATGAATATGTCGAGCTAAGTATGAGTTTACCGGGCTAGTCCCACGCGCACAGTCCCTAAAACACCTACGAATGCTGAAGATCATGCATCATAACAGGAAAATGAAGAAGATAAACCACTTACTTGGATCAAAAAGTAGGATTCGACTACGGAGTGAAAGAATCTGTAACAGAAGATAGCGGCTCGGAAAAATCTGGAAGAACAGCAGCAGTGGGAGCACAAAGAGCAGAAACGTGTTATGGGGCCCAAGGTTCCTATTTATAGTGATGACGTGGAATACCAAACGTCACCTCGGGCAACCACGAAGTTCCTCTCCCCGACGCGCTGCTCCCAACGCAATGATGACCCTACCATCATAGGGTGGCGGCACAGTTCCCGAAAGGCACCTCGTGTGCTCGACAGACACGTGCCGGCTAGGATCCTCCGGGCATCCACCGCGGGAGATGTCTCCGAGCACGGTACGGGGAGGCCCTCGAGGGCCTGCATCTCTATCCCGGGCACGAGACCCCGAAGCGGAAACGACCTGAGTTCAAGCCATGGCTCCTAACAAAGGAGCCACGACTTGGGGGGCTCCTGTTCTGGACTGGGCCCGACAAGCCCAAAAGCATTGCTAAGGCCCAATCCAAATGGACTTGCTAAGGACCACGCCGACCAAAGGGTCACAGTCGTACCCGACGTGCTCCCTGAGGTCACGTGCTCGACCTCTACACCTCCAGCTCGACATCCTGCTGTCCAGCTCGACATCACCTCGAGCTCCCCAACTAGGGCAGACTCAGTCCATTGCGCTCCCAACGAGACCCCGAAAAGACCGCGTCTCCGTCCGCCCCACTTCACGCAGAACATCCAGGAAGGGGACCACGTGCGGGTCCCCACTACGCACGTAGAACCTGGCAGTTCCTATATTGGGCCAAACCTGCCCGACCCAATGAAGGAACTTTGGCCCAGCGCTGGGGGCTATAAATACCCTCTTTTTCCAGAGGGTCAGATATTCATCATTCTAACCATACACTTGCTATTATCTGCTCGTACTCCTACTTACTTCAGCATCGGAGTGCCTTGCAGGTACCCCCCACTTCGTTCAAAAAGCTTTCTGCCCGGAGCCAGCCGTGACGGTCCATTTCTGATCAGGTCAGATCAGATGGGAACAAACATGAGAGTTTAGGGTGATCCTTTAAGAAATGAGAGAGCAAATTTTGGGGTACAACAATATATATATATATATATATATATATATATATATATATATATATATATATATATATATATATATATATATATATATATATATATATATATATATATATATATATATATATATATATATATATATATATATATATATATATATATATATATATATATATATATATATATATATATATATATATATATATATATATATATATATATATATAATTCTACAAAAATTATATTTTAAAAAATTAAAATAAAAACATCTAATGCTAAATTTAATTTGTTGAAAAACTAAAATGAGTCTAAGATTTAAAAGAAAAAAACAATTTTAATTTAGTTAGTTCCAATTAAATGATTCGGTATAGAATCCAATCTTTAAGAGCATCTCTATGAAAGAAAAAAGTACATGACATAAAATTTCAAACAAAAAAAACTTAAAAGACAAATAATACTATTATTTATTCATTTATATTAAAAGTAATATTTTTTTAAAGATAACAAAGCGTTTGGGTTCCAAAAATATTGAATATTGATTTTTAAATGGAAACAACACTTATTTAATTCATCCTAATTTAAACGATTTGATATGTGGATCGGATATCAGTTGTAAAAACGAGAGAAAAAAAAAAGGTAAACATAAGTGTTTGGTTTTGTTTTGCTAATTAGCACCCACGGTAATGACTTACTCATGTTTTAATCGGTAACACCACTGAATATCGCAATTAGTTTTTTAAAACTACTACTAGTAATTGGTTTTGTTATAGGAAAATAAATAAATAAGGTTGACCATTCTATTTTAAAAATAATATCGCTAACTATTTAAACCGAAAACGACAGCGTCAGTGTCATTTTCCATCACATAACTGAATCGAAACGCAGGTCACAGAGTTTCGTCCCTTTTCGCATCCCTCACACAAACCAACTTCCTTCGTTTGATCTCAGATGGCGACGGTTATGGCGGACAAGAGACCGAAAACGAAGATCGTCTGTACCCTAGGTCCCGCATCCAGGTCCGTTCCCATGATCGAGAAGCTTCTTCGAGCAGGCATGAACGTCGCTCGTTTCAACTTCTCCCATGGCTCCTACGATTACCATCAGGAAACCCTAGATAATCTCAGAACCGCCATGGATAATACCGGTATCCTCTGCGCCGTTATGCTCGACACTAAGGTATGATGAAATAATGACCTAATAATATCGATCTATTAACCGTGTATCAATTATCGTAATTCGATTTGCATTTCTCATTGATAAGAAGATGATTTGTGCATATTGTGTTGCTATTGTTGTATTAGTGAAGTGAACATGGCATTGCATTTATTTACATTGTTGTAGGGCCCGGAGATTCGAACTGGATTTCTCCAGGATGGGAAGCCGGTCCAACTGAAACAAGGTCAGGAAATAACCATTTCCACTGACTATACCATAAAGGGAGATGATAATATGATCTGTATGAGCTACAAAAAGTTGGCTCATGATGTGAAGCCCGGGAGTGTTGTACTCTGCGCCGATGGTACTATATCGTTTAAGGTTTTATCGTGTGATACAAAAGCGGGTTTGGTTAAATGCCGCTGTGAGAACTCTGCTGTTCTTGGTGAGAGAAAGAATGTTAATCTGCCTGGAGTTATAGTGGATCTCCCAACTTTGACTGAGAAAGATAAGGAAGATATTATGGTTTGGGGAGTTCCAAATAACATTGATATGATTGCGCTTTCTTTTGTTCGAAAAGGTTCTGATCTGGTGCAGGTTCGGAAGTTGTTGGGGAAACACGCTAAGAACATTCTTCTCATGTCAAAGGTATGGTATTTTGTGGATTTCTGATTTTATTTCATGAAAAATGATTGTTGAGCTGGTTTATAAACAAATTGAGTTATGAATCATACATGATATCATAGATATGGTTATTGAATAAACATAAATGTGTGTTATTGAATATCATCTAACACAATTTGGGACGTTCTTTAGAGACTCTGTCATTTCGGTTCATACTGATATTTGTTATCTAGTCCTGGTACATATTGTATTTAGTTTCTTATTTCTGGTTACTTTTTCTCTTTGCTGCTTCAAATGAATGTGGCAGGTTGAGAACCAAGAAGGAGTTGCAAATTTTGATGAAATCCTTGCAAATTCAGATGCATTTATGGTGGCACGTGGTGACCTTGGAATGGAAATTCCAATAGAGAAGATATTTCTTGCACAGAAAGTGATGATTTATAAGTGCAATATCCAAGGAAAACCTGTTGTTACTGCAACCCAAATGTTGGAGTCAATGATCAAATCTCCCCGTCCAACCAGAGCTGAAGCTACTGATGTTGCCAATGCAGTTTTGGATGGCACAGACTGTGTCATGCTTAGTGGTGAAACTGCTGCTGGAGCTTATCCAGAACTTGCTGTTCGAACTATGGCTAAAATATGTGTTGAAGCTGAGAGCACCATTGATTATGGAGATGTGTTTAAAAGGATAATGGAGCACTCACCAGTACCCATGAGCCCATTGGAGAGTCTTGCTTCTTCTGCGGTTAAGATGGCCAACTCGGCTAAAGCAGCAGTTATATTGGTTTTAACTAGAGGAGGGAGTACTGCAAAATTAGTGGCTAAATACAGGGCAGGCATGCCAATTCTTTCTGTTGTTGTTCCTGAGATTAAGACTGATACCTTTGATTGGTCCTGCAGTGATGAGGGCCCTGCCAGGCATAGCTTGATATTCCGAGGATTGATTCCAGTACTAAGCGCAGGTTCTGCAAGAGCTTCTCACGCAGAAACAACAGAAGAGGCACTAGACTTTGCCATTCAGTATGCCAAAACAAAGGGTCTCTGCAAAAACGGGGATTCTGTGGTGGCTCTCCATCGTGTGGGTGTTGCATCAATCATCAAAATCTTGACTGTGAAATGATCTCCCATTAGAAGTTCTTCATCTGCTTTTGGCAATTTTGATAGTGGGAGAGAAGTCTTTTCATACCTTTTTAATTCTTAATTGGATGCAGAACATCAATCAGAACTTTTCTTATTAGGGTTGTTCCCTGTTTTATAATATCCATATGTTACTTTTTCTTAGCCTTATTATTGTTGTTGCGGTGGCAAGTGGCTGACTGCCTTTCATTTTTTGATGCATGAAGCTTTTTGTAGAAACTAAAATGCGACCGGTTTCTGGCTTCTCAGTTTTGGTTTGTTTACGGTATGATGTTCAGTACTTCATATTTTGATTGAGAAAGTTATGGTTGTTTGAGTACTATATGTCTTAATAGAGAAAGAATGGTATGTGATATAGTTCTTTGTCATCAATTTGAAATTTGAAGGTTTATTATATTTTGTAAAATTGAATAAAATAAAACAGCACACGTAACAAAAAGAATAGAAATAATAAACCTTGGTTTTGTTAAAAGGTTGAAGGCCCTAATTTTTAAATATTCATTGAACATTTCGTTTTATCTCTATTTCTTTTTATCATCTCAACAATTTATCATATTTGTCAAACTACTTTTTCTATTTTTCTGTTACAACGTACACTCTTATTCATTTTCTTATTACTAATTAACTGAATTGCCATTTACACCATGTTTTAGAAGAGTCCTAGTTGCCATATAGGTGTTTTAAATCTGATTTCGATAGACGTCGACACTTTTGGTTCACATCTATGTATTGGTTGGTGATACAATATTTTAATGCATTGTAAATCAAACTATTATAGTTTCTTCTTTGCGGCAATAGAATTCGTTTTCGGATATTCATTCATGAGATCAGGCTTAGAAATATTATCATTAGACCATGGTTTCAGGAAGAAATCGAAAGACCGTTGAAATTAAATTATAACAACAAATCAAACAATAGAAAGTTGATCAAGTCAAACACATTGATAGAGTTCTTAGTTGGCAATAGAAAAAATATGAAGTGAATAAATTTTCAATATAAAGTGGGCAAACTTGATAATAGCATTTTCTCAAAGATGTTCTACCTAACTAATTGCATTTTAGATCTTATATTTTTTTCTCTCCATTTTTCTTACTCTCTACTTCTCTTGATCTCACTATCTCTATTATAAAATCATTTTATTTTGGAGAGAGAAAGAGAAGAATTAAGAGAGAAATAGAGAGAAAAAAAGAGAGGGTCTAAACTCAAATAATTGTTACATATCACTATAAAATTATTAGCTTAGAAGATTGTCTAATTATTAGGGAACCAATGAAATAAGGAACAGTAAATTTATGTGGATAAGAGAGTTTAGATGGAAGTTTTCTTTGGATAATTGCACTACACTCTTCGACTAAAGCAACGTTTTCATCATATTTCAGCTTACGTTTTTCTGATATGAGTTCTTTCATGAATTTAGCATAAACAAACATATCTTCAAGAACTTCACAAAAAGGAATGTTAACCTGTATTTTTGCCGACATCTTTATGAACTTCTTGAATTGACCTATTTTCATCTCTTTCTTAGACTTCTTCTTTAGAATCGGGTGTGTTGGTTTAATGTAATCAGGTAGTTCAGAATTTAGTTCACTCAAGATTTGCTTTTCGGTTATGCTAAAGGGTGAGTTCTTATTGATGAATTGATCAAGTGTGTACCCTATAACTTCCTCATCACTAGAATCCTCACCTTTTCTCCCTCAGAAACTTTATCGACTTCCTTCTCAACTACTATCTCTTTTCACTTTTCTTCACAACCTCACTAGATTCTTTGTTTTTGCTGCTTACCTCTGAATTTGAAGGGACTACTCTATTTCTAAACCTGATGGTTTTACAATTTTCATTTGAACTAGCCTGAGTTGCCCATTGTCGCGACAATTGTCATATTTCCCTTTCTAAATTCTTTATTGCGGTTTCAATAGTATTATTCATAATGATCTGATTTTATGCCATCTCACGTTGAGTTATAACCATGTTGTATTGAGATTTGTTTACCTTCTCAAAGCTTGCTTAATTTTCTTTCATGAAGTTCGTTAAGATTTTCTCTAAAGGTGATAATTTGCGTTGAGGCGCTTAAGGAACCTATTGAACTCCCTCATTAGTATTCAAAGTCTGATTGTTACTCCACTTGAAGTTTAAATGGTATTTCGAATTCAGATTGTAGGTGTTAGAATATGGATTATTCTTTTGCAAAATAGCATATCGAACTTCAGCACTCTTAACTTCTATTCAACAATCACCATTTGCATGTTCTCCTCCACAAAAATCACAGAAGCGTTTGAATTAGGCTAACATTTGCTTGGGCTAGTTGGGTTGCGGCTAACTGATTAGAAAATGCTTCTATCTGAGTTGATAAAGTTGTGATTGAATCAACTGCACGAATTCCTTTTTGCTTCATCGCTCGCTCACTTAAGCGATACTCATTTTGACACATATTGTTAATCAACATCTTCAACTTTTCACCAGTCTTTAATCCCAATGTACCTCCAACCACGACATCGAGAAACATTCTTATTTGTGTTCTTAACCTATCGATGAAGTGTGATCTATTTTATAACACTCATATTATGATCAAACTCTTACGGAGTAACAATTTGAATCTTTTCCCCACATCAGATAATAACTCAGACTCTTCTTGGACAAAGTTGGAAATTGTGGATTTTCTCTCCACAAACTAAGAATTTGAATAATATCTATCTAGAAACTTGTCTTCTAGCTCTTTCCAAGTATGAATAGTCCCATTTAGAATGCATTTCAACCAATTCTTCACGCAACCTATCAAGGAAAAATCAAACACATAATTTTACCTGATCGTCGGGGATGTCACCGGTTGGCTTGCACATTAAGCATGTCTCGTAGAATTTAGCGAGATGCTCCCAAGAATCTCTGATTGCTTTCCCGTCGAATGGATTCTCCTTCAAAACTCAAAGTACATAATTTTTAACATCAAATTTTATTGAATTAGTCGGTTAAAATCCTAAAGATATCTGCATGAATCACTCATTCTGCAATAGTCCCTCAATGTTTGTCCTGGTGGAACGACCATCTATACTTTTTTCTTTTTTTTACTTATTTGGTAACTTGTAGTGCTTCTCATTTCGCTCTACGAATCACGCAAATTTTTATTTCAATTTCTAGGTCGATCGACAATAGTGTCGAACATGTATCTTGCATAAACAAAAATAATACCTTAGTAGCACCGCACCATATAAATTATAATTAAAGTAGAAATTTAAGGATAAAATAAAAATGCCTACAATAAAATAATAAAATTAAAACTAAAACTAATAGCGAAAATAAAATAAAAATGCAAAATTAAAAATGTCGCACTAAATTTCCTTGTTGAAATTATCCATAATCTCCAACAACGACGCCAAAAATATAATGGCAATTTTAGAAAGTGTATCAGTCTCGTCAAAGTAATACAAAAAAATTTCTTCACAGGGATTGCGAGTTTTAACAAGGTAACTAAGTGCGAATTAAATTTAATAACAAGAGAGACTTTTCAAAGTTATTAGGTTTGAGAATAAAAATGAGAAATTAACGGAGTTGATTTTAATTACTAAAGGTGATTTGATCTTCTTTCGACTCTCCTACTTATACCTGTTGAAGAACTATGCATTAATCAAATTCATAATATGTTTACGTATTACGACGAATTAACATGACCAATGCACTAAATTCTTTGGTGTGAAACTGTTGCAACTGGTTTTTTATAGAGTCGTCACCCTATAAAGCAAACGTGATGAGTCTATGTTAGGATCATACAATCAACCAAATTGAATCAATATATTTTATGCAATCGAATTAAGCATACAATAACACAAAATATCATTGAAAGGAATTAAACTTAAATTAACATTATAATAATCTCAAGTATTGGAACCTGAATTACAGTAGATCAACCCAAAGGAATTAGTTCTCCATAGTCATTCGTCCTAGCTTTTCCAAATCGTGAATGGAATTTCGTGAACAGTGAATTCGAATGGCATGCTAGAGTACCACGGCTGCTACCCTAAGGGGAAAGAGAGCGACCCGTTTTACAACCCAACTGGGTCAAACAAACGACCCAGGCCCAAAACTAATTGACCCGAAACTTAACTAAAACTAGTGCTGCAACTTCAACAATTTTTTCAACCTTGC
Source organism: Vicia faba (assembly GCA_948472305.1). Classification (NCBI taxonomy): domain Eukaryota; kingdom Viridiplantae; phylum Streptophyta; class Magnoliopsida; order Fabales; family Fabaceae; genus Vicia; species Vicia faba. The sequence continues at coordinate 770,747,748 of OX451741.1, read as the reverse complement.
TACAGTCCGAATTGGGTCTCGACTTCTTCATGAAAGTTGTAGGTCTTTTTCTTAGCTTTCCAACCAATATTAGAACGCCTCAATCCGAGTCCTGTAGCTCCAGTTATGAATTTTTTATTGAAAGCTGCACATGCTGAAAAATAAAATACGAAAATTAATTAAATGCAAAAATAAGATAAATTAGCAAAACAATTTAAAACATAAAAATAAACACAATAAACTAAAGAAATGCATTAGTACAATCGTGGAAAGATGTGCATCAAAATGCACTGATCAAAATCCCCCACACTTGAACTTTTGCACTCCGAGCAAAATGCAATCAAAAGAAACGCAAAAGCATCGTCAGTTACTCATCCTAGGCTACAAATCTTCTTCGGGTAGGTTTGCATCAACAGGTACAAATCTTGCACACTAAAAACATCGTAAGAACACTAACCACAGATAAGCAGACATAAGCCTCCTAAATACACAAGCCAATTTCAAATCATATTATTATACCATAGCCTAACTTACTCATCCTTTTTGCTCTTTTTCATTCAGGCGCAATCACATTAAGCCCGTTATCTCCACACACTAATAGCAGGACGATCGGTTAGTGACTCTGATCCTTTTGCACGGGGTTCCGGTACTTACGTGGCATAACCCTTTACTTACTCATATGTAGTTGCGGGGGATCAGACCGTAATCCTCCCTACCAAGTTCAGCACCAGAAACCGCTGAACCAACTAACAAAGAGTTTTGAAAACTTTCTTCTCTTTTTTTTTGTTGAAGATTACACAACCGTTGGGTTAAGTGACCGGGTGAGGGTCACCAAACTTAGAAGGTGTATTCTCTTTTTCTTTTCTCTTTCTTTCTTTTTTTTTTTCGGAACATTCACTTATATTCATCGGTTTTCCTGCGTAAAGTGTGTGAGAGATGGTGCTGACTGCTGAAATAAACTACTCAAGAGCTGTCAAAGATTGAGAAATTAAGGCTAAAACATAATAACAAATTCAAATAAATTTCCATATGTAGGAGACTTACGGTGTTAGAACGATACCGATTTTGTGAATCTTTCCCACGTCTCCGCAAACCCGACTCAAATCAGTCTATAGCCTAAAACTTTCAAGAAGATGCATTTTTTATTGGTTGAAATTAGAATAAAATAAAAACTAACAAACAAAAACAAATAAAACACACGATTTCCTCCCTCACACTTAAACTAAGCATTGCCCTCAATGAAAGGACATTACTAATAAAGTAGAGAGAAGGAAAGAAGGACTTCCTGATCAAGTTGCAGTGTAGCTAGGTGCTTCCAAAGAAAGCTCCTCTATGCTGACATTTTCAGGCACCGAACTTTCATGGAATAACTTCAGCCGCTGCCCGTTAACCTTGAAAATTTTGTCAGTACCTGCACTTTTTATTTCTACTGCACCATGAGGGAAAACATTAGTGACAACAAAGGGGCCAATCCATTTGGATCGAAGTTTCCCAGCCATAAGCTTGAGGCGGGAGTTAAACAGTAAAACATGTTGGCCCACAGAAAATTCCTTCATAGAAATCATTTTATCATGGAAGTGCTTAGTTTTTTCTTTATAAATCCTAGAGCTCTCATAAGCCTCTAATCTAAGCTCTTCCAACTGTTGTAATTGGAGTTTTCTTTCTATACCTGCTTGTTGCATCTCCAAATTACAACTTTTCACCGCCCAATAAGCACGGTGTTCTAACTCAACAGGAAGATGACATGCCTTACCAAAAACAAGTCGATAAGGAGACATCCCAATGGGTGTCTTGAAAGCTGTCCTTTGAGCCCAAAGTGCGTCTTCTAGACGACGGCTCCAATCTTTCCTGTTTGGCTACACCATTATCTCTAAAACCTGTTTGATCTCCCTGTTTGAGATCTCAGCTTGCCCATTAGTCTGTGGGTGATATGCAGTAGAGACTCTGTGCACAACTCCATACTTCCGGAGTAAAGCTTCCATGGTGCGGTTGCAGAAATGAGTGCCTTGGTCACTTATGATAGCTCGCGGTATTCCAAACCTGCAAAAGATATTAGACCTGACAAAATCTGCAACAACTCTAGAATCATTAGTCCTAGTGGGGATAGCTTCCACCCACTTTGAAACATAGTCAACAGCAAGTAAACTATAAAGGAAACCAAATGATACAGGAAAGGGACCCATGAAGTCAATTCCCCATACATCAAATACCTCACAGAAAAGCATCGGCTGCTGAGGCATTTCACTCTTGCGAGTGATGTTTGTACCTGCTATCTGACACTCTTTACAAGTGCGGTAAGTCTCAAAAGCATCCTTAAAAATAGTTGGCCAGTAGAAACCTGAATCAAGGACTTTTCTTACAGTCCTTTGAGGACCGAAGTGTCCGCCGACTTGAGATGCATGAGAAAATTTCAAAATAGATTCAATCTCATTGTCGGGGACACATCTTCTGATTACCTGATCACTACCAAACTTCCATAGATACGGATCATCCCAGACATAATATTTGGCATCACTCTTGAGTTTGTGGATTTGTGATCGAGATGCACCTGTGGGAAAAACACCAGCAACAAGAAAATTAACAATGTCAGCAAACCAAGGTGTAATCCCATGCAAAAGAAACAACTGCTCATCAGGAAAGTCATCCTGAATAGGAAAAGGGTCTTCATCTCTCTCTATCCTGCTTAAGTGGTCAGCCACTAAGTTCTCAGCTCCACTTTTGTCTTTTATCTCGACATTAAACTCCTGGAGCAACAACATCCACCGAATCAATCTCGGTTTTGCATCCGGCTTCTTCAGCAAGTACTTTAAAGCTGCATGGTCAGTAAAAACAACAACCTTGGAACCTAGCAAATAAGATCTGAATTTGTCAAGAGCAAAAACAATAGCTAGCAGTTCTTTTTCAGTGGTAGTGTAATTTGACTGTGCAGAATCTAAAGTCCTAGAAGCATAGTAAATAACATGGGCAGCCTTGTCAACTCTTTGTGCAAGGACAGCCCCAACAGCATAATTCGAAGCATCACACATAAGCTCAAAAGGACGTGTCCAGTCAGGGGGCTGAATGATGGGAGCGGAGGTCAATGCTTTCTTCAAGAAGTCAAACGCTTGTTTGCATTTGTCATCAAAATCGAAAGTGACGTCATTCTTCAACAAGTTCGACAGCGGAAGAGCTATCTTGCTGAAATCCTTGATGAAACGCCTGTAAAAACCTGCATGACCAAGAAAAGAACGAATCTCGCGAATGCAAGAAGGGTACAATCTTAGCAGGGTCAACAGAAATTCCTTTTTCATAAATAATGTGACCAAGGACAATTCCCTGCTCAACCATAAAATGACACTTTTCATAATTCAACACAAGGTTAGTCTCGATGCATCTTTCTAAAATCAAGCTTAAACTGTTCAAGCATGCATCAAAAGAAGAACCATAGACAGTAAAGTCATCCATAAACACTTCCATGCAATTTTCAATAAAATTAGAGAAAATACTCATCATGCATCGTTGGAAAGTGCCAGGAGCATTGCAAAGGCCAAAAGGCATCTTCTTGTAAGCGAATGTACCGAATGGGCACGTGAAAGTGGTCTTTTCTTGATCTTCAGGTGCAATATGAATCTGAAAGTAACCTGAAAAACCATCAAGAAAACAATAATGTGATTTACCAGCTAGCCGTTCAAGCATCTGGTCAATGAACGGCAAAGGAAAGTGATCCTTTCTAGTAGCCTGGTTCAGTCTCCTGTAATCAATACAAACTCTCCAGCTGTTCTGGACTCTAGTGGGAACAAGTTCATTCTTTTCATTTTTTACCACTGTGAGTCCAGATTTCTTAGGTACAACCTGCACTGGACTTACCCACTTACTGTCAGAGATAGGATAAATGATACCTGCTTGCAAGAGTTTGGTTACCTCTTTCTTTACAACATCAAGAATCAAAGGATTAAGCCTCCTTTGGGGCTGCCTTACTGTTTTCGCTCCATCCTCAAGTAAAATCCTGTGCATGCACATCGAAGGACTAATACCTGGAAGGTCGGCTAATGTCCACCCGATTGCTTTCTTGTGCCTCTTCAATACCTGCAAAAGTCTGTCTTCTTGATTGAAATCAAGGTTAGAAGAGATAATCACATGAAGTTTTTCATTATGCTCCAAGTAAGCATATTTCAGGTTCCCAGGGAGCTCTTTTAGCTCTAAGGACGGGGGCTGCTCGATGGATGGAATGCTTGGGGCAGCTGGGATGTCAAGAGCATCGACGACAAAAACAGCCTCATCGGTAACAACTTCACCTGTAGGAAATGTATCAGTCTGCAAGGAAGCATCAATCTCAGTACAAAGAACACAAACGTTAGTGTCAGTGCAATCAGGACATGAATAAGTATCATCAAAATCAGAGAGAGATGGAAAATCAAGTGCAAATAATTCAGAACAACTATCATCAACTAGTTCAGAAATCAACTCAATGTGAAAAACGGAATGCTCCTCCAAGGGATGTTTCATGGCGTCAAAAATGTTGAATTTTGCGACAATGTCACCAAATTCCATGGACATGGTTCCATCGTCAACATCAATCTTCGTTTTTGCCGTTTTCATGAACGGTCTGCCTAAAATTATGGGAGCTCTGCTTGTCTTGGTTTCGCCTTCCATGTCTAGAATGTAAAAATCTGCAGGAAAAATCAAATCGTTAACTTGAACAAGGACATCTTCGACAACCCCGGCGGGTCGAGCGTTGCTCCTGTTTGCCAATTGAATAATTAAACCTGTATGCTGCAAAGGGCCAAGACAAAGGTTATTATAAACAGAAGTAGGCATAACATTAATGCCCGCTCCCAAATCAAGCATGCAATTCTCAAATTTACTATCTCCGATGGTACAAGGAATAGCAAATGTTCCCGGATCCTTCTGCTTTTGTGGCAGCACCTGAGTAGTGAGGGCTGAAACATTTTGCTCACTTACAGCCTTGTCAGATGATTGTTTGGGCTGAATAAAGGCAGAAATATTTCGTCCTAAGTTCACTCTTTCACTTCCCTTAATCCTCCTCTTGTTAGTACACAAATCTTTCAGAAACTTTGCATACTTAGGAACCTGTTTTATAACATCAAGTAGCGGAATATTTACCGCCACCTTTCGAAACACATCCAAAATCTCTCTTTCTTTGTCTCCCTCCTCAATTCTTTTATTTTTCAGAACTCAATGTGGGAAGGGGACAGGTGGCACATACTCCTTTTCTCTAATTTTTTCAGTTTCAACCATAACAGAAGAAGGAGAAGAAAGTGCAGAAGGAGAAGGTTCAGATGGAGAAAGTTCAGAAGTTACCTCAATGACTTTTTTATTTTTTTCAGGGCCTGTTTCTGTAACCTTTCCGGATCTTAAAGAAATAGCGCTCACATTAGCATTACCATTCGGATTGACAACAGTTTGTGCTGGAAGTTGGTTCGAACCTTGAGCTTGCATATTATTTATTTGAGTAGCAAGTTGTCCCATCTGTGTGGTCAAGGTCTGAATGCTAGTGTCGGTTCTTTGTTGGAACTGAAGGTTGTTCACGGCCATTTGTTTAACAAGATCTTCCAAGGACGGTCCTGAAGCAGTAGCTGGAGGGGTGTGATGTGGCTGGGGTAGTGGAACGGTGAGTTGTTGTTGTTGTGAGGGCTGCTGATTTCCATATCGAAGGTTGGGATGATTCCTCCAATTGGGGTGATATTTGTTGGTGGACAAGTCAGGGGTGTTGTTGTACCTGTTCTGGTTGTAAAGGTTGGCTGCATAAGCTTGAGGCAGCTCGGTAACAGTATCATCTTTCAGAAGAGGACAAGTATCAGTGGGATGATCATGAGCTGTACAAATGCCACATACAGTTGCTGTTTGAGGTTTTGCTACTGCAAGTTGTTTGACTAAAGCGGTCAGCTCATCAATTCTGGTTTCTAAAGCTCTGTTCGAGGAACCTTGAATTTGATGTACACCCTTGGTCTGGACAGAATTAGTTCGAGTGGTGAACTGCTGGGAATTTAAGGACATATTTTCAATGAGGGCCCTGGCAGCAGCTGGAGTTTTGTCAACAAGTGCTCCACCACTAGCAGCATCAAGAATGTTTCTATCCATAGGTAACAACCCCTCATAAAAGTACTGAATGAGAAGTTGCTCGGTAATCTGATGTTGAGGGCAGCTTGAAACTAACTTCTTGAACCTATCCCAATACTCAGCCAATGACTCGTTATCTTGTCTAATGCCACAAATCTCCTTTCGGATTGAAGCAGCTCTAGAGGCAGGAAAATATCTCTCCAAGAACACTCTTTTCAGAGCATTCCAGCTTGCGATTGAATTTGGTTCGAGATCATATATCCAATCCTTCGCTGCACCCTGCAAAGAAAAAGGAAAAGCACGAAGTTTGATATGATCTTCAGTGATCCCTTCAGGCTTCAATGGTGTAGAGCACACCACCTGGAATTCCTTCAAATGTTTATGCGGATCCTCACCTGCAAGACCATTAAACTTTGGCAACAAGTGTATTAAACCCGATTTTAATTCAAAAGGAACAGCAACAGTATCATATTCAATACACAAGCCATTATAATTCACATCAGGGGCTGCAAGTTGTCTTAAAGTTCTATTGCCAGCCATTTCAAAAACAAATTCAGAATCAGAAGCAAACAAGTTATGCAAATAGTCGGACTCAGAATCAGACTCAACTATGGTCGGTGAAGGTGAACTATTGCTAGCCTGGCCTGCTCTACGAAGTGTGTGCAAAGTTCTTTCTACCTCAGGATCAAAAGCAACAAGTTCAGGACAAGAGGACCTAGTAGCCAGGACTAGTGCACAGCAATGCAGCAACAATCGTGAAAATGCCAACTATGTCCCTAAATAGCAAAAACAAACACAAAGAAAGAAAACGATTAAATTTTTTTCAAAAAAATAAACTGAACACGAAATTCATCTAATGGGTGAAAAATAGAATTTTGATAATTTTTTCGAATTTTTTCGACTCTATGAAATCAGTAAATAAATCATTAAAAATAGAAAAATGATGAATTTGGGAAATTGAGACCAAAGTCCCGTAACTACTTCGTAGTAAGGGACAAATGATCAGTGAATTTTTTCCCCTCCACTGGTCGAAACAGATTTCAAATCGTATTCAATTTTCAAAAAAACCGAATTTTTTACTACTATGACGCAAAAAACGCGAATTGGCTTAAACCGAAGGAAATCTAGAACCTAGGCACGAAAACACTAAACCTATGACTCTAAAATTGGTTAATAAAATCAAGAATCCCCGGCAACGGCGCCAATTTGATCCGCTGTCGCGCGCGGGTAAAAAACGAGTTAAATTGCAAATTGTAGTAACGACGGTAACGGTAACTCGAGTATCGTCTCTCAAGGACTCTTGGGTTTTACTAACTAAAATCGAAATTGGGGGGTTGTTTGGTTCGAGTTTAGGCAAATAAGCTAATTATAAAAAGTGATTATAAAATAAGCTGTTTGGAAATAAGTGATTATAGAATAAGTCGATCTACTGTTTTGGGTTCCTACTATCATCGATTATTATAATTCTAATACCCGAAGCGGATTGTCTATTCCTATTTGGGTACAAACTCAATGACAAGCGCGGTGAAGTTTGTGAGATGTACGATCCTATTGTCCGAATTAAGCAAACGGGATAAGTTTTCATGGATTAAGCAAACATGACTGATCAGACACAACAACGGATTAAGCAAACGTGATGAGTCTATGTTAGGATCATACAATCAACCAAATTGAATCAATATATTTTATGCAATCGAATTAAGCATACAATAACACAAAATATCATTGAAAGGAATTAAACTTAAATTAACATTATAATAATCTCAAGTATTGGAACCTGAATTACAGTAGATCAACCCAAAGGAATTAGTTCTCCATAGTCATTCGTCCTAGCTTTTCCAAATCGTGAATGGAATTTCGTGAACAGTGAATTCGAATGGCATGCTACAGTACCACGGCTGCTACCCTAAGGGGAAAGAGAGCGACCCGTTTTACAACCCAACTGGGTCAAACAAACGACCCAGGCCCAAAACTAATTGACCCGAAACTTAACTAAAACTAGTGCTGCAACTTCAACAATTTTTTCAACCTTGCTACAGTCCGAATTGGGTCTCGACTTCTTCATGAAAGTTGTAGGTCTTTTTCTTAGCTTTCCAACCAATATTAGACCGCCTCAATCCGAGTCCTGTAGCTCCAGTTATGAATTTTTTATTGAAAGCTGCACATGCTGAAAAATAAAATACGAAAATTAATTAAATGCAAAAATAAGATAAATTAGCAAAACAATTTAAAACATAAAAATAAACACAATAAACTAAAGAAATGCATTAGTACAATCGTGGAAAGATGTGTATCAAAATGCACTGATCAGTTATACACGAGGGGAAGGTGTTAGGCACCCCTTATCTATCTTGTTCGCAGAGATACTAAATTTAGAAGCGCGATTTTTAGGAAATAGGGATTTAATTTATTAATAGGGAAAAACAGTTTGAATTTTAGTTAGGGGGACTCGCCACGATTTTTGATCGTATGCCTACGTATCCTCTTAGGAGGAATTAGAGTCTCATTTCGTAGTTCATAGTGTTGTTTGTATTTTTTATGGATTGTCAAATATATTTTGAATTTCCCGCGTTCGTGATCTAAGAGTAGGAATAAGTGGAGTTTGTTAGACCAAATACACAGTTAATTTAAATATATTCGTATTCCTTTTCGAAAATTGATGTTGGATTAATTTATTACGAAAAATAGCTTGGTGATCTTTTGAATATTTTTAGACGTATAACGGAGGAATCTGATATAGTCTCATCACCACGTGGCCAGATATTGGCCACGTGTCACCTGCAGAGGTAGCAATTTGATAAATCACGTGGATTTTAATATTTTGATATAGAATATTAAATTAAATTATGTTGCAAAAATTATTCCTAAGTGTGTGATTTAAAATATATAATTTAATATAAATAAATAATATTATATATTTTAACTAAATCTAAAATAATCAATTATTTATAATAATAACTAATATATATTAATATAATTATTCAAATATATATATATATATATATATATATATATATATATATATATATATATATATATATATATATATATATATATATATATATATATATATATATATATATATATATATATATATATATATATATATATATATATATATATATATATATATACAGAAAAATAAATAAATAAATATATAAATAAATTTATAAAGAAAATAATAAAATTAAAATAAATTGGTGGGGGGTGTAAATTATTTTATAGTAGCAAAATTGGGAGATTTAAATAGAAAGAGTTTGAATTCAGACCCAAAAGTCCGGGGGGGGGGGGGGGGGGGGGGGGGAGGGGGGGCGGTTGAATGAACAAACCCCCAGCTCCATTTGGGCCTAGTCCAAAAATCTGGACTAAGGCCCTTACTTAGCATACTCCCTCTTTTGCTAACTGTAAAACAAAAAAATAGGGGGTTTGAATGACACTGGGCTCGGAGACTCTAAAGCCCAATATACATAAATAATAATGGAAAAAAACGCAAAACAAAAAAACTAATGAAAGGTGGGTCGGGTCGGTTTTGGCTTGATATATTCAATTTTTACAAAACAAAAATACCATTTCTGTTTCTCTTCTCTCACTCTTGTCGTCTCTCCTTCTTCTTTCTCCTCTCAACCCTAACCCTCAACCTCTAAAACTGGCGGCTCCATCACCGTACCCAGATCCGCATGCCTTCCCTAACTCCAACCTAATCCCCGAATTTTTCTAACGATTTAAAAAAAACAAAAATCAAAAGCTGAGTTGATTTCAATACCTCTATCATTATGACGTCTATTCTTTGGTTATGATTTCAGGCCCTTCTTCCTTGTGGTCTTTGCAGGTGTCAGTGATGGCTTGGTAGAGGAACGACGGCGACAGACAGTCCAACAGCGAGACGAGTCGAGATCTTGAAATCGTTTCATTGTAAACAAATTTTTCTGTATATTTTTTCCTTACTATTCTTCTCAGTTATTTTTTCGTCCTCCTTCTTACTGTACTTTCCTGCCAATTTATATTTTTTAGGTGAAGATGAATTAGGGAAATAGTTAATTGGTCTTCTAGTTTTAATTTTGATTTTAATTAGGGTTTTCCATTTAGGCAAGTATTTGAATTTGCGTCTGTAATATTAAGAACATTGTTGAATTATTTTTTCTGCCATGAATATTGTTTCCATATTTGGGTTGAAATATTTTATGTAATTACTGTATTTTCTGATTCTTCTATTAAGGTTTTAGGACACTTTTTTTCACCTCACGCACGTTTTGATTGCAACAGTGCATGTTTGTAGGCCATTTCTGGCTTTGTTTTGTATATTGGGCATGCACTCTTTTTTTTTGGAGACAGCAGCGCGTTAAAAAACTTGTTGATTTGGGCTTTGTAACAAAATACCATTTTTTTAAACAAATCTGAATGAAATAAAAAAAAATCTTTCAAAACAAACTAAAAAAACTTGCAATGGGCCATATGCGTTTTGGATCTGCTAAAGAATAAAACAAACACTTTTTAAAAAAATCAGTAATAATAAAAAACAGTTTTCTCAAAAAAGAAATGGGCTTGCCATATGTTTTGGGCCTCTGATTAATCACTACACCCTCCAAGTAGACAACAAACCTCCTTCTACATCTAAATATGCGGGCCTTAACCAAAATAAATTTGTTCACTTCCTTTGATTAGAAATACACCTCCCTTAATCTAGAATAGACTTTTATTAGAGCCTAATGGGCCATCAGATATTGATGATCCATTTTGGACTGTTACACCCCTCTCTTATTTTAAATATCCCTATAAAAGCGAAAGCTAAATAATACAATTTAATTAAAGGAAACCTAAGCATAAATAAGGGTAGGGAAAATTTGAGGTATGACAGCTACCCCAATTTAATTATCTTTCGATTGAATAGTGTGAGAATACGTAGGTATCACACGTTTAATCGGAAGTTTATTAAATATTGGAAAACCCCAAGATTTGTCTGAGCTGGTATAAGAGTATGTTGTACAGCGTTCCTATGAGTGTGAATAATAGGCATAGATGATGATGTATCATCCTACCAGCGTTTGGACCAAAGTTGACAGAATTAAGACTCGACGACGCAAATAACTCGTCAGTATCTTGTAAGATTTTGTTTATTTACCGTAACCTATGAGGTAAATTAAGTTTGAAAAGCTGACCTACTAATGCTAGGAGACTCATATAGTCAGTTGGTGATGCATATTTTATATATTCATCACAACCTAGGGGACGAATAAAACAAAGTTTGATAACACATTGCTGCATGGAGACTGGTGCAATGGATTACACAAATTTAATTATGTTTACTACAACCTAGGGAGTAAACAGTACGATGATGAACCTGTGCATTTATCACAACCTAGGGGATAAAAGACAACAGGGATGGGCTTATGTTATCCATCACAACCTAGGGAATGAATAATATAACCTTGAAGATTCGCATATCTATCACAATCTAGGGGATAGATAATTTGAAAAAGCTTGAAACCAGATATTTAGAACCTGGAATGATGATGTTGGTTGTGTCAGCCCTCAACCAAGATTCGATAACCAAATGAAATACGCTAGATTTGAAGCGATAAAACCCAAAGTTTCCTGATGGCATTAGTTGTGTCGTCCTCAACCATGACTATCAAGAATAAGTAAACCCCAAAATTCATTGTTGAAGTCGGTTATGTCGTCCTCAACCATGACTATCAACATGAAGAAAAATACCCCAAACTCATGATGATATTGGTCGTGTCGTCTCAACCATAACTATCAATATGAAGAAAATACCCCAAACTCATGATGATATTGGTCGTGCCGTCTTAACCATAATTATCAACATGAATAAACATACCCCAAACTCATGATGATGTCGGTCATGTCGTCTCAACCATATCCATCAACATGAATTCCAAGGACATGGTCAGTTTCAGGGCTATGATATCTACATTTTATCTTCACAAACCAGAATCAAATGATGCTTGTATAAAGAGATAGAAGTTTAGAAAACTCACCTTGCAGATGGAGGTCGTGTTTTGAGTTTGAGCAACTTTCAAGGTGTTACAATGATCTTATTAGCTTCCTTGAACCTCTGGGAAGCTAAAGCAATGCTTAGCTTGAGTTATGGATAGTTGAATCGTGCTATAGAAGTCAAAGTGCAACACTCTATTTTTCGTTATGGAGGATTGTGATGGAGGTGTTACAGTTTCAAAACAGGGATAGGGATGAACTATATTTGATATATGGAAGCTTTGAAAACAGTTTTGAGGGGAAACACACGATTGAAATGAAAGATACAAGTTTTTGGGCAGAACTGTGTACAAGGGGAGTTTTATATGCAATTTCTGGCTAGAGAGAGTTTTAGGGAGTTCTAAGTCTTGTAATTTCGTGTGTTATGTTGCAGATGATGGTTCAATTTATAGAGAGGAGGTTTGGAAGCTTGGAGCTGTCAGAAATTAAGAATCACATATTTGTAGATTTTTGCTTGTTTTTGAAGAAAGCTTGAAAAATATGATTACAATGCACAAGTACCTGATTTATAAGGTGGATTAGAAGCTTTAAACATGTTGTTTCTGAGCATACATGTTGTGTTTGTTCAAAACAACAAGTTAGAGGCTCAAGAAGAGTGGACTTTGTGATTAAAGCCACTTTTCCAAAATGGCAATGTTGCCTTTCTTCCTAAAATTGTATTAAGCATGGACAATGCATTGAATGCTTGAATTAGGGTATAAAACTTTGTGTAATTATCTGAATAAAGGTAGACATAGGGGTTAATGGACTTATGGAACAAGATTATGCAGCATGTTTAACATTGGATCAAAAGGTTCTTCATGAAGAAATGACTTGTAATTCAAGTTTGAAACCCTAACTTCATCTCTTTGATTCTCCTAGCTCAAGAATGATCTTACTGAGTTCTTAGATATTTTGTAAATCTTGGAACATCCTATGCAACCTTCATGTTTTTCACTTTTGAGGAATTCAATTGGAACTATGTGAAAAATTGCCATGAATTTGGCACCGAAAATCTGCCTAAATAGGTCAAATTTTCTCTAAGTGTTTTATGAAAAAGTGCATGTCTTCATGAATTTATAACTAAAAATCCAAGAATTTCTAGGACTTGATCAGTAAAGAAAAGTTGTAGATCTCATCAATATCTACAACTTTTATGTTGAAAGTCTTCCTTGAATCATTTTTCATCATGGTGAAAAATTGGCATGAAGTTATAAAATTATCATGCTTAAAACACTTAGAAATTTTTCTAAGTCTTGAAAAGTTTGACTTTTCAAAATGACTTTTGACTTTCTCGATTTCTTGATGATCAAGTTTCATATTTTTGAATGTCTTGATGAAATATGATCTTTGAAACTCATTTTTGATCAAAAGGTCAAAGTTTGACTTTTGGTGTATTAGTTGACTTTTCATCAATTGACTGAATTTTAACTATCAATCAATTGATCTTGAGAAATATTTTGAGACATGAAATTAGGTCAAATGTTGTATTTGAATGTTTGATATTATGCTTCAAACTATTGGATCATGTATTAGGTTAAAATCCTTGATCAATCAAATACAATCAAAACCCTAATTTTGACCATTTTGTCCTTTTGGTGATTTGAACAATTTTCTTGGGGAATTATGATCCAAACTTGATCAATTGATACATATGACTTAAAAATGTTAATATTGGTCCAAAATCTTGAAGTTTGACTGTAGGTTAATCACAGTTGATTTTTTATCCAATACAGCTGATTTTAAGTTATCTGATCAATTGACTGAGCAATTTTATGATCCAAGACTTGAAACTTGATATGAGCAATCTTGAGGGCCCCTAATGATCCATGAAAGTCATTTAAAGTATTATAAGTTCAATTGTCATTATGCAAACTCAAACCCTAATTTGAAATGTCAGTGTTGAGGAGATGACTTAACCTAGTCAACCCTTGTGCAAGCTTGAGCTTTTGAAGATCTTTGTGAGAAATGTATTGAGAAAAGAGAGGGAAAATTTGGGGGTACAACAGTAATATTTTTTATCCATACGTCTAGATTAGACTTAAGTGGTGCTAGATATCATCTTTACCTATATAGGTAACCCTTTGATAGGTCTAAAAAGACTTATGTTGTGCTAGATAGCACCTTTACTTAGATAAGTAATCTTTGATATTAAACCTTGATATGTATAAGGATTGAGTTGTATAATAACTTAGTTGAGTGTGTTTCCTTGATGCATGAGATATACTTGATGTACTTGTGGTTGCCCTGTTGTTGGCTCCTAAATTCGACACCTTTGTTTCAATTGATGACAGCCATTAAAAGCTGAAAGATGCTTTCGACTGGCTAAGCCTGTCGAAGTGACCGTCGAAAGATGGCCAAATACTTAGAAGATTTCTTCCAAGGAAGAAGGCTGATTGCCTTCGACGTCGAAGGAGTTTCGTCGAAGACGTCTCTTGACGAACGTGTTCGATGGTCCAGAGTGGAGCAGTTTGAAATTCAAAGCTTTGGAGGGAAAACGGTTTCCAGCAGTTACTACGTGCGAACGTGCAAGGATCTGGGGCGTCGAGCATGGAGAACGTGACAAGTGGCTTGATCTCGAAGCAGTGTAACTGCCCGACGGTTACTTGGAATGTTTTTGTATAAATAGGAGTAGACGTGTAGTTTCTCGCGTGTGTTCACAATAAATACATAGTCACTCATTTAGATTCAAGTACCCAGTGTGAGCGAACGAATTGTTGAGAAATGTATGTGTGAAACACCAATTTAATCAATTCAAGTCATTTACTTTTTCAGTATTTTACATGCTTTTCCCTTTAAGATTCCTGTCGAACCTTTACATTCCAGCCTTGTTTATTTTACCAAGCCTTTTCCTTTATGCAATTTACTTTAACCAATTTACTTAAAGCCTTATCCACATGAATTAAACTTCAAAATCAACCTATGTCCATAGGATCAATCTGATCGATCCTGCGAGTAACCAAATAAGTAACCATTTGGAGGATCAGCGGTTGTTTACCAAATCCCCAGGTAAACAAATTGGCACACCTAGTGGGACTGTGTGTTGATTGTTGAAAAAATCTCATCTTTTCGAGTTGTATGTTATTGAGGAGTGATAGAATATACACCAACGATAATAATACTGCCAGAAGAAGGGAAGAAATGGCGAATCCGCCAAACAACAATGAAATCCCACAAACGAGTGTGGGAGCAACGGTTAATATGACCGTGAGTGAAGCGACGAATGCTGGTTCGATACCAGCGGTGTCAGTCACAACCACGGGGCCAACGACTTCGTTTGCAGGCCCCAGAATGACTTTGGGAACTCCCCCTCCAAGGGGAAATACTGGCCCAAGGCCAGTGGTTCCCCCAGGATTTATTCCATTCTATGGTATGCCAACTTCTGAATTGGCAAGCCTGACGAATGCTGCGTCCACTTATTCAGAACCTTTCGTGAGTGCCACTTCGCCACTCCAAGGCTCTGGAGTAGGCATGGCGAATAGAAATAGGACCCAACTCTTAGGAGGAACGGCCCAAGTAGCCCATGGCCTTACAAATGCCTCGACAGCAGTCTTGAGGCAACAGATGGACGAAAGCAACCATGATATGGTGCAAATGTTGGCACAAACTTTGAGTACAGTGCTAAATCCTCTAATACAAAATACTACTCAGTCGAATCAGCAAGTTACAGCGCAAATGACGCGTTTGGCTGACTTCTTTGGAGTACCCCCACCTATTCGACAGCCCCAAAGGGCGCAAATAAGAGGAAATCAGGGGATATTTGTAGAGGAAGAAACCACCATTAATCAGGCCCAACAGCCTGTAGAACAACCTGTCGAAGAACCTAGGGTAATAGCCCCAGAGGTTAGGTTAGTTAACAGAAACCAAAATGCTGACGAAGTGGTTCAGCATGTCCAATACCAAAACATGGGGTTGGAAAACAATCTGGCAACCATGATCGAAAGGATCATGACTCAGAATGGAATGAACATGGGCTTTCGAAGGCCCAACTTTACATCTCCATTGTCAGAATATGTGTTACAAACTGACTTACCCCCTAGAACCAAAGTCCCCAAATTTACTAAGTTCTCTGGGGACACGACAGAATCTACTGTCGAACATGTGGCTAGGTATTTGATCGAAGCAGGAGACATTTCAAATAATGAAAACCTAAGGATCAAATACTTCCCAAGTTCCTTAACCAAGAATGCTTTTACTTGGTTTACAACTCTTCCCCCCAATTCGATCCACCATTGGACCCAATTGGAAAGATTGTTCCATGAACAATTCTATATGGGGCAAACCAAGATAAGCCTGAAAGAACTGGCGAGTGTTAAGAGACGTTTCACTGAACCTATAGACGAATATCTAAATAGGTTTAGGTTGCTTAAGGCGAGATGTTTTACACAAGTGCCAGAACATGAGCTGGTCGAAATGGTCGCAGGTGGTTTAGACTATTCCATTAGGAAGAAGCTAGATACCCAGTACCTAAGAGACATGGCCCAACTGGCCGATAGAGTTCGACAAGTCGAACGCCTTAAAGCTGAAAAAGCTAAGGCAACAAAAACTCACAAGAGAGAGAGAATAGCTTACGTTGAGATGGATGACGAAGAGCTAGAATCCTTCGACGATACTTTAGCTGTCGAGGAAGGAGAAGTCGATTTAGCAGAACTGAAACAAGGGCCTCCATACTCTTGTAAACAGTTAGTCCCCTCAAATGGGAAAAATCCCATTGGTCCAGACAAGACCAATGATAGGTTCCCAAAAAAGACTTATAGTTTTGACATCACAAAATGTGATGAAATATTCGACTTGCTAGTTAAAGATGGCCAAATGATAGTACCCCCTGGGGTAAAAGTGCCTCCTCTTGATCAAAGAAAGAAGAGAGGTTTTTGCAAATATCATAATTTTTTGGGCCATAAAACTTCTCAATGTTTTCTTTTCAGGAATCTTGTCCAAGACGCTATTGAGGAAGGGAGATTAAAGTTTGCTGACAAATCCCCCATGGCTGTCGACTCCAATCCAATGAAGGCTGAAGCCCACTATGCAGAACCCTCTGAGGTGAACATGATAGAGGCTACCAAGATCCAGTCGAAGAAGCCAGGCATTAACATGGTCGAAGTCTCTAAGGACCACATCAACATGCCAATCTTTGGCAGTTTTTCTGGAAACTTATCCAGGAAGACAATTGAGGCTGTCCAGAAAGCGGTCGAAGACCCAAAGTCGAAGACTGCTGAAGTACAAAAAACTGGACCAAAGCCCAGTTCCCAATTGGCCACTGTTCAAGGCCAGACGGAGAAACTGGAAACACAAATGAAACAACTAACTCTTGCTACTAAGGATACCATGAACATCAACATGGTTGAACTTTCTGACCCTAAAGCTTCAGAAGACGCCATAAGGCAAGAGCAGGCAAATAAAACGGCTTTCCCTAAGGAAAACGAAAACTTGG
Organism: Vicia faba; assembly: GCA_948472305.1. NCBI lineage: Eukaryota > Viridiplantae > Streptophyta > Magnoliopsida > Fabales > Fabaceae > Vicia > Vicia faba. The sequence continues at coordinate 770,730,284 of OX451741.1, read as the reverse complement.
CAGATTTTTTACAAAGATGCCAGAAGAAGAAATCAGAGGTCATGCTATGTCCAAGATGTAGTTCCATCTTTGATAAAAAAGCTGCTGAGCACATCCAAGGAGTGAGAGCAGCGAACAAGAGAAGGGAGAATTCTGACCTTCGACATGATCCCAGAAGGGGTTCTAATCAAGACAAGAGGCCTTTGACTTTTAGGCCTCCAACAAATGTACCAGTAGACACTTGGTACAAAACATCTGGCCGGAAAAGGCCAAGTGAAGACAAATGGCATTCTTTCGAAGTGCCAAGAGGTTCCTCTTTAATCCAGAAGAAAGATCCTCAAGTTGCTGCACCCAAAGTTGCTCAAGTGTCCAGCAACTACAAGGGAAAAAATCCTATGTCGAGATCCCAATGGAGGAGGTATCAAAGAAGGCGAAAAGCTGAAAGAGAGGCTGCAAATGAACCTAAGGCTGAAACTAGTTCGAATGTGCCTCAAAGGAAACAAAGAAAGCCTCTTGAGAGAGAACCAGTTACCAACAGGCTAGTTTGGCCTAACCAGAGCGAAGTCGAAGACGAAGATGATGCTGAGTCCGATGATACCCTGGATATAATGGTGAACGTTGTCTCAATGCTGCCTAGGGAATTCAATCGACAAGTAGAAGTCGAAACCAGCGACTGGGAGATGGAACAAGAAATGGCCAGACACAGGCCAGTGTGCTATTTTGTCATGAACAATGGCACTACAGAAGAACAAAATGGCTTCTTCGAGCCACCCACAGAGGCGATGAAAAATCACCTCAAACCTTTGTTCATAAGGGCTAAGCTCGAAGAGACCACTGTGAACAAGATATTGGTCGACTGTGGGGCCACTATCAATATTATCCCTCATTCTGTGCTAATAAAGATTGGCAAAAGGGATGAAGAAATAAAACCTCACAATATGGTCCTGTCCAACTATGAGGGAGGCATTGGGACCACCATGGGAGTGATCCAGCTCGACATAAAAGTTGGGTCGATCCTTCGACCAACAATGTTCATGGTCATTTCAGCCAAACCTAACTACAACCTTTTGTTAGGTCGTGAGTGGATACATGGTGTAGGTGCTGTGCCTTCATCGATGCATCAAAGACTGCTTCTATGGCGCCCAGGTGGGTTGGTCGAAAACATAGAGGCTGATCAGAGTTACTACCTTGGCGAAGTAAACCACTTGGGTGTAACAGATTTCGACAAAAACTTGGCTCACATAGGGCCATGTCCAGCTCCTGATTTCGACATGGCGCCAGCGCCAAACACCTTTTGTTCCCTATACCTGCATCCTGAGCATGGTTTCCAATGGGACAGAGAGGACGTGTCACACATAGAATTCAGTGGGCTAACTGGTATCCAACCAACTGGTTGGGGAAGTGAATTCAGTGATAATGACTGAGTCACAATCTCTGAAGCGAATTTCGGCCTATGTGGCTGAAACCAAGATGATAACGGCTCTCGAAGCCGAAGTAAAATACATGGCCACCAAGGCCAATGACCAAGTGCTACCTTCTGCAGGTCCTGGAAAAGATTTCGACCCAGAGCCACCAGATATAGGTCCTGGAAAAGATTTCGACCCAGAGCCACCAGATATAGGTCCTGGAAAAGATTTTGACCCAGAACCTCCTGACATCTCGACAGAAGGAATGCAGGAACAGAGGCTCGACGCGATCTATGACGATGAGCCTCTGGGCTTCGAAAAGGATCCCTTGGCGAACAACATTAAGATGTTAGCACAAGACCCTTTAGAAGAAATCAACTTAGGCGAAGGATCAGAGAATAGGCCAACCTACATCAGCGCCAGAATTGATCCAGAACTTAGGTTGGAAGTAATCCAATTGCTGAAAGAGTTTAAAGACTGTTTTGCATGGGATTATGACGAAATGCCTGGTCTCGACAGAGGATTGGTAGAACTTCAGTTGCCAATCAAACCTGGAAAGAAGCCAATCAAGCAAAATCCAAGACGCTTCGCTCCAGAAGTATTGTCGAAGATCAAAACGGAGGTCGAAAGACTTCTGAAATGCAAGTTCATTCGTGTTACAAGGTATGTCGAATGGATTGCCAATATAGTGCCAGTAATTAAGAAAAATGGCACATTAAGGGTGTGCATAGATTTCAGAGATCTGAATGCTGCCACCCCCAAAGACGAATATCCAATGCCTGTGGCGGAAATGCTAGTCGATTCTGCCGCTGGCTACGAATACCTGAGTATGCTCGATGGTTATTCAGGATATAATCAAATTTTCATTGCTGAAGAGGATGTGTCGAAAACAGCCTTTCGATGTCCTGGGGCCTTAGGCACTTACGAATGGGTAGTGATGCCTTTTGGCCTAAAGAACGCTGGGGCAACGTACCAGCGAGCAATGAATACTATCTTCCATGATTTTATTAACACGTTTATGCAAGTTTATATTGATGATATTGTTATAAAATCTGTTTCCAGGAAGAGTCACATTGACCACCTTCGACAATCGTTCGAAAGAATGAGAGAACATGGTCTGAAGATGAACCCTTTGAAGTGTGCGTTCTGTGTAAAAGCTGGAGATTTCTTGGGCTTTGTTGTCCACAAGAAAGGGATCGAAATCAATCAGAACAAGACGAAGGCAATTTTGGAAGCGAAAGCGCCATCGAATAAGAAGGAATTGCAATCTCTCTTAGGCAAGATAAATTTCTTGAGAAGGTTTATATCTAACCTAAGTGGGAAAGCTCAGGCCTTCTCACCCTTGCTTCGACTGAATAAGGAGGGGTTCGAATGGGGGCAAGAGCAACAAGAAGCCTTCGACAAAATCAAAGGGTACCTCACTAAGCCACCTATTTTGGTGCCTCCTTGTAGCAATAGGAGTATGAGATTGTACATAGCTGCATCTGATAAAACTCTGGGAAGTATGTTAGCCCAAGAGGATGAGAATGGAGTCGAAAGACCCATTTATTATCTCAGTCGAGTTTTGAATGATGCAGAAACTAGATATAGCGAAGTTGAAAAATTGTGTCTATGTCTGTATTTTTCTTGTACAAAGCTCAAACAATATATAAAACCAGTTGATGTTTATGTTTCGTCTCATTTTGATGTTTTCAAATATATGTTGTCGAAACCTATCTTGCATAGTCGAATTGGCAAGTGGGCATTAGCATTGACTGAATACTCCTTGACCTTTATGCCTCTTAAGGCAGTAAAAGGACAAGTGGTTGCAGACTTCATAGTCGACCACTCTATTCAAGTCGAGGATATTAACTACGTGGAGATAGAACCTTGGAAATTCTACTTCGATGGTTCCAGCCATAAAAATGGAACAGGAGTAGGAGTCTTACTTATTTCTCCAGATAAAATTCCAACAACATTCAAGTACCAAATCGAAGGTTCTTGTTCGAACAATGAGGCTGAGTATGAAGCTCTAATTACTGGCCTTGAAATATTGTTGGAATTGGGGGCAACTCGAGTCGAAATAATGGGAGACTCAGAGTTAGTCATCAAGCAAGTCACAAAGGAGTATAAATGCATAAGAGAGAATCTCATTATGTACTTTGTGATTGCAAATCGTTTATTGAAACAATTTGAAAGTGTCAATATTCGACACATACCCAGAGTCGAAAATCAAATAGCCAATGACTTGGCACAGATTGCATCTGGGTATAAAATTTCAAAAACGAGATTACAAAGAGCAATCGAAGTTCGAGAGAAGATAAGAGCGACTTGTCTATCACCAACAGACTTGGAATCAACAAGGTTAGGATACGCTGATCACTCAAACTTCGAGATTTCGTTCATTGATAATTTGTCAGACCAGGATTGGAGGAAACCCATTGTGGACTATCTTCAAAATCCAGGAGCTCCGACAGAACGAAAAACAAAATACAGGGCGTTGAGTTTTGTACTCATGGGTAATGAGTTATTCAAGAAGACGCCTGAAGGGGTGTTGCTGAAATGTTTAAGTGAAACTGAAGCATACATAGCCCTTTCGACTACGCATGCTGGGGCATGTGGGGCTCACCAAGCAGGCCATAAGATGAAATGGTTGTTGTTTCGACAAGGACTATATTGGCCCACTATGCTGAAAGATTGTGTTGAGTTCGCCAAAGGTTGTCAAGAGTGTCAAGTTCATACAGGCATCCAGCATGTACCAGCAAGCGAACTTCACTCGATAGTGAAGCCTTGGCCCTTTCGAGGATGGGCGTTGGATCTTATTGGAGAGATTCGACCAGCATCATCAAAGAGCCAGAAATACATATTGGTAGGCATTGATTATTTTACTAAGTGGATCGAAGCAGTCCCTTTAGTCAATGTAGACCAAGAAAATGTCATTGAATTCATTCAAAAGAACATTATTTTTAGGTATGGAATCCCTGAGACAATAACAACTGATCAAGGTTCAGTTTTCACTGGTCGAAAGATGCAGGAATTTGCTCAGGAAACAGGTTTCAAACTCTTAACATCCACGCCTTACTATGCACAGGCGAATGGTCAAGTCGAAGCAGCTAACAAAGTGGTAATTGGCTTGATAAAGAAGCATGTTGGGAAGAAACCAAAGAATTGGCATAAGACGTTAGACCAGATTTTATGGGCTTGTCGAACGTCCCCAAAAGAAGCCACTGGTACAACACCATATAGGCTAACTTTTGGCCATGATGCAGTATTGCCAGCAGAAATTTGTCTTCAATCTGCAAGAGTTCAGAGGCATTATGATATTCCTTCTGAGGTTTATTGGAATATGATGTTAGATGAATTGGTGGATTTAGACGAAGAGAGATTACACGCTCTCGACTTGCTCAGGCTTCAGAAGAAAAGAGTCGAAGACTCTTATAATAGAAAGGTAAAACCTAAGGTGTTTTTGCCTGAAGATTTAGTTTGGAAGGTAATTCTTCCCATGGATCGACGGGATCGAAGCATGGGGAAATGGTCACCCAAATGGGAAGGACCCTTCAGAGTTATCCAAACTTTTTCTGGTGGAGCCTATGAAGTCGAAGAGATAAGTAGTGATAAAAGACTCTTGAGAGTAAATGGTAAATATTTGAAAAAATACAAGCCTATACTTCAAGAGATAAAAATAAAATAATAAACTAAATTATTTAAACTAATGCCAAAATGGAAATTTTTATTAATGTCTGCCAAAATGGCAATAGTTGTCGAAAGTGATTACAAAAAATGATTACATAAGAGAATCAAAAGGAAAGAGAATTCTTCAGTCGAAGATACTTAGCATGCTGCAAATCCAACCTCTTCTTGCACCAAGATTTTTCTTGCTCCAGTTTGGCAATTTGAGCATCGAGGCTTTGCGCCCTCTCAGCGAACTCCAGGCCTTGCTTGACCTCAGTCTGGCTCTCAGCGTCTGGGATGGTCGAAAGAATTTCCCCTTGGAGCACAGTGTTGGCGTTTATCTTCGCCTCTATCTCTGCAATTTGTGCTCGGAAGGAGACATTCTCTCGCTCAATAGCATCGAACCTTTCCTGTGCAGACGCTTTCTGTTTCGACAACTCGGCAATTCGAGAAGTCGAACTTGTGACGGCAGTCCATGCAGATAAGCTCCTGCCATGCAACGTTTCGAGCTGACTGTTGAAATTTCGTTGGCGCCGGTAATCCGCTGAGACTTGGTCAATCATAGAATGTAATTCCATGATCAAGTCTGAGATTTCTGGAGATACAGCATCGAAATCAACAGCATTCAAAACCTCCTTTAAGCAAGATGGAGCAGTGGGGTCCCCCTCTAAAGCCTTCATTAAATCTCTCTTGAAGAACTGGGCCTTGACCTTCGCCAATGCATCATCAAGAGGAGAAGTCTCAGTAGATTTCCCCGACAAAGTAGGAATTTCCTGACTGGTGTCGGAAGAACTCTTACTCTCAACGATTGCATTGAGGTAGCTGATAGGGTCAGTTCGCTTCAAGATTTCCAGGTCTTCTTTCGACCTATGCTTTGAGGAGGTGACCTTTGCCATAGCATTATCCTGGACTGGAGGCTGTTGAATGCTGAGTGCCTCGTTTGGTTGTTCTTCGACTTGAACTGAGGCGGTACTAGCGTCGACTCGTGGTTCTTCGTTAACTTCACCTTGGGGTCTTTCGCCAGCATCATTCTGTGGTTCTTCGCTGGCGTCATCCTGGTGTTCTTCGCCAGTACCACCTTCATGTTCTTCGACAACAGCATCTTGATTCTCTTCGCCATTACCTTGGTCTCTTCCTTCAGGATTCTCTTCTGACGACAAGACCACCACAGGAACCGTTTTTGGCTGTGTTTCCTCCGCCAGAGGTTTTTCAGTTGTCTTCTCCACTGTTTCAGCATTGGCCTCATGCTCAGTGTGGGCTTCGTCATTGCCCAAATCTTGCACCTGAGGCCTGCTAAGGTCAGCAGATTCCAGAGTTTCTGAAGTCTTTGGTGGAGAACTTCCAGTAGTTTCCTGAAAAGGATAAGGAAGATAAATCTTCAGATGTCGAAAAAGACATAATCAAATACTGGTATCTATGCCTAAGTTATAAGAAGGGTCCATTAGGTTACCTGTGGATTGGCTTCAGCCCCAGGGCTGGAATTATCACTTTCGACAGGATTGTTAACTAGAGCGTTCAGTTCCTCCTCAGTTGGTTCTTCGATGACCACTGCAGGTGGCCTAGGCTTTCTTGCACCAACCTTTATTCTGACGGTTCGACCTTCAGGAGCTGGAGTAGGAACAGAAGCGTCCTTCGTTAACTTTCTCCTCTTTAAGGGAGTAGGAGGGGCGTCGCTGTCGTCGTCACTCCCCGATTCGATCACCAAGGCTGCCCTTTTCTTGGGCGAAGGGACCTATAAAACCAATAGGAATTCGATTGAATAATTACGTCGAAAATAAAAAATCGAAAACCAGAATGAAAACAAAGAAAATCTGGTTACCGATGCAGGAGGCCTCTTCGAAGAGCCTTCCCCCTGTTGGTTGCCTGTTGTCTTCGCCGGCGCTATAGTCTTCGCCGGCGGTGGAGGTTTTGTCGAAGGGACCCCTCCTTGTGGGCCTCCTGGAGCCTTCTTGACCAAAGGTTTTCGAACAACTGAAAGCGAAAAGGAAAGTTAACAAGCTAACAGTCGAGGAGAAAGATAAAAAGTAATGTGAGAGTATGAACTTACATTTCTTTACTTTGTCAAATACGAGGACAAAAGACTTCTGCAACTCTGCTGTAAAGTCCTTCTCGTCGAAGAAGTACTCAGCGTAATAGCTTCTCCACCATTCTTCAAAAGATGGCGAACAAAGGAAGTTAAGCTGGTAGTTGAACAGCGAGAGGATGGTTCGACCAGCATATCTTCCAATATGCTTGGTAGCAGCGTCTTCTGTATAATCGTTGCAGAAGTACAACATTGACTTCTCTTTTTGGAAAATGGGAGAAGGCAGGGTTTGGATGATACCAAACTGGCGAGATACCAGGTTTGGTTGATAGGCCAGCAGACTCAGATGAGTCTTAGAGCTTTTAAATCGAAGAGGCATAATCCTTGGAGTAAGGAATGCCTCCCACAGTATGGTGTGCTCATCAACATTGGGACCACTCGATTCCTTGGGATGTGGCCTTGTGAACCAAGCTGGCCCCACCTTTCGCTGAGCGAATGGAGCCATAGTCGAAACAAATTCCTTCCTTCGAGCGAACATCAGCACGAAGTTAGTGAAGGTTTGTTGGAACTCTAGCCCATCTTCCATAGGCGTCAGTAGAGCCAGCCTAATTCCTTCGATCCGTCTGTTAGCTATCGCTGAGGCTTGTTCATTTATCGGAGTCTTCTTGGGTAAGAAAGACTCGAAAGTGGCGTTAAGCCACAGTTGAAGTAACCAGAAAGGCCCAGCGAGTAGCAGACTGTTCCTATCTTCAATATGCTTCAAAAGAGTAACCCCATTGCTGATGGAGTCATAAAGACTGGCCAGAATTAGTTCTGCCAGACAGATGTTCTGACGGTGATGCAGTTGGGTGGCCAGGGTGACCATCTTTTTGGTCACTTGCAGGGACTTCGAACAGAACACGAAGCGAGTTAGCCATAAGGCTAGAAACGCTATGTGTTCAACGTCGGACACTGTGTCTGTCGACTTGTCATGAAAGTGGTTGATAAAGGTGGTGAATGTTGGCTTCGTCTCAGAAAAGCCAATTTGGTCCTCCGACATCTCTTCCGGGTCGAAGTAATCTCCGGTGGGTCGAAGGCCAGTGATGGCTGCTACGTCGAAGAGTGTGGGAGTTAACATCCCACATGGGAGGTGAAAGGTGAAGTGAGAGTTATCCCAGAACAGCATCGAAGCTATAAGCATCTCTGGGGAGTAGTTTAAACCTGTCTTCGACAGCATTATTAGGTCAAAGATGCCCATCTCCTTCCAGACTGGAGTTTGATGTTTTTCCAGCTTTGTTAGCCAAGCAACGTAGTCCTGGGTGAGATTAGGGCAAGACCTAAAAACTCTAACACTTCTGTTGAAGAAACGAAGGTCGATCTTCTCGTGTGTGGGGTCTTCGTTGTCTTCTGGATCCTTCTTAGCACAAGCTACTGGCTTGAGTTTCTCGACAATGGGAAAGTAGCTCTTGATCTTCAGAGCTTCAGAGATGCTGGGGTTCATGGGTCCAGCCATTGCGAAGATTTGGTTGGAGTATCCAACCGGAATCATCAAGTGACGCGAGTAAGCGTCGCGGACGGAGATATCAGATGGTTCAGGGACCCTTCGTTTCCCTGTAGCGTTCACTACCGGAGCGGTTACAAAAACCTTGGGCCTAGCAATTTGTTCAGTTGGTGCGTTAGTCTTGGGGGCAGTTGAAGCAGAAGCCATTGTTGAGGATGAAGATGAAGTTGGAAAGGGAAGAGTTTTTCTGCAAAGAGAAACAAGTTTGCAAGAAAGCAAGGGAGTTTGAGAGATTGTTTGCGTGAAAAGTCCCACAATGGGATATTCACTACTATTTATAGTAGTGGGAGAAATTCCCAATAACGAGGGCATTAAATGTCATTTAATGCTGCAGGGAGTAGTGGGACGCGTGGCAGCATCCTGTTGTTTTGGCCGTTTCTGCAGAAACAGAGAGACGCAGCGTGCGTCCTCGTTTTTTGAATTTGTCATAATGACAAATTATGAAGTGATGTTTTGGTTCTGCACGCCGTACTGACAGTGACGTCCTAGGATCAAATCAATGATGGTTTCTTGGGATTGCCAATAGTTGGTAAAAAGCAACAAAAAGTGCACAAGTTAACTTGTGACTCAGCGTGGACAAACAGGTGTCGAATGGCGTTTTCAAAGAATGCCTTTTTCTTTTCAAGAGTCGAAATAAGGCATTCTTGGGGGGCAATTTGTTGGCTCCTAAATTCGACACCTTTGTTTCAATTGATGACAGCCATTAAAAGCTGAAAGATGCTTTCGACTGGCTAAGCCTGTCGAAGTGACCGTCGAAAGATGGCCAAATACTTAGAAGATTTCTTCCAAGGAAGAAGGCTGATTGCCTTCGACGTCGAAGGAGTTTCGTCGAAGACGTCTCTTGACGAACGTGTTCGATGGTCCAGAGTGGAGCAGTTTGAAATTCAAAGCTTTGGAGGGAAAACGGTTTCCAGCAGTTACTACGTGCGAACGTGCAAGGATCTGGGGCGTCGAGCATGGAGAACGTGACAAGTGGCTTGATCTCGAAGCAGTGTAACTGCCCGACGGTTACTTGGAATGTTTTTGTATAAATAGGAGTAGACGTGTAGTTTCTCGCGTGTGTTCACAATAAATACATAGTCACTCATTTAGATTCAAGTACCCAGTGTGAGCGAACGAATTGTTGAGAAATGTATGTGTGAAACACCAATTTAATCAATTCAAGTCATTTACTTTTTCAGTATTTTACATGCTTTTCCCTTTAAGATTCCTGTCGAACCTTTACATTCCAGCCTTGTTTATTTTACCAAGCCTTTTCCTTTATGCAATTTACTTTAACCAATTTACTTAAAGCCTTATCCACATGAATTAAACTTCAAAATCAACCTATGTCCATAGGATCAATCTGATCGATCCTGCGAGTAACCAAATAAGTAACCATTTGGAGGATCAGCGGTTGTTTACCAAATCCCCAGGTAAACACCTGTTAGGAATTTTTTATTCATTTTGGGGTGGATACTTTTACATTTGATATCCATCATTTGATTGTTACCTTTGTTTTGATGTTGTTACATCGTTTGACTTGTTATGCCATGCTCCCTTAGGGTCTTGATTCACTCTTAGTTAAGATGCATCGAGTAGACTTTAGGTTTGTAAACCAAGCATGACAACAATTAGGTAGGATTCCCTATATCCTAACCTTAGAACCACACTTACATGATAACAAGTAGGATTGAAATCCCTTTTGCTTTGGTTTAGTTCTTGTATTGCATGTATGTAAAACTAAAACCTTTTTCTCAAGAAAACTCAGAAAAACAGTTAATGAGTAAAGATACGTATAATGTGTCACGAGCCTTAAATACATGAAGATGATTTTGGATCCGAGGCACTTGACTTGATCATCCAAGGGTCTTCATGTCATAGACTTTAGCATGATACGTATCTCAAACACTTTCAAAATTTAAAGGAAATGAACTCAAGTACCCCTAACTTTGTTGTTTGGTCTTTTCTTATGAAATTTTTTCGTAAAGGATTGTTACCCATAAAAAACACAAACAAACCAAAAACTTTGAGAAGAACTACAATGCTCTGATTCTCTATTGCACGACGGGAATATGTAGGCACGGGGTTTTAAAACCGAGGCAAGCACAATAATAAAAACTTTCTTTTTGTTTGTTAACAATTCATTCTCATGCATTCCCTTAATTTGTAAGCTTTAGATAAACACACTCTTTGATTAGAACAACAAGAGTGGATCCCGTTAAATACAACAGACATGAGAAATGTTAATACCTTCCTCTTGCGTAATCGACTCCCATACCCTTCTCTTGGTCGCGAGACCTTGATGATTTCCTTTCTCAGGTTTACTTCGATGTTTTTCTTTCCCTTCCGTAGGATAATAAATATTTGATGACGACTTCATTATTAATTATTTTTCAAGTTGCTTCAGCTGACAATTCTACTGGAGACAAGTCTTGAAGTGAGTCATTTCTAACTTTTATTTGTTTACATTCGGTAGATATTTATCTTTATGCTTTACTTGTTTACTTTAACATATACATTGTATTTTATTATTTTCCATATGCTGAATATTGCTGTTATGGTGGATACTTATTTATATAATTTTTATTTATGTTAATAAATTCCATTAAATAAGAAGAGAGATTGATTTACTTTTCTATCAACTAGGATTAGTGGTTATTAAAAAGACCAAGTCCTTTAGAATTATTTATTTTCGTAGGCATGTTACCGACCACATTATTGTGTGGTAGCAATGAGGTAAGGTTTTATAAAAACCACTTTCTTTTCATTCAATAATAATAATAATAATAATAATAATAATAATAATAATAATAATAATAATAATAATAATAATAATAATAATAATAATAATATCACGTTTTTGATTCCTCACAAGTGGGAGGATTGAAAATATTTAATATCAAAATTAGTCTTTAAACATCGACTATTGATAGTGAAAAAACAAAAAATAATAAATACTTTTCTAAAAATTATTTTAATTTTTAATATTTAACACAAACACATCCATTCTCACACACCAACAATCAAATAAGCATGCAACATTCAAATCAACCGAGTCATACGTATAAACATCATCTACATCTAAATTGTTCATGTCATACTTTAATATGTCAACCAGCTCATTTATTTTTCGCCATCTCTAATCATGAATCAACTTATACAATTTCACTTGCAAAAGCTTTACTACTTACACCAAATTTCCAACACAAGTTTATTTATTTATAATTGAATGTCTTACTTGAAGAAAAGGTTGGGTTTCAGCACAATAATAGAGATATAAAATATTGTGATTGTATGTGTTGATAATGCATTATTAGATTAAAAAATCAATAAATATACTAAAGTGACACTCGTGTACCATCTAATGCATTCCACGCTAGCCATTATAAATAAATAAATAATAACCAGATTACGAATAAATATAAATGAGTTAATTAAAATAAATAAAAATAGTAAGATATTTAAAAAAAAAAGAACACATGATATTTCTTTTTAAAAAGGAATGACAGTTAATGTACCGTGGTTGATTCCTGGTCAAGAAAAGATAGTTTGGTTGAAAACACGTAGTTCGCGTGAGACTCTCTTAAAGAATATATAAATCATCTTTATTCTATCTGAGAGTAAACAAAGCGGTAACAAAAACAGAGGCAAAAGAAGAACTTCTCCGATCTACGATGTCGACGACTGTAGCAGAAACGAAACCCAAAACGAAGATCGTGTGCACGCTCGGACCTGCATCTAGGTCTGTACCGATGGTTGAGAAGCTTCTGCGAGCAGGTATGAACGTTGCTCGCTTCAACTTCTCCCATGGCTCCCACGAGTATCATCAGGAAACCCTAGATAATCTGAGAGCCGCCATGGAGAACACCGGTATTCTCTGCGCCGTCATGCTCGACACTAAGGCACGATATTTTTTTATTTTATTTTATTATACATCTTGAGTTTTCCTTTCATGATTGTTAATGTTTCTGATTTCAATAGAGTTAGTATCTGATGTTAGAACTTAAGTTAGCTAGTTGATCTCTAAACATGTATGGATAAGTTCAAATTTAACCTATTAATACTGACCTTACATGGCGGAACGATAAGATTAGGTCTTGTTGGAAAAGGATAAAATGAACTCAAATTATTTGCATATAAGCTATAAGCTGTTTTTATAACCTATTTATGGAAATAAGTCGAAAACAAGACCTGTCATAAGTTGTTTCTTATACAGGTCTAAAGAGTCTCATAAGCTATGAAGCACATACACATTTAGGAGTATGTGTCGCAGTGGTGTGTGACCCTCGTATGACACATGTCAGAAAATTCAGACAAATGTCCTTAAATCAATGATTTATATTCTTTGCTTCCACACTCTTTAAATCGGTGTCCGACACCTGCATGACACTCATACAACACGTGTCACCCAATTTTGATCGGTATATTTTAACTCTTTTAGAAATAGATGGGTCAATGAAGTTTAAACACTATCATATATGTAGCAGTGTTGGTATCCTATGTTTTTGACATTATCGGTGTTGGAGTGTCCGTGTCGTGTTGTGTTCTGGTATCCGTGTCAGAGTCTGTGCTTGATAGCTCACGAGTGTTTGTGTGACCTATATATAAGCTCAAATAAGTCAATTCAAATAGATTTAAATTGTTGTAAAACTATTGCTCTACATCGTACTAATAGTAATATAAAACATCTCAAATTCCTGATTCTTACTTGATTCTTAATCTTATAGTTAAGAATCTATTTTTTGGTGAGTATTGTCATTTGAGGGAGATGGGATAAATGCCACATATAAGAATTCATTGTAGAAGTTATAGGGTGGCTTGTGGGACTCATTTGAAATTCTTAAATAGGTGTATTGATGGAGTGGAAAGATTTTAAGGTTCTTACAACTGATCCAGTATAGTAGGCTCATAATAATGAAGTTAAAGAACAATTTGATGGTATTCACCATTGGAGATGTTATAAGTTTTTTTATCAAATGAAAAGTGAAAGGAAGTGATCTTCTTTTCAATCATACATGGATGCCTAATATTAAATTTAAGTTAAACATGCCCCAGTGCTCTATTTTCAAGTTCCTTACCTTTCTTTATATGTATCTACTTACACTGCTGCAGGGGCCTGAGATTCGAACTGGATTTCTCAAGGATGGTAAGCCTATCCAATTGAAACTAGGCCATGAGATAACTGTTTCAACTGACTATAGCTTAAAGGGTGATGAGAATACGATCTGTATGAGCTACAAAAAGTTGGCCCATGATGTGAAGCCCGGGAGTGTCATACTCTGCGCAGATGGAACCATATCATTTACAGTTTTAACATGTGACAAAGAACAGGGTTTGGTTCGGTGCCGCTGTGAGAATTCTGCTGTTCTAGGAGAGAGGAAGAATGTTAATCTGCCTGGAGTCGTAGTGGATCTCCCAACTTTGACTGAGAAAGACAAGGAAGATATAATGGTTTGGGGAGTTCCCAATAAAATTGACATGATTGCGCTTTCTTTCGTTCGAAAGGGTTCTGATCTGGTGCAAGTTCGGAAGTTGCTAGGAAAGCATGCTAAGAACATTCTTCTCATGTCAAAGGTATGTCAATATGGTATATTAAGGATTTCTGGTTTTATCTCATGGAAAAGATATGTGATTATTGATCGGTTTAAAAATGTTTGAAGAGTTCTGAAATATACATGATCACATGATATCATAGAGATGCTTATTGCATCCTCATTGTTGTATGCTATTGGACATCATCTAACAATATTTCGGATGCTCTTAAAAGAAAACTATCTTTTGAGTTCCTACTGATACTTGCTATCTTTAGTATGTCTTATGTTTTTAAAGACTAGTTGTTTTTTTTCTGTTACTTAAAAATGAATATGGCAGGTTGAAAACCAAGAAGGGGTTGCAAACTTTGATGATATCCTTGCTAATTCAGATGCATTTATGGTGGCACGTGGTGACCTTGGAATGGAAATTCCAATTGAGAAGATTTTTCTTGCACAGAAAGTCATGATTTATAAGTGCAATATCCAAGGAAAGCCAGTTGTTACTGCAACCCAGATGTTGGAATCAATGATCAAATCTCCCAGGCCAACCAGAGCTGAAGCTACTGATGTTGCCAATGCAGTTCTGGATGGAACAGACTGTGTGATGCTTAGTGGTGAGACAGCTGCTGGAGCTTATCCAGAACTTGCTGTTCGAACTATGGCTAAAATATGTGTTGAAGCTGAAAGCACCCTTGACTATGGAGACGTATTTAAAAGGATAATGCAGCACTCACCAGTGCCTATGAGTCCATTAGAGAGTCTAGCTTCTTCTGCTGTTAGAACAGCCAACTCAGCTAGAGCAGCTCTCATATTGGTTTTAACTCGAGGAGGGACTACTGCAAAGTTGGTGGCTAAATACAGGCCAGGCACACCAATTCTTTCTGTTGTCGTTCCTGAACTTACGACTGATACCTTTGATTGGTCATGCAGTGATGAGTCCCCTGCAAGACATAGCTTGATATTCCGAGGATTGATTCCAATACTAAGTGCAGCCTCTGCTAGAGCTTCTCATGCTGAAACAACAGAAGATGCAATAGAATTTGCCCTTCAATGTGCCAAGACAAAGGGACTCTGCGTTAACGGGGATTCTGTTGTGGTTCTGCATCGTGTGGGCACTGCATCAATCATCAAAATCTTGACCGTGAAATGATCTCTCAAATTAAGTACTTATCTGTTTTTTTGGCTACATATTTTAATGATGGGAAATAATGAACTCATATATTATACCATCTCCAATCTACATTGGATGCAAAACATCAATTAGATGCTTTTATTGGGGTTTCCCCTATGTTACACGTCTCTGCATATCCCTGTTTTCTTATTATTGTTGAGACAAGTCGTGAACCCTTCATTTTTGAGATAATGTATGAATCTTTTGGTACTAATACGGCCAGCTTTTGGCTTTTGATTATTTTGCCGAATTGATGCAATTTACGTCTTGAATCCGAATTGTCTGGTTTCATGTTTAATTATGTTTCGTCATTTTGAAATTTGATGATAAATTGCATATCCATAGTTATGGCTTTGTTAAAATATATCCAAATTTTATATAATTCATTTTTTGCAACCAATAATTTTTCAATCCACCATTTTATATACTTAAATTTATCAAATACACTATTGAAAAAATCATATTGATAACGCATTTTATCAACCAAAAAAAAAATGCTACTGAACGAAATCTTTCCGGTAAATTTCCTGCATTTCAGAGAATCAATTGAAATATTTTCATATATATATTTTTACAATCCTATAGTTAGGCAATGATGACATCGCATGAAATCGTCAGCCTCATTGTAGAAACAAAAAGTGCCAACACAGACACAGCCAAAAGTAAGTGAGCGCCTGTTTCGATCTTTTCATTAGCAACGAATAGCGCTTAATGTTTGAGTGTTTAACTTCTTTGATTAAAGACTTGAGCAATAGAAAATTTGTGAATCAAGTAGTGACCTAAGTGATGACTATTAGATCAACAACTGCTTATGCAAGACTGTCCAATATCAGATCTCTGTTGAAACTTAACCCGACATGAAATATTAAGTTAAAGGCCTTTGAATTTGTCAAGGTAGATTTTATCATTATTTTTATTTTATCCTCCTCAAAATCAATGTTAGTATTGACTAGTAAATGTAACATATTCAAACGCTTGCGATTCAATTCAATATGAACACTAACTGATTTCATAGCATCTTTAATATCATATAAATCCTCATGGTATAGTTTTAAAAAATAAAAAAATGAAGAAAAAAAAAAGCCCCCCTCTTGACTATGGGTTCACTATCTAGACTCCTAAAATTACTGCAGAAAATAAGGCGAGAAAAACCCCAGAACAAATTCTAGGCATATTTTCCACCTACATGCAGCATTCCAAACTGCTTGCTCGTATGCAGATCTGTCAAAAACGTATATATTGGTTTCTTAAGCTCAACTTCAGACATATTAGATAGGCAGTGGTCATCAAATATTTTGGAGTTTCCACATATTGGATTGAACGAAAGACCTTGGATGTCATTTTCGTCATAGAATGCACCAGTGGCATGCCTATCTTTTGTGCCAAAACATTTACAATGAGAAGTTTGTCAACAGATGCAGCATATGATACAATAACCACTCCCAGACTGCTGCATATCAATACAGGAGTGATAGCAATGCATTTCAGTCTCTATTTTAAACAAGTTCCATCTTGTGATTTATACATTCTCTCCCTGCAAGAATAAAAACACACAAGTTACCAACTAGACAGCTCTGATTTGGGTGGGTAAAGATGTCGGTAAATGCCTGGACACGCCTAGTAAGAAACAAATGTGAGAAACATGAAGGGATGATCTAATTCTATTGAACATCTAATAATTTTGGAGACCATTCCATTTATATTATCTTCATTTAGTTAAAAAAAAAATTCAATTTCATGCTTCGTCACTTTTGCTCGAGTGAACAAGAACTTAAGGGGCAGACACCTAACCAAATCTAATCATTGTCTGACACCAGTCTAGATAGGTAAGGGATTATCGTGTAGTTTTTAAAACGGAATCATGTCTAAAGTAATGAAATTATGGACAGGCTATTTACTATTCTGAAGAGTAATATCAGGGTCAAGGTAGAAGTAACAGCAAGCTAAGGTGATGGGAAATTGCAACGTCCTCGGGACCAGGCTTGCACCAGTCAGCAGTCATACTGATTGTTGAAAATTAATAAAACAAAAAAAGTGGAGAAAGTAAACACATTCATAGGATTATTAAGAGAGTACTCTAGGAAAAGAAATCTGAAAGCCAACGCAAGTTGGCAGTGAGTTGTTATTAATGGACATAAGATTATGAGGAAAACTAGAACATCAACGTAAACGTAACCCCACATCATAAGACCATACAAAGAAGACAATTGACTAATTTTTCCTTAAATCAACTTTCAATTGAAGGAAATCACTTTAGCCCTTAAAAATATGAATAAACTAGGACACAAGAAAAGTCGTTGGAATAAAAGCATAACTGAAAGTATAAGTTGTTTCACAGTTTACACATAGCAGGTCCCTGCTAGGAATGATAAAATTGCACTTAGTAAACTTTTCTTCTTAAAGTATCAGAGTATAACCCTGATCACGCTATGATTACGACAAACATCTAAAGTGAGCACAGTTCAAGATTTTTTTTAAAAACAAAAACAGCATAAATGAATAAAATGTCGCAGCAGACATACATCAGTGTCATTCAGTATAATATGTAATAGGTCAAAATTCTCAGTAAATTTTTAATATGAGATCAGGGTAAAAGAGGTTATACGCGAAGTAATAGATTGACGGTACTGCAAAATTTAGTAGACTACACAAGGGTATGTAGTAAGAAAATACCTACATCCACAGCCTGAAAAGATCTCTCTGAGGATATCTTCTGAGAAATTCCAGTGGCTGATGTTGACCCATTCTGGGCAATGTCATGATAGGGCACCTAGAAACAACCAATCAAATGAAATACATAAAGCCGAATGAAGTTTATCAGAACAGTAAGAATATGAATAAAATATTAAATTAAATTACTATAATGAAGTTTCCTGGAAAAAATTACAAGAGATATCAAACCCTTTATGTGTGAAACTGAAACCTAAAACTGTTGGTAGGAGTGGGGTGCTCCTTTGAAACATATTCCCTATAAACAGAGTGCTCCTTGCGATATCAAGAAGAAAAAAGTGTGAAACTTCATCACTTGATTGCATTAACATGTGACTAACAAGCTAAGGAATGAGTAAAAATTGATTGGTTTGACA
This sequence comes from Vicia faba, assembly GCA_948472305.1. Taxonomy (NCBI): domain Eukaryota; kingdom Viridiplantae; phylum Streptophyta; class Magnoliopsida; order Fabales; family Fabaceae; genus Vicia; species Vicia faba. Next base: position 770,711,912 of record OX451741.1, on the reverse strand, counting down.
AATCAGGCAGAACTTTTATCCTTCTTTGGGATAGGTATAATTCAAATCCCAATAATAAGAAGTAGAAACCTAAGAGTCACCGGTAAAACTTAATGTCCTCGATAAAGCTTTATTTTCTTCCTTGTCCTTGTCATCAATGTATTTCCAATAAACTTACAGGGTCTACAAAAGAGGTAGAGTGGTAACTACAGGTTATACATGACTCTATTACCAGTTTCGTCTATCTTTATTCATTTACCCAGCAGAAAAGATCCACAACCATACATGTTCTTAACTACCAAATATCTCACTCTTACCCGGAACTCGCTTCTAGGTTAGTTATCTGGAAAATTACCTCAGGACCAAGAATAACTTCTATACAGTTATTTTCTTATCATTAGAGAAAACAATATTAAGAATACTTTTGTAAAGTCTGCTGTCCCTTCCTGTTGACACTTTATTGACCACTGGATTGTGCCAACAAGATTTAATCCAATACTGAATATAACTGCCAACAAGTTAGGGTACTGGTACATTTGAGATACCAGAGCCGAAATTGATGCCTCCCTGTAGACTGGTACGGTCTATTTAGCACCGGCACTTCTGATGGAAGGTGTGTCTGGTATCCGACCCTTGTCAATGTCCGATACCGATACATGTGATTACGTTCAATTAATTCATTTCTTCAAGTTTTTACCAGTGTCGACATGTTAGTGTCGTGTCTAGTGTACATGTCTATGTCAGTACTTTTTAGGTTAAGGGTAAAATTGCAAAGTGTAGCGTCTAACAATACCAACCGAAAATTAATCATTGAAGCAAACATAAACAGATATGGTTTTGTGAAAAAATTAGCCTACCCCGTATGCAGATTTGTTTTCTTGATTATCTTCAAACAGGGATGAGTAGTATGCTGGATCATATATAGAGCCACCAAGTATCTCATTGGAATTTGAGCGTTGCCTCGCTACTGCAGGTGTCGCAGGACTCAAGAAACTACTTCGTATGTCATAGTCTGTTGCTCGAGAAGCTGTGTCGACATAGGATGCACCCAGCCTATAAATTTGAATCCATAACAATGAGGATGATAGCCTCACTATAAAGCCAACAATTTGCATAGCCAGGGTAAGTTTCACAGAAAATATAAAAAACTTTGCATAACCGTCGGAAGAGATATTCCTGCAAACATAGAAGATGGAAAACAGCAATAAAGATTATCAAAGTAATCAGAGTATCCAGAGCATTGGCATATGGTAGCAGCAAAAGTTGTTGAGATACTCAGCAAGAATGATAAGTTGAAGAACAGCAGCATAAGTACTCACCAAATTTCGCGAGTGAAGAGAATGAACCAAGAAATATCCAGCAAAATAGAGCAAAAGAGAAGAAAAGCATAGGTACGTCCAAGACTCTGACTACTACTCTCAATTGCAACCAACGCAAACAACGAAATCGCAAGATTTATAAGCGACACACCGTTGTACGATGCTCCCAAGGATCCCAATAACGCGCACCCAATCTTGGATAAACACATTGATGTCAACAAATTATTGACAAGAAAAAACGTTATTGATCGAGGGAAAATGAAGGTGTAAAAGTACCTGAATGTAAATGAGGATAACAGCGAAAGACTGAATGCTATCATAATCGCGAATCCATGGTTGTATACGATCTCTGAAATTGAAAAAGAATGAACCACAAAGCATCATAAAAATTGAATGCGGAAGATGAAAATCAATCGGAATCGGAATGCATTATCATGATGATGATCGTTGAGGTTTTCTTTCACAGTTTCTTTTTTGGAAGCGAATCTGTAGTTGAAGGAGTAGTTGGAGACAGAGCAATTTCAATTGCAAGTTCTTGGGATGAAATTATAACCCCCTTTCCACAATTCCACCTGTAAGTCTCTAACCAACTTTTTCTCTACTGCTCTCTTTTTCTCTCTCTCTCTCACTAGCTCTAAGGGCAATTCAATTATGGAAAATTATTTTCCTATTAAAAATACATATTCTATTTTACTATAGGAGTATATGTCTAAGTGTAATTTCGCTCTTATCTTCCATTAATCAACTTCCAACAATCTTTCACATAAGATAATTTTGAACCACACTCAAGTATTTTTTTTTCATTCACACTTGCATAATGTCACATCTCTCAAACACTTATCTCCTCTTTGATCATTGTAGATCTAAAGCATCGTACCAGAAGTCTTTTCATGGTGGGTATCTTCTATATCACACATTCTATGTTATAGTATGAACAAGTGGTCAATAAAATGTCATTTCATATTTGTGCAAATCATTCATGTTTTGATTCAATGATGATTAAATGCAACTCTTAAGCAATTTATATTTTTATTGATAAAATTAATCACTATTAAATCTAGGATTAATGAATTTTTTTGTCCCTCTAAATATCTTTAACTTTGTTTTTTTAGTCTCTATAGGAATTTTCTTCAAAGAATAGTCTTCCTAAAAATTTAAAATTTAACTTTTGGTTCCTAATGATAAAATCGTAGCTAAAATGGTCTCTAATTCCGTCGCTAAATTAAAAATCGTCGTTAAATTGTAAAAACCGTTGCTAAATTGCAAAAGGGATCAAACGTTAAATTTTAAATTTTTAGAAGGACTATTCTTTGAAGGCAAATTTTAGAAAGACTAAAAATAAAGTTTGAGATATTTAGAGGAATCAAAAAATTCATTAACAAATGTATGATATAATATCTTATTTAAGATACTTCAAACATTTATTTATTACTCTTTGTGCCACATCATGGTTTATACGATGGTGAAAAAAAGTTAAGGAACATTTCATTATTCTATGAAATCCTTCTAAAAACTCTTTTTGGAGATGCTTAAGAGTATCTCCAACGATAAACTCTTAAATTGAATTACACACACAAACATATGCGCATGCGTGCACGTACGCACACATATATTGCTCAAATAATGACAAAATGTGCAACTAAAAAACAATTCATATTTATTGAAAAATTAACCTGTTTGGAAAATACTCTGGTGTGTCTTTAAGTGGAAGGACCCTAAAGTGAGTTGACTACCAATACTTGGTGGAACACGTTTCGTCGAGGCTTGCAAGTTGGAAAACTAACGTTTTGTCTTTTGCGTGTCAAGTTACATTGGCAAAAATTGTTATTGAAGCTACTCTTATCTATCCCATGATGAATAATTTGGTCAAAATCTTGTATTGAAGAAATCCATCAGTTGCAGCGAAACTTTATTTAGGGTGATACTGATGAAAAGAAAAAGTTATATGCAGTGATCTGGGATTGAGAAAGCTTGAAGTCATGAACAAAGTGTGCTTGATGAAGTTGAGTTGGAAAATGGTTAATAATTTAAATGATATATGGTGCTTAGTTATGAAATGCTTGTATAGTGATATATGTTCATGAGCCACCTTGTAGCAAAAGTGCAAATTCTAGTTTATGGAGGGCATATGCAAGACAATGAAACTGATGATAGAAACTGGAATTTTAGAGCATTGGTGTTGTACTCCAAAATTTGCCCTCTCGTTTCTCAAATAATCTCCCACAAGATCCCCTTTGGTTCAAGACTGCACAAGGTTTGATCAGCTTAAGACACCTCCCCAAGCACTAATGACTGAAAATTAGGGTTTGAGATTGCACAAGTACAAATGGAATTTTAATGCCCCATATGACTTTCATGGATAATTTTGGATCCTCAAGATTGCTCATGTCAAATTTCAAGTCTTGGATCACATTTTTGATCAGTCAATTGATCAGTTGACCTAAAAATCAACTATATTGGGGGAAAAGTCAACTGTGGTCAATTTACAGTCAAACTTCATGACTTTTGGTCCATATCAACATTATGAACTCATATATGTCATTTGATCAAGTTTGGATCACAATTCCTCAAGAAATTTGACCAGATCCTCAAAAGTGCAAAATGGTAAAAATTAGGGTTTTGACTGAGAAGGTGCAATTTCTGATTTTTGACCTAGAAAATAGTTGATTGGTTTAAGTTATGATCTCAAGGGTTCAAATAAATTATTTTTACCTAATGGCATGGCTCAAAACATTCCTCAAGAATCAGTTGATTGATAGTTGATTTTCAGTCAACTGATCAAAAGTCAACTGTACACTGAAAAGTCAAACTTTGACTTTTTGGTCAAAATTTAGTGTCAAAGATCACAATTCATCAAAACATGTCAAAATATGAAAATTGTTCATCAAGAAATCAAAAAGTCAAGATTTCATTTTGAAAAGTCAAAATTTCTAAACTTCGAAATTTTTTTAAGTGTTGAAAATTCATTTTTTTCATAACTTTGAGCGAAATTTTCACCATGATGCAAGATGATTCAAAGGAAACTTCTAACATGAAAGTTGTAGATCTCAATAAGATCTAAAATATTGTAGAACACAACTTCTTCTATAAATGCATGGATTTCAAGTTATGATTTTAAGAATACATGTTCATGAAACTTGGAAACTTAGTAAAATTTTGCCCTAGTTTAGGCAGGATTTCGACCTAACTTCATGGAAATTTTCCACATAGTTTCAAGATTAATTTTCAAAAATGTCCAACATAGAGGTTGTATGGGATGTTACAAGCTTTCCAAAATATCCAATAACTCATTGAGATCATGTTTGAGCAAGGAGAATCGAAGACAAGAAGTTAGAGTTTTCAAACTTGAATTACAAGCCATTTTGTGAAGAACACATGAACCAAATCCATGCTAGGCTGCACAATATTTGCTTTTCAGGCCTCAAACTTGTTTGTCACTCCATATTTAAATGTTTACACATTTGTTAGAGCTTTGATCCAAGCATTTGAGCCATTATCCAAGTTGCATTTCCATTTATGGCACAAAGTTACCATTCCATTCTTGAAAAGTTGCTTTAATCATAAAGTCAACTTGTCTTGAGCTTCTAACTTGTTCTTTCTGCACACACAACCCCTACAAACCAAAAGCAATGTGTCTAAGGCCTATTGAAAATTAGAACATGCTTGTACAATACTTGGAGATTTGTCTTTTCACTTTTCTTCAAAAGCAAGTTATAGAGCTAAAATGCTAAAACTCAGAAGTTTTGAGTGCATTTGATCCAAAACCTTTTCCATACATATACACAAGTCTATTGCAAGCAAAGGCACGATTGGAAACACTCCCAAACTCCCTGAAAACTCAGATTGCACAAAAACTCCATTGTTGTGCAGAACCTGACCAGAAACTCCCATCTCTCAAACCACTCATGCGTTTCCTCTCCAAATCACCTCAAAAGCTTCCTTACTTCAAATACAACTCATCCCAATCCTCGTTCCTAAACTGTAAATCCATTTCCATCACCCTCCATAACTAAAAACAGAGCATTGCAGTTGGACTTCTCCAGGCCATTTCAGCCACTCTCAACTCAAGTTAAGCATTGCATTAGCTTCCTAAAGGCTCAAGGAAGCTAACCTGATCATTGTAGCATCTTGAATCAAGCTCAAACTCATTTCACGATTTCTAGTTTTGAGATATTTTTCTTGAACTTCTATCTTCTCATTTAGACATTGTTAGGCTTACATTTATGAAGATAAAATATAGACATCATTGTCCTGAAACTATACATGTCCATAGATTTCATTTATGTTGCTTGAGTAGGGAGAATTTTGAGTTTGAACCTCTGAAAATATTTAGGTCAGAATTTGGCATTGTTATAAATTCATGCTCATCTTTGAGAATTAGCTTAAGTTATTTACATATTCAGAATCGTGAGAAAATTTCTAACAAGTTTGATGTTGGAAGTTTTGTGAATGGATGAGAAATGAATGAGTTACAAGTTCTCTAGATGGAGGTTGAAGATGAAGTTCATTCAAGACTTGATTTATATTATATATTTGTTGTTTTGTTTATATGAACAGATGTATATCCATCCCAGTGGTAAAGCGCACGCCTGTTAACCTTTGGGACCTGGGTTCGAGCCCCATTGGTACCCTTTTAGCTCTTTTTCACATTTTTTTCTTCTATTTTTTTGTTTGAAACTGACGCCTGGGCCTCTCTAGCGGGCTTTATGGTTTTTTGCTGGCCTTAACCCCTTGATTACTTTCATACCCGTGGCTCTTTATTTTATTATTTTATTTTCTTTTTCTTTATTTTATTTTCATTTTCATATTACCTTTATTATTACTATTATTATTATTATTATTATTATTATTATTATTATTATTATTATTATTATTATTATTATTATTATTATTTTTATCATTATTATTTTTATTAATAAAAAATCCAAAAATATTTTATTTATTTATTTACATATTTAAAAATGCTCATTTATATTTTATTTTTCTTCATAAAACAAAAAGACCAAAAACATTTTCTTTTAACAAATTAATTTCTTTTTAATAATTAATATTTAGACTTAGGTTTAATTATTTATTTTCTTAATTAAAATTAATTTAGAACTTAGGTTTATTTTAATTAATTAATTTCCATATTATTTTCCTTAATTTAAAACCTTTTCATAAAAAAACCCTAAAAATATTTTTAACTTAATTTCCTTCTTGATTAGTTTAAATTTAATTTTTGTTAATTTTTTTAATTAGGTTTAGATTAAAACCCCTTTCATAAAAATCCAAACAAAAATCATGTTTCTTTTCCATTTACATTTGTACATTATTATTTATTTAATTCTTGTACATTTATTCAATATGGTTGTAATGGTTAATTAGGTTTAATTTTCTTGCAAATCCTCATTTGTAAATTTGTATACCTCCTAATTATGTAATAGCTTAGTATTTTTACTTTCCATAATTTATCACTTTATATAAATGCTAGTAAATTAGGGTTTGTATGGAAAGATTAAAATCAACAAGTTAGCAAACCCTAATTCAAGATAAACAAGCATGTAAATCAAATACACTTGCACCCTTAGGGTCATTCCACTTTGTTGCCTTACCAAATGGCCATATTATGCATGTGGGATATCTTAGCAAAAAAACAATAAAAAATACAAGATCATAGTCCCTCGATGACGCTATCCATGTTGCCTTTCAAAATGATCTTAGTCCCTCAAGAGAAAATGATAAGATATCTCACAACATTGATATCATGGCTATACGATGACCCACGCCCGTTCCTTTACATCCAAAGATAAGGCTTCTTACCAATCAATGGTAAGATAGAAATATCAAAGGAAGGGAGAAATGAACAAATACTTTTGAGTAGGTAGATTGTTCCTAGTTGCTTGCTCATTTTCAAATCAAACATCCTTGCTAATTTTCAAAACCAACACCAACACTTTCAAAACATTTTTCAAACATGAAACATTTTCAAAAGATCAACACTTTGTATATGTTCTTACTAACGAGAACTATTACAAAGTTTGCCTAAACGATGGCGCCTTTTCAAAATACTTTCAAAAACCATACAAAACATATTTTCAAACAAAAGCAAGTGATCTAGCAAGTAACTAAGAGCCCATAGATAACTATGGATGAAAAGGGTACTAACACCTTCCCTTTTCATAATCTACCCCCTGAACTCAAGAAACAATCTCAAAGGTCTTTCCTGTTCTTTTCAGCCTTTCTTTTTGGATAAAAGAAAAGTCAGTGGCGACTCTTGCTAACCGCAACATTTGCGATAAAACGTGAAACAACCAAGTCAATTCTTCCACCGTATCACAGAACTGGCGACTCTGCTGGGGAGAACACTTAAAAGTGGGGTTAACTTAGGGATAGATCACCTTTATTTGCTTTCATTGTTTGAATTGTTTGCTTTACATTTTGGTTCCTTGTTTGGGCTTGTTTAAATCCTCTACCCGGATTTGGGATACCTTATAGGTAAGTAGCAATATGTTATGGAAATGGTGTGGGGGATACTGACATGGTCTAAGTAATAGCTATGTTAGTGTGACATATTTGTGGGTACCAGTAGCCTTTGAGTAAGTTAAGGAGAATACGGAGCCGCTGAGTGATGTCATGAAGCACTAACTAACTTTTAGAACCTTTATTTGACCAACTTGGCCATTAGGACGTAGTAAGATGACCGGATTTGGTGCAGTCCGAAGTTGGTAGATACTCGATACTACACTCATTAAGGTTTGGCTTTTTGGGATATTTCGGTCGCTGTGAAAGAGGCTTGCGCTGAAACAATGCCCGAGAAGACAGATCAATGATATCGAGATCCTTTAGAACCCGATTACTATTTATAGAACAGGTTTGAGCCAACTAAACTTCAAGAGGGTACTTACCTATGAGACTCCATGCAAGCCTAAACCTAAGGACTTGTTTTGCTTTGTTTGTATATACTTACTTGTACATGACATCATAAACATCATAACATCATACTCATTTTTACTAACCATTTCAAGGATTTTTTTAGGATTTATCTTTGTTCTGTTTTGTAGGACATGGCTTCTATCTGCAGGAATACTATCCAAGTCAATTTCGTAAGGATTCCTCCTCAACTCAAAGAGTTAGCATCAAGGGTTCCTGAGAATTCTCCATTCACCGAAAGATATGGTCGCCTCCTAAACTTGGTTACCTCTAACACTGATGAAGATATGATGAAGGTGTTGTTCCAATTCTTTGATCCTCTACACCATTGCTTCACTTTTCCTGATTATCAACTTGTGCCTACTTTATAAGAATTCTCCTAACTCTTAAGGATTCCCATTCTCAATCAACTATCCTCCAACGGTACGGAAAGAGATCTAAAACCTGAAGAGATTGCCCAAGCACTGGACTTGCAACAATCTGATGTCACAACTAATTGGGAAACAAGGAGTGGTGTCAAAGGTTTCTTAGCCAAGTTGTTGTTTGAGAAAGCTCAAGATTGTTGGAACTCTTTGGACTTACAAGCTTTTTAAGAAGTCTTGGCCCTTCTCATCTATGGGATGGTTTTGTTTCCAAATCATGATCAACTCATAGATGTAAATGATGTCAAAATCTTCATGTCTCGCAATCTAGTGCCTACTTTGTTGGGAGATATCCTACATTATTTTCACTCTCACACTATAAGGAAGAGGGGGATCCTCATGTGTTGCACTCTTCTCTTGGCAAGATGGTTTATTTCACATCTTCCTCGACCCGTATTAAAGAACTACCATGGTTCAATATGGTCCCATAGGTTGATGACGCTCAGGCATTCAAATGTTCATTGGTGTTCTCGATCCTTGGAGAATGTTACTATCGTCGACCATTATGGAGAATTCCCTAATGTCCCTTTGCTTGGCATTAGAGGATGTATCACTTACAACCCCTTCTTAGCCTTACGACAGTTTGGTTATGCCCGAAGGGATGGTCCACATGAGATGCTTATCCAAGGAGTGGTATTCTACTATGAGAGCGACGATCAAAGCTACCGTCAGAGGTTTATCCGAGCTTGGAGGATGGTAAGTGTGATACGGTGGCAGAACCGACTGTTATACTAGTTTTGCATTTTGTATTCACAAATGTCGTGGTAAGCAAGAGTTGCCACCGACTATTCTTTTATCCAAAAAGGAAAGGGTGAAAAGAACAGAAAAAGACCTTTTTTTGAGATTTCAGAGTAAGGGGGGTAGATTATGGAAAAGGAAGGTGTTAGCACCCTTTCCATCCGTAGTTTTCTACAGGCTCTTAGGTACTTGCTCATTTTTGAAATTTCTTTCGTGTTTGTGTGTTTGAAAAGCTTTGAAAAATGCCTTAGTGCAGCGATTCACTTTATGGTAACTCTTGTATCAGTCCTCAAGAGTGTGATAAAGTGTTTTTGAAAACTTTGTTTGAAAAGTGTTTGAAAGTGTGGAAAAAAAAGATTGTTTGAGCAAGTACCTAACTGTAATCTACCTACTCAAAAAAAGTTTGTTCTTTTCCTCCTATCCTTTAGACCATGTTATCCTACTATTAGTGAGTAGGTAACCCTAGTCGTTGGATGTTGAGAGACTATCGAAAGGGAAGTAATGGTCATTGAAGGCAACATGTAAGGATGCCTTAGCATTTCGAAGGGACTATCATCATAAGATCATTTCTCATAGGCAACTCGAGGGACATTTAGGGACTATGATCTTTATGACGACTTTAAACTGAGTGTCTTTGCTAAGAGTATCCTTACGTTCGAGGGACATGACCACTGTTTCCGAGGAAACCAAGTGAGATAATACCCTAGGGGTGCAAGTATGCAAAAGTGTGCTTTTTTAGATATATTTATCTTGCAGTTTAGTGATCTAAGATTGATTTGATTAAGCATACAGGCCTAGGTTGCTAGCAATTTATATACAGGCATATAAAATATAAAAGCGAGAAAATAGAGGTCCTAAGATATTACAAGGCTTTGGTGTAGATACATAAAGAATTTGACTGAAAAATAAAGTTCCGAAATAAAATCCTAATTAAGCTATTACAAACTGGACACAGTTACAAAATTAACTTAATAATTCCGAAATAAATAAACGCGCGCACGAATTGAAAATACGTCTAAAATCCTAAGTGAAAGGAATTTTTATTTGTTTTTTGCTATGAAAAAGAGATTGAATTAAAAAATCCTAAGTCTATTTAATTTTAGTTTTTTTAAGAAAATATTAAAATAGTTAATTAATTAATTGACAAAATTAATTTAATGTAAAAACTAATCTGATGTCTTTTTGGGGTTTGTTTCTTTTATGTTAATTAAAATTTAGAAAAAGTAAAGACAAACAGCCAAAAGAAAGGGAAACAAAATCGAAAGACCACCAGGCAGGAAAAGAAAGCATTTTGGGAAGCAAGGCCTGGATCGAAGACCCCATTTGAGAGTCTTGGGGCGCTGCAAGAAAAATGTTAGAAATTGAAATTGTGAGGCCTGGATCGAAGAAGTTTGAGAGACGACACATCTGGGGTGCTCGATCTGGATGTGCCATCCTTCGATCTAGGATGCTGGACCTGCAAGGAAGTTCGTTAGAGATTGAAAATTCATGGCCTGGGATACTGGATCCTAGTCCCTTCGAATGCACGAATTCCTGCTCGCTCATTTTAAATACGTGACGCCTGCTTTTAGTCCTGCAAATGGGTTCATTCAAAACTAAACAGTACAGAGAAACGTCTCATTCGAAATCAATTTCTGAACCCGGATCTGGGTAGGTTTCGAATTGTCATAGTCAGGATCATGGATTTCTAAAGTAACCAGCCTCGAAAAACGCTATCCACGGGGTTCAAACGCATGAACACTGCAACTTGCATACACTTTGTTAAATCGTTCACAAATAATAACAAAAAACTATAAATATGCAATTATGAGTATAATTTTAAGATTAAGTGAGATTGAACATTATACCACTGGGGGCGCCTGGATCTGGACGGAAGGTGCCTGCAACGAAGTCTAGACTTTTGTGGGGTAGGCTGGTGCTTTTGCGAGGCAAGGTATGTGTGGCCGTCTCCGTGGGTTTTTTTGTTTGGCCCTTTGTGTGGATGCTGCGCGTGTATGAATTCCTCTGTATTCGTCCCCTTTTTCATGTGAGGTCATAAGGTTTATATAGACAAAGGAATTAGGTCAATATTTGTGTACCAAATCTTGGCCCATTATGATGAAGAGATTTGATTTGATTTCTTCATAAAGACTTGCTATATTTGATTTTCATACGTTACTGCCAGCCTGTTATGAGCTGTTTGGGCCTCCAACATGATGAAAATCGAAAGCTGACTTGTCCTTTGCAGATCCACTTCCCTTCGAATTTGCCCTCTTCGATAGCTCTAAGCTTCGCTTCGAATTACTCCAACTTCGATGTCACAACCCCCTCGATTGAGACTCCCCCTACTTCGATTGCATATTTGCAAGGACAACATGCCATTTTGAGCTTGGGGTGAACCTAGACAGGTTAGGATATATATTTTTACTTAGTCATGCCAGCCTATTTCATTCCTTCGAATCTTCCTTCTTTGCCAACTTCGAAGTCCAATTCAAATTTATTCAGCATATTCCCTATTAGAAAACTTCGACCAGCCCTTGACCTTATGGTGAGTCTAAATTCTAATTCGAAGTATTCAGAGCTTCCTTCATCAAAGCATTTTAGATCAAGACAAACTCTGCACTGAAATTCCATTCGAAGGTCATTTCATTCTGGTGTTCTGATTGAGGTAAAGTCTGAAGTTTCAGTCGAAGGACCCTCTGAAGTGCCAGTCGAAGGACCTTCTGAAGTGCCAGTTGAAGGACCTTTTGGAATGCCAATTGAAGGGCCTTTATCCATACCAATCGAAGGAACTTTTTCCAGATACCAATCGAAGGATCTTGTTGCAAGGCTAATCTAAAGGCTTTGTTGAAATGCCAACCGAAGGGTACTTGTTAAAATTCCAATCAAAGCTTCCTTGTTTGAGAAGATAAATCGAAGGATTCCTTGCCATGTCAATCGAAAGGCCTAGCCCAGGGTGCCAAACAAAAGGGTATTTCAGAATGCCAATCGAAAGGCTTGGCCACCATGCCAATCGAAGGGCTTGGCCATGAGGCCAATCGAAAGGCCTTGCCCAGGGTGCCAATTGAATGATACTTTGTTTTGATACCAATCGAAGTCCCTTGCTCAGACGCCAATCGAATTACCTTGTTGACCGGTTGAAAACTTTATTCTGCTCTCTTCGATTTCCTTCAGTTTGGACTAATTGAAGTGACGCTAAAATTCCAATCGAAGACGCCTTTGTTCAGATTCCAATCGAAAGACATTGTTAATATGCCAATTGAAATACACCTTATCAAAGGACACTTTGACCAACTTCAAAATTTGTTATTCTTCTTCAAGCAAGTGTTTGTAACCACCCATGTAAGAGAAGATCTTGTAAAACATGAGAGGGAAAATTTTGGGGTACAAAAGCTTCCCCTGTTCAATCTTCTTAAACTTGAAGATGTAGATTGGCTTGTCTACCTTTCGTGATCTGAAGGTGGAAGATGATTGAACACTAGAGTGCCCAGGAATTTGCACTCACATAACACTGATGGTTGACGATGTCGAGAATGGGCTTATAGATGCCATTTGGAGAAGATGACAGAGAGTTGTCGGGGATGGGCTTAAAGATGCCATCCAGAGTAGATGCTGACTTCATAAGAGGTCTCTTTATGGGGATCCCTGTTCCCATTGTCTGAGGAGGAGTCTACTGGGGGATGTTAATTTCTGTTGTTTTCCTATTTCAAGGAAAACTCTGTGGGGAATAGAGTCTAGGAACTTCAGTTGTCCAAGGCTCTACTGAGGGGTTATCTCTGGATTGGAGAGATGAAAGTTTGTTGTTTTCTGGTTGAAATCCAGGCTTCACAACAATTTGTTAGGGAGAGTGAAATTAACTGCTATCTGGAAATGTATCAGAAGAAACCTGTGTAGGGCTGTCTCAAGAGGAGTCCGTGTAAGACTTCATCTGGAAGTGTATGAGAAGGAACCTGGGTAGGGTTGTTTTAGGAGATATATGAGAGAGAGCCTAGGTAGGGCAGCTTCAGGATGAGTCTGGGTAAAACTACATATGGAAATTGTGATAAGGAACCTGGGTAGGGTTACCTCAGGATGAGTCCGTGTAAAACTGCATTTGGAAATTGAAGAGAAGAAACCTGGGTAGGGTTGCCTCAGGATGAATCCGTGTAAAAATGCATCTGGAAATTGTGAGAAGGAACCAGGGTAGGATTTCCTCAGGATGAGTCAGTGTAAAACTACATCTAAAATGAGAAGGAATCCGGGTAGGGTTGCTTCATGATGAGTCCGGGTAAAACTGCATCTAAAATGAGAAGGAACCTGAGTAGGGTTGCTTCATGATGAGTTCAGGTAAAACTGCATCTAAAATGAGAAGGAACCTGGGTAGGGTTGCTTTATGATGAGTCCGAGTAAAACTGCATCTAAAATGAGAAGCAACATGGGTAGGGTTGCTTCGGGATAAGTCCGTGTAAAACTTCAGAAGGAGCCTGGGTAGGGCTTCTTCGGGATAAGTCCTTGTAAAACTTCAGAAGGAGCCTGGGTAGGGCTGCTTCGGGATAAGTCCGTGTAAAACTTCAGAAGGAGCCTGGGTAGGGCTGCTTCGGGATAAGTCCGTGTAAAACTGTATCTGGAGATTGTGAGAAGGAACCTGGGTTAGGTTTCCTCAGGATGAGTCTATGTAAAACTGCATCTAGAAGTTGTAAGAAGGAACCTGGGTAGGGTTACCTCAGGATGAGTTTGTGTAAAACTGTATTTGGAAATCAAAAGAGACCCGTGTAAGATTGTTTCATGTTGAGCCCATGTAAAGTTGTATTTGGAAGTTAGAAGAAACCCGTGTAATATTGCTTCATGATAAGCCAGTGTAAAGCTGTATTTCAGAAGGAGAAGGAACTTGCATAAGATTACTTCGTGAAGAGCCCGTGTAAAGCTGTATTTGGTCGCGCAGATAATTACTCTGTTTTATTTCAGGAGCTAATCTTGGACCTGTTGAAAATTGTTGATGATAAATATCTATTGATTGATCATTCCTGAAAAAGTAAAGCGTTAGTTGTATGCAATGTCATGATGTATGAAATGCATTGTGTAATGATGTTCTCAAAATAAATGAGATTGTGTTGTATGCATTTGTACTGCATATGCTATGACGTTTGTAGAATGATGTATGAATGCAATATGTGAATATATCAGTTGTTCTATTGTAGCATTGTTGAATTAGGGAAAATAAATCCCTGATTACAGTTGGCGATGAAGAATGTAGGTCTTCGGATTTTGTTAAAGTTGAACTACTGAGAGATGATCTTCCGCTGCTAGAGGAATAAACTCTGTTGGGGAAGGAAAGCTCTATGAACTGCCTGGGGATTTTGTGAAATCCTGTTGGGGAATCCTGAGAAGTTTGACGACTTCACTGGGGAAAACCTGATGTCGGAGTAGTAGTTGGAAATTCCTGTTCTGCCGGGGATACAAGAACACCTAACACCATTAGGCTGTAAACTGAGGATATGGCGGCGACCTTGTGTAAGATGCCCATGCCTTTGTACCTGCTGGAAAAAGTACCTGCAGAGACTTTGTGGATGGTTGAGTGGCATCCCAACTCTTGGGGTGATTGGTAAATGCTGATCAGGATGATAAAACTTCTATTGATTAAACAAGTGACGAGATGACGAGACATAATCGTACGCTTTAATCCCTAACTTTTTCCTGGACCTCCCTTTCGGGTTTTCAGTCCACCGGGATACCCTTTTTTGCTCAAGCCGCCTTTTCAGGTTTTCAACTTGCAGGGTCTACAATTTTTGTTTGTTTTTATCCCTAATTTTTGCCCGAACCCGTTTGGTTCCCCGAGATGCCCTTATTTTTGCCTAGGCCAGTCAACCTAGCGGGTCCTTGTTCATGCATAGTGTTTTCTGACTATGTCCATGTTCACCGGGTACGGAGAGTTGTCATTGTCCATAGTGGTAAGTGTTGCCACACTGCCAGAAGATGTTTGTTTGATCATACATGATTCGTTGCTGGAATTCATGTCCAATGCCCCAAGTGATTCAGATGGAGATCTGCCCCTGGCTATTTGGCGTTTTTAAGAGATTCCTTGAATCTTGACTTGATTGCCCCAGATGATGGACACTGATCATGCTGTGCCTCTTGGTTGGAAGTGTTTTTACCTCTTATCTGGTCGTAATCCAGTCTTCGGAACACTTTACTTCTTATCTGGTCGTAATCCAGTCTTCAGAACACTTTACTTCTTATCTGGTCGTAATCCAGTCTTCAGAAGAGATCAAATGGCTATCCGGTTGTAATCCGGGTTTCCCATTGGCTTTGGGCCAACTAACATCCGGTCGTAATCCGAGCTTCATAGTATCTGGCCGAGTGAACTGCTATTTGGACATAATCCAAGCTGCATAGTATCCCTTACTGTTATCTGGTCGAAATCCAGCCTTCACAGTGCTTTACTTCTTGTCTGGTCATAATCCAGTCTTCAGAAGAGATCAAATGGCTATCCGGTCGTAATCTGGGCTTCCCTTTGGCTTTGGGCCTACTAACATCCGGTCGTAATCCGAGCTTCATAGTGTTTGGCTAGGTGAACTGCTATTTGGTCGTAATCCAAGCTGCACAGTATCCCTTACTGTTATCTGGTCAAAATCCAGTCTTCACAATGCCTTTAATCGCTATCTGGTCATAATCCAGGTTTCACAGGAACTTGTATTATTGTCTGGTCATAATCCAGGCTTTATAATAACTTGCTGAGCTGTTATCCAGTCGTAATCTGGGATTCACGGCTTGCTGAGGATTTAAACTATTGTCCAGTCGAATATGGGCTTCATAGCTTGCTTTTGTGAGAATTTGATTGTATCTTTCCTGAAAGGTAAAGGTTAGCTGCATGTAATGCATGGTATGCATCAGGCAATAATGTTCTCAAAATAAATGAGATTGTGTTGTATGATGCGTATATGCATGTGTCATGATGTATGGAAATATGATGTTTTTAGCTGAGGAAAATAAATCCCGGATAGCTGCTGGAGAAAATAGTTGAATTCTTTGTTTCTGCTAGGGATAACGAATGAAGATGTTTGTGAGAATAAACCTGCGGGAGGGGATAACTCCGCTGGGGAATAAACTGATGAAGAAATGAATCTGTGGGGAGGACATGCTCTGCTAAGGATTCCGCTGATAAATTTAGCTGGGGATGAATTACCGTTGTTGGCGATAATGAACCCGGTTGGGGATTGAATTTCTGTTTGTGAAAGGAATGAACTCCACTGGGGATGATTCTCCAGTTGCGACTTCACTGGGGATAACCTTTTGGGCTCTACTGGGGATAATTCTCTAGACTCCAGTGCTGATGGTAGATAAACTCTGCTTGGGGAGACTTTTACCGACTCATTCGCGGTTACGAGCCTCAGCTGGGGAGAATTAACACTACTGTCTTTCTCTTACTCTGCGGAGAGTGAATGTACTTTAGTCATATTCTTCAGCTAAATCTATCCCTGTACCTGGTAGACAGTGCAATTGTAAGGTCTGGAGAATTCTTATTTACCCCTGTTCCTGATATTACGAGTGATCGTCTTTTGTTTCGCATGTAAATATTTATGAGCAGAAATCAATGTCAAATGCATATATCAAAAAATGAACATTGGACGTTCTCGCAAAACAAAACAGAAAAAGGAAAACAATTTGAAATTTATTTGTAAAAATGACTTGTATTGATTTTGAAGTTAGCCTGTAAATAGGCATTTTTTGTACAAGAGGCTGACGTCCTAGTAAGAGACCGCCGCCGCATAATAGAGTTTATACAATTTGTGAAAAACAAAGAAAAACAGCTATGTAAACAATCCCACTGGGTTCCAACTCTACTATTGCCCTTATATCCTTGAGCATCTCATCACTTCGCTACTTGGTTGAAGGTAGATCAGATTGTTTAGTGCCGTTCGAGCCTGATAGTTGATACCAAAGTCTGATTGTAAGGTGATCCAATGAGACATAGTGTTATGCTTTAATCCCTAATTTTTGCCCGGACCTCCCTTTCGGGTTTTCAGTCCACCGGGATACCCTTTTTTGCCCAAGCCGCCTTTTCAGGTTTTTGACTTGCCGGGTGTACAGTTTTTTTTCTCATTTTCATCCCTTATTTTTTCCCGAACCCTTTTGGTTTGCCGGGAAGCCCATATTTTTGCATAGGCTAGTCAACCTAGCGGGTCTTTGATTATGCGCAGTATTTTTTCACTATGTCTGCATTGACGGGGTGAGGAAGGTCGTCCCCATCCATGGTGGTTAGAATCATAGCTCCTCCCGAGAAAATGTTCTTAACCACAAATGGCCCTTCGTAAGTAGGGGTCCATTTGCCTCTGGGATCACCTTGAGGTAGGATAATGCATTTGATTACCAGATCCCCAACTTGATAGTCTTGTCGTCTAACTTTCTTGTTAAATGCCTTGATCATCCGCTTTTGATAGGTTTGACCATGACAAATAGCAGTAAGTCTCTTTTCATCAATTAAGTTCAGCTGATCAAGTCGGGTTTGGATTCAGTCGTCTTCGCTCAAACCTGCATCCTTCATAATCCGAAGAGAGGGTATCTGAACTTCAATGGGAAAAACTGCCTCCATACCATATACCAAGGAATAGGGGGTTGCCCCTGTTGACGTCCGCGCTGAGGTACGGTACCCATGAAGAGCAAATGGTAACATCTTGTGCCAGTCTTTGTATGTCACTGTCATCTTCTGCACAATCTTCTTGATATTCTTATTATCCGCTTCAACAGCCCCATTCATCTTCGGCCGGTAGGGAGAAGAGTTGTGATGCTGTATCTTGAACTGCTTGCAGAGCTCGGTGATCATCTTATTATTGAGATTTGTACCATTGTCCGTAATGATCCTCTCTGGTACACCATATCGACAAATCAGATTGTGCCGAATAAATCATGCCACGACATTCTTGGTTACAGTAGCAAAGGAAGCTGCTTCAACCCACTTTGTAAAGTTATCAATTTCTACCAGGATGAAACGATGCCCGTTGGACACAGTAGGTCTGATTTTGCCGATCATATCGATCCCCCACATTGAAAAAGGCCAAGGTACCGTCAAGACGTTCAGAGGAACTAGAGGTATATGCACCTTATCAGCATAAACTTGACACTTATGACAGGTTCGAGAATGCTGATAACAGCCGGCTTCCATGGTAGACCAATAATATCCTGCCCGAAGGATTTTCTTTGCCATGGTGTGTCCACTAGAATGAGTTCCGAAAGTACCTTCGTGCAACTCTACCATGATTCTTTCCGCCTCGCTCTTATCCACACATTGCAGTAAGGTTGAATCATGGTTACGCTTGTAGAGGATACCATTACTGATGAAGAACTTCGCCGCGAACCTCCTCAAAAACTTCTTATCATTAACAGATGCACCTTCTGGGTACTCCTGAGCCTCAAGATACCTCTTTACCTCATGAAACCAGGGTTGATCTATTACCTCTTCAGTCTCCATATCACAGAAATGTGCAGGTTCGTCCATCCTTTAAATGGTAATTTGGGGAGCCTTGTTGTCCCACCTGACCTTGAACATAAAAGAAATCGTATCTAGCGCGTTCGCTAACTGATTCTCCTCTCTAGGGAAGTGTTCAAAGGTTATCTCCTCGAAGTGTGGAAGCAACGTCAATACATACTCTTTGTAAGGAATAAGATTTGGATGTTTCGTATCCCACTCGCCTTTGATCTGACTGATCACGAGAGCGGAATCTCCGAATACACTTAAGAACTTAATCCTTAGGTCAATTGCTGCTCGAAGACCCATGATGCATGCTTCATACTCTGCCATATTGTTGGTGCAGTTGAAACATAGTCGTGCGGTGAGCGGAGTATAAGAGCCTTCAGGAGATATGATCACGGCGCCAATGCCATTACCCAAAGCGTTTAAAGCTCCATCAAAGTACATAGACCATCGTGATCCTTCCTCAGGTCCTTCATCTGGTCCAGGCTCTTCACAGTCAGTCACCATTATGATGTTCTCATCCGGAAACTCGAAGTTCATAGACTGGTAATCATCCACGGCCTAATGCGCCAAATAATCCACCAATACACTTCCCTTGATTGCCTTTTGGGTCATGTATTGGATGTCATACTCAGTCAAGATCATCTGCCATCTTGCTATTCTTCCGGATAATGCAGGCTTTTCGAAGATATACTTGATTGGATCAATCTTTGATATCAATAGGGTAGTGTGAGTCAGCATATACTGTCTCATCCAGCGAGCAGCCCATGCCAAAGCGCAAGAAGTTTTCTCAAGCAGTGAGTATCGGGTCTCACAGTCGGTAAACTTTTTGCTAAGGTAGTAAATAACATGCTCTTTTCGGCCAGACTCGTTATGCTTCCCCAGCACGCACCCCATTGAATTATCGAGTACTGTCAAGTATAAGATCAAAGGTCTCCCTTCAACTGGAGGCATCAAAATAGGTGGCTCTTGGAGATATTCCTTGATCCTTTCGAAAGCGGCCTGACATTCATCATTCCACTTCACCACCTGATCTTTCTTCAACACCTTGAAGATTGGCTCACAAGTAGCAGTCAGATGTGAAATGAATCGGGCAATGTAGTTCAACCGTACCAAAAAGCCTCTGACTTCTTTTTTTGTTCGGGGAGCTGGAATTTCCTGTATAGCTTTCACCTTTGCAGGATCCACCTGAATACCTTTATCACTTACGAAGAAACCCATCAGCTTACCAGGCCTCACTCTGAAGGTGCACTTGTTCGGGTTTAACCTCAGTTTGTACAACTTCAACCTGTCAAATAACTTCTGAAGATGGTCAAGATGTTCCTCCTCAGTCTGGGACCTTGCAATCATATCATCAACGTAAACCTCAATCTCATGATAAATCATGTCGTGGAACAAAGTGACCATGGCGCGATGATACGTTGCCCCAGCATTCTTCAATCTGAAAGGCATGACTTTGTAGTAAAAGGTACCCCATTGAGTAACGAACGTTGTCTTCTCCATGTCCTCGGGAGCCATCTTAATCTGATTGTAACCGGAGAAACAATCCATAAAGGAGAAAACCTTATGCTGTGTGGTGTTGTCAACCAAAACATCGATATGAGGTAGAGGGAAATCACCCCTGGGGCTCGCCCTGTTCAGATCCCTATAGTCAACACACATTCGAACCTTACCATCTTTCTTCGGCACTGGAACCACGTTGGCAACCCACTGCGGGTAAGAAGTAACTGCTAGAAACCCGACATCAAACTGTTTCATAACCTTAGCCTTGATTTTCTCAGACATCTCCGGGCATATTCGGCGAACTTTCTGTTTCACTGGAGGACAATCTTCCTTAGTTAGCAAGCGGTGAACCACAATATCGGTATCCAATCCAGGCATATCTTCATAAGACCAGGCAAAGATCTCAACATAGTCACGCAGCATCTGCATCAACCGTTGCTTAACACTAGACTCCAGATTTGCATCGATCTTGACCTCTTTCTTGTTTTCCTTCGTACCCGGATATACTGTTTCCACTGGATCTTCATGCGGCTGTATGGACCTCTCTTCCTGAAGTAACAGTCTAGAAAGTTTCCCAGGCACTTCACAATCATCCTCACCTTCATCCCTGACTTGGTTGATTAGACTTTCTAAGTCATAACTGGCAGTAGCAGAGTCGTTATCAGTGGGATCCAGAGTGGATGTGGACCTGTATATGTGAGTGTGTGTAAGATAAATAGCTGTTTTTGCAAGATAGAAAAGAAAAACAAGGAGCACAATATTTGTAATGCAAGAAAAACATCCAATGCTTTTATTGATGATATATGGAGATGACAAATATAAATCCCTCACAAACAAATCCACGGTGTCTCGGGCAAGGCACCGGGCCGTAAAAGTTTCAACTGTCTGTTACAAAACCAAAACAAAAGTCTATTACTGTGTAATAAAAGAAATGGGCATGAAGCCCTTTGCCGTCCAATTGCTTAATCCGCCGTCGGTAGTCGAGTAAATCTAGCTGTCAAACTCAGACTCTTCCACATCATCCCCAATAGCATTCACTCCCGCATCATGTTTTGGCATAGGAGCCGTTATGACATTAGGCTTTTCTGGCGCTTCAAACTCAATTTCCTTAGCTTCAATCAGATCCTGCACCTTATTCTTCAAGGCCCAGCGTTATTTGTATCATGCCCTGGGCTATCAGAGTGAAAAGCACAACGGGCGTTCGGATTATACGACAGAGAGGTGGTAATGGGATTCTTTGGAGCTTCCCTTAGAGTCACCAAATTGGTTTTTAATAACTATGGAAGAATTTGAGACAGGGTCATACTGAGCTGAGTGAATTGTCTCTGCGGCCTCTCTGCTCTTTGCTGATTGTTCGTTGTGGGGAAACAGTTGGTCTTGATATAACTACCGCATTGACTGCTTGGTGGCGTTCGGGTCGATTTTGGCTCCTCGAGCTGTAAACTGCACTAGATTCCTTCTTGAAAGGCTTCTTCTCTGTACTTGACGAAGCACCTTTCTGTATCTTGCCAGTTTTGATACCAGCCTCAATTCTCTCCCCAGTCATAATCAATTTAGTGAACCCAGACGATGAACTTCCAATCAAATGATTGAAATACGGACTAGACAAAGTCCCAAGAAACATATCCACCAACTCCCTATCAGCCAGAGGGGGTTGGACTCTCCCAGCAAGATCTCTCCACTTTTGAGCGTAGTCCTTAAAACCTTCGCTCGCACCCATAGGCATATCCTGAAGTTGGGTACGCGTGGGAGCAAGGTCGGAATTATACTGGTATTGCTTGTAAAAAGCAGCAGCGAGGTCCTCCCAGTTACAGACATTAGCCCCTTCCAGTTGATAGAACCATTCAAGTTGAGTCCCTGACAGACTATCTTGAAAGAAATGAATCCAGAGGTTCTTATCAGCAGTATATGGTTGAATCTTTCTAACATACGAGCAGAGGTGTAACTTTGGATAGGATACCCCATCGTATTTAGCAAAGACAAGAGCCTTAAACTTGTGGGGAATCACCACCCCAGATGCCAAACCCAAATCTCCAAAGTCCAGACCAGGGACTTTTTGGATCTCCATTACGCTCAACCGGTCTTCAAGTTGCTTATACCTGTCCTCAGTAGGAGGATACTGGTCTTCATCAAAGTTTGTGTCATTGTCAGAAGCCACAGGGCTAGGAGCCCTCCTTTCTTCTTGATTCTCTCCCCCTCCAAATGAGTAAGATAAATAAACATCCTGTCTCAACCTGTTCCCAAATCTGTGACCCATATTCAGGAGGACCGTCTTCTTCTTCTTCTTCTTCTTCTTCTTCTTGTCCTTCAAGATAAGAGTCTTCAGATCTTGTTGACCCTTGGCCAAGTTCATGAACATTTCCTGGAACTGAGCATTCTGAGCTTGAAGAGCTTTAGTGGCTTGATCAGTAGATGTTTCAGAAGACATGATGTGCTGAAATAAACAACGAAGAAAATGAGAAACCTGTAAGGGTACTGTAATGAGGTGCATGAGAATGGAATGCGAATGAAATGATTTCAAAGACTTTAGGGAGATTCAAATTTGTAAACCAAAATAAAACACACTTTTATTAGATTAAAAACTTGAAACAATGTTTAACAAATGCCTTTAAGGCGTTACAAAAGAAATACTGAAATGCAAATCTAAACTAGAAACAATAAAAGACATTAACGTTCCCATGGTCATTTTCCTTTGGTGCTGACATAATCGTTGATTGTCCGCTCAGTCTCCAGCTGCCTTGTAAGCTTCAGGATCTTCCGTTCCTACTCGTGGTACTTCTCTCTGTAGGTATCCCGTTCTTCCCTTAGCTGGATCCAAGACCTGTTCAATACCCCTAGATCAGTAGGCATATGAGGATGGAGGATTGTATAAGGAACCCCTTCTTCATCAGTACGCTCCACAATCACCGGCAAGACAACTTCGTATGGCATCCCCAACTTTTGAGCACGGGATCGAACCTACTGGAGATATAGTTGCATCGGGAGAGAAGTCTTCATTCCTAGCTCATGTGGATCAAACCTGTTCACCCTATCCCATGCCCGTATAAATCTGCGGCGACGTCCCTCAACATCCCCCTTGAAGTCAAAGACAATTTCTGGAAGCAGCAACTCATGAGGATCGTCCCTTCGAGCTCGTCCAAACTGTCGTAAGGGCAAACAAGGATTATAGGTTATCCCTCCTCTAATTCTGAGCAATGGAACATTGGGGTATTCCCCACACCGATCAATGACCGCTAGCTTTTCCATATCTTTAGTACTCCAAAGGATGTCCGTATGAGCAAGAGACATAATTCTGTAAGCCCAACCCATACCTTCCTCATTCTTCAATACATATTTGGGGAGGTGAGAAATAAACCAACTCGCCAGCAGCGGTGCACAGCACATGAGAGTTCCCCTTTTCCGGAATAGTACGAGTATAAAGAGCATGCAGAATGTCACCCAAGAGAGTAGGCACTGGGTGGGTTACGGGACATGAAGATCTTGACTGCGTTTACATCGACAAAAGAATCTAAATTAGGGAACAAAACCAAGCCATAGATGAGTAGAGCCAGGATGTCTTCAAATGCTCGAACGTCCAAACTATCCCAGAACTATTGAGCCTGATCAATGAAGAACTTAGCCAAGAAGCCTTTCTCCCCACTCCGAGTCTCCCAATTAGATACTACATCAGCCTTTGTCAGATGGAGGGCTGAAGCAATATCCTCTAGCCTAGGAGCTATCTCCAAACCTGTAAATGGTGTCTGCTCTAGAATAGATATGACAAGTAAATTAGAGAACTCCTCCAAAGTAGGGACCAACTGATAGTCCGGGAAGTTGAAATAGTGATGTAGCGGATCAAAGAACTGGAACAAGATGCTCATCAATTGCTCATCCAGCTTTAAAGTGACCAAACCAAGGAGGTGACCATGTCTTCTAACAAAGGAAGAAGTATCGGGAACCTTTGTAACCAACTCTCTAAGCTGAGCAGGTATCTGCACGAAGCTGATCCGAATGGTATTTCTACGCATAGATGCCATAATCTGCAAAATAGAACAAAGATGAATCCCTCGGTCTTTGAAATGGTTAGTCTAATGAAATATGCATGCGATGTTATGATGCATGATGTCATTATAGAAACACACCACAGGTATCACAAATAGCGAACACGGTAAGGGCAAACAAGTCACACAATAACCCTTATATTTCAGGCTGGCATGGAGTCTAGGTACTACCCTCTTTCAGTTTAGTTGGTTCAACCTGTCCTAGTAATAGTAACCGGGTTCTAGAGATTCTCAATATCACTGACCATCCTCGATCGGTCATAATTCCAGTTTAACAACCTTTTCTTGCAGCCGGAATCATCGCGAGAGTATGGTCTCAATGAGTGTAGCATACTGCTACTTTTCTATGGCCAAGTTGGTCAATTATAGGTTCTAAGGTCAGTTGATGCTTAATGACCTATTAGCAGCCCCATACTCTCCTTGTTCCTCCACAAGGGATATCGGTACCAACTAATGTGTCACACCAACGTAGCTACTGCTTCAACCGTATCGGTCTACACCGTACAGTTCCCTCACAGTCTATTGCTACTTACCTAAAAGGTGTCCCCCAGATCCGGGTTAGGATCTATAGTAACTCCGATACAAAGGCCACAAATATAAAGCAAACATATCAAACAATTGAAAACAATATAATGAACTATTCCTAAGGTACACCCCACTTATAGCAATCCCCAGCAGAGTCGCCAGTTTTGTGATACGGTGGCCAGAACCGGGATCGTGTTTCCCTATTTTTTAAGGAATTTACTGGTTTGCATTTTGCGTTTGTGTTTGCAAAATGTCGCGGTAAGCAAGAGTCGCCACCGACTTTTATTTTATCCAACAAGGAAAGGGAAAAAGCACAGAAAAATTCCTTTTTCGAGATATTTCTGAGTACGGGGGGTAGATTATAGAAAGGGAAGGTATTAGCACCCTTTCTATCCGTAGTTATCTACGGGCTCTTAGGTACTTGCTCATTATTTTCAAAATTGTTTTCTTTGTGTTTGTGGGCTTTGAAAAGTTTTTGTTTTAACTTCGATTTAACTCTTGCTTCTGTCTTCAAGAGTGTAATGAAGTGTTTTTGAAAATTTTGTTTTGTAAAGGAGTGTAAGTGTGAAAAAAGTTTGTTTTGATTGAGCAAGTACTTAAGAACTAATCTACCTACTCGAAAAAAGAATCGTTCTATGTTTGTTTCCTTTAGACAATGCTATCCCACTATTAGTGAGTAGGAAGCACCGTCATTGGAGTTTTGAGGGTCAATTCGAAAGGGACGTACGGTCACTACAGCAATGTTAGGACATATTAGTAATAACCCTAATGTCTTAGATCATTTATCTGAGGCAACAATATCCGAGGCAACCTTTCTGAGGCAACTTTGATCTTTGGACAAAAGAACGACCACTAAAGCATCCTATACTCAATGAATGTTTACCGAAGGCAACCAAGTGGGAGTGTACCCTAGGAGTGCGCATGTGCGAATGATTCAATTTCAATTTATTTATCTTTGCACATTTAGGGTGATCTAACCGTTTTAAAATTAATCATACATTCTTGTCATGCATCCATAATATCATACATCTAACAGTTAATATTTTGCAGAATTTAAAGTGCAGAAATTAAACTACGCTATTACAAGGCTTCAGGTATTTACATAGCCAAAAACAAACCCTTTGAAAATAAAAGCGATAAATGTAAAATAAAAGTCCTAATTAAAACTATTACAAACTGTGAGCAGATACAATAACATGGATAAAAATAAAGCGCGCGAGAAAATTAGATCGGCGAGAAACTAGGGTTTTGACCCTCTTAATCAAAAGAAAAATATTTTTGTTGTTTTTAATATTTTTTAAAGAAAAGAACTAAGTTTTTCTAAATTAAATATGAAAAATTAATTAGTGATTAAATTAATTCATGAAAATAATTAAATGACCTATTTTTGGTTTTTTTTTGTGGTTATTTTAGGAAAGAATAAAATACAATTAAATTAGTAATAAAAACCTACTTATTCTAATTAATCTTAATTATTTGCAAAAAGAATTGAAATTGTCTAAATTAATAAACTTAATTAAATTAATTAATTTATTTTTAATAAAAATAAGATCTAAACCTAATTTGTGAAAAAAATAATATTTTTGTGATTTTTTGATAAAAAAGAAAATAATTATTGGTTAGTAAATAAATAAATAAATGAAATATAAAGAAAAAAGAAATAGGGCCTAAAAATTGGGGGTGCAAAGAGCGGAGTCTGGGCCCATTTGAATGAGATCCGTTTGACTTTCTTGGATCCAGTGTGGCACACTGACTTTGGCTCATGATGCACTTTCAGTGGTGGCCATCAGATTTGGCCATCTGGCCATCTGGAATGATTGATGATGAGGGCATATGGTGGATCTCCTGGATTGCGTGCACACTGAATTGTCTGGAAAAAAAAAGAAGAAAATAGCAAATGCTAGAGGCAGGGATCGAACCCCTGACCTCCAGCCTTCTAATGCCTTAACACCCAGATGGCTACCACTACGCCATCTGTTTTTGTTGTATGTAATATAAACAAAAAATATTATAAAATAAACAAGCTAAATACACAGATCTTGGTGCGATTTTTCAAACGGGCGAATGATGGTTGGCCACGTAATCGTCTCCCTCCCTACACCGTCGCTAAAAGTTTGGGAATCTATACCTACGGACAAGGTCCGTTGCTATAAACCTGTCAATTCCCAAAATCACGTACACATGATATAAATGACCACCAAGGCCATGGTTAGAACCGTTTCATCTTTCTGAACACAATGGTACCTTTTATCAAGGCCAATTTTCCCTGTAATCAAAAACCCTAAAACAAACTCCAAAACCCTAACAATGGCAGCTTACAATTCAGTCCATGAAAATGCAATTGGGTATTATAGAAAGCTTGCAAACATGATGGTGATCAAGAATGTACAGTTATTTTATGCTATAAGTGCAAGAATAATGCTAATCAAATTCAAGAGTATAGCAATACAGTGACAGACTTACAGTACGATTTAGGGCTTGAAAAGCTTGGTTCTTGATCGCTTTAGCTTGCTGAGAATCCCGGGAGTCGATTGAGATAGGCAAAGAGTCTCGAGGATGCCTCTAAGTGCAAATTCGATCTCACACTTTTCTTGCTTTTTTTTCTGTTTTGGTTCTGCCTCTTGCGCCTCTTTCCAACCTCTTTTTAGGTCTGCCTCGCCTCCTTATGTACCAAGGACTGAGTTAGGGTTGATAACTGCATCCAATCTTCCTCCATCAATGATTTTTTATTTGATTTGATTCACCTTTAAGATCTTTCCAAACATGGCCTAAATCCAATCTTTTTGTGCACACATGTCTTTACACGAGTTTGAATGCTTGCTATCTGTAAATTAAGACCTGAAATAACCACCAAATCTTTTGTTTTCAATGTTTTTGATTTTATATGATTTATTTTGATTTAAATTGAATTAATTCAAATAAAAAATAAATAATAAAAATAAGATATGGACAAGTGGCAAAGGCTAGAGCTCGTGGGCTATATTGCCAACTCAAAACAAGTGAAAAAGATTGGGCCCATTTGGCAAAAATTGAAGTTTTAGGGATAGTTGACTTTTGGCAATTTTGCAAAAAAGGTCAACTTCACCAATGCATAACTTCCTCAATTTAGACTCTTTGGAGGTGTTCTTTGACTTTTTAGAAATCTTGATATGTACTCTAAGCAACCCTTTTGGTATCATATCATTTTGATATTCCATTCTCATGTATGAAGCTTTGACAAAAAAGGTGTTTTTGTTGACTTTTCAAAATGACCTATAATGTCCAAATTCATAACTTCTTGTGAGTGCATATTTTGAACTTTGGAGATGAATATGGATTGTAGGGATTTGAATCCTCTTAAAAATGAGCTTTGGATGGGTCATTTCTCATAAAGTATGAGAAAGGTATGCTTGGTCAAAGTTGAGTTGACTTTTCCTACAAAACGCTAATTTAGCAACTTTTGAATCTTGATGAATTATGAACAATCCTTGATGAATCATGATCAACCCTTGATCAAATGATGAAATAAACTTCAAAATGAGGATGTTGACCAAAAATCTTGAAGTTTGACTGTATGTGTGCCACAATTGACTTTTGCCCTAACACGGTCGATTTTCAGGCCTTTGAGCAATTGACTGAGCAAACTTCCTCTGTAGGGCTTGAAACTTGACATGGATGATCTTGAGAACATATTAGGACAATTTTGAGCATTTGAGATCACTTGGACTCAAGTATCTTTATGCAACATGAAACCCTAATTTGAGGTAGACTGCCTTAGGAGAGAGCTTGTCTGGCCAACCCTTGGACTACCTTGAGCACCTTGAGGATCTTTCTTGAAGTATTTTGAGAAATATGGGAGGGAAAATTTTGGGGTACAACAACTATCATCATAAGATCATTTCTCGTAGGCAACTCGAGGGACATTTAAGGACTATGATCTTTATGACGACTTTAAATTGAGGGTCTTTGCTAAGAGTATCCCTATGTTCGAGGGACATGACCATTGTTTCCAAGGCAAACAAGTGAGGTAATACCATAGGGGTGCAAGTGTGAAAAAGTGTTCTTTTTCAGATATATTTATCTTGCAGTTTAGTGATCTAAGATTAATTTAATTAAACATACAAGCCTAGGTTTCTAGCAATTTATATTCATGCATATAAAATATAAAAGCGAGAAAATAGAGGTTCTAATCTATTACAAGGCTTTGGTGTAGATACATAAAGAATTTTACTGAAAAATAAAGTGCGGAAATAAAATCCTAATTAAGCTATTACAAACTGGGCACAGTTACATAATTAACAAAATAATGCCGAAGTAAATAAACGCGCGCACGAATTGAAAATACGTCTAAAATCCTAAGTGAAAGGAATTTTTGTTTGTTTTTTGTTATAAAAATGAGATTGAATTAAAAAATCCTAAGTCTATTTAATTTTAGTTTTTTAAAGAAAATATTAAATTAGTTAATTAATTAATTGAAAAAATTAATTTAATGTAAATACTAACTTAATGTCTTTTTGGGGTTTGTTGCTTTTATGTTAATTAAAATTTGAAAAAAGTAAAGACAAACAACCAAAAGAAAGGGAAACAAAATCGAAAGACTACAAGGAAGGAAACAAAAAGAAAGCATTCTGGGAAGCAAGGCCTGGATCGAAGACCTCATTCGAGGGTCTTGGGGCGCTGCAAGCAAAACATTAGAAATTGAAACTGTGAGGCCTGGATCGAAGAAGTTTGAGAGACGACACATCTGTGGCGTTCGATCTGGATGTGCCATCCTTCGATATGGGATGCTGGACCTGCGAGGAAGTTCGTTAGAGATTGAAAATGCAAGGCCTGGGATACTAGATCCTAGTCCTTTCGAATGCACGAATTCCTGCTCGCTTATTCAAAATATGTGGCACCTGCTTTTAGTCCTGCAAATGGGTTCATTCGAAACTAAACAATACAGAGAAACATCTCATTCAAAATCAATCCCTGAACCCGGATCTGGGTTGGTTTCTATTTGTCACAGTCAAGATCATGGATTTCTAAATTAATCAGACTCGAAAAAATCTATCCATGGGGTTCAAACGCATGAACATTGAAGCTCACATACACTTTGTTAAATTGTCCACAAATAATAACAAAAAACTACGAATATGCAATTATGAGTCTAATTTTAAGATTAAGTGAGATTGAACATTATACCAATAGAGGCGCCTGGATCTGGACGGAAGGTGCCTGCAACGGAGTCTAGACTTTCGTAGGGCAGGCTGGTTCTTTTGTGAGACAAGGTATGTGTGGCCGTCTCTGTGGGTTTTTCTGTCCGACCCTTTGTATGGATGCTGCGCATGTATGAATTCATCTATATCCATCCCCTTTTTCGTGTGAGGTCATAAGGTTTATATAGACAAAAGAATTAGGTCAATATTTGTGTATCAAATCTTGGCCCATTATGATGAAGATATTTGATTTGATTTCTTCATAAAGACTTGCTATATTTGATTTTCATACGTTACTGCCAGCCTGTTATGAGCTGTTTGGGCCTCCAATATGATGAAAATCGAAAGCTGACCCATCCTTTGCAGATCCACTTCCCTTCGAATTTGCCCTCTTCGATAGCTCTAAGCTCTGCTTCGAATTACTCCAGCTTCGATATCACAGCCCCCTCGATTGAGACTCCCCCTGCTTCGATTGCATATTTGCAAGAACAACATGCCATTTTGAGCTTGGGGTGAACCTGGACAGGTTATGATATGTATTTTGACTTAGTCATGCCAGCCTATTTCATTCCTTCGAATCTGCCTTCTTTGCCACCTTCAAAGTCTAATTCGAATTTATTTAACACATTCTCTATTAGACAACTTTGACCAGCCCTTGACCTTATGGTGAGTCTAAATTCTGATTCGAAGTATTCAGAGCTTCCTTCATCAGAGCATCTTAGATCAAGACAAACTCTGCATTAAAATGCCATTCGAAGGTTATTTCGTTCTGGTGTTCTGATTGAGGTAAAGTCTGAAGTTTTAGTCGAAGGACCCTCTGAAGTGCCAGTCAAAGGACCTTCTAAAGTGCCATTGGAAGGACCTTTTGGAATTCTAATCGAAGGGCCTTTGTCCATAACAATCGAAGGACCTTTGTCCAGATACCAATTGAAGGATCTTGTTGCAAGGCTAATCGAAAGGCTTTGCTGAAATGCCAATTAAAGGGTACTTGTTAAAATGCCAATCGAAGCTGCCTTGTTTGAGAAGCTAAATCAAAGGTGTGACACGGTGGGAGAACTGACTTGAAAGTTTTGCGTTTGATCGCAAATGTTTCAGTTAGCAAAAGTCGCCACCGAATTTTCTTTTACCCAAAAGGAAATATGAAAAAGCACAGGAAAGACCTTTGAGATTATTTCTTGAGTTCAGGGGGTAGATTATGAAAAAGGAAGGTATTATCACCCTTTTCATCCATGGTTTTCCATGGGCTCTTAGTTACTTGCTAGATCACTTGCTTTTGTTTGAAATTATGCTTTGTGTAATTTTTGAAAGTATTTTGTAAAGAGGCCATTGTTTAGGCAATCTTTGTAATGATTCTCGTTCGTAAGAATGTATACAAAAGATGTTTGATCTTTTGAAAATGTTTTTAAGTTTGTAAGAGGTTTTTAAAGTGTAGGTGTTTGTTTTTGAAAATAGCAAGGATGTTTTGAAAATTGAGCACGTAATTAGGAGCATTCTACCTACTCAAAAAGTCTTTCATGTTCATTTTCTTTTTCCTTTGACATTGTTATCTTACCATTGATTTGGTAAGTAACCCTATCTTTGGATGTAAATGGGACGGGCGTGGGTCATCGTATAACCATGATTAGCAATGTTGCAAGGTATCTTAGCATTCTCTTTTAGGGACTAAGATCATTTGAAAGGCAACATAAATAGCGTGTCGAGGGACTATGATCTTATATTTTGCTTGTTTTTGCTAAGATACCTCACATGCGTAATATGGCCATTTTGTAAAGGCAACCAAGTGGATTTACCCTAGGGGTGCTTGTGTGCAAGTGTATTGTTTTTCATGCTTGATTTTGTCTTTGATTAAGGTTTTATATTTGATTAGTTTTAGTCTTTCCATACAAAACCTAATTAATAGCAATTATATATAAAGCGATAAATTACGGAATTTAAAATTTACTATGCTATTACAATACTTGTGGGAGGGGGTGTACAAATTATAAATGGGGATTGAAAGGAAATAAACCCAATTAATCTATTACAACCATATTGAATTTGTACAAGAATTGAAATAAATAATGTACAAGATGAATAAATGTACAAAAATATGAAATGTAAAGTAAATGGATATTTGTTTGAAATTTTATGAGAAAAGGGGTTTTGATTTTAACCTAATTAACTAGAAGAAAATAATTAATTAAACCTAAATTTACTAAGAAAAGATTTTAAATAAAACCCTAAATCTATTAATTGATTAAAAAGAAATTAAGCTTAAGAAAAGTTTTTTTGGTATTTTTGTCTTGAAAATAATTATAGTGTTATAAAATATTTTTGGCCTTTTTTATATTAAAATAACATATTTTAATTGGTGTAAAAGAAAATAACTAAAACCTATTTTTAATTAAATTTACAAAGATAATTGGTAAAATAAATAAAGTATTGATTAAATGAAACATTTTTTGTGAGAAAAAATAAATAAACTATGTCAAAATGCAAATCTACTATTTTTATATTTTTTTAATGATTTTTTAATGTTAGAATTTTTTTAAGAAAACAAATAAATAAAAAATAAGAAAAAGAAAATAAAACTGGGCCAGGGG
Source organism: Vicia faba (assembly GCA_948472305.1). Classification (NCBI taxonomy): domain Eukaryota; kingdom Viridiplantae; phylum Streptophyta; class Magnoliopsida; order Fabales; family Fabaceae; genus Vicia; species Vicia faba. The sequence goes on along the minus strand of OX451741.1, from coordinate 770,679,288 downwards.
TGTGTAAATGAAACAAGGGAGTTAGTAAGCAAAAACAAAAACAACAAGGCCCAGCGCCTGCCAAAAAGAAGTCAAAATGCAAAACAATGTAAAAAAAATCAAAAGGGTACCACTGGGGCTCGAACCCAGGTCCCTCTGGTTACAAGCGCGCTCTTCTACCACTAGGGTGGCTATACATCCGTTTATATAAATCAAACAATAAATACATATGGTAAACATGTTCTTGAGGCCAACTTTATCTTCAACCTCACACCCAGCCAGAAGCTTTGTAACTCAATCAATCCTCAACAAAAATGAAAACTGGAAACATGAAACTTGTATCAAATTTCCTCACGATTTCAGAAATGTAAAGCATTAAAACTATAGATCAAAGACAAACATGAATTTCAATGGCCCTAATCTGAACCCAAAAAATCTCAGAAATTTCAATCTTAAAATTCTCTAAGCTCAAACAAAATTAATGAAAACTATGAACATGGTTAGCTTTAGGGCAATGATATCTACATGTTTCATTCACAAATAAATCATTGATGATGCCTGTATGAAAAATTCCAAAGTTAGAAAACTTACCTTGCAAGAGGGTATCAGGTTTGAAGTTTGAGCAGCTTTCAGTGAGTTCCAATGATTCGGTTAGCTTCCTCAAGTTCCCATGAAGCTAAAGGGATGCTTAGCTTGAGCTGAAAGTGCCTGAGGAGTTATGGAGAAGTCCAAGTGCAAAGCTCTATTTTTGAAAATGGTGGATGATGATGGAGGTGTTACAGTGGTGTTGCATGGGTTGGGATTTTTTGTGTATGTTTTTTAGAAACTTTTGAAAGCAAAAGGCCAAGAAACGCACAAGTAGATTTGAGGATTGGCTTCAAAACTCAGAAATGGCAAGTTTTGAAGTTTTTTTGGTAATTCTGTGTTCTAGGTGTTTTCAGGGCTTAAGCATTCGTCCCCTTTGTGGCCAATGGTTTGTGTATGTATAATCAAAAGGGTTGGAGTTGTTTTTAAAGTTAGAAGTACAAGTTACAAGTTATTTGCTTGGTTACTTGATTTTGAAGAAAAGTGGGAAAACAAGTTTCAAGAGGAGGTACAAGCATGGACTGAGTGATTGTAAGTGTCTAACAAGTTTCTCTTGTGTTATAAGACATGTATGATCAGAAAAGAGCAAGTGCAAAGCTCAAGAACAAGTTTTGTGTAAAAAGTCACTTTATCAAAATGGCAATGTGCACTTTCTTCGCAAAATGGATATAAAGCATGGCCTTGCATTGAATGCTTGAGATGAGACCTCAAACATATGTACAAGCAATTAATTATGGAGTTCCTAACAAGTTTGAGGCCTGCAAAGTATATGTTATGCAGCATAAATTTGAATTTGAATTTTGTTTATCACAAAATGACTTATAATTCAAGTGATAAAACCCTAACTTCATCTCTTTGATTCTCCCTACTCAAAAATGATCTCAAGGAGTTCTTGGACATTTTGGAAAGCTTGTAATGTTCTCTACAACCCATCTTTGAATTTCTTTTGAATATTCCCCTTGGAACTATATGAAAAAGTTACATGAAGTTGGGTCAAAATCCTGACCAAATCAGGGCAAAATTTCACTAAGTGTTTTGTTTCATGACCATGTATTCTTAAAATTATAAATTGAGATCCAAGCACTTTTGGAAGGAGTTGTGTGAAGAAAAGTTGTATATTTCATGGATATCTACAACTTTCATGTTGGAAGTTTCTTTTGAATCAGCTTGCATCATGGTGAAAATTTATTCAAAGTTGTGAAAAAATAAGAAATTTCCAACACTTAGAAAAATTTCTAAGTTTAGAAATTTTCACTTTTCAAAAATGAAAATTTAAAATTTGGATTTATTGATGAATAAGTTTCATATTTTGACAGGTTTTGATGAATTGTGATCTTTTTCATTTGAATTGGACCAAAAAGTCAAACTTTGACTTTTCAGTATGCAGTTGACTTTTGATCAGTTGACTGCAAAATTCATTTGTCAACCCATTGGACTTGCAATGTTTTGAGCCATGTCATTAGGTCAAAATGATGCAATTGAACTCTTTAAATCATTCCTTAAACCAATTGATCATTTGCTAGGTCAAAAATAAGAAATTGCCCTTTCCTAGTCAAAACCCTAATTTTGACCATTTTGCCCTTTTGAAGATTTGATCAAATTTCTTGAGGAATTGTGTCCAAACTTGATCAAATGATAAATATGAGTTTAAAATGTTGACGTGGATAAAAAATTATGAAGTTTGACTGTAAATTGGCCATAGTTGACTTTCCCCCCAATACATCTGATTTTTAGGTCAAATGCTCAATTGACTGAGCAAAAGTGTGATCCAAGGCTTGAAACTTGACATGAGCAATATTTAGGGTTCATAATGATCCATTAAAGTCATATGTGGCATTGGAAGTTCAAATATCCTTGTGCAATCTCAAATCCTAATTTTGGTCATCAGTGCTTAAGGAGGTGTCTTGAGCTGATCAACCCTAATGCAGTCTTGAGCCAAAGGAGATCTTATGAGAAAAATTCTTGATAAGTGAGAGGGAAAATTTTTGGATACAACAGTTTCCCCTATTCAATCTTCTTAAGCCTGAAGAGTTATATTGGCGAGTTTTGCCATTCGTGACTCGAAGGTGGAAGATGATTGGACACTAGAGTGCCTAGAAATTTGTACTCGGTGATATGATGGTTAATGGTATTGGGAATGGGCTTAAAGATGACATTTGGAGAGGTGATGAGAAGTTGTTGGAGATGGGCTTGCAGATGCCATCAAAAATGATTGTTGGACCGTATCTGTAAGCTGAAACTAAATGATTATCAGAATAGCGTCCGTGTCTGGAGCGTATCTGAACTGTATCTGAAGGTTGAATCTGAATGATTATCAAAATGGAATTCATGTCTGGAGTGTATCTGAACTGTATCTGAAGGTTGAATCTGAATGAGTATTAGAATGACATCCGTGTCTGGAGCGTATCTGAAATCTGAATCTGAATGAGTATCAGAATGGCGTCCGCGTCTGGAGCGCATCTAAACTGTATCTGAAGGTTGAATCTGAATGAGTATCAGAATGGCATCCGTGTCTGGAGCATATCTGAACTGTATCTGAAGGTTGAATTTGAATGAGTATCAGAATGGAATCCGTTTCCGGAGCGTATCTGAATTGTATCAAAAGTTGAATCTAAAGAACCCGTGCTGGATTGCTTCAGTTGGTCGTGTAGATAATTTTCTTGGCTTGTCTTAGGTATCAACCTATGACCTTTGTAATTTGTTGATGATAGCCATTGACTAATCTTATCCTGAAAAGGGTAAAACGTTAGCTGTATGCAATATCATGATGTATGAATATGCATGGTAAAATGAGATTGTGATATATGCATTCGTGTTATCAATATTCATGATATATGGACTTGATGTATGTGTATGTGAGCTAATATGCTGCCCTGCTGTTGGATAGGGGAAAATAAATCCCTGACTGCTGCCGAGGATATGGAGTGTAGGTATTCATGTTGTGAAGTTGAAGTATTGATGAATTTCCTCTTAGAGAAATAAACCTTGTCGTAAGGGAAATGTCGTGTACTCCTTGTAAAATCCTGTTGGGGAATCCTGAGAAATTGGACGACTTCTACTGGGGATTGATAACTGGAAGCTTTGTTACACTGGGGATTAATCTGCATACTACGGGGAATCTTTATGGAAATAGCCTAGATATTTCCTTATTTCTTTAAGCCATCGGTGATGGTCTTTCTATTTTGTTCATTTGTAAATGGTAATTACATTCAAATGCATATGTTCAAAAATAAATCATTGGACGTTTTTGCAAACAAAACACGAGAGTAAAGAAAAAAAATAGTTTTGCACTTTCAGAGGGATATATTTGCATTGACTTTGAGTAAGTATTTTTGTACAATGAGACAAACATTCTAGTAAGAGAGTGTCGTCCTAAAAAAATGAAATTTGATACAAAGAACAGATAGCTATGTGCAATAATCCCATGGGGTTCCCATTCTGCTATACCCTTCGTGTCTCTAAGCATCTTATCTATTTGCTGCCTTGGCCGAAGTTGATTAGATTGATCAGAACCACTGGGTTTATCAGTTGAAGCTAAAGGTTGTCTGTAAGGTGATCCAACGGGACATAGTCATACGCTTTAATTCCCTAACTTTTGCCTGGACCGCCCTTTCAGGTTTTCAGTCCACCGGGATACCCTTTTTTGCCCAAGCCACCCTTTCGGGTTTTCAGCTTACCGGGTGTACATATTTTTTTGTTTTATCCCTAATTTTTTCCCGAACCTTTTTGGTTCTCCAGGATGCCCTTGTTTTTCCTAGGTGTGTCAACCTAGCGGGTCTCTTATGCGTAGTATCTTTTGACTATGTCCGTGTTCACTGGGTGCGGCAGGTCGTTGCCATCCATAGTGGTCAAGATCATTGCTCAACTAGAGAAAATGCTTTTGATCACAAATGGTCCTTCGTATGTAGGAGTCCATTTCCCCCTAGGATCACCTTGTGGCAGTATGATACATTTGATCACCAGATCCCCGACTTGAAACACTTGGCGTCTGACCTTTTTGTTGAAAGCCTTGATCATCCATTTTTGATACATTTGACCATGACAGACAGCAGTAAGCCTTTTCTCATCAATCAAGTTTAGTTGATCAAGTCGAGTCTGGATCCAATCTTCTTCATTCAGCCCTGCATCCTTCATAATTCTCAGAGAGGGGATCTGGACCTCAATAGGCAAGACAACCTCCATGCCATAAACCAGAGAGTAGGGTGTTTTCCCGGTTGATGTGCGACCTGTGGTACGATACCCGTGGAGAGCGAATGGTAGCATCTCATGCCAGTCTTTGTATGTGACTATCATTTTCTGTACGATCTTTTTGATATTCTTATTTGCGGCTTCAACATCACCATTCATCTTTGGCCGGTAAGGGGAAGAATTGTGATGCTGGATCTTGAATTGCTCGCACAGGGCGGTGATTATAGTATTGTTTAGATTTGTACCATTGTCTGTGATGATCCTCTCCAGGATGCCATACCGACAAATGAGATTCTGTTTAATGAACCGAGCTACAACATTCTTGGTCACGGAAGTGAAAGAGGCTGCCTCAACCCATTTTGTAAAATAGTCAATGGCCACTAAGATGAAGCGGTGTCCATTGGAGGCTGTTGGTTTGATTTCCCAATTCATATCTATGCCCCACATAGCGAAGGGCCAAGGAGCCGTCATGACATTCAGAGGAACTGGAGGTACGTGTACCTTGTCAGCATAGATCTGACACTTGTGGCAGGTTCGAGAGTGTTGATAGCAATCTGCTTCCATGGTAGACCAGTAATATCATGCCCATAGGATTTTCTTTGCCATCGTATGCCCACTGGATTGGGTGCCAAAAGTGCCCTCATGTAACTCATCCATGATCTTTTCTGCCTCAACCTTGTCTATGAAACGTTTGATACGGTGGGAGAACTGACTTGAGGTTTTGCGTTTATGTTCGCAAATGTTTCGGTTTAGCAAGAGTCGCCACCGACTTTTTATTTTATCCTAAGGAAAGGTCAAAAAGCACAGGAAAAACCTTTGAGATGTTTTCTTGGGTTCGAGGAGTAGATTATAGAAAGGGAAGGTATTAGCATCCTTTCTATCCATGGTTATCCATGGGCTCTTAGTTACTTGTTTAGATCACTTGCTTTGCTTTTCAATTATTTGAAATGGTGCTCTTCAATTGTTTGAAATGGTGCTTTGTGTGTGGTTTTGAAAGATATTTTGAAAAGAGGCCATCATTGTGGCAACCTTTGTAATGATTCTTGTTTGAATGTATACAAAGGTGTTTTTGTCTTTTGAAAAGTTTCCAATGTTTGAAAGTAGGGTTTTGAAATTGTGTTGTGAAGTGTGTTTTGAAAATAGCAAGGATGTTTTTTGCAAGTTTTTGATCAAGTAACTAAGAGCTATCTACCCTATTTTACTCAAAGATCTTTCTTATGTTTTTTTAACCCTTTTAACAGTGTTGTTTCACAATTGTATTTGGTGAACAACCTTGTGTTAGGATGTTAAACGGGAAAGGCGCGAGTCATCGTATAGATCATGATAGCAATTGTGTCAAGTATTTTTGGCAAATTTTTTTGAGGGACTTGATCATTTTGTTTAGGCAACTCAGATAGTGTCATCTAGGGACTATGATCTTTTGTTTTGTTTTTTGTTTTGCCAAAGTACTTAACATGCATACCATGACCCATTTTTGAAGGCAACAAGTGGATTTTAACCCTAGGGGTGCAAGTGTGCATTGTGTTTGTTTTTCATGCATTTTTGTCTTTGATTAGGTCAAACTATTTGTTGGTTTTGATTTTGCATACAAACCCTATTTCTCTAAACATGGCATAATTGAAAGCATATAAGTGCGTGAAAATAAATCTAAGCTATTACAACTTTGATATAGGGAGGGGGATACAAATTTGAATAGGGGATATTTGACAAGAAATATAAAACCCTAATTACTATTACATCCAAGATGAAAATCAAATGCAATCAATATTTAAATGTACAATATTTAAACAAAATGAACAAATATTAAATACAAAAATATTATGCAAAAAAAGTTTTTATGTATGCAAAGTATTTTTTAATGGAAAGAAATGTAAAGAATTAAAATAATAAAAAAGTTAATTTTATTTATTTTTAGGGTAAACCCTAATTCTCCTTAAAGAAAATAAAATTGTATTATTTATATACAAAATATATTAATATGTACAAAAATAAGAATATATTATAAAAAAAGTTTTTTTTGTATAAAATAATAATAAAAATAAAAATGTAATATTTTTGTATTTTATTTCTAAGTATTAAATAAAATAAAAGTATATATATATATATATATATATATATATATATATATATATATATATATATATATATATATATATATATATATATATATATATATATATATATATATATATATATATATATATATATATATATATATATATATATATATATATATATATATATATATATATATATATATATATATATATATATATATATATATATATATATATACTTTTATTTTATTTAATACTTAGAAATAAAATACAAAAATATTACATTTTTATTTTTATTATTATTTTATACAAAAAAAACTTTTTTTATAATATATTCTTATTTTTGTACATATTAATATATTTTGTATATAAATAATACAATTTTATTTTCTTTAAGGAGAATTAGGGTTTACCCTAAAAATAAAATAAAATATTTACAAAAATGTATATATTCAAGACAATATTTTTAATGTGAATAAAAATAAAAAATGAAAATAAAAGTAAATTTTTACATTATTTTCAAGTTTAAACAAAATAATATGTAAGTATATAAACATTTTTAATACTAGCAATAATTAAAATAAATATCAAATAAATGTAAAAATTATGAAAAATATTTTTTAAACATTTTTTATGGTTGGAAATAAATAAATAAAGTCAGAAATGGAATTAAAATAAAAAATGACAAAATATAAAGGAAATGGGCCAGGGGGTGCATTTAGCAAAGGGAGAGTGTTAGAAGCAAGAAGCCAAGCCCAACCCATCAACTTCATCTTCAACCTCCAGAAATTTGAAAAACAGGCGCGCTTGCTACACAAACTTGTATCTCCTGCATTTGTGATCTTTTGACAAAACTCAAAATATGAAACTTGTAGAGCATCAAACCACGAATCTAACCATATAAAAAACTTAATCTAACTCTCAAATACCAGAGAGAATTTCTCTGGCCCTTATTTCTAACCTAGTTTTTTCAGAAAGTTCATGGATGAAATTCTCCTAGCATGATTAATATAAATGAAAACTAAACATATGTATGGTTTCAGGGCAATGAGTACAACATCTTTTATTCACAAACCTAAGGCTAAATGTTCCTAAATAGAGAGATAGAAGTTCATGAAAAACCTGTTTCAGCTGGACACGAGTTGGACAATGCAGCAACTTTCAGTGAGGCCTTAGGTTCTTTTGAGCTTGCTTGATGTTCCATGAACCTTTCCCAATGCTTAGTTTGTTTTGAAATAGCCTGAATCCTTCTACAGAAGTCCACCTGTACACGCTTGAAACAGAAATGGTGATCATTGTAAATGGAGTTACAGTTGGAAATGGAGGTTTGGGACATCTTGAGTGAGTTGAGTTGAAGGTGTTTGAAGTGGAAAGGAGCAAAACGCACGAGCAAAATGAGCTATGGCACTCAAGTTGCAGCAACTGCCCTGTTTTGCAAATTTTTTGTGTTTTGGTGTTCAAGGGGGTTTGAGAGGTGAAAGGCTCGTGTTTCTGGCTTACAAGGATATGGAAAACTTGTTTGAAAACTTTGCTTGAGTTGATTTTATCAGATATGTGAGTTGTGGACTTTTGGCACAAATGACTTGTTTTGAAAGAAAAGTGTGAAGTGACCATGATAAGGCCTGTACAGGCTATCTCCAAGCATGGTCATAGTTGGTGTACTATGCCTGAGATTAGGGGACTTTGTTTGCATCAAAAGGCTTGGTCCAATGCTCAAGAGAAACAACTTTGTAATAGTTATGCTTTATGAAAATGGAAGTGTGATCTTTATGCCCAAAATGGAATTATTCAATGTACAATGCTCCCTTGATCAGAACAATGCCAATGTCTAATGTATTTGCATTCAATTTTTGAGTGTAAATTGGTTTAGAGGCCTGTAATTATGTACTAAGCTAGTTTGGTCAGACTTGGCAAGTGGTATGAACATGTATTGGCCATGGTTACAAAGTGAGTTTTTGCCAACTTCAAGCATTCGATTCTTCCTAACCACAAAGGTGTTTGAGGAGTTCTTGGACAATTTGGAAAGCTTGCAACATGTACTATAATCAATCTTTGAAATGCAACTTAAGACTCTAAGTGTAACTATGTGAAAAATTGCCAAGAAGATGGGTCAAAATCCTGCCTAAACTAGGGCAAAATTTCTCTAAGTTAAAAGTTTTAGGTGCCCTTGTTCCAAAAATCATAACTTGAGATCCAAGCTTCTTTTGAGAAAACTTTGTGAATCAAAGTTGTAGACTTTGTGATGGAATACAACTTTCATGTTGTAAGTTTTGTTTGAATCCATTTGCATCTTGGTGAAAATGTGGGACAAAGTTAGGAAAAATTAAGAAAATTTCATAACTTAGAAAATTTCTAAGTTATGAAATTTTTTCAATTTCAAACCCTAATTTGTAATTTTGGGTTTCTTGATGAACAAATTTCATAATTTGACATATCTTGATGAAAAATAACCCTTGGCACTTGATTTTGACCAAAAAGTCAAAGTTTGACTTTCAGTGTACAGTCAAATTTTGATCAGTTGACTAAAAAATTCATCTATCAATCCTATGCATTTGAGATCTTTTGAACTTGTTAAATGGGTCAAGATAATTTCATTGATTCCTTGAGTCCATGGTTGAGCTTGATTTTTCATTGGCTAGGTCAAACAGTCAAAAATTGCCTTTGTACAGTCAAAACCCTAAAAATGACCATTTTGCCCTTTTGGTGATCTGATTAAATTTCTTGTGGAATTGTGATCCAAAATTGATCAAATGGTTCATATGAGTTCACAATGTTGATGTGGGTCAAAATTCAAGAGGTTTGACTGCCAATTGGCCACAATTGACTTTTTCCCCAATACAGTTGATTTTTAGGTCAACTGTCCAATTGACTGGGCAAAAATTTGATTCAAGACTTGAAACTTGGTATGGACAAACTTGTGAGTCCAACATGAAGTATGAAAGTCACTTTGGGCATTGTAGGTTAAAATATCCCTGTGCAAACTCAAACCCTAATTTTAGGTCAACAGTGCAAAGAGGTGTCTTGAGCAGAGCAAACCCTAGCTTGGTCTTGAATTCTAAGAGTCTTGTGATGAGAAATGTTGATAAAAGGAGAGGGAAAATTTTGGGGTACAACAGTTTGCCCTGTTCAATATTCTTGGACCTAAAGAGTTAGATTGGCACGTTTGCCTTTCGTGACTCGAAGGTAAAAGAGGATTGGACACTAGAGTGCCCGTAAATTTGCACTCGTCAAAACATTGTTGAGGGAATGGGATTAAAGATGCCATTTGGAGATGGTAGAATCTTGCTGGAGATGGGCTTAAAGATGCCATCCAAGAATGTTTGTTGAACTGCAATGTTGTAGGTCAGAAGATTGAGCATCAAAATGGTATCCGTGTCTGGAATGCATTTGAATTGTATCTGGAGACTGAGTTTATATGAGCAAAAGAATGACGTCCGTGTCTGGAGCATATCCGAGCTGTAACTGTATTTGATCTTTGAATGAATATCAGAATGACTTCCGTGTCTGGAGTGTATCTGTATTATGGAACATCTGTATATGGAGCAACTAGGTGCTGGGGATAAATTCCGAATGACTGACAGAATGGAAACCGTGTCTGAGGCGTATCTGGACTGTATCTGAAATTGAGGTCTGTATGAGTAGCAAAATGACTTCCGTGTCTGGAGTGTATCTGAAATTGTAACTGGGGAGAATCAAACTTCTGGTGTAAGGGCCAGAATGGCATCCGTGTTTGGAGCATATATGAACTTGAAGTTGATAGTTGAATCTGAATGAGAGATAGAATGGCCGCCGTGTCTGGAGCGTATCTAGTATGTATCTGATTGTTGAAGTCTGAATGAGTAGTAGAATGACCATCGTGTCTGGGGTGTATATGTACTGTATTTTGACATGAAATTCTGAATGAGTAATAGAATGACCGCCGTGTCTGGGGTGTATCCATACTGTATCTGAATAATTGTCAATGATAGCCTTTTAACTTTATCCTGAAAAGGGTAAAATGTTAGCTAAAACACAAAGTTATGTTGCATGATATGTATGATGCAATGAAATGTGTTTCATTAATGTTTATGGTATATGAATGTAATGGATGTGCATGTAAGCTGAGTAGCTGTCTTGCTGAGGAAAATAAATCCTTGATAATTGGAGATAAAGAAATCTTTGACTGTTGTCGGGGAAAATAAATCCTTGACCGATGCTGAGGATCCAAAAATCTTTGATTGTTGAAGACGAAAAAATCCTTGCTGACTGCTTGGGGATTAAAGATCTTTAATTGTTGAGGATGAGAAATCCTGAGACCACTGCTGGAGATTGAAAATCCTTGGTGACTTGTGGGGATTGACAATTTCTGCGGGGGAATGAGAATCCTTCATGACTTTCCTAGGAAATAAGGAAAACTCTGACAATCTTTATTGGGGAGTTAAAACCTAGGAGGCTTCTGCTGGAGAAATGAGACCAAGAATCTTCGATCTGCTGGGAGATAACTCCGTGGGGAGAATGTTTACTCAGCTGGTGAAATCTGGAGCTTTGGGTTGTATGCCAAACTACTGGGGAATCATCCTAGTCGGGGATAAGACAAGAAGTTAACTGTTATCAGCTTGGTTCTCAGACTTTTAAGATAACCTGCTGGGGAAATAGGTTTAGAATGTTCTGGCTCCGTTGGGGATATGTATTTCAGGGTTTTCGGGCTCCACCGGGGATCTTGAAATTTAACTCCGCTGGGGACACATACTCTACGGCTTTAGCTCTGTCGAGGATCTGAACGATGTATCATATGGGATTTCTTCTGGAATAGCACAAAGATATCTTCCTACACCTTCAACCTACCAGTAATTATCCTTTCTCAATTTCGTTTTATTTGTAAGCAATGATTATATTCAGATGCATATGCCTATTTTACAAATCTTTGGACGTTTTCAAATAAAACATAAGTGTAAACAGAAAGAAAGGCAAGCAAATTTCTGCACTTTGAACTATCTTTGTATTAACTTTTGTAAGTATCTTTGTACAAAGGAGACAGACATTCTAGTAAGAGAATGTTGTCGTAAAAATTGAAAATTTTTATACAAAAAGAAAGATGGCTATGTGTAACAATTCCATGGGATTCCCATTCTGCTATATCCTTCATAACTCTGAGTATCTTGTCTATTCGCTGCTTCATCTGCCGATGACTGGATTAATCAGAAGCTTGGAGCTTGTTGGTGAAGAGATTGTTCTTAAAGTGTTCCGACGAGACATAGTCATACACTTTAATTCCCTAACTTTTGCCTGGACCGCCCTTTCGGGTTTTCGATCCACCGGGAAACCCTTTTTTGCCCAAGTTGCCCTTTCGGGTTTTCAACTTGCCGGGTGTACAGATTTTTTTGTTTATCCCTAATTTTTGCCTGAACCACCCTTTCGGGTTTTCGATTCACCGGGATGCCCATTTTTGCCCAAGTCGCCCTTTCGGGTTTTCAACTTGTCGGGTCGTTTTATGCGTAGTATTTTTTGACTATGTCTGCGTTCGCAGGGTGCGGCAAGTCGTCGCTGTCCATGGTGGTTAGAATCATCGCCCCACCAGAAAAGATGCTCTTGATCACAAATGGTCCTTCGTAAGTAGGAGTCCACTTGCCCCTGGGATCACTTTGCGGCAAGATGATCCGCTTGATTACAAGATCTCCGACTCGATATACCTGATGTCTGACTTTCTTGTTAAAAGCCTTGATCATCTGCTTTTGATACGTATGACCATGACAAACAGCAGTAAGTCGTTTCTCGTCGATCAAATTAATTTGATCAAGCCGGGTCTAAATCTAATCGTCTTCATTTAAACCAGCATCCTTCATAATCCTCAAGGAAGGAATCTGAACTTCCATAGGTAGAACAACTTCCATGCTATATACCAAAGAAAAGGGAGTTGCCCCTGTTTAAGTACGTGCAGTGGTACGTTATCCATGTAGAGCAAACGGTAACATCTCATGCCAGTTCTTATAGGTGACTGTCATCTTTTGAATGATCTTCTTGATATTTTTGTTCGCGGCTTCAACAAGACCGTTCATCTTCGGCCGATAGGGAGATGAATTGTGATGATAAATCTTGAACTGCTCGCACAGAGCGGTGATCATAGTGTTGTTCAAATTTGTACCATTGTCTGTGATGATCCTGTCGGGGATACCATACCGGTATATGAGGTTTTGCTTGATGAAGCGAGTAACCACATTCTTTGTAACTGAGGCGTAGGAAGCTGCTTCGACCCACTTGGTAAAATAATCAATAGCAACCAAGATGAAGTGATGTCCATTGGATGTCGTAGGCTTGATCTCTCCAATCATGTCAATGCCCCACATTGCAAATGGCCAAGGAGCTGTCAGAATATTGGGAGGAACAGGAGGAATATGTATGTTATCGGTGTAGACTTGACACTTGTGGCAAGTACGGGAATGTTGATGACAATCAGCTTCCATGGTAGACCAGTAGTAGCCTGCCCTTAGAATCTTCTTAGCCATCGTATGTCCGCTTAAGTGGGTGCCAAATGTGCCACTATGTATTTCGGTCATGATCAACTCTGCTTCAACCTTGTCCACACAACAAAGTAGAACACAATCATGGCTGCGCTTATAAAGGATGCCATTGCTTAGGAAGAACTTGGCAGCAAATCTCCTTAAGAACTTTTTATCATTGACTGAAGCTACTTCAGGGTATTCTCGAGTCTTGAGATACCGTTTGATTTCATGAAACCAAGGTTGTTCCACTACTTCTTCGGTATTAATCTCATGACAGTGTGCAGGTTCGTCCATTCGCTCGATGGTAATTTAGGGAGCCTCATTATCCCAGTTGAGTTTAAACATGGAAGACATTGTAGCTAGAGCATCAACTAGCTGATTTTCTTCTCGCAGAAAGTGCTCGAAGGTAATCTGCTCGAAATGAGGTAACAATGTTAGGACATGTTCTTTGTATGGGATAAGATTAGGATGTTTAGTATCCCACTCTCCTTTAATTTGACTGATAACTAAAGCTGAGTCCCCAAATATGACCAAAGATTTGATTCCCAAGTCAATAGCAGCCTTGAGACCAAAGATACAAGTTTCATACTTGGCCATGTTGTTGGTGCAGCTGAAGCAGAGTATAGCAGTGAAAGGTGTATGGAAACCTTCTGGAGAAATAAGTACCGCACCGATACCGTTGCCAAGTGCATTTGAAGCACCATCAAAGTACAGGGTCCATCGGGACCCTTGTTCAGGTCCGTCATACGGTCCGTTACCTTCAATGTTGTCCAATGTCATAATGTCCTCGTCAGGGAAGTCGAATCTCATAGATTGATAATCTTCGACGGCTTGATGAGCTAGATGGTCAGCTAGTACACTCCCCTTTATAGCTTTTTGGGTAGTATACTGGATATCATACTCAGTTAGGATCATTTTCCATCTAGCGATTCTTCCAGATAAAGCAGGCTTCTCGAAGATATACTTGATCGGATCTATTTTGGAAATCAACAAAGTGGTGTGAGTCAACATATACTGCCTTAGCCGGCGAGCAGCCCATACCAAAGCGCAACAAGTTTTCTCGAGTAACGAGTCTCACAGTCGGTAAACTTCTTGCTTAGGTAATAAAAGGCATGCTCTTATCGGCTAGACTCGTCATGTTGGCCCAGTACGCACCCCATTGAGTTATCCAAAATAGTCAGATATATGATTAACGACCTTCCTTCGACGGGTGGCATCAAAATGGGAGGTTCCAATAAATACTCCTTGATTTTATCAAAAGCAACTTGACAATCGTTGTTCCGTTCAACTACCTGATCTTTCTTCAACAGTTTGAAAATTGGCTCACAGGTAGATGTCAGGTGAGAGATGAACCTTGCGATATAGTTTAAGCGTCCCAAGAATCCTCTAACCTCCTTTTTAGTGCGGGGGGCATGCATTTCTTGTATAGCCTTTACTTTGGCAGGATCAACCTCAATGCCTTTGTTGCTGACTGTTGTACCCCAAAATTTGCCCTCCTCTTTTTCCACAAGAAAACACAGCTTCGAGTTTTCCCTGACTTTTCAAATTGGCGTAAGAATCAGTCAAACAGACTTTTTCTTATCAGTCTACCCAAATTAGGGTTTTCATGGCTCTGGAACAGTTCAAGCAGATTGCTAGGGTTTGTTTGAGTTTGGGCTCAAAGTTTGATCAGGCAGGTGCTTCTTTGACATTGAATCAAGAATCAGGGTTTTGCGCGTGCAGTTTCAGAAGAGTTTGAATCCACAATGTTCGAAATTTCTGTCTAAACATCTGGGATAAAGGCTAAGGCATTTGATTTGAGATGGGATAAAAGCTGAGGCATTTGGATTGAGAACTTGCAGGGTTGATTTAATCAGTAAAGAGATAGGCATATGGATGTTTGTTTGATTGACTGTGCATTGCTGGACGCCGGGTTTATTATTAATTGCAAGACTACAGTGTTTATTAATTAATTATTTATTCTAAGTTAGAATAATTGAGATTTATTTCCATTTGTTATAATTTAAGAATTATAAATAATTAAATAAACATTTGAAGAAGAATTAAAAAGGATTAAACTTTTATTTACTTTTAATTATTGAGTACAAATGTTATTTAAATACATTTACAATATTTACAAATAATGTTATTACAAATAATTAAAGGTAAAATAAAGCTATATCCTAAGTTTTCTAAATCTTCATCCTCTATTGCTGCTCCCCATTGCTCAAGTGATTTTCATCTGCAAAAACAAAGAAAAGGAAAAAAGTCAAATGCAAATGAATTAAATAGGCAGACAAATATTTAAAGATTCATCATTAAAAGTAACTGGTCGGGATCAGTTATTCACCCTCTCTGCAAATCACAAGAAAATTCTTGGTTCACAAAGAGGGATAGAAAGTGTTTGCAAATATGAAATGCACAAAGTTACAATATTGCACAAATTCAAAATTGTCAAACAAGCTGCATAGTTCATAATTCAAAATTGTCAAGCAAAGCTGTCAAAATTCCAAACTAAGTCCAAAAGGCAAACTGAACTGCACATGCCTAACCAAGTTTAAAATGTCAAAACCAAGCTGCCAATAGATATCAAAAGATATCAAGATGTCAACAAGTCCAAAAAGCTGTCAACAAAGTACACAAGATATGCAGAAAAGCGGGAAATATGCAGAGGAAAGAAATATTGCAAGCAAGATATTCAAAATACATCATTTCCCAAAGCCAGCACTTTTTCAGAGAGAAAGTACAGATAAGAAATAAAAAATGCTTTTCTGAGAGAGAGAGAAAGAGAGTAAAAAGAAGTATAGGCTTACAGTACAGCAGGCTTGAGAAAAAGATATAAAGAAGATATACCAGAACACAGTAGAAGGAGGCAGAAGACATAACAAAATAACACAAAGCTCATAAGCCTCAAACCAGCTCAAAGATTGAAAAACATCAACTTGCCTCAAACATTCAAAAACCTGCTAAACCTGCTAAACCTGCTACATAACAGAAATACAAACCAGAGCTGCCTCAAGCTGGTTTGAAGCCAAAGCCTCTAACCTGTTCTAAACCAGATCACAAAGAAAACCTGTCAAGCATGAAGCCTTAACCTGTAACAAACAAAATCCAAAGCCTATAACCTGTCACAAATCAAAAAACAGCACAAAAGCTTGTAAGCTCTCAACCTGCAATCTCCAACACCGAGCCTTTCAAGACTAACCCTGAAGCCTGTTAAACATGTCCAAAACACAACCCAGAAAAAGCCACACAAACTGATAAACCC
Organism: Vicia faba; assembly: GCA_948472305.1. Classification (NCBI taxonomy): domain Eukaryota; kingdom Viridiplantae; phylum Streptophyta; class Magnoliopsida; order Fabales; family Fabaceae; genus Vicia; species Vicia faba. The sequence continues at coordinate 770,662,753 of OX451741.1, read as the reverse complement.
CATACAAACCAGCAAGCCTGAAGCCTAACTGCCTTCAAACTGAAACCTGCATAAGCCTTTATCCAAACCAATTCCAACCAAATCCTAAACCCTCAGAATAAAATCATCACAGGGTTAGCAAGCTCAGAACATCATCAAACTGAGAGGAAACAATCATACAGAAGCAAGAACACTGAGATACTCAAAATCATAATCAGAATAGCATTCAAACCAACAAAGCCCTCAGAGCTAGGCTCATCATAGGGTCCAACAAAAAACAAAGGCAACTCAGCAACCAACATATCAACACCCACCTCAACATATCATCAAATTATCTCAGAGGCAAAAAGAAGAAAGGAAAAGAAGTGAAACACTAAGCCAACATTTCTCAGATTCAGAGGCAAACAGAAGAAGAGGAAAAGAATCAAAATCATCAAAGGCAACTGAGGCAAGCAGTCAGAAGAGGGAAATAAGTGATTAAACTAAGGTTTTCAGAGCAAACATCATAAAACCTAAAAGCAAATACGAGGATACCAGGAAGCAAAGCTCACAGCACATCACGCTCCTCCGCCTTCAGCCGTCCTAGGGCGCCTCCGATCCACCTCTCCTCCGTCTCCAAAAGCCAAAGGTAGTATCTCTTCCTTTTTCTTTCCACACATCTCAAACAGAAACAATGGCAACATAAAAATCAGAACACGAAAGTAACACATACAAAGCTTGAAACCCTAACGCGTTAAAGACAGAAATCACTACCTTGTATAACTATTGCCTGGGTGATCCATGGAGGGAAGAGGAGACGGATGATGGCGCCTAGTAGCTGAGGCAAAGAGGAATTGTGTTCAGAATCCTTGGCTTGAGAAGAAGAAGAGGACAACGAAGCAAAAATGGAGAAGTGGAGCCGTTCATTCCAAAGCTGTAACCCTAATTCCAAATGAACAAAACAATGAAACCCTTAAAAAAATGTCACATATGTTGTGGGCTTTGCCCCATCGTTGCCTTAAGCCCATATCTGATCTGGTGCTGTACCCCCTATTCAGCGTGCATACCCCCCTTCCAATTCTCTTTCAAATTTTGTTTTTGGGCCAAGAACCAACATAAGACCCATTCAACCTTTTTTCATTTTTCTACAAATCACCCCTTTTTTTTTACTTTACCATTCTTTTACATAATCTAAATTAATATTTTTATTAAATAAAAATAACACATTTTTACACAAATCTTTCTTAATTGTTTCTTTTTTTATTTTATTACATTTTAAAGAAAATATATGAACATTACTTTTCTTAAAGTTAAACAATTTTCTTTTCTTTAAAACCCTTTTGTATAGAAACTAAAATACAAATAATAACTTTCTTTAACTTAAAACATTTTTCTTTTCTTTGACACTTTTGTTTGTACATATTAACAAATACATAAAAATAAATATTTTTTCTTTAAAACTTTTGTTTAATTAATCTTATACAAGTTTATAAAACATTAACAAAAATACAAAAAGAATAAATAAATACTTAAATTTGCATTAAGTTAACATTTTTATCACTTGTAAATAATCACATGCACTTACACAAATACTTTTGATACATTGCTTTCATTCTTATGCATTGATACATTGATATTGAGAATACGATTCGATTTGGTTGTAAATATATTTAGACATTACTCTCCTAACAAGTCTCATCCCCATTTGTAAATATTTGTACCCCCATCCCCGGATACTTATTTGTAATAGCTTAGACTTTAAATTCCCGCAATTTATCGCTTTCTATATACTGTATAGTAATTAGGGTTTGTATGCGAAGATTCAAAATCAACCACTAGATAACCTAATACAAGACAAATGCATGACAATCAATACACAATTCACACTTGCACCCCTAGGGTAATCCCACTCGTTGCCTTCCAAAATGGGCCATGCTTGCACGTTGAGTTTCTTTGGCAAAACAAAACAAATCAAAATGATCATAGTCCCTCGGTGACGCTTTCGAAGTTGCCTACAAAATGATCATAGTCCCTTCAAGCAAAATTGCCAAAGACACTTGGCACCATTGCATTCATGGTCCATACGATGACCCGCGCCTGTCTCGTTAACATCCTAACACAAGATTGTCCACCAAATACAATGGTGGAACAATACTGTTAAAAGGGTTAAAACATGAGAAAAATCTTTGAGTAAATTTAGGGGTAGACAACTCTTAGTTACTTGATCGAACTTGCAAAACACATTTGCCTACTTTTCAAAACCACACTCCACAACACAACTTTCAAAACAACTTTCAAAAACATTGAAACATCTTTTCGAAAAGACACGCACCTTTGTAAAACATTCGAGTAAAGAATTGTTACAACGGTTGCCTAGACAAGGCATCTTTTTTAAAACATTTTCAAAACACACACACACACACACACACCACCATCTCAAGCAATTGAAAATCAAGGCAAGTGATCTAAAACAAAGTAACTAAGAGCCCATGGACAACCATGGATGAAAAGGGTGCTAATACCTTCCCTTTTCATAATCTACCCCCCGAACCCACGAAACATCTCAAAAGGTTTTTCCTGTGCTTTTTAACCTTTCCTTTAGGATAAAATAAAAAGTCTGTGGCGATTCTTGCTAAACTGAACAAGTGCGAATACAAACGCAAAAACCTCAAGTCAGTTCTCCCACCGTATCACAGAACTGGCGACTCTGCTGGGGAATGAGATTTTTAAAAAGTGGGGTTACCTTAGGGTTTAGATCACCTTTACATTCTTGCTTTGATTGCCTTGATTACTTTACTTTTTTGGGTCCTTGTTTGGGTTTGTTGTAAATCCTACACCCGGATTTGGGGGCACCTTTTTAGGTAAATAGCAATAAAACTGTGAGGGAACTGTGTGGGGTATACCGACATGGTTGAAGCAGTAAGCTATGTTAGTGCGACATATTTGTGAGTACCGATAACCCTTGAGTTCAATCAAGGAGAGTACGGGGCCGCTGAGTGATTTCATGAAGCACTAACGAACTCCTAGAACCTTAATTGACCATCTTAGCCTTTTTAGGGGTAGTGAGATGACCGACTTTGGTGCAGTCCGAAGTTGGTAGATACTCGATACTACACTCATTGAGGGTTGTCTTCTTGGAATATTTTGGTCGTTAGTTAAGTGGATAAACCAAAACAATGAACATAGAAAACAATCCAGTGATATTGAGCTCCTTAGAACCCGGTTTCTATTTTAGGACAGGATGAGCCAACTAACTTCAAGAGGGTACTTACCTACAAACCCCATGCAAGCCTAAACCTAAGGACTTGTTTGCTTTGTGTGAATATGATTACCTGTATATACACTCACTTACTTGCTTCTGCATACATGTACATAACATCATGACATCATACCATAGCATTTTCAATAACCATTTCAAGGATCTCGAGGGTTCTTTTGATGCAGGGTCATGTTGAACCAGACATCTACCAAAAGGCAAGAGGTTTCTCCTCTAACAAATGCCATCAAAGATCAAGTGCAACAACTTGAATCAGGGGCTATGACCCACTTGACATGGTGAGCTTGATTCTCGTGGAAAGACATCCACCAGTGCAAAGTTCTCCGATCAAAGATCGAAGTTCAACCACTAACATTCTCTTGTGTTTACCCCAAGAGATCCTTGAAAACATTGCATACATATATCATACATATCATTGCATAGCAGGTTTCTCCTTTTCAGGTTTCCTTATTCTTCCTACTGTTTATTTCAGTAAGATGGATATGGAACAAATGGTGAAAGATCTCCAAGCTCAAAACGCTCAATTCCAGCAAATGCTTCTGGCTATGGGTAAAGGGCAAGAAGATCTGAAAGCTCTCCTTCTCAAGGACAAGGGGGTCAGTCTTGAAGAAGACCACAATTTGGAGATTGAGGAAGCTGACTACTCCGAAGAACAATATCCTCCCGCTGATGACAAGTACAAACAGTTGAAGGATCGCCTCAATGCCATGGAGGTCCAACAAATACCTGGCCTGGATTTAGGAGACGTGGGTTTAGTTCCTGGATTGGTCATCCCGCCAAAGTTCAAGGTCCCTACCTTTACCATGTACGATGGAGTCTCTTGCCCTAAGATGCATCTAAAATCTTATGTCCACAAGATTCAACCATACACAACTGATCCAAAGCTTTGGATCCATTTCTTCCAAGAAAGCCTGGTAGGGACTCAACTCGAGTGGTTCTATCAATTGGAGAGTTCTCGTATCCACACCTGGAAGGACTTAGCTGTTGCTTTCTATGAGCAGTATCAGTATAATGCTGATCTTGCACCAACTCGTGTGCAATTGTAAAGCATGACCATGGGTTCTAACGAGAGCTTCAAGGGATATGCCCAAAAGTGGAGAGATCTGGCTGGTAGGGTGCAACCCCCTTTAACTGACAGAGAGCTGATTGACACCTTCATGGGAACCTTGACTGGGCCTTTCTTCAATCACTTAATTGGAAGCTCCTCAGCCGGGTTCACCGAGCCAATACTAACCGGCGAAAGGGTCGAAGCTGGCATCAAAAGTGGGAAGATCCAAGGAGCTACTCCCTCAGATGCTCAGAAAATCCCCTACAACGGAAAGAAAGAGTCCAATGTAGTGACTGGTCAAAAGAGTCGTCATGATCAACATATAGGGGCAATCCTGATCTCTGATCCCGGGACCGTTCAACAAAAACGGGGCAAGAGGCGTAGGGTAAGATATCAAGAAAGGCAGTATACTGACATCAACATGCCTTTGTCTCAAGCATTACAACATTTGCTGAAGTTGAAGTTAATCACGCTAAAGGATCCTCCTCAAAATCCTGATACTTCCTCTTCCAAGTATAACCCGAGTGTGAGATGTGCCTACCATTCTGACAGTCCTGGGCATGACACCGACAACTGTTGGACTTTGAAGAACCAGATTCAAGACTTGATTGATGCCGAGGAGATCAAGTTTTGACCCTCCGGAGACTCCAAATGTGATCACTGCTCCTATGCCAAATCATTGAGAGCGTCTTTATTTCTTTGAATTTTCAAGTTGTAATCTCTTTGTCATTCAAACAATTATCTATTAATTTCAAACTTTGTTTCATTAATGCATTGCATATGTTTGTCTTGAATTCATCCATTCGTTTTCACTACTCTTATGCTTTCTTTATGATATTTCACTCTTGATAAAAACCTGCAAGCCTTTAGAGGGAGGATGATGAAACAATACCATAATCTCATACAATATGCTTTTGAACAGACCTTGCTGATGATGTACAAGCATTTCTTTTAATTCCCAAACACTGGAGTTATAAGGAAGATAACCCCTAGTCAACCCCTTCGAGCCAAAGAAGTAGGAGTTTTCTGTTCTAAACAAATTGAAACCTTTGATTTAAACCTGGGGCAGGGTAGTATCTCAGTTAATTCAAAAAAAGAGGTGCGCATTGAAGTCGCAAACTCTCAGTTCGTAATACAACGAACGACATAAAAAAAAGGACATTCCTTTGGAATCAAAAGACAGTGATGTTTCCTTATCTCATAGGCAGTCATTACCTCTCAAAAAAAAAGCCCACCAAGCCAAAACCTGTAAAGGAGGCTTAAGAAAGCTGGGGCATCCCGCTGACTGTGATCTCGAAACAGGAACAGTCAGGCAAAAGTTAGGGATAACAAATCAAAAGAAAGAGGTCATTACAAATACTCAACAACATGAAAAAATGTTGCAAAAGAAAAAGGGGATGATGACTGTCTTCCAAAATTCAACTGGTGAACCATCACCCAAAAAGTCGTTCCAAATTCGAATGGAGTTCGACACACAATTAACTGAGCTTAGGATTGAAGAGCATCACGAAGAACGGGTGGGTACAAATATACTTTGAGCCTTTAACCCTTGTTTCTTAAACCGTGAACCAAGCCACGTTACAACCCTTCAAAAGTCCTAATTGAAGCATGGGTTAGTTCGAAAGCATACTGTTACAAAAGGTATCCTGACTCCTGTAAGGCTTTGCTCTAAAATCTTGTGTTGATTTGGCTTATAAAAAGTTTCCTGCTAAAAAACGCATTTTTCAAAACTTCGAGACAAACATAAACTTTGCATTGCTTGAATATCATTGTTTGCATGTGGCTATTTTTTTGACAACGAAGAAATTCACACAACGAATATCCGATGAACAAAACCCCTCTCAGTGAGCAAAATTATTTCAAAAAGGATGACACCTCCATTGACAAATCTCCTATCAACAAGGGGGCTTGACATGTCACCACCCAACACGCCTGGGGCAGTCCAGTCAAGGTTTCAACAGATCTTTCAAAGTTCAGTTAACCTGGGGCAGTTTAGTCAGGGTTTCAACAGATCTTTCAAAGTTCAGTTAACCTGGGGCAGTCCAGTCAAGATTTCAACAAATCTCTCAATTATAGATTAACCTGGGGCAAGTCTCCGTCACCATCACTTGGGGCATTTGAATGTCAATCTCGAAGGTTACGAATAGACCAAGTTTCCTGGAAATATCACATGCATATGATACTGGGGGCGGTGATGAAACCTCTCTAGCAGACCTGCAGTCATGGGTTTATTTCCCCAACATTTGTCAAGGATTTATTCTCCAAAACAAATTACATTTCAACAGCATTCTTAACATATGCAGATTGATCGACAGATAAGGTTCCTTCATCTTTTGAAGTAGTAATCATCAAGGTTCCTTCATCTTTTGAAGTAGTAATCATCAAGGTTCCTTCATCTTTTGAAGTAGTAATCATCAAGGTTCCTTCATCTTTTGAAGTAGTAATCATCAAGGTTCCTTCATCTTTTGAAGTAGTAATCATCAAGGTTCCTTCATCTTTTGAAGTAGTAATCATCAAGGTTCCTTCATCTTTTGAAGTAGTAATCAAGATTCCTTCATCTTTTGGAGTAGTAATCATCAAGGTTCCTTCATCTTTTGAAGTAGTAATCATCAAGGTTCCTTCATCTTTTGAAGTAGTAATCATCAAGGTTCCTTCATCTTTTGAAGTAGTAATCAAGATTCCTTCATCTTTTGGAGTAGTAATCATCAAGGTTCCTTCATCTTTTGAAGTAGTAATCATCAAGGTTCCTTCATCTTTTGAAGTAGTAATCATCAAGGTTCCTTCATCTTTTGAAGTAGTAATCATCAAGGTTCCTTCATCTTTTGAAGTAGTAATCATCAAGGTTCCTTCATCTTTTGAAGTAGTAATCATCAAGATTCCTTCATCTTTTGGAGTAGTAATCATCAAAATTTTCTTCATCACCTGCTGGAAATTACAACCACAACAAGATAACAGACAACTAAAAATCTGTTTCTCTCAGGAATGAAGACTCTCATCCTTAAAACCTCAGAAGATTGGTATACTCCCAATTTCTGAAACTCAAGAGTGAAGATTCTCATCCTTAAAACCTCAGAAGATTGGTATACTCCCAGTTTCTGACCGTTAACAGCATGAAGATTCTCATCACCTCAGAAGATTGGTATACTCCCAATTTTTGACTCCCAACAGAATGAAGATTCTCATTCTCAAAGTGGCGTATTTCTTAAGTTCCGGATTAATACCTGTAGCAAGCCAGGAAAATATCTGTGGACGACTGATTGTGGATCAACACCTGTAACAAGCCAGGAAACCATCTACATGAAGAGATTGAAGATCAACACCTGTAACAAGCCAGGAAAACTATCTTTCTTTCTCAGGTCGGAGATCAATACCTGAAACCAGCCAGGACAACTATCTCCCCGACCAACATTTTCAAGATCCCAGATCAATACCTGCAGTAATCAAAAGATTCTTGCAATCCCCAGCGGAGCTAAAACTTCCAACTATCAATCCCCAAGCAGAATGAAGACTCTCATTCTCAGTTCCTCACAGAATATTCGAATATTCTCCAGTGAAGATCTCCTCAAGACAGGAATCCCTAGTAGATTGGCATATAACCCAAGCTCCTGATTCCCCAACAGTGGTCCCAGGACTTCTTATCCTCAACAATCAAAAGTTTCTTGCCCTCCCCAGCAGCAGTCAAGATTCACTTTCCTCGGCAGCTGTCAAGATTCTTTTATCTCCAGCCATCCAGGATTCATCTATCCTCAGCAAGATAGCTCATCAGCTTACATGCGCATTCATTACATTCATATCATAAACATTGATATAACATACATTACATCATGCATCATGACATCGCATACAACTAACTCTTTACCTTTTCAGGAAATATCAGTCGACAGACAAAGATCATCATCTTCCAAGATTCTCTCTAGAAATAGTTCAAATGTGACCCAGACATGGCAACATTCTGATACTTATTCCAGACTCACCCAGAGATAGTTCAGATGTGGCCCAGACATGGCGACATTCTGATACTTATTCCAGATTCATTTAGATGCAGTTTTACACAGACTCATCATCAGGAAACCCTACACCGATTCCTTCTCTACTTCTCAACTTTTGAAAACAGTTTACGGACGCTTCCCAACAACGGATGCTGCTCTATTGCTTATTCAACTTCAAGACTTCTGAAAACAGTTCACGGGTTCTCCAGTAACGGATGTTAACCTATCGCTTGTTCAGATTCTTCTCAACTTTTGAAAACAGTTTACGGACGCTTCCCAACAACAGATGCTGCTCTATTGCTTATTCAACTTCAAGACTTCTGAAAACAGTTTACGGATGCTTCCAGATACGGATGTCAATCTATTGCTTGTTCAGACCCCCAGATCAGAGATGTTCCAAAACATGGATACCTTTCTGATACTCGTACACTCACCAATGACATACCGTTCAACAATCACCTTCAGATGGCATCTTTAAGCCCATCCTCCTACCAGCAATTTCCAGATGGCATCTCTAAGCCCATCACCAAATGGCATCTGTAAGCCCATTCCTTCTACCATCACATCACCGAGTGCAAATTTTTTGGGCACTCTAGTGTCCAATCTCCTTTTACCCTCGAGCCGCAAAAGGCAAGCTGGCCAATCTAACTCTTCAGGTTCAAGAAGATTGAACAGGGGCAACTGTTGTACCCCAAAATTTGCCCTCATCTTTTTCCACAAGAAAACACAGCTTCGGGTTTTCCCTGACTTTTCAAATTGGCGTAAGAATCAGTCAAACAGACTTTTTCTTATCAGTATACCCAAATTAGGGTTTTCATGGCTCTGGAACAGTTCAAGCAGATTGCTAGGGTTTGTTTGAGTTTGGGCTCAAAGTTTGATTAGGCAGGTGCTTCTTTGACATTGAATTAAGAATCAGGGTTTTGCGCGCGCAGTTTCAGAAGAGTTTGAATCCACAATGTTCGAAATTTCTGTCTAAACATCTGGGATAAATGCTAAGGCATTTGATTTGAGATGGGATAAAAGCTGAGGCATTTGGATTGAGAACTTGCAGGGTTGATTTAATCAGTAAAGAGATAGGCATATGGATGTTTGTTTGATTGACTGTGCATTGCTGGACGCCGGGTTTATTATTAATTGCAAGACTACAATGTTTATTAATTAATTATTTATTCTAAGTTAGAATAATTGGGATTTATTTCCATTTATTATAATTTAAGAATTATAAATAATTAAATAAATATTTGAAGAAGAATTAAAAAGGATTAAACTTTTATTTACTTTTAATTATTGAGTACAAATGTTATTTGAATACATTTACAGTATTTACAAATAATGTTATTACAAATAATTAAAGGTAAAACAAAGCTATATCCTAAGTTTTCTAAATCTTCATCCTCTATTGCTGCTCCCCATTGCTCAAGTGATTTTCATCTGCAAAAACAAAGAAAAGGAAAAAAGTCAAATGCAGATGAATTAAATAGGCAGACAGATATTTAAAGATTCATCATTAAAAGTAACTGGTCGGGATCAGTTATTCACCCTCTCTGCAAATCACAAGAAAATTCTTGGTTCACAAAGAGGGATAAAAAGTGTTTGCAAATATGAAATGCACAAAGTTACAATATTGCACAAATTCAAAATTGTCAAACAAGCTGCATAGTTCATAATTCAAAATTGTCAAGCAAAGCTGTCAAAATTCCAAACTAAGTCCAAAAGGCAAACTGAACTGCACATGCCTAACCAAGTTTAAAATGTCAAAACCAAGCTGCCAAAAGATATCAAAAGATATCAAGATGTCAACAAGTCCAAAAAGCTGTCAACAAAGTACACAAGATATGCAGAAAAGCAGGAAATATGCAGAGGAAAGAAATATTGCAAGCAAGATATTCAAAATACATCATTTCCCAAAGCCAGCACTTTTTCAGAGAGAAAGTACAGATAAGCAATAAAAAATGCTTTTCTGAGAGAGAGAGAAAGAGAGTAAAAAGAAGTATAGGCTTACAGTACAGCAGGCTTGAGAAAAAGATATAAAGAAGATATACCAGAACACAGTAGAAGGAGGCAGAAGACATAACAAAATAACACAAAGCTCATAAGCCTCAAACCAGCTCAAAGCTTGAAAACCATCAACCTGCCTCAAACATTCAAAAACCTGCTAAACCTGCTACATAACAGAAATACAAACCAGAGTTGCCTCAAGCTGGTTTGAAGCCAAAGCCTCTAACCTGTTCTAAACCAGATCACAAAGCAAACCTGTCAAGCATGAAGCCTTAACCTATAACAAACAAAAGCCAAAGCCTATAACCTGTCACAAATCAAAAAACAACACAAAAGCTTGTAAGCTCTCAACCTGCAATCTCCAACACCGAGCCTTTCAAGACTAACCCTGAAGCCTGTTAAACATGTCCAAAACACAACCCAGAAAAAGCCACACAAACTGATAAACCCCATACAAACCAGCAAGCCTGAAGCCTAACTGCCTTCAAACTGAAACCTGCATAAGCCTTTATCCAAACCAATTCCAACCAAATCCTAAACCCTCAGAATAAAATCATCACAGGGTTAGCAAGCTCAGAACATCATCAAACTGAGAGGAAACAATCATACAGAAGCAAGTACACTGAGATACTCAGAATCAGAATCAGAATAGCATTCAAACCAACAAAGCCCTCAGAGCTAGGCTCATCATAGGGTCCAACAAAAAACAAAGGCAACTCAGCAACCAACATATCAACACCCACCTCAACATATCATCAAATTATCTCAGAGGCAAAAAGAAGAAAGGAAAAGAAGTGAAACACTAAGCCAACATTTCTCAGATTCAGAGGCAAACAGAAGAAGAGGAAAAGAATCAAAATCATCAAAGGCAACTGAGGCAAGCAGTCAGAAGAGGGAAAGAAGTGATTAAACTAAGGTTTTCAGAGCAAACATCATAAAACCTAAAAGCAAATACGAGGATACCAGGAAGCAAAGCTCACATCGCATCACGCTCCTCCGCCTTCAGCCGTCCTAGGGCGCCTCCGATCCACCTCTCCTCCGTCTCCAAAAGCCAAAGGTAGTATCTCTTCCCTTTTCTTTCCATGCATCTCAAACAGAAACAATGGCAACATAAAAATCAGAACACGAAAGTAACACATACAAAGCTTGAAACCCTAACGCGTTAAAGACAGAAATCACTTCCTTGTATAACTATTGCCTGGATGATCCATGGAGGGAAGAGGAGACGGATGATGGTGCCTAGTAGCTGAGGCAAAGAGGAATTGTGTTCAGAATCCTTGGCTTGAGAAGAAGAAGAGGACAACGAAGCAAAAATGGAGAAGTGACGCCGTTCATTCCAAAGCTGTAACCCTAATTCCAAATGAACAAAACAATGAAACCCTTAAAAAAAATGTCACACATGTTGTGGGCTTTGCCCCATCATTGCCTTAAGCCCATATCTAATCTGGCGCTGTACCCCCTATTCAGCGTGCATACCCCCCTTCCAATTCTCTTTCAAATTTTGTTTTTGGGCCAAGAACCAACATAAGGCCCATTCAACCTTTTTTCATTTTTCTACAAATCACCCCTTTTTTTTACTTTACCATTCTTTTACATAATCTAAATTAATATTTTTATTAAATAAAAATAACACATTTTTACACAAATCTTTCTTAATTGTTTCTTTTTTTATTTTATTACATTTTAAAGAAAATATATGAACATTACTTTTCTTAAAGTTAAACAATTTTCTTTTCTTTAAAACCCTTTTGTATAGAAACTAAAATACAAATAATAACTTTCTTTAACTTAAAACATTTTTCTTTTCTTTGACACTTTTGTTTGTACATATTAACAAATACATAAAAATAAATATTTTTTCTTTAAAACTTTTGTTTAATTAATCTTATACAAGTTTATAAAACATTAACAAAAATACAAAAAGAATAAATAAATACTTAAATTTGAATTAAGTTAACATTTTTATCACTTGCAAATAATCACATGCACTTACACAAATACTTTTGATACATTGCTTTCATTCTTATGCATTGATACATTGATATTGAGAATACGATTCGATTTGGTTGTAAATATATTTGGACACTACTCTCCTAACAAGTCTCATCCCCATTTGTAAATATTTGTACCCCCATCCCCGGATACTTATTTGTAATAGCTTAGACTTTAAATTCCCGCAATTTATCGCTTTCTATATACTGTATAGTAATTAGGGTTTGTATACGAAGATTCAAAATCAACCGCTAGATAACCTAATACAAGACAAATGCATGACAATCAATACACAATTCACACTTGCACCCATAGGGTAATCCCACTCGTTTCCTTCCAAAATGGGCCTTGCTTGCACATTGAGTTTCTTTGGAAAAACAAAACAAATCAAAATGATCATAGTCCCTCGATGACGCTTTCGAAGTTGCCTACAAAATGATCCTAGTCCCTTCAAGCAAAATTGCCAAAGACAGTGCCTGTCCCGTTAACATCCTAACACAAGATTGTCCACCAAATACAATGGTGGAACAATATGTTAAAAGGGTTAAAACATGAGAAAAATCTTTGAGTAAATTTAGGGGTAGACAACTCTTAGTTACTTGATCAAACTTGCAAAACACATTTGCCTACTTTTCAAAACCACACTCCACAACACAACTTTCAAAACAACTTTCAAAAACATTGAAACATCTTTTCGAAAAGACACACACCTTTGTAAAACATTTGAGTAAAGAATTGTTACAACGGTTGCCTAGATAAGGCATCTTTTTTAAAACATTTTCAAAACACACACACACACACACACCACCATCTCAAGCTATTGAAAATCAAGGCAAGTGATCTAAAACAAAGTAACTAAGAGCCCATGGATAACCACGGATGAAAAGGGTGCTAATACCTTCCCTTTTCATAATCTACCCCCCGAACCCACGAAACATCTCAAAAGGTTTTTCCTGTGCTTTTTAACCGTTCCTTTAGGATAAAATAAAAAGTCAGTGGCGACTCTTGCTAAACCGAACAAGTGCGAATACAAACGCAAAAACCTCAAGTCAGTTCTCCCACCGTATCACACTGACGATAAATCCCAAAAGTTTACCGGACCTGACTCCAAAAGTACACTTGCTTGGGTTTAGTCTGAGCTTATACTCCTTCAACCTGGAAAACAACTTTTGCAGATGATTAAGGTGTTCTTCTTCTGTCTGTGATCGGGCTATCATGTCGTCTACGTAGACTTCGATCTCATGATGTATCATATCATGAAACAAAGCTACCATGGCGCGCTGATAGGTTGCCCCGACATTCTTTAGTCCGAACGACATCACTTTGTAGCAGAAGGTACCCCATTGCGTGACAAAAGTAGTTTTCTCCATGTCTTCGGGGGCAATTTTGATATGGTTGTATCCCGAGAATCCATCCATGAAGGAAAATACCTTGTGCTGAGCTGTGTTGTCAACTAAGATGTCGATGTGTGGTAGTGGAAAGTCATCTTTAGGGCTAGCCCTGTTTAAATCCCGATAGTCCACACACATTCTGACTTTGCTGTCCTTCTTAGGTACGGGCACAATGTTAGCAACCCATTATGGATAAGAAGTAACAGCCAGAAAGCCAGCGTTGAACTGCTTCATTACCTCAACCTTGATCTTCTCAGACATGCCAGGCCTCATTCGGCGGACCTTTTGTTTGATCGGTGGACAATCTTCTCTTGTAGGGAGACGGTGAACCACGATATCTGTGTCTAATCCCGACATGTCTTCATAAGACCAGGAAAAGATCTCAACATATTCGTTCAACAACTGCACTAAGCGCTCTTTGACACCTGGCTCTAGGTTGGCACCCACTTTTACCTCTTTCTTGTCTTCCTATGTTCCTAAGTTAATGGTTTCAAGCAACTCTTCATGGGGCAGAATAGCCCTTTCTTCTTGTTGCAAAAGTCTGGCTAACTCTCCCGGCACTTCACAGTCTTCGTTAACTTCGTACTTAGGATGATTGACCAAATCTTCAGAGTCACTGAAGTCTAAAGCAGAATAGTCACCCATGGAATCCGGAGTGGATGGGTACCTGCATTTATGAGTGTGGGTGTGTGTAAGGGATAACCATCCTTAAACAAAACAAAATGCAAAAAGAAAGAAAATGAGCACAACAGTTTATAGATGAAAACGTCCAATGATTCATTAAAACATGGCATATGATGATGAAGAAAATCAAACCCTTTCAAATGGACCTATATGCCCCGGGCAAGGCATAAGGTGAAAATAGTGTACGAATTGTTTAGTTATTACAGGCCAAAATAGGAAATTGTTCAAAGATAAATTACTGGTTGATGAAGGTGATGGGAAAAAATCCTTTGCTTCCCAGTTGCTTAATCCCCCTTCGACGGTTGGAAATATCCAATCTTCAAAGTTGTCCTCTTCATCATCATCTTTTAAGGCATTAATTCCATGGTGAGTGATTTTGACGGGTGGTCCTCCAGCCTTGGAGCGACGCATAGCTTTCTGGCCTGCAGCAGTAAAACCTAGTCCAAACTTGTCCTTCTTATGGGGAAAATCAGGCAGTTTCCCCCACACTGTACTTCTTCCTTCTCTGATTACAGACTTTGCATCCTTGAGAGATTCCATCCTAGACACATGCTTGGGAACGATAGGCACATCAACCATTGTCTTCGCAACTGCGACCTCATGAGAAACTTTCTCAAAATGTTAGAAAGGCGTTTCTATGAATTCTCCATCCAACTCCATATAGCGGAAGGAATTGAGGTGACTTATCATGTATTCTTCCTCACCATGCACCGTTATAATCTTACCCTGAACAGGATACTTCAGCATTTGGTGTAAGGAGGAGGTAACTTCCCCAGCATAGTGGATCCACGGCCTTCCTAGTAAGCACGAATATGAAGGACGGATGTCCATCACATAAAAGGTAGAGTTGAAGGTCTCGATGCCTACTTTGATGGGAATGTCCACCTCTCCATGGACCATCCTTTTATAACCGTCGAAGGCTCTAACAACAATGTTACTGGGTTTGAGGGCCAATCCTTTGCAGTTCAATCGGTCTAACGCTTTCTTCAGTAACACATTCAAGGATGAACCGGTATCAACTAAGACATGGGCAAGGGTAGTTCCCCTGCACTCAAATGAGACATGTAGCACGTTGTTGTGCTTCCTTCCCTTGGGGGTCAGATCAGCATCAGAAAACCCAAGGCCATTATCAGCAGTGAGGCTGGCCACGCACTCTTGAAACTGGTCAGCCGGAGTTTCTTGAGGCACGTGTGCCGTCTTTAAAAATTTGATAAGGGCCTTAGCATGGGCCTCAGAGCAGAGTAGAAGAGCTAACATGGATATTTTAGAAGGGGTCTGCCCTAGCTTTCCACGATGTCGTAATCGCTCTTTTTGATTATTTTTAAGATTTCTTCCATCTCTTTCTGGGTGGTTTCGGGGATTACCACAATCTGAGCCTTCATCTTGACAGATGCTTCTAGTATCCCCTTACCCTTATCGGTAGTAGCATCAGAGGGTCTAACTTCAGGTACATCAATTTCTTCAATTATCGGGCCTTGCACAGATGGCTTAACAGGTACAAAAGCTTTCGAGGGTCTGAAGACTGCTCGAGGGGGAGCAATCTCCGGAGAAAAAATCCGTCCGCTGCGAGTTATCTTGCTTGTTCCTGCAATGTTCCCTATATCAGGGGTTTCGTCATCAGAGTTCTCTTGGACTGATTCAATCTGTTTGATACCATGATAGAAGATTTCTCCTTCGTAGTTCCATGGTATCGTCTTGTTAGATTGATACGGGATAGGCCCCAGCATGGTGATTTTTAACGACACAAACTTAGGATCAGGCGTAATCTTGACAGGCCTTTTGCAAGCCTTGGGAAGATTGTCGGAGATGGTTATTATTGCAATGTCATTGGTTGAAGTAGCAAAAGTAGCAGGAGTAACAGGAGTGAAGGTATCAATAGGAGTCTTTTGGAAGAGTATCTCTTGGGTATCCATCAGGCGTTGGATACCTGATTTCAACATTGGGCAGTCAGCTCATATGTTTAAACAAAAGTAACAGTCTTTTCCATAGCCTGGGAATATCCCGGCTCTCAACAAATTCACTTTAATTACTGGTAACGGAGTCAAAAGGTCAGCAACATTGGTAACATGAAGGTCTTCCATGACGGCATGAACATTATGTCCGTGCTTGGGCATCGGGGCAGAAATCACATTCGGCTTTTCGGGCGCATCGAATTCTACCTCCTTGGCGTCAATCAGGTCTTGGATTTTATTCTTAAGAGCCCAACAGTTGTTGGTATCATGCCCTACACTGTCAGAGTGGTAAGCATACTTTGCATTGGAGTGGTAATATGGAGAAGAGGTATTAGGGTTCTTTGGCGCTTCCTTCAAATTGGTAAGATTTAGCTTTAGCAAATGAGGGAGTACTTGAGCTGGTGTCATGTTGATTCGGGTGAACTGTTGTTGTGGCCTTTCCACCCGTTGCTGATTAGATCTTGGCTGATTGCTGCGAGGTTGATCATTTGAAGAGTTTTGAATCATCACAGCCCCCACCGTTGGTCGGCGCTCTCCCCTTCCTTGATTTTTCTGAGAATAAACGGCAGAAGCTTCCTTCTTAGCTGGGAAGGTCTTCTTAATAGTAGTGGACGCGGAGGCATCTTTCTGAATCTTACCACTTTTAATGCCAACCTTGACCCTTCCCGCCAGATCACGCCACTTCTGGGCATATTCTTTAAATCCCTCATTAGAAGCCATTCCCATACTTTGTAGCTGAGTACGAGTGGGCGCCAAATCAACATTGTATTGGTATTGACGGTAGAACGCAACAGCTAAGTCTTCCCATTTATGAACCTCCAATCTCTCAAGTTGATAGAACCAGTCCAATTGTGTGCCTGACAAACTGTCTTGGAAAAAATGGACCCAAAGATCCTTATCAGATGAGTGGGGTTGGATCTTCCTGACGTAGGATCTCAGGTGCATCTTTGGGCAGGACAAACCGTCATATTTAGCAAAAGTGGGAACTTTGAATTTGGGAGGAATGACGATCCCAGCGACCAACCCTAGTTCTTCGAAATCTAAACCAGGTACCCTTTGCAACTCCATGGATGCCAAACGATCCTCAAGATTTTTAAACTTAATATCCGCCGGGGGATATTGCTGTTCGGAGTAATCTTCGTCTTCTTCCTCTTCCTCTTCTTCAACTTCAGATTCAGAAGGCATCACAATCCCTTTTCCCTTACCAGCCCCTTCATCAGACGTCGAGGGGAATTCGAGAACTTTTCTAGCATTGCTTTCAAACCTTCTTCCCATGATGACTACCCCAGGTCTTTTCTACTTTTTCTCTTTCTCTTTCTCCAACAGTGCTTTAAGGTCCTCTTGACCCTTTGCTAAGGTCATGAGGAGTTGCTGGAATTGAGAATTCTGTGCTTGCAGATCCTTAACCATCTGCTCCAAATCCATCTTGCTGAAATAAACAGCAGAAAGATAAGGAAACCTGGTGTGAAGACCTGTTTATGCATATGATGAATGATATGTTATTCATGTAATGCATTCAAGGATTCAGAAATTCAAATTTGTTGCAAGCAAAAAGAACACACGTCATATTAAGAAGAAATTTGTTAGTACATAAGTGCCCCATGGGAAAAATATTACAAAATTCTTAATGTAAAAAGACATTGCGCATCCTCTTTGGCGCGATGTAAGTGTTGAGAGTTTCCTCCTCATGAAGTCGGCGGATAAGCTCCAAAACCTTCTTCTCACTGGCATAAAAGCTAGCTTCAAAAGTATTCCGTTCTTCCTTGAGTTGGATCCAGCTCCTTTGTAACTCTTCCAATGATGTTGGCATGTCTGGATGTAGGATGGTGTATGGAACCTCTCCTTCCATAACAGACTCTTTGATCACAGGGAGAATGTGAGGGTATGGCATCATAAGATTCTGGGCGCGGGTTCGCACCCACTTGAGATAAGGCTCAAGGGGGATGGAATTCTTGTGCCCCAATGTCTTACTATCCACTTTGTTGGGCATCCTCCAAGCTCTGATGAACCTTTGTCGAAGTCCTTGCGCATCGTTGTCGAAGTCAAAAACCAAGTCAGGGATCAACATGTCATGAGGGCCATCCCTCCGAGCATATCCAAACTGTCTTAGAGCTAAACAGGGGTTGTAGGTAATACCTCCCCTAATGCCAAGTAGTGGGACATTAGGGAATTCCCCACAGCGATCAATGATGATGACATTATCTCTGGACCGAGAACACCAATGAACATCAGAATGTGTGAGGGTCATCAATCATTGTGACCACCTTAAACCCTGCTCATTCTTCAAAACTGATTGTGGAAGGTGAGAAATAAACCACCTTGCTAGGAGAGGAGTACAACACATGAGAACACCTCTTTTCCTCATTGTTCGTGTGTAAAATGAGTGTAGGATGTCCCCAAGCAATGTAGGTATAGGATTCTGGGATATGAAAATCTTGGCAGCATTCACATCTATAAGCTGATCAGGGTTTGGGAACAAGACCAACCCATAGATGAGGAGTGCTACAATCTCTTCAAAAGCTTGTAGATCTAGAGAATTCTAGCTGTCTTGTGCCTTCTCAAACAGAAATTTGGCCAAGAAACCCTTGACACCACTTCTGGCTTCCCAATGTCCTTTGATATCAGATGGTTGCAAGTGTAATGCTTGAGCAACATCTTCAGGCTTTGGTTCTTTTTCCGTACCGTTGTAGGGTAGTTGATGAAGAATAGGAATTCTCAGGAGTTGAGAGAATTCCTCCAAAGTAGGTACTAGTTGGTAATCAGGAAATGTGAAACAGTGGTGTAGGAGGTCAAAGAACTGGAAGAGAACTTTTACCATGTCTTCTTCAATGTTGGAGTTGACCAAGCTAAGAAGTCTACCATGTCTTTCACTGAAGAGAGAATTTTATGGAATCCTGGAAGTAAGCTCCTTGAGTTGAGGAGGGATTCTCACAAGGTTGACTTGAATTGTTTTCCTGCGAAGAGATTCCATGACCTACAAAACAAGAACAAAGATGAAGATCCAAACCCTTGAAATGGTTAGTGGATGCATATGATGCTTTATGATGTTCATGATGTATGTACAAACATATGTACAAGCAAGTCACACAAAACCCTAGTTTTAGGCTTGTATGAGGTTTCATAGGTAAGTACCCTCTTGAGTTTAGTTGGCTCAAACCTGTCCTATAAATAGTAACCGGGTTCTAAGGAGCTCAATATCACTGGATCATTTTCTATGTTCATTGTTTTGGTTTAGGCACTTAACTGACGACCAAAATATTCCAAGAAAACAACCCTCAATAAGTGTAGTATCGAGTATCTACCAACTTCGGACTGCACCAAATCCGGTCATCTCACAACCCCTAATAAAAGGCTAAGATGGTCAAGTAAGGTTCTAAGAGTTCATTAGTGCTTCATGACATCACTCAGCGGCCCCGTATTCTCTTTGATTGACTCAAAGGCTACCGGTACTCACAAATATGTCGCACTAATATAGCTATTTCTTCAACCATGTCGGTATACCCCGCACAGTTTCTACAACGTATTGCTATTTACCTATGAATGTTTCCCAAATCCGAGTGGAGGATTTCAAGCCCAAACAAGAGAACCAAATGGAAAGCAATCAAAGCAAACAAGATAAGCATGCAAAGGTGATCTAAGCCCTAAGGTTACTCCACTTTTAAAGTTTTACCCAGCAGAGTCTCCAGTTCTGTGATACGGTGGGAGAACTGACTTGAGGTTTTGCGTTTGTGTTCGCAAATGTTTCGGTTTAGCAAGAGTCGCCACCGAATTTTTATTTTATCCTAAGGAAAGGTAAAAAAGCACAGAAAAGACCTTTGAGATGTTTTCTTGGGTTCGGGGAGTAGATTATAGAAAGGGAAGGTATTAGCACCCTTTCTATCCATGGTTATCCATGGGCTCTTAGTTACTTGTTTAGATCACTTGCTTTGCTTTTCAATTGTTTGAAATGGTGCTCTTCAATTGTTTGAAATGGTGCTCTTCAATTGTTTGAAATGGTGCTTTGTGTGTGGTTTTGAAAGATGTTTTGAAAAGAGGCCATCGTTGTGGCAACCTTTGTAATGATTCTTGTTTGAATGTATACAAAGGTGTTTTTGTCTTTTGAAAAGTTTCTAATGTTTGAAAGTAGGGTTTTGAAATTGTGTTGTGAAGTGTGTTTTGAAAATAGCAAGGATGTTTTTTGCAAGTTTTTGATCAAGTAACTAAGAGCTATCTACCCTATTTTACTCAAAGATCTTTCTTATGTTTTTTTAACCCTTTTAACAGTGTTGTTTCACCATTGTATTTGGTGAACAACCTTGTGTTAGGATGTTAAACGGGACAGGAGCGGGTCATCGTATAGACCATGATAACAATTGTATCAAGTATTTTTGGCAAATTTTTTTGAGGGACTTGATCATTTTGTTTAGGCAACTCAGATAGCGTCATCGAGGGACTATGATCTTTTGTTTTGTTTTTTGTTTTGCCAAAGTACTTATTATGCATACCATGGCCCATTTTTGAAGGCAACAAGTGGATTGTAACCCTAGGGGTGCAAGTGTGAATTGTGTTTCTTTTTCATGCATTTTTGTCTTTGATTAGGTCAAACTATTTGTTGGTTTTGATTTTGCATACAAACCCTAATTCTCTAAACATGGCATGATTGAAAGCATTTAAGTGCGTGAAAATAAATCTAAGCTATTACAACTTTGATATAGGGAGGGGGGTACAAATTTGAATAGGGGATATTTGACAAGAAATATAAAACCCTAATTACTATTACATCCAAATTGAATATCAAATGCAATCAATATTTAAATGTACAATATTTAAACAAAATGAACAAATATTAAATACAAATGTATTATGCAAAAAAAGTTTTTATGTATGCAAAGTATTTTTTAATGGAAAGAAATGTAAAGAATTAAAATAATAAAAAAGTTAATTTTATTTATTTTTAGGGTAAACCCTAATTCTCCTTAAAGAAAATAAAATTGTATTATTTATATACAAAATATATTAATATGTACAAAAATAAGAATATATTATAAAAAAAGTTTTTTTAATATAAAATAATAATAAAAATAAAAATGTATTATTTTTGTATTTTATTTCTAAGTATTAAATAAAATAAAAGTATATATATATATATTAAATATGTTAAGTGTGTATAAAAATAAAATAAAATATATACAAAAATGTATATATTCAAGACAATATTTTTAATGTGAATAAAAATAAAAAAATGAAAATAAAAGTAAATTTTTACATTATTTTCAAGTTTAAACAAAATAATATGTAAGTATATAAACATTTTTAATACTAGCAATAATTAAAATAAATATCAAATAAATGTAAAAATTATGAAAAATATTTTTTAAACATTTTTTATGGTTGGAAATAAATAAAGAAAGTCAGAAATGGAATTAAAATTAAAAAAAGACAAAATATAAAGGAAATGGGCCAGGGGGTGCATTTAGCAAAGGGAGGATGTTAGAAGAAGAAGCCAAGCCCAGCCCATCAGCTTCATCTTCAACCTTCAGAAATTTGAAAAAAACGCGCGCTTGCTACACAAACTTGTATCTCCTGCATTTGTGATCTTTTGACAAAACTCAAAACATGCAACTTGTAGAGCATCAAACCACGAATCTAACCATATGAAAAACTTAATCTAACTCTCAAAGACCAGAGAGAATTTCTCTGGCACTAATTTTTAACCTAGTTTTTTCAGAAAGTTCATGGATGAAATTCTCCTAGCACGATTAATATAAATGAAAACTAAGCATATGTATGGTTTCAGGGCAATGAGTACAACATCTTTTATTCACAAACCTAAGGCTAAATGTTCCTAAATAGAGAGATAGAAGTTCATGAAAAACCTGTTTCAGCTGGACACGAGTTGGACAATGCAACAACTTTCAGTGAGGCCTGAGGTTCTTTTGAGCTTGCTTGATGTTCCCTGACCTTTCCCAATGCTTAGTTTGTTTTGAAATGGCCTGAATCCTTCTACAGAAGTCCACCTGTACAAGCTTGAAATGGAAATGGTGATCACTGTAAATGGAGTTACAGTTGGCAATGGAGTTTTGGGACAACTTGAGTGAGTTGAGTGGAAGGTGTTCGAAGTGGAAAGGAGCAAAACGCGCGAGCAAAATGAGCTATGGCACTCAAGTTGCAACAACTGCCCTGTTTTGCAAGTTTTTTGTGTTTTGGTGTTCAAGGGGGTTTGAGAGGTGAAAGGCTCGTGTTTCTGGCTTACAAGGATATGCAAAACTTATTTGAAAACTTTGCTTGAGTTGATTTTATCAGATATGTGAGTTGTGGACTTTTGGCACAAATGACTTGTTTTGAAAGAAAAGTGTGAAGTGACCATGCTAAGGCCTGTACAGGCTAGCTCCAAGCATGCTCATTGTTGGTTTACTATGCCTGAGATTAGGGGACTTTGTTTGCAGCAAAAGGCTTGGTCCAATGCTCAAGAGAAACAACTTTGCAAAAGTTATGCTTTATGAAAATGGAAGTGTGATCTTTATGCCCAAAATGGTATTATTCAATGTACAATGCTCCCTTGATCAGAACAATGCCAATGTCCAATGTATTTGCATTCAATTTTTGAGTGTAAATTGGTTTAGAGGCCTGTAATTATGTACTAAGCTAGTTTGGTCAGACTTGGCAAGTGGTATGAACATGTATTGGCCATGGTTACAAAGTGAGTTTTTGCCAACTTCAAGCATTCGATTCTTCCTAACCACAAAGGTGTTTGAGGAGTTCTTTGACAATTTGGAAAGCTTGAAACATGTAATATAATCCATATTTGAAATGCAACTTAAGACTCCAAGTGGAACTATGTGAAAAATGGCCAAGAAGATGGGTCAAAATCCTGCCTAAACTAGGGCAAAATTTCTCTAAGTTAAAAGTTTTAGGTACCCTTGTTCCAAAAATCATAACTTGAGATCCAAGATTCTTTTGAGAAAACTTTGTGAATCAAAGTTGTAGACTTTGTGATGTACTACAACTTTCATGTTGTAAGTTTTGTTTGAATCCATTTGCATCTTGGTGAAAATGTGGGACAAAGTTAGGAAAAATTAAGAAAATTTCATAACTTAGAAAATTTCTAAGTTATGAAATTTTTTCAATTTCAAACCCTAATTTGTAATTTTGGGTTTCTTGATGAAAAAATTTCATAATTTTACACATCTTGATGAAAAATGACCCTTGGCACTTGATTTTGACCAAAAAGTCAAAGTTTGACTTTTCAGTCTACAGTCAAATTTTAATCAGTTGACTGAAAAATTCATCTGTCAATCCTATGCATTTGAGATCTTTTGAACTTGTTGAATGGGTCAAGATAATGTCATTAAGTCCTTGAGTCAATGGTTGAGTTTTATTTGCCATTGGCTAGGTCAAACAGTCAAAAATTGCCTTTGTACAGTCAAAACCCTAAAAATGACCATTTTGCTCTTTTGGTGATCTGATCAAATTTCTTGTGGAATTGTGATCCAAACTTGATCAAATGGTTCATATGAGTTCACAATGTTGACGTGGGTCAAAATTCAAGAGGTTTGACTGCCAATTGGCCACATTTGACTTTTTCCCCAATACAACTGATTTCTAGGTCAACTGTCCAATTGACTGAGCAAAAATTTGATTCAAGGCTTGAAACTTGGTATGGACAAACTTGTGAGTCCAACATGAAGTATGAAAGTCACTTTGGGCATTGTAGGTCAAAATATCCCTATGCAAACTCAAACCCTAATTTTAGGTCAATAATGCAATGAGGTGTCTTGTGCAGAGCAAACCCTAGCTTGGTCTTGAATTCCAAGAGTCTTGTGATGAGAAATGTTGATAAAAGAAGAGGGAAAATTTTGGGGTACAACACAACGGAGAAAAACATAGTCATGGTTGAGTTTGTAGAGAATGCCATTACTAAGGAAGAACTTAGCATGGAATCTCCTTAAGAACTTCTTATCATTAACTGAAGATCCTTCCAGATATTCTTGAGCCTCGAGATACCTCTTGACTTCGTGAAACAAAGGTTGGTCCACTACTTCTTCATTATTAATCTCGTGACAATGAGCTGGTTCATCCATTCGTTCAATGGTGATCCGGGGAGCCTCGTTATCCCATTTAAGTTTAAACATGGATGACATTGTGGCTTGTGCGTCTGCTAGCTGATTTTCTTCGCGCGGGAAATGCTCGAAGGTAATCTTCTCAAAATATGGGATCGATGTCAGTACATGTTCTTTATAAGGGATAAGGTTAGGGTGCTTGGTGTCCCATTCCCCTTTGATCTGGCTGATGACCAAAGCTGAATCTCCGAATACATTTAAAGATTTTATCCCCAAGTCTATGGCAGCTTTGAGACAAAAAATGCACGCTTCATATTCTGCCATGTTATTTGTATAATTGAAGCAGAGTCTTGTCGTAAAGGGAGTATGACATCCTTCAGGAGATATAAGTAAAACACCAATACCATTGCCGAGTGCGTTGGATGCCCCATCAAAAACCAGGGTCCATCGGGATCTTTGTTCAGGTTTGTCATATGGTCTGAATTCTTCACAGTTGTTTACCATCATGATGTCTTCATCTGGGAATTCGAACTTCATGAACTGGTAGCCTTCCACAGCTTGGTGAGCAAGGTTATCAGCTAATACACTGCCCTTTATTTCTTTCTGGGTAGTAAACTGTATGTCATATTCTGTCAGGATCATCAGCCATCTCCCTATTCTCCAAGAGAGAGCAGGTTTCTCGAAGATGTATTTTATTGGATCCATTTTAGATATCAACAAGGTAGTATGGGTCAACATATACTGTCTTAGCCGGAGAGCAGCCCATGCCAGAGCGCATCAAGTTTTCTCGAGCAGTGAATATCTTGTTTCACAGTCAGTAAACTTTTTGCTCAGGTAATAAATAGCATGCTCTTTTCGGCCAGACTCGTCATGCTGCCCCAACACACACCCTATTGAATTTTCCAAAACGGTTAGATACATGATCAATGGTCTTTCCTCGACTGGTGGCATTAAAACAGGAGGCTCTTGCAGGTACTCTTTGATCTTGTCAAAAGCAGTTTGGCACTCGTCATTCCATTTGACTACTTGATCTTTCTTCAGTAATTTGAAGATTGGTTCACAAGTAGCTGTCAGGTGAAAAATGAATCTGGAAATGTAGTTTAAACGTCCCAAGAATCCTATGACTTCCTTCTCAGTATGAGGAGCAGGCATCTCTTGTATTTCTTTCACCTTGGCGGGATCCACTTCGATACCTTTATTGCTGACGACAAAGCCTAGGAGTTTACCAGATCTCACTCCAAATGTGCATTTATTCAGGTTTAACCTCAACTTATATTTTTTTAACCTCTCAAACTGTTTCTGTAAATGATCGAGATACTCTTCTTCTGTTTGAGATCTGGATATCATGTCGTCCATATAGACCTTTATTTCCTGATGTATCATGTCGTGAAACAAGGCTACCATGGCACACTGATAGGTTGCCCCAACGTTCTTTAGTACGAATGGCATAACCTTGTAGCAGAATGTGCCCCACTGTGTGACAAAGGTTGTTTCATCCATGTCCTCAGGCGCCATTTTGATTTGGTTGTAACCTGAGAAACCGTCTATGAAGGAAAACACTTTGTGTTGTGCCGTATTGTCAACTAGAATATCAATGTGGGGAAGTGGGAAATCATCCTTAGGGCTTGCCCTATTCAAATCTCCGTAGCCTACGCACATTCATACCTTGCCGTACTTTTTGGGCACGGGAACAACATTGGCAACCCATTGCGGATAGGAGGTGACAGCCAATAATTCGGTGTTGAATTGTTTCATGACTTCTGCTTTGATCTTCTCTGACATGTCTGGTCGCATGCGACGAACCTTTTGTTTTACCGGTGGACAATATTCTTTCGTAGGTATATAATGTACCACGATATCTGCATCAAGTCCTGGCATGTATTCATATGACCAGGAAAAGACCTCAACATAATCATGTAGCATCTAAATCAGACGCTTTTTGACACTGGGTTCCATATTGGCACCCACCTTGACTTTTCTTGTCTTCTTCGGTACCTAGGTTGATTATGTCCACTGGTTCCTCGTGGGGATGAATGGTCCTCTCTTCTTGTTGTAGTAACCTGGAGAGTTCCCCTGGTACTTCACAATCTTCCTCACCTTCGTCTTCGGCTTGGTAGATTAGATTTTCAGAGTCACAGAAGGCCATAGCAGAATCGTTACCCATGGGATCCCGAGTGGATGTAGACCTACATTGTGAGTGTGAGTGTGTGTAAGAGTATAACTATCTTTGAAAGAAATGAAAATGTAAAAAGAAAAACAATGAGCACAAAGTTTGTATGTAAAAATGTCCATGATTCATTGATGTCATATGGAAATGAGATAATAACCCTTACAAATGGACCATTGTGCCTCGGGTAAGACACAAGATTTTAAGAGTCTGAATTGTTTTAATATTACATATCCGACAAAATTTAAATACAAATTACTGTGGGATAAATGTGATCGGGACAAAATCTCTAGCTTCCCAGTTGCTGAGCCCTCCATTGACAGTTGGGAAAATCCAACCCTCCATGTTATAGCTGTCTTCATCATCCTCTACTGCGTTGGCTTGGTGGTTGCTGATTTTCAAGGGTGGTCCTTCGGCACAAGCGCGGCGTACAGCTTTCTGGACTCCTGAAGTGAAACCTAAACCGAATTTGTTATATTTGTATGGGATATCTGGGAGTTGACCCCAAATAGTGCATCCACCTTCTTCTATCACTGACTTGGAATCCTTCAAAGATGACATCTTGAGTAGAGGCCTTGTGATATTGGGAACTTGAGACACAATCTTGGTTACTGCCACAGTCTGCGACACTTCTTCAAATTGTTGGAATGGAGTTTCAATAAATTCACCATCTAGTTCCACATATCTGAAGGAATTTAGATGGCTGACCATATATTCTTCTTCTCCATGAACATTGATGATTTTCCCTTGAGTTGGATATTTCAACATTTGATGCAATGTTGAGGTAACGACACCAGCATTGTGGATCCATGGTCAGCCTAATAAGCAGGAATATGAAGGGAGAATATTCATTAGATAAAAAGTTGAATCAAATGTGTGGGTTCCAACTTTTATGGGGATGTCCACTTCCCCATGCACCATCCTTTTGAGCCGTCAAAGGCCCTCACTACTATGTTGCTCGATTTCAATGTCAATCCTTCACAGTCAAGCCTATCAAGAGCCTTTTTAGGCAACACATTCAGAGACGAACCAATGTCCACCAAAACATGAGCCAAGGTCGTGCCCCTGCATTCCACTGAGACATGTAATGCCTCATTATGCTTCCTCCCTCTTGGTGTTAAATCAGCATCCGAAAAACCTAAACCATTATCTGCGGTCAAGTTGGCTACTCAGTCTTTGAACTGATCGGCAGATGTTTCTTGGGGTACATGGACAGTTTTCAGGAATTTTACCAAGGCCTTTGCATGAGCCTCAGAACATAATAATAAAGCCAACATGGAAATTTTTGATGGAGTTTGCTCCAGTTGCTCGACTACATTGTAGTCGCTTCTTTTTATGTTCTTTAGAATTTCCTCCATCTCTTTCCGGGAGGTCTCAGGGATAGCCACTGATTATGCCTTCGTCTGGACAGGCTCAACCAGAATACCTTTACCTCGAGTCTTAGTTGACTCGGCAGCAGGAATGTCAGTAGGGGTGATAACAAGGACTGTAACAGTTTTTTCAACAGGAGTATTAGCATAGATAATTGTAGGACTGGGAATAGCCTTTTGAGTAGAAACACCAACATGAATGATTACGGGTCCAGAAACAGCTTTTGGAGGAGCAATTTCTGGAGAGAAAACCCTTCCACTTTGGGTTATCTTACTAGTCCCTCGATATTACTGACGTCAGAGTCAACTTTCTCAAAACTTGAATTTTTAGCAGCGGGCCAATCTTGTTTGATACCGTGGTAGTAGACATCACCTCCATAATTCCACGGGACAGTTTTGTCTGACGAATACGGGATTGGTCCAAGCACTGTAATTATCAGCGGAGCTACTTTAGGAACTGATGTAATTCTAGCGGGTCTTTTGGTGGAGACCCTAGAAGAATTGTCAGAAATGGTCACGATGGAAACATCATTATAAGAAACAGTTGGAATTAAAGTCTTCTCGAACAAAATCTCCTTGTTATCTATTAGGCATTGAATGCCTGCTTTTAACAACGGACAACTGGTTGGTGAGGATAAACAGAAATGACAACTTTCATCACAGCCTTGGAATACACCGACATTCAACAAATTCTTTTTGATAGTTAGGAGTGGGGTCACAAGTTCATCAACTGAAGTAACAAACATATCTTCCTCAACAGCGTTGACATCACGACCGTGTTTTGGCATAAGGGCAGTAATGACATTGGGAATTTCTGGCGCATCAAATTCAATCTCTTTGGCTTCAAGAAGGTCTTGTACTTTGTTCTTCAGAGTCTAACAGTTGTTAGTGTCATGGCCGGGACTCTCGGAATGGTATGCGCAACGGGCATTAGGATGATAGTGAGGAGAGGTTGTGTTAGGGTTCTTTGGAGCTTCTTTCAAAGTCACTAGATTGGATCTTAACAAATGTGGAAATACTTGAGATAGTGTCATATTAATTCGGGTGAATTGTCTGACTGGTCTTTCCATTCTTTGCTGGTTACTTCTTTGCTGAGCAGGCGCAGGTTTAGGAATCATGACAGCCCCCACCATTGGACGGAGTTCAGTCCTATCTTGATTTCTCTGAGGATATACAACAACAACTTCTTTCTTTCCAACGAATGGTTTCCTTACAGCAGTAGAGGATGCATCTTTTTAAATCATCACATTCTTTATCCCGGCTTCCACCCTTTCTCCGGTCAATATCAATTCAGTAAAATCCGTCGAAGAGCTCCCAATTAAGTGATTGAAGAAAGGTCTGAACAAGATGCCCAAAAACATGTCTACTAATTCTCTTTCAGATAGGCGAGGCTGGACCATTCCTGCTAAGTCCCTCCATTTTTGCGCATAGTCTTTGAATCCCTCACTTGAAACCATGGCCATACTCTGGAGTTGAGTATGGGTGGGAGCAATATTAGCGTTGTATTGGTATTGTTTGTAAAAGGCAGCGGCCAGATCTTCCCAGTTATGAACATTAGCTCTTTCTAACTGATAAAACCAATCAAGTTAAGTTCCGAACAGACTATCTTGGAAGAAGTGTACCCTTAAATCCTTGTATGCGGTATGAGGCTGGATTTTCCTTACATAGGACCAGAGATGCATTTTGGGACATGAAACTCCATCGTATTTGGCGAACACCGGTGCTTTGAATTTTGGAGGAATGATTATCCCAGATAATAACCCTAACTCCTCAAAGTCCAATCCAGGCACTTTTTGGATTTCCATTGCACTTAACCGTTCTTCTAGATGCTTATACTTGTCGTCGACGGGAGGGTATTGTTCTTCAGAATAATCTTCTTCTTCCTCCTCCTCTTCTGAATCTGGCTGAACAACTTCTTCCTTGCCTTTCCAATCTTGATTGTCTTTCTCACCAGATGGCGTAGCAAAGTCTAAAGTCCTTCTTGCTTATCCTTGGAATCTTCTTCCCATGTTCAGAACTCCGGTTATTTTCTTTGCTTTCTTCTTTTTCTCTTCAACCAGCAAGGTCCTCAACTCTTCTTGTCCTTTGGCTAGAGTTAAGAACATCTGTTGAAACATGGCATTTTGAGCTTGGAGGTCCTTCATCATTTGCTCGAGATCCATTTTACTGAAATAAATAGTAGAAAGATGAGGAGACTTGTTGTAAGAAACCTGCTTATGTTATGATGAATGGTAAATGCATATGCAATGATTTCAAGGATTTTGAAGATTCAAACTTGTTTTAGACAAAAAGGAAACACGCGTTATATTAATAAATTAAAGCTTGAGTACATCAATGCCTCTTTGGGAAAAATAATACAAAAACTCTAAGATAAAAGGTAGTACGCATCCTCTTTGGTGCGATGAAGGCATTCAGAGTCTGCTCCTCATGAAGTTTCTTAGTGAGTTCCAAAACCTTCTTCTCGCTAGCGTAGAATTGAGCCTCGAAAGTATCTCGCTCTCCCTTGAGTTGTATCCAATCTCTTTGTAAGTCTTCAATAGAGGTGGGCATGTCAGGATGTAGGATAGTGTATGGAACATCTCCTTCCATAACAGGCTCAAGGATTACCGGGAGAATGGAAAGATAAGGCATCATAAGACTCTGAGCACGAGTTCGTACCCATTTGAGGTAAGGCTCAAGAGGGATGGAATTCTTATGCCCCAATGTCTTGCTATCTACCTTGTTAAACATCCTCCAAGCTCAGATAAATCTCTGGTGAAGACCTTGATCGTCGTTCTCGTAGTCAAATACCAAACCTTGAATGAGCATCTCATGAGGGCCATCCCTTCGGGCGTAACCAAACTGTCTTAAGGCTAAGCAGGGGTTGTAGGTGATACCTCCCCTAATTACAAGTAAAGGGACATTAGATAATTCTCCACAACGGTCGACAATAGTAACATTCTTTATAGATCGAGAACACCAATGGATGTCTGAATGTTTGAGTGTCATCAACCTTTGTAACCACCTTGAACCTTGCTCGTTCTTTAATACAGATTGGGGAAGATGCAAAGTAAAACATCTTTCCAAGAAAGGAGTGCAACACATAAGGACACCTCTTTTCCTCATAGTGCGAGTGTGAAAAGAATGTAGAGTGTCCCATAGCAAAGTAGGCACCGGGTTGCGGGATATGAAGATTTTGATGGTGTTCACATCTATGAGTTGGTCAGGATTTAGAAACAAAACCATCCCATAGAAGAGGAGAGCCAAAATTTCTTCAAAGGATTGAAAATCCAAGGATTTCCAACAGTTTTGGGCTTTCTCAAACAAGAACTTTGCTAGGAAACCTTTAACACCAATCCTTATTTCCCAATTAGTTGTGACATCAGATGATTGCAAGTGTAGAGCTTGAGCAATCTCTTCTAACTTTGGGTCTCTTTCCGTACCGTTGAAAGGTAGTTGATTGAGAATGGTAATCCTCAAGAGTTGGGAGAATTCTTCCAAAGTTGGCACAAGTTGATAATCGGGAAATGTGAAGCAATGGTGTAAAGTATCAAAGAACTGAAAGAGCACCTTCATCATGTCTTCATCAG
Organism: Vicia faba; assembly: GCA_948472305.1. Lineage (NCBI taxonomy): Eukaryota > Viridiplantae > Streptophyta > Magnoliopsida > Fabales > Fabaceae > Vicia > Vicia faba. The sequence continues at coordinate 770,631,319 of OX451741.1, read as the reverse complement.
TGTTGGAAGCGACCAAGTTGAGTAGGTGACCATGTCTCTCGGTGAATGGAGAATTTTCCGGAATCCTTGAAGCTAGCTCCTTAAGTTGTGGGGGGATCCTTACAAGATTGACTTGAATGGTTTTCCTGCGAATAGAATCCATGTCCTACAAAACAGAACAAAGATGAATCCCAAGATCCTTGAAATGGTTAGTGAATGAGTAATATGTTATGATGTTCATGATGTTATGTACAAGTACGTATATACAAACAAAGCAAACAAGTCCTTAGGTTTAGGCTTGCATGGGGTTTCATAGGTAAGTACCCTCTTGAAGTTTAGTTGGCTCAAACCTGTCCTAAAAATAGTAATCGGGTTCTAAGGAGCTCAATATCACTGGTTTGTTTCCTTGGTCATTGTTTCAGCACAAGCCTCTTTAATGGCGACCGAAATATCCCAAAAAATCAAACCTCAATGAGTGTAGTATCGAGTATCTACCAAATTCGGACTGCACCAAAGCCGGTCATCTCACTACGTCCTAATGGACAAGTTGGTCAAGTAAAGGTTCTAAAAGTTCATTAGTGCTTCATGACATCACTCAGCGGCCCCATATTCTCCTCTATTAACTCAAGGGATACCGGTACCCACAAATATGTCGCACTAACGTACCTATTGCTTAGACCATGTCGGTATACCCCATACAGTTTCCACAATGTATTGCTACTTACCTATAAGGTATCCCCAAATTTGGGTAGAGGATTCAAACCCAAACAAAGAACCATAACTTAAAGCATACAAGACAAACAATGAAAGTAAGTAAATGTGATATAACCCTAAGGTAACCCCACTTTTAGAAATTTCCCCAGCAGAGTCGCGAGTTCTGTGATACGGTGGGAGAATTGACTTGAAGGTTTTGCATTTGATGGCAAATGTTGCGGTTAACAAGAGTCTCCACCGACTTTTCTTTTATCCAAAAGGAAAGGTCAAAAATCACAGGAAAGACCTTTGAGATTATTTCTTGAGTTCGGGGGGTAGATTATGAAAAGGGAAGGTATTAGCACCCTTTTCATCCATGGTTTTCCATGGGCTCTTATTTACTTGCTAGATCACTTGCTTTTGTTTGAAATTGTGCTTTGTGTGGTTTTTGAAAGTATTTTGTAAATAGGCCATTGTTTAGGCAATCTTTGTAATGATTCTCGTTCGTAAGAATGTATACAAAGATGTTTGATCTTTTGAAAATGTTTTCAAGTTTGAGGTTTTGAAAGTGTAGGTGTTTATTTTTGAAAATAGCAAGGATGTTTTGAAAATTGAGCAAGTAATTAGGAGCATTCTACCTACTCATAAAGTCTTTCATGTTCATTTTCTTTTTTCTGTGACATTGTTATCTTACCATTAATTTGGTAAGTAACCCTATCTTTAGATGTAAACGGGACGGGCGTGGGTCATCGTATAACCATGATTAGCAATGTTGCAAGGTATCTTAGCATTCTCTTTTAGGGACTAAGATCATTTGAAAGGCAACATAAATAGCGTCGTCGAGGGACTATGATCTTATATTTTGCTTGTTTTTGCTAAGATACTTCACATGCGTAATATGACTATTTTGTAAAGGCAACCAAGTAGATTTACCCTAGGGGATGCTTGTGTGCAAGTGTATTGTTTTTCATGCTTGATTTTGTCTTTGATTAGGGTTTTATATTTGATTAGTTTTAGTCTTTCCATACAAACCCTAATTAATAGCAATTGTATATAAAGCGATAAATTGCGGAATTTAAAATTTACTACGCTATTACAATACTTGTGGGAGGGGGTGTACAAATTATAAATGGGGATTGCAAGGAAATAAACCTAATTAATCTATTACAACCATATTGAATTTGTAGAAGAATTGAAATAAATAATGTACAAGATGAATAAATGTACAAAAATGTGAAATATAAAGTAAATGGATATTTGTTTGGACTTTTATGAGAAAAGGGGTTTTGATTTAAACCTAATTAACTAGAAGAAAATAATTAATTAAACCTAAATTTACTAAGAAAAGATTTTAAATAAAACCCTAAATCTATTAATTGATTAAAAAAAGCTTAAGAAAAGTATTTTTGGTATTTTTGTCTTGAAAATAATTATAGTGTTATAAAATATTTTTGGTCTTTTTTATATTAAAATAACATATTTTAATTGGTGTAAAATAAAATAACTAAAACCTATTTTTAATTAAATTTACAAAGATAATTAGTAAAATAAATAAAGTATTGATTAAATGAAATCATTTTTGTGAGAAAAAATAAATAAACTATGTCAAAATACAAATCTACTATTTTTATATTTTTTATAATTTTTTAATATTAGAAGAATTTTTAAGAAAACAAATAAATAAAAAATAAGAAAAAGAAAATAAAACTGGGTCAGGGGTGTGTAAATGAAACAGGGGGGTTAGTAAGCAAAAACAAAAACAACAAGGCCCAAGGAGGCCCAACGCATGCCAAAAAGAAGTCAGAATGCAAAACAATGTAAAAAAAAATCAAAAGGGTACCACTGGGGCTCGAACCCAGGTCCCTCTGGTTACAGGCGCGCGCTTCTACCACTAGGGTGGCTATACATCCGTTTATATAAATCAAACAATAAATATATATGGTAAACATGTTCTTAAGGCCAACTTCATCTTCAACCTCACGCCCAACCAGAAGCTCTGTAACTCAATCAATCCTCAACAAAAATGAAAACTGGAAACGTTAAACTTGTAGCAAATTTCCTCACGATTTTAGAAATGTAAAGCATTAAAACTATAGATCAAAGACAAACATGAATTTCAATGGCCCTAATCTGAACCCTAAAAATCTCAAAAATTTCAATCTTAAAATTCTCTAAGCTCAAACAAAATTAATGAAAACTATGAACATGGTTAACTTTAGGGCAATGATATGTACATGTTTCATTCACAAATAAATCATTGATGATGCCTGTATGAAAAATTCCAAAGTTAGAAAACTTACCCTGCAAGAGGGTATCAGGTTTGAAGTTTGAGCAGCTTTCAGTGAGTTCCAATGATTGGGTTAGCTTCCTCAAGTTCCCAGGAAGCTAAAAGGATGCTTAGCTTGAGCTGAAAGTGCCTGAGGAGTTCTGGAGAAGTCCAAGTGCAAAGCTCTATTTTTGATAATGGTGGATGATGATGGAGGTGTTACAGTGGTGTTGCAGGGGTTGGGATTGTTTGTGTATGTTGTTTAGAAACTTTTGAAAGCAAAAGGCCAAGAAATACACAAGTAGATTTGAGGATTGGCTTCAAAACTCAGAAATGACAAGTTTTGAAGTGTTTTTGGTGTTTTGTGTTCTAGGTGTTTTCATGGCTTAATCATTCGTCCCCTTTGTGGCTAATGGTTTGAGTATGTATAAGCAAAAGGGTTGGAGTTGTTTTCAAAGTCAGAAGTACAAGTTACAAGCTATTTGCTAGGTTACTTGATTTTGAAGAAAAGTGGGAAAACAAGTTTCAAGAGGAGGTACAAGCATGGGATAAGTGATTGTAAGTGTCTAACAAGTTTCTCTTGTTTTATAAGACATGTATGATCAGAAAAGAGCAAGTGTAAAGCTCAAGAACAAGTTTTGTGTAAAAAGTCACTTTATCAAAATGTCAATGTGCACTTTCTTCCCAAAATGGATATAAAGCATGGTCTTGCATTGAATGCTTGAGATGAGACCTCAAACAACTATGAAAGAAATTAATTATGGAGTTCCTAACAAGGTTGAGTCCTGCAAAGTAGAGGTTATGCAGCATAAATTTGAATTTGAATTTTGTTTATCACAAAATGACTTGTAATTCAAGTGATAAAACCCTAACTTCATCTCTTTGATTCTCCCTACTAAAAAATTATCTCAAGGAGTTCTTGGACATTTTGGAAAGCTTGAAATGTGCTCTACAACCCATATTTGAATTTCTTTTGAAGATTCCCCTTGGAACTATATGAAAAAGTTCCATGAAGTTAGGTCAAAATCCTGACCAAATTAGGGCAAAATTTCACTAAGTGTTTTGTTTCATGACCATGTATTCTTAAAATTATAACTTGAGATCCAAGAACTTTTGGAAGGATTTGTGTGAAGAAAAGTTGTATATTTCATGTGGATCTACAACTTTCATGTTGGAAGTTTCTTTTGAATCAGCTTGCATCATGGTGAAAATTTTGTTCAAAGTTGTGAAAAAATAAGAAATTTCCAACACTTAGAAAAATTTCTAAGTTTAGAAATTTTCACTTTTCAAAAAAGAAATTTTGAATTTTGGATTTCTTGATGAATAAGTTTCATATTTTGACATGTTTTGATGAATTGTGATCTTTGGCATTTGAATTGGACCAAAAAGTCAAAGTTTGACTTTTCAGTATGCAGTTGACTTTTGATCAGTTGACTATAAAATTCATTAATCAACCCATTGGAATTGCAATGTTTTGAGCCATGTCATTAGGTCAAAATGATGCAATTGAACTATTGAAATCATACCTTAAACCAATTGATCATTTGCTAGGTCAACAATCAGAAATTGCCCTTTCCCAGTCAAAACCCTAATTTTGACCATTTTGCCCTTTTGAAGATTTGATCAAATTTCTTGAGGAATTATGGTCCAAACTTGATTAAATGATACATATGTGTTAAAAATGTTGATGTTGATAAAAAATTATGAAGTTTGACTGTAAATTGGCCATAGTTGACTTTTTCCCCAATACAGCTGATTTTTAGGTCAACTGCTCAATTGATTGAGCAAAAGTGTGATCCAAGGCTTGAAAATTGACATGAGCAATCTTGAGGGTTCATAATGATCCATGAAAGTCATATGGGGCATTGGAAGTTCAAATATCCTTGTGCAATCTCAAACCCTAATTTTGGTCATCAGTGCTTAAGGAGGTGTCTTGAGCTGATCAACCCTAGTGCAGTCTTGAGCCAAAGGAGATCTTGTAAGCAAAATTCTTGATAAGTGAGAGGGAAAATTTTGGGGTACAACAGAAGGATTTCTTTCCATGTCAATCGAAAGGCCTGGCCCAAGGTGCCAAAAAAAAAAGGGTCTTTCAGAATGCCAATCGAAAGGCTTGGCCACCATACTAATCGAAGGGCTTGGCCATGAGGCCAATCGAAGGCCTTGCCCAGGGTGCATATCAAATGATAATTTGTTCTGATACCAATCAAAGTGCCTTGCTCAGACGCCAATCGAAGTACCTTGTTGACCAATCGAAAACTTCGTTTTGCTCTCTTCGATTTCCTTCAGTTTGGACTAATCGAAGCAACGCTAAAATGCCAATCGAAGACGCCTTTGTTCAGATGCCAATCGAAATAAATTATTAAGATGCCAATCAAAAGACACCTTATCAAAGGACACTTTGACCAACTTCCAAAATTGTTATTCTTCTTCAAGCAAGTGTTTGTAACCACCCATGTAAGAGAAGATCTTGTAAAACATGAGAGGACAAATTTTGGGGTACAACAGTAAGCAAGGTGGATAGTAAGACGCTAGAACACAAGAATTCCATTCCCCTCGAGCCTTACCTTAAGTGGGTACGAGCTCGTGCTCAGAAACTTGTGATGCCTTATCCCTCCATCTTACCAGTTATCATGGAACATGTGGTTGAAGGAGATGTTCCCTACCCTGTCCTCCACCCCGACATGCCTACTTCTCTTAAAGATTTGCAAAAGGGTTGGATTCAGCTAAAAGAAGAACGAGATACTTTCGAAGCCTAATTCTATGCTAGTGAGAAGAGAGTCTTGGAGCTTACGAAGCAGCTACAAGAAGAGCAAAATGTGAACGCCTACCTTGTGCCGAATAGGATGCGTTCCGTCTTTTTATCTTAGAGAGTTATCTTGTAAGCCCAAGAGGCATGTTGTAATCCTTTTTGAACTAATTAATGAAAATTGACGTTTGTTCACTCTTTTGTCTATACAAATTTAAATTTCATCAATCCTTGAAATCATTTGTATATACATCTTCCATGCATTATAACATGACAGGTTTTCATACAACAAGTTTCCTTATCTTTCTGCTATTTATTTCAGCAAGATGGATCTAGAGAAAATTGTGAAGGATCGCCAGGCACAAAACTCTCAATTCCAAGAGACTCTACTGGCCCTAGCCAAGGGGCAGCAAGACATGATGGCATTGCTGGAAGTTAAGAAGAAGCCCAAGAAGAGAGCCCTGCTCAACATGGGAAGAAGTTTCAAGGAGACAATCGGTCAGATCCCGGTAGGGGAAGACTCATCTGAAGAAGACGAGAATCAGATTGGTGAGATTAAGAGTACCCAGGCTGACTGTGTTAATGATCAAGCATCTGATGATGATTATTTCGACGAGCAGTATCCACCTGCCGATATCAAGTATAAGCAGTTAGAAGAGAGATTGAAAGTTGTTCAAATCCAGTTTAGATTTTGATGATCTGGGTTTGATCTCTGAGGTTGTCATTCCCCACAAATTCAAAATACCAGTCTTTGAAAAGTACGATGGAGTTTCTTGTCCAAAACTTCACGTGAAATCTTATGTGCGCAAGATACAACTGCACATTGTTGATAAGAAACTATGAGTTCACTTTTTCCAAGAGAGCTTGGCCGGAACACAACTTGAATTATTTTATCAGTTAGATGGTTCTCGTATCAATACTTAGGAGGATTTAGCTACTGTATTCTACCATCAGCATCAGTATAACATCGACTTGGCGCCAACAAGGGTTCAGTTGCAAGATATGACCATGGGGAAGAACGAAGGATTTAAAGAATATGCACAAAAGTGGAGGGACCTTGCTAGTAGGGTCCAACCACCCTTGACTGATAGGGAGCACATTGACATGTTCATGGGCACTTTATATGGTCCCTTCTTTAATCTGTTGGTTGGCCGCTCTTCTTCTGGTTTCATCGAATTAATCTTAACCGGTGAAAGAGTTGAAAGCGGCATCAAAAGTGGGAAGATCTCTGTGGCATCTGCCTCCACTTCCAATCCTGTCAAGAAACCTTTTGCTATAAAGAAGGAAATCAATGTTGTGTACGGGGCAAGGGACTATACCAAGAAGAATAATCATCTGTCTGTAAATGTTGTCTGAATCTCTAATCCAACTCCTACTCAAATACCATCTGCAAATCATCAATGTTTTGAAACTCCAAGAAGACAATTTACGAGGTTAAGAATGTCCTTATCTCAAGCCTTACAACATTTTCTCAAGGCTAATTTGGTGACATTGCACGATCCTCCTGCCAACCCTGATACCTCTTCACCAAAGTATAATCTGAATGCTAAATGCGCTTATCACTCAAGTAGCCCTGGGCATGAGACTGTCCAGTGCTGGGCCTTGAAGAATAAAATTCAGGATTTGATCAATAACAAGACTATTGAGTTTGATCCTCCTCCGACTCTGAATGTAATCACCACACCTATACTGAAGCATGACAAGAGTGTTAATGCTGTTGAAGATACAATTTTTGTTGCCTCTGTTGAAGAATTGACTACTCTATTAAATGTCATCAAAAAGAATCTGTTAAAAGCTGGAATTTTCCGTGGCTGTGTAAAAGACTGTGTTTGTTGTACTAAACAACTCAATGGATGTGAAGGGCTGAAGAAAGGCGTTAAACGCCTAATGGATAGCCACGAGATCCTATTTGAGAAGACCCCACCTGCCAAAAGTTTGACTAACAAATGTGAAGATCTCTCCATTATTACCATCTCAAACAAGCCTTTTAGGATCACCTCCAAAGGTCCTATTAGGATTTCAAATTAATCAAATGTTGCTCCCTTAATAATTACCAATACCGGACCAATTCCCTATTCTTCAAACAAGGCAGTGCCATGGAACTATGGTGCTGAGGTGTTTTATCATGGGATTAAACAAGACGCTTGGATCGAAGAAGGAAAAGCTGATGATGTTGATAACATAACTGGTTCAAGCAAAGTAAACAGAATTGGGAGAATATTTTCACCCAATATCTCACCACCAATTGTTACAAAGGCGCCCATCCTCATTACTGCTGCCAAGCCAAGTACTGATACAAGGGGGAAGGAGAAGGTTTTTGAGCCCGTCGTGACTGAAATACCTGTAAAGGACGTTGCTGATGGAGAACCTTCCGCTCGTGAGATGGACGAGATCTTGAAGATCATAAAAAGGAGCAAATTCAAGATTGTGGAACAGTTGGGGCAAACCTCTTCTAAGATTTCAATGTTGTCATTGTTGCTTTGTTCTGATGCCTATGCTCGAACATTAATCAAATTCCTGAAAAATGCTCATGTCCCCCATGAGACCACAACAGACCAATTTGAGAATTGTGTGGCTAGCCTGATGGCTGATAATGACTTGGGATTTTCAGATGCTGACCTAACACCACTTGGGAAGAACCACAATAAATCTCTACATGTTTCTGTCGAGTGAAAAGGGACTACCTTAGCACATGTGCTATTCAACAATGGTTCTTCTCTAAATGTATTACCCAAGGGGGCGTTCGACCATCTTGACTGTGAAGGTTTAGTCTTGAAACCCGGTGATATCATTGTGAGGGCCTTCGATGGATCAAAAAGGACTGTTCATGGAGAAGTAGATCTTCCAATCAAGGTGGGACCCCAAATTTTCAATTCCACCTTCTACATCATGGATATCTGTCCTACCTATTCTTGTCTGTTGGGTCGCCCGTGGATCCGTAAAGCTGGGACAGTAACCTCGACTCTTCATCAGAAACTTAAATATCCTGTCAAGGGAAGAATTTCCACTGTCTATGGTGAGGAAGAGTTTATAGTGAGCCACCTCAACTTGTTCAAATACGTAGAGATAGATGGAGAATTCATTGAGACCCCGTGTCAAGCCTTTGAAGTCGTGCCACTGGTTGCTGCTACCAAATGTTCCTCTGATGAGTCCAAAGCTGTTAAAGTCATACCGAAGATGGTTTCAGTCAAAGATGCTAGTGCTGAAATTGAAGAAGGAAGATGTGATACTTAAGGGAAACTCCTCGATATCCCATTCAAAATAGATAAGTTTGGTTTGGGCTTCACCATCAAAGCTCAAAAGGAAGTGAGGCGTGCTCGTGCAGGAAAGCCACCTCTTCGCATTGGAATCCATGAAGTTAATGCTGTGGGTGATTCAGATGAAGAAGCTTCATTTTAAGATTGGGTGTATCCAACTACAACGGACCTGAAGAATTGGCATGCCAAGGACTTTGTGCCCATCTCCTTCATTGAGGAGTAATCTACTTGTTTATTTCTTTTTATTGAATTCAAGAACATTTTGTCTGTAATATTTAACAATGACTTTTAAGCCATGTGCCTGGCCCAGGGCACTTTGGTTCATTTTTCAAGGGTTTTATTTATGTTCATCTAATCATATGATCATTCAATACAAATCATTGGACTCTTTTGCATTCAAATCTTTGTGTTCATTGTCTTTCTTTTCTTTCAAATAGATTTTTCAAAATAGCCATGTATCTTACATACATACACACACACACTCTTGCAGGTCCTCATCCACTCTGGATCTTATTTTCAATGACTCTACTATTGCCGACTATAACTTTGAATGCCCAATTAACTAAGCCGACGACGAAGGCGAGGAAGATTGTGATATACCGGGAGAACTAGCCAGACTTCTGTTACAAGAGGAAAAAGCTATTCATCCGCATAAAGAGTCAGTTAAAGTCATCAATCTGGGTAATGAGGCAGAAAAGAAGGAAATCAAGATCGGTGCTAACTTGGAAAGCAGTGTCAAGAGCAGGTTGGTTCAGATGTTGCAAGAGTATGTAGCAGTATTTGCTTAGTCTTATGAAGATATGTCAGGGTTGGATACCGACATTGTAGTTCATCGCCTGCCGACAAAAGAAGACTGTCCTTTCGTCAAACAAAAGGTTCATTGCATGAGGCCTGATATGTCTGAAGAGATCAAAGCTGAAGTGATGAAACAATTTGATGCAGGATTCTTAGCTGTGACATCCTATCCCCAATGGGTTTCCAATGTGGTGCCAGTGCCAAAAAAAGATGGAAAAGTTCGCATTTTCATAGACTATAGGGATCTGAATAGGGCAAGCCCCAAGGATGACTTACCTCTACCTCACATTGACGTCTTGGTCGACAACACTGCTCAGCATAAAGTCTTATCTTTCATGGATGGCTTCTCAGGCTATAATCTGATAAGAATGGCTCCCGAAGACATGGAGAAGACTACTTTCATTACGCAATAGGGAACCTTTTACTACAAGGTCATGCCGTTCGAATTGAAGAATGTAAGAGCGACATATCAAAGAGCTATGGTAGCTTTGTTTCATGACATGATTCATCATGAAATAGAGGTATATGTGGATGAAATGATAGCCAGATTGCAAACTGAAGAGGAGCATCTCGATCACCTGTACAAACTATTCGAGAGGCTGAAAAAGTACAAGTTGAGGCTGAACCCTAACAAGTGCACATTTGGAGTACGATCTGGAAAGCTTCTAGGTTTTGTTGTCAGTAATAAAGGCATTCAAGTTGATCCTGCCAAGCTAAAGGCCATCCAAGAAATGATAGTCCCTCATTCCGAAAAGGAAGTTAGAGGATTCTTGGGTCGTCTAAATTACATCGCCCGCTTCATATCTCACTTGACTGCTACTTGTGAGCCAATCTTCAAACTCTTGAAGAAAGATCAGGTAGTCAGATGGAATAATGAATGCCAAGTTGCCTTAGACAAAATCAAAGAATATCTACAAGAGCCTCTTATTCTCATGTCTCTAGTTGAAGGAAGACCCTTGATCATGTACTTGACAGTATTAGAGAGCTCTATGGGGTGTGTTTTGGGTCAACATGATAAGTCTGGCCAAAAAGAGCATGCTTTTCATTACCTGAGCAAAAAGTTTACCGAATGTGAAACCAGATATTCACTGCTCAAGAAAACTTGCTGCGCTCTGGCATGTGCTGCTCGCTGGCTAAGACAGTATATGTTGACTCATACCACTCTGTTGATTTCTAAGATGGACCCAATCAAGTACATCTTCGAGAAACCTGCCCTCTCCGGACGGATAGCCAGATGGAAAATGATCTTGACTGAGTACGACATTCAATACATAACGCAAAAAGCCATCAAAGGAAGCGTACTAGCAGATCATTTGGCCCATCAAGTTATGGATGATTATCAGTCCATGAACTTCAACTTCCTCGATGAGAACATCATGCTAGTAACTGACTGTGCGAAACCTAGACCGTATGACGGACCTGAACAAGGATCCCGATGGACTATGGTCTTTGATGGGGCTTCCAACGCCTTAGGTAACGAGATTGGTGCTGTGATCATCTCCCCTAATGGTTGCCACACTCCTTTCATTTCCAGACTATGCTTTGATTGCACTAACAACATGGCTAAGTACGAAGCGTGCATTTTGGGTCTGAAAGCTGCCATTAACTTGAGGATCAAGCATTTGAACGTGTTTGGAGATTCCGCTCTAGTGATTAGCCAAGTAAAAGGAGATTGGGACACTAAGCACCTTAATCTCATCCCTTACAAGGAAATTGTGTTATCCTTGATCCATCACTTTGAAGAGATCACCTTTGAGCACTTCCCTAGGGAAGAAAATTAGTTGGCTGACGCTTTGGCAACCATGTCTTCAATGTTCAAGGTCAGATGGGACAATGAAGCCCTTATGATTACGATTGAAATATTCGACAAGCACGTGCATTGTTATGGGCTTGACATTGACGCATAAAAGCCATGGTACCATGAGGTGATGAGATATCTCGAAGCACAAGAGAATCCCGAGGGAGCATCCATCAATGACAGAAAGTTCTTATGAAGATTTTCAGCCAAATTCTTCCTAAGCAACGAAATATTGTACAAGTGCAACCATGACTCTACTCTACTCTAATGTATGGATAAGAAGGAGGCAGAGGAAATTATGGAAGACATGCACAATGGTCTCTTTGGGACTCACTCAAGTGGACATACGATGGCCAAGAAAATCATGAGGGCTGGCTACTATTGGTCAACAATGGAGACTGATTGCCATCAACATTGAAGAACTTGTCACAAATTCCAAGTCTATGCTGACAAAGTCCATGTGCCTCATATCCCTTTGAATGTCATGACCAGTCCATGGCCATTTGCAATGTGGGCCATTGACATGATTGGAGAAATCAAGCAAACCGCTTCCAATGAACACCACTTCATTCTGGTCGCTATTGATTATTTCACCAAATGGGTTGAAGCCGCCTCGTTTGCCTCAGTCACCAAGAATGTGGTAGCTAGATTCGTCAAACATAACCTCATATGCCGCTATGGTATCCCTAAAAGGATCATCATCGACAATGGGACTAACCTCAACAATGCTATGATTACTGAGCTTTGCACTCAGTTCAAGATCAAGCATCACAATTCTTCTCAATATAGATCTAAAATGAATGGCGCAATTGAAGCAACCAACAAAAACAATAAGAAGATTGTGCAGAAAATGGTAGTAACCTATAAGGATTGGCATGAGATGTTACCGTTTTCTCTACATGGCTATCGTACATCAGCAAGAACATTAACTGGGGTAACTCCCTTCTCTCTAGTCTATCGCATGGAAGTTGTTCTTCCAGTGGAAGTTCAAATTCCGTCACTGAGGATTATGAATGAGGCAGGCTTAGGCGAAGACGAGCGGATTTAGACGAGATTGGATCAGTTGAACTTAATCGATGAGAAGCGACTGGATGCTATCTATCATGGTCATACGTACCAAAAACGTATGACCAAGGCTTTCAACAAAAAGATAAAGCCTCGAGTATATCAAGTTGGTGACTTGGTGATAAAGCGCATCATTCTGCCACAAGGCGACCCCAGAGGCAAATGGACTCCCACCTACGAAGGGCCATTTATTGTCAAGAGAGTATTCTCTGGAGGTGCCATGATGCTGACTACCATGGATGGTGAAGACTTCCCACATCCTATAAACGCGGACATAGCTAAAAAATACTACGCATAAGAGACCCGCTAGGTTGACACACCTAGGCAAAATAAGGGCATCCTGGCAAACCAAAGGTTTGGGAAAAAATTAGGGATATATGCAAAAGATTGTACACCCGGCAAGTTGAAAACCCGAAAGGGCGACTTAGGCAAAAATGGATATCCTGGTGGGCTGAAAACTCGAAAGGGCGGTCCAGGAAAAAGTTAAGGATTGAAAGCGTATGACTATGTCCCGTGAAACCACCACAATCAAATTTATCACCAAGGTCCGAGTTCAAGCCGTCCGAGATCAATCCAATCAACTTTTGTCAACAACAAGGGGCATTCGAAGACATTGGGGGCAAAAGTAGAGTTGGAGTGCAATAAGATCATTTCCACATGGCTATTTGTTTTTGTTTTTAATCTTTGTTTTCCTTTCGATGACTTACTCTTATTAGGATCTTTGTCTCTTTGTACAAAAACGCCTATTCATGGGCAAAATATCAATACAAATATACTTTGAAGTGCAAACTTTTTGTCTTTGTTTTGAATGCAAATTTGTCCAATGACTAAAATTGAACGAACATATGCATATGAACATAATTAAAACTGTTTGGCACATATGACCTAAGCAGTAACAAGCACCTCTTTAATGTATATGGAATATCCCCAGAGTTATTTCATTAATGTCATCCTCAAGAAAGTTACCCACAAAGTTTCTTTGTATAGGATAATCTCCAACCAGAGTCTCAATCTCTTGACAACTCTCTCCCCAGCTAAGTTGATCCTACAAGTAGAAGCCTTGTGAACCTCTTCCTCAAAGAACTCTCTTCATCAGCAGTTCATCAGGTATTCATTCAACAGGGTTTATTTCCTCAACAAGGTTTATTTCCCCAACAAACAACGAGTAGCATAACTCCCCAGCCAAGTACAAAATTCCCCAGCTTAGTCTATCTTCCCCAGCTGAGCCTGTTACCCCCAGCTGAGTATATCCTCCCCAAGATGAGTCTCTCCTCCCCGACTAAGTCTACACTCTCCAACTTGAGTTTTCCTTTCAGATTATTACAAATCATAGGGCCATAACCCCTAATCCCCAGTAAAGCCGTCAACAAAACCTTTACTATCTCCAAAAGATACTATGAAGCCTGGACCCGGCCAAATATTAGTACAATTTTCAAGTTACTATGAAACCTGGACCCGACCAGATAATAGTTTAACTCTCCGAGATATAGAAGAACTTGGATTCAACTAGGCCAAGATTTAACTTCTTTTCCCCAGTAGAGTTTTCCTTTACCCCTACAAATTACTGTGAAGCCTGGATCTGACTAGATATCAGCTTTCAACTTCATATTTTCAAGACAGTTATTATGAAGCCTGGATCTGACCAGATAGTAATTCCCCTTAGAAGTTTGTTGTGAAACCTGGAATCTGACCAGATAACAACCAAATCCCTAAGCAGGTTACTATGAAGCATGGACCCGACCAAATACCAGTTCGACCCTATCTTCTTCAGATAAGTTTATTATGAAGCCTGGACCCGACCAGATAGCAATTAATCTCATCCACCTCAAAATCTGTGAAGCCTGGATCCAACCAGATATCAGTTCAACTTCTTCTATTCAAGCAAGCTTATTGTGAAGCCTGGAGTTCGACCAGATAACAACTAGCTATAATGCCAGCAAGACGCTATGAAGCCTGGGCCTGACCATACAATAGTACAACTTTTCAAAAACTATGAAGCCTGGACCTGACCAGATAGTAGTTGCCACTTCAAGTTTATGGTGAAGCCTGGACCCGACCAGATATTAGTTCAACTTCATCTTTTCTAGAAAGTTACTGCAAAGCCTGGAATCCAACCAGATAATAGTTAACTTCCTTACCCTCAGCAAGTTGTTATGAAGCCTGGATCCGACCAGATAATAATTCAATTTCAAGAAATTTTCTGCGAAGCCTGGTATACAACCAGATAACAGTTGATTTATCCTTCCCCAGTAAGTTATCGTGAAGCCTGGAACCCGACCAGATAGCATTTGACTTCCTCATCCTCAGCAAATTGTGAAGCCTGGATCCGACCAGATAACAACTAACATTCAAGAGATATTCCCCAGCAGAAGAATCCTCTCAACAAAATTTGAAGATATGTATACTCTTCGTCCCCAACAGCGATCCGAGATTCAACTTTCCAGGAACTCCTCAGTAGTAGTTTTGGCTGAAGATTTTGATAATATTATTAGAAGCCAAGCGAGTGGAACGTTTCGATCGAAATAAAACAGAGCGTCATGTTTCGAAGTAGCAGAAGCAGTGTTTCGAATAAGCATATCAAAGCTTGAAGCTTCGAGTGGCAATTATGGGAACATATCTAAAGAAGTCTCGAAATAACAACAAGGCTGTGTCTGAGAAGTGTGTTCGAAATGGAGAAGTACCAAAGCATTTGAAATTCAAATGGAAGCAGGACATTTGAAGTTTGAAATTTATGCGCTGGAGCATTTGGAGACACGTGGAAAGAAGAGAGAGGCGTTGTTCTGCATGTTCTAAACGTGACATAATCCTATAGCAAGACCGTTATGGTCGAATTAGTATAAATAGAAGTCTTAGTATTAGGATTTCGTGTGTCATATCTATTGTACTAAATACTCAGTAACATTCAAACTACCACATGGCAAGGGAAATGAATGCAAGAGCAATGTACGTATGATAGCACCACATATTTATGATTTAATGAAAACCTTTTATCATTTCCAGCACTTTCCTTTATCTTTCTGCCAAATAACATTTACAAGTTTTCTCATTCAAAGTCTTTCTATTTCGAAATCTCTTCATTAAAGCTTTACATTTCAATGCTTTCTTTACATTTCAAGCACTTTACATTTCAGAAAACTGTCATACTTTTCATGCCTTTATCTTCAAGCTTTATCCTTCGAACGCCTATTTTTACTTAAAGTTATTTATAGATTTCTTGCATTAAACGCTTTCTTCATATTTCAAATCTTTTACGTTCCAGAACATCCTTTACATTAACTGTTTTTATAATTCGAAGCCATTTACTTCCCTTTTATGCAAGTTTACATGTCTTTACAATTAACATTTATTCATGCAACTTAGTTTCGTACACGCATATTTTGATTACACCTTTAGACCTTTAAGAGAGAAATCGAAATAAGCCAAACACCTATACAACACTCAAATAACAATCATGAATATCTGTTCGATCGTGAGAGTAACCCTAATGACCAAGGAATCCTAGGATCAATCTAGTCGATCCTGTGAGTTACCAAAGAAATTGAATAACAGTCAGTAAGTTTATTCGATAGTTTGGAAGACTAGCGGTTGTTTACCAGAAATCACTGGAAACAAATTGGCACACCCGGTGGGACTAATAGTTGGACATTAGAAATAAAGATTGTTGAGACATAACCATTATAAAAACGTTGGAACCTAAGAAGTTTGCTGTTTTATGAACCTGAGAAGTGGTAAAATAACCAACAGCAACCAACCTTTATCCAGAAGAAAACGTTTGGCCAAAATGTCTAATTCTGACAATCAACAAGGGGAACAAAATGCCCCACTTACAACAGGCACTAATGTGTCCACTTCGATGGGAACATCTAATGTGATCCCTTCGAATGCACAGTCTGTTGCATCTTCAACCAGTAATATAGCCACCAATGGAGTAAGTGGCATATCAACTAATAGTTCGATCTTAGGAAATACTGGAACCATTGGTTACCCTGGGGGATTCGTTCCACCATCAGGGACACAATCCCATTTCGCCACTCCATTAACTAGACCACCCGGTTTCGATGGTAATAGAACCAGAAATTCCACTTATGGAATGCCAACATCTTTTATGGCAGGTTTACACAATTCCACATCAAATTCATCACCACAATTAGGGTCTGGGTCTGGGGCGAATCAGTTTATGACAAATAACCAAGGGTCAGTGGGTTATAGTACAATGCCTATTTTAACCACAGAAAACCAGTTGGCTTTTAGGCAATTAATGGATGACAGTAACCATAATATGATAGGGGTGTTAGCACAAACTATGCAGGAAATATTTGCCCCAATAGTTCAAAATGTGACTGTGACGAACATGGAAAACGCTGACAACATGAGTCGAATAGCAGATTTCTTTGCTCCCCCAGAAAGGCGTAGGAAGAATCAGGCGGGATTTCGAGCAAACATGCCTGTTATAGAACAAATTGCTAACGACCCAATTTATAGACCACCCAGAGAAGAAGCTAACTTAGGGGCCAGGGAACCAAGGTTAGAAGCCCCAATAATCCCAGGCCCACAAAGAGAAATTATGGAACCAAGGGAAAGGGTCGAAAGGCTAGAAGCCCCAGAGTTTCGAGAAGAACAACCTAGGGGAGTTGTCCTGGTTGGTCGAAATCAAGATGTCGATGCTTTCGTTCATAGAATTCGAAACGATAACATCTTGGCAGAAAACAATCTAACCACCATGATAGAGAGAGTCATGGCCCAGAATGGCCTCAACACAGGGATGAGAAGGCCAAATTATGCTTCTCCTATATTGGATTGCATAATGCATACTGATTTACCAAGGGGATATAAAGTCCCTAAATTTACAAAGTTCGCTGGGGATACCAATGAGTCAACAGTCGAACACATAGCGAGATATCTAACGGAAGCAGGAGATATAGCCAATAATGAAGATCTCAGGATCAAATACTTCCCAAGTTCCTTGACTAAAAACGCCTTCACATGGTTTACCACTTTGCCTCCTGGGTCCATTGACACTTGGGCTCTCTTGGAGAGATTATTCCATGAACAATTTTACATGGGACAGTCGAAAATAAGCTTGAAGGAATTAGCCAGTGTCAAGAGAAAGTTCACCGAACCCATAGACGATTATCTGAATAGATTTAGGCTTTTGAAATCCAGATGTTACACAGTGGTGCCTGAACATGAGTTAGTCGAAATGGCCACTGGTGGTTTGGATTACTCTATTCCAAAGAAACTAGACACTCAATATTTGAGGGATATGGCTCAGTTAGCCGATAGGGTTCGACAGGTCGAAAGGCTAAAGGCCGAAAAAGCCAGAGTCTTTAAGAATATCAGGAAAGAAAGGATTTCCTATGTTGGAGCTGAGGAAGCAGAAGAATATCCTGAATTCGAATTCGAAGAGGTCGAAATCGACCTCGCTGAATTAAAACAGGCTCCACCTTATTCCTGCAAATTGTTGGTTCCCACAAAAGGGAAGGAGATTATTGAAAATGAGAAAAGTGACAAATTCCCAAAGAAGGTTTATACCTTCGATGTCACTAAATGTGACGAGATTTTTGACTTACTTGTCAAAGATGGCCAACTGATTGTGCCATCAAATGTCAAAATACCTCCTTTAGATCAGAGAAAGAAGAGAGGGTTTTGCAAATATCATAGTTTCCTAGGCCACAAAACCTCACAATGTTTTCTTTTCAGGGACCTAATTCAAAATGCAATCAAAGATGGCAGACTAAAGTTTGCTGATAAGGCAAAGATGAAAGTGGACGAAGATCCCTTGGACGTCGCAGACACCAACTACTCCGAGCCTGCATGCATTGGAGAGATTAACATGGTGGAAACTGACCAAAGCGACGCCCTAACAGGAGAGAAGGGTACTGAAACTGAGAACTGGGTGATGGTCGAAGTCGATAAGGAGGTCACTGAAGACATCCAGAAGATGCCAGAGACTTCGATTGAAGCAGCACCTGTAGCTGTTGCAAGAGAAACCCAGGCTACTGAAGGCCAGGGAAATCAAAACCAAGAACTAACACAGGTCACTGAAGGCTTGAGGCTGGAATTGGAGAAAGTCCAAATCACGAAGCCAACTTCCCCTCAGAAGGAAATATGGGACACTCTAGGGGAACCCAGTGGAAAATTTGACTATTTGGTCAAATATTCTGCCCCAGGGAGTTCGAAGGTTCAGATTGAGGATATAAAGCCCACAGGATGGGGCGATGATGAAGCAAAGGGGGAAGATGTTGAGATAAATATGGTGGATATGGAGAGGCCTCGCTCTGAGATGGAGGAAGTAGAAAAATACTTAGAAAAAGAGAAGTATAGAATGGAGGATAATCACACTGGAGATGCTAGTCTCAAGGATTACCTCATGACATGCCACAAAGGAGATTCAGGCATGATATTATGCCCTAGGTGCAGCATCCTCTGCAATCAGCGAATCGCTGCGAATTTCGAAAGGGTACAGAGGACTCGAACTGGCAACAATTGGCGCCAGGATAACTAGCTGTTCAGGTGTTATCCTAAGGCTGGAGAAAGTTTGCTGGAATTTGTGTTTCGTTGCTACAAAGGGGCAACCAAGTGCTTGATTTGCCCAAGGTGTTCTGCTGTGCATGACCAAAGCATGGCCAGAGTCTTCGAAACGATTCCCTTCGCCCCTTGCTGGAACCATCAAGAAACTGTCCAGATGGGCCCATGTTTCGACAGCAGACACAAACAACGAAGGCCTGATAGCCCTCACCCCAAGGCTGCTCGAAGAGTGACTTTCAAACTCCCTGCTGAAGTGCCAACCGATAGATGGTTACAGGTCAGAAATGACAAAGGCAAAGATAGATGGAGAAACGCCGAACGAAATGCATGCCATACTGTGACATACAGAAGGCAATTCAACACAGCAAAAAGGGAGGAGGTAAGATTAGAAAATTACAAAGGAAGGAACCCAATGTCAAGATCCCAGTGGCGCAGACAGCAAAGGATTCGAAAGGCTGAGAGGGAAGCTGTGGCAAACAAAGGGGTTACTTCAACAAAGAACCAAGGTGAATCTAGCACCAACAAACCAAAAAATCAAACTGAAGACAAACCTCCAGTCAATAGGAGGCTTTTCTCTGAAGTACAACGGGATGAACCAAAGGAATACACTCCAGGCCCAGAAGAGGACGAAGATATGATAACAGATAACTTCGAATCGGAGGGGGAGTCTTCATTCAACCTAAACTGTAACGTGGTGTCTGTGCTTCCCTGTGAATTTGGGCAGGAAACCGAAATTGATTAATATGAGGAAGAAGACACCACAGATTTGATGAAACATAGGCCTGTGTGCTACTATGTGATGGACAATTGGGCTGTTGAGGAACAAAATGCGTTCTTCGAACGTCCAGAACCTGCTATGAAGAACCATCTCAAGCCACTTTTTATTCGGGAAAAAGTTGGTGTCCATGGTGTGAACAAGGTTCTAGTAGATGGGGGTGCTGCAGTCAATTTGATACCCCATTTCATGCTGAAAAGATTAGAGATCCGCGAAGGAGACATCAAGCCCCATAATATGGTTCTGTCCAATTATGAGGGAAAAGTGGGAAAAACACTGGGAGTGGTCCAGTTGGAATTGACAATAGGCTCAAGCTGTAGGCCCACCGTGTTTATGGTGATCGAAGCCAAGGCCAACTATAACTTATTGCTGGGAAGGGAGTGGATCCATGGCGTGGGGGCAGTTCCTTCGTCAATGCATCAGCGACTAGTTCTGTGGAGAGATGAAGGAATCGTGGAAAACATTGAAGCAGACCAGAGTTACTTTATGTCAACAGTCAATTTAGTTGACAAGAGGGATTATGATAAAAATCTGGCAAAGATTGCTCCGTGTGTTCCAAATGATGAGATTAACGAAACCAGAAACGCCCACTACTACATGACCCTTCGCCATGATGGCCTTTACTGGGATAGAACAATAATCAGTAAAGAAGAGGGAGTCAAAAGCACTATACAAAAACGGCCAGCAGGCTGGGACTTCGACAACCTTATCCATGACTGAGTCCACCTTTTTCGAAAGGATTTCGGCCTATATGGCTGAGAACGAATCAAAAGCGGCCTTAGAGGCTGAAATACATAAATTAACTATAAAGATGAACGAAGAAAGTGGGGATGGCTCGAAACGCTCACCCTTCAGAGAATTGGAGATGGATCAAAGGTTGGATGCCATCTACGATAAAGAACCCTTAGGCTTCGAAAGGGACCCCATAAACTCAGGTGCCAAAATGTTGGCACAAGATCCACTCGAAGAAGTCAACTTAGGGGATGAAAAAACGAAAAGAATAACCTACATAAGTGCAAAACTTAGCCCAGGCCTCAAGAAAGAAGTAATCGAAGTCCTCAAGGAAAACAAAGATTGCTTCGCATGGGATTACGACGAAATGCCTGGTTTAAAGAGGGAGTTGGTCGAACACAGACTGCCAATCAAAGATGGCAAGAAGCCCATCAAACAAACTCCCAGAAGATTCGCACCAGCGGTTCTCACAAAAATTAAAGCTGAGATCGAAAGGTTGCTGCGTTGCAAATTCATCAGAACAACAAGGTACGTCGAATGGTTAGCAAACATAGTACCTGTTATTAAGAAAAATGGTTCTTTAAGAATTTGCATAGATTTTAGGGATTTAAACACTGCAACCCCTAAAGATGAATATTCCATGCCTGTGGCAAAAATGCTAGTAGATTCTGCTGCAGGGTTCGAATACTTGAGTATGTTAGATGGATACTCTGGGTATAATCAGATTTTCATTGCTGAAGAAGATGTTGCAAAGACAGCATTTCGTTGCCCAGGAGCCTTAGGCACCTACGAATGGGTGGTGATGCCTTTTGGTTTAAAGAACGCTGGGGCAACTTATCAAAGGGCAATGAATTCAATTTTTCATGATTTCATTGAAACCTTCATGCAGGTGTATATTGATGATATAGTCATCAAATCTATATCTGCAGAAACATATTTGCATCATTTGAGCCAATCATTCGAGCGAATGAGAAAACATGGCTTAAAGATGAATCCCCTTAAATGTGCATTTTTTGTGCAGGCTGGAGATTTTCTTGGTTTTGTGGTTCACAAGAAAGGGATTGAAATCAACCAGAACAAAACCAAAGCCATAATGGAGACGAAAGCACCTGCATCAAAAAGGGAGTTGCAATCTCTGCTAGGGAAAATTAACTTCCTCAGAAGATTCATTTCGAACCTGAGTGGAAGAACCCAAGCTTTCTCTCCGTTACTTCGTCTAAAGCAAGGCCAAGCCTTCGAATGGAACGAAGCCCACCAGGAGGCGTTTGATAGGATAAAAAGATACCTCTCTCAGCCTCCTATTTTGTCTCCACCTTCATGGGGGAAGCCCATGAGATTGTACATATCTGCCTCTGAAGTTAGTATAGGTAGTATGTTAGCACAAGAAGATAGCAATGGTATCGAAAGAGCCATATACTATTTAAGTAGAGTACTAAATGATGCAGAGACCAGATATAGCAATCTAGAAAAGCTATGTCTCTATTTGTATTTCTCTTGTATGAAACTCAAGTATTATATAAAGCCTGTTGATGTTTATGTTTCATCTCATTTCGATGTCATTAAACATATGCTTTCAAAACCAATAATGCATAGCAGAGTTGGTAAATGGGCTTTAGCCTTAACAGAATATTCTTTGACTTTCATGCCTTTAAAAGCTATGAAAGGTCAAGTGATTTCTGACTTCATTGTGGACCATTCTTTGGTTGAGCAGACTGCCATGAGTTACGTCGAAATGCAACCATGGAAATTGTACTTTGATGGTTCAACCCACAGGAATGGAAGTGGCGTTGGAGTCCTTCTAATTTCTACTGAAGGAATTCCAACAAAATTCAAGTATAAATTAGATGGTCCTCGTTGCTCGAACAACGAAGCTGAGTATGAAGCGCTCATTGTTGGACTTGAAGCTTTGTTGGAATTGGGGGCAACTAGAGTCGAAATTAAAGGAGACTCAGAATTAGTGGTCAAACAAATTACAAAGGAATATAAGTGCATAAAGGAAAAATTAATGGTATACTTCATCATAGTCAATAGGCTATTGAGGAAATTTGAATACATGGATATTCAACACATACCAAGAATAGAGAACCAAGAAGCAAATGACTTAGCGCAGTTGGCTTCAGGTTATAAAGTTTCTACCAGGAACTTTAAGGATTTAGTTGAATTAAGGGGTAGAGTTATGGCTACTAGATTTACACCATCAGATCTGGAAAGTATGAAATTGGGATACGCTGAGAAACAGGGATTCGAAATATTAGCCATAAATGCTTTGTCAGATGCAGATTGGCGAAGTCCACTGAAGAGTTATTTAGCAGACCCAACTCTGAACGTGGATAGAAAGACAAAATACAGAGCATTGTCATATCTCCTCATGGGGAACGAATTGTTTAAAAAGACCCAAGAGGGTGTATTATTGAAATGCCTAGGAGAAAGTGAGGCATACTTAGCATTGTCAGAAGTCCACAATGGGGCATGTGGGGCACATCAAGCAGGCCATAAAATGAAATGGCTGTTATTTCGATACGGCTTGTATTGGCCTAGCATGCTCAAAGATTGCATAGACTTTGCTAAAGGATGTGAGGAATGTCAGAAACATGCAGGGATTCAACATGCCCCTGCAAGTGAGTTGCATTCGATCATCAAACCATGGCCATTTAGAGGATGGGCATTGGATTTGATAGGAGAAATAAATCCTGCTTCGTCCAAAGGACAGAAATATATCTTGGTAGGAATAGATTATTTTACCAAGTGGATCGAAGCTATACCACTAATAGTTGCTGATCAAGAGGCTATTATTGAGTTTATACAAAAGCACATTATCTATAGGTTCGGATTGCCAGAGAGTATAACTACAGACCAAGGCTCTGTGTTTACTGGTAGAAAGATGCAAGAATTTGCCCAAGAAATGGGGTTTAGATTGCTAATGTCAACACCATATTATGCTCAAGCAAATGGTCAAGTCGAAGCAGCCAATAAAGTGATAATAGGATTAATCAAGAAGCATATTGGTAAAAAGCCAAGAAACTGGCACAAAACTTTGGACCAAATATTATGGGCTTGTAGAACATCTCCTAAGGAAGCTACTAATACTACGCCTTTCCAACTCACATTTGGTCATGATGCAGTGTTGCCAGTAGAAATTCATCTACAATCAGTTCGAATTCAGAGACAAAACGAAATCCCAGCTGCATTAAATTGGGAAATGATGATGAATGGATTAGTTGAGTTGGACGAAATTAGATTACATGCATTGGAAATTTTGATGAGACAAAAAGAAAGAGTGGCCAGAACATACAACAAGAGGGTGAAGGAAAAAGTATTCATTATTAATGACTTAGTTTGGAAAGTCATATTGCCCATGGACAAGAAAAATAAAGCATTAGGTAAATGGTCACCTCATTGGGAAGGACCTTTTCGAATATCAAAAGTATTCTCAAACAATGCATACGAAATCGAAGAACTGGTGGATGATAAACGTATCCTAAAGGTTAATGGGAAATATTTAAAGAAATATAAGCCACGCCTGCAGGAGATTCGAATAGTAACAACGTAACCAAGATGTTATAAAAAGCCAAAATGGCAAGATAAAATGCCAAAATGGCGTTGTTCGAATATTACATATAAGAAACCAATTGTAGTCAAATAAACATCGAAATTTAGAAATAAGAGTTATTTTTCAATCGGTTGAAAGTGCTTCGAAATGATTCAAGCCTCTGCTGAGCGAAACGCCTGGCTCCTTCCAAGGTTGCCACTTCTCCTTTAAGTTGTTCTACAGTTTCCATTTCAGCAAGCCCCTGGTTGAGAAGCTCTTCGAATTGGTTACCAGCAGTATTGGTTTCGAAGGCTATTTGTTGTTCTTTAGCCTCCTTAACCTTCTGTTGAAGTTCCAGAATCTGCCTTTCCCAAAGAAGTATGGACTCAGCTCGAGCCTCATAATCAGTTTTCGCCTGCTTTAGATGCATAGCTTGATCCTCAGCTTCTTGAGAGAGTTTCGAAGCTTGTTCATAAGCGGCATCCATGGCAATGCGTTTCTCTTGAACCTTCTTGGCAGCAGATTCGTCTTGGAGAAGGTAACCAGTTACGTTGTCCAGCAAAGCCTGAAGATCGAACAAGAGAGTACTAACCGGCAAGGAGCAGGTAGAAAGATTGACCTTTGTGAGCAGCTCCTTCATAGTATAGCAAGCAGTACTATCTTGCTTGAGCACTTCGAATATATCCACATTGAGAATTGTTTTCCTAATCTTATTAAGAATTACAATTCTTTCATCTGTGGGAAGAGGATAGCTGGTCGAACTTGTGCCAGCCCTAGCAAGTGGGACGTCCCTTTGAGCCAGCTTTGCCTTCATGTACCCAATAGGGTCATTTCGTCTCAGAAGTGCAAGCTCCTCGTCAGTCATTCGAGACAAAGAGGATTGAGGGAGTTCCACACGTAGGGGAGCCACGTCCATTTCAACCTCCATGGGTTCGTTGGTTGCATCACCATCCCCTTCATTCGTTTCGTGCTCATGATCTTCTTCATCATCATCCAAGTCCACCACTTCGATGCCTTCCTTTTCACTGCTATTTGCGTTGGACTCCGTCCCAGCAGTCGAACCATCATTGGCATCCTCCTCCTCAGACTCTTCGTCTACAGATTCTTCGTCTCTTTGCCCAGAATCTGCTTTCTCTCCTTCAGTTTGAGTGTCCTTTGGATCCTCTTGAAGAGTTTCAAGGGGA
Source organism: Vicia faba (assembly GCA_948472305.1). NCBI lineage: Eukaryota > Viridiplantae > Streptophyta > Magnoliopsida > Fabales > Fabaceae > Vicia > Vicia faba. The sequence continues at coordinate 770,605,972 of OX451741.1, read as the reverse complement.
GACTTTTGAAGAGAAGCTCTTTGCAAATCCTCTGCAGATGTTTGAAGTGGTATTTCGTTTGTCTCTTTCAGAGGAATAGAGGTGCCTTGATCATCCTGCTGTTCAGAAGTTCCAGCCAGAACCGCCATGTTGGAGGAACCTTTATTCTGTACAAGGTTGCTGGAATCTCCTTGAGGAGAGGAGTTGAGTGGAGCGGCAGCTTTGGATGGTGAGTTCGAAGTAGTGGAAGCTGGATTCAAGATGTTCTGCAAAGAGCAGCAGAATGTTAAAAAACATGCACCAAGGTAATAAGAAGTTATTATTGTCAAAAAGATTTTAAAAAGTTCAATTTACCTGTGGACTCTCGGAGGAGAGGTTACTAGCTATGCGTTCCAACATTGTGTTGGAGGTCGAAGGTGGAATTTTGGATTTGGGTGAGGGAGCAGCATCCCTGGAATCTAGTCCAGAGACACTAGTTGGAACGGTACTTTTCGAAATATCTTTCTTTGGCTTCTTCTTCGAAGCAGTTGTTAAGTTTCCTCCAGCCTTGGGGTCTTCCCCAGTGTTTCTTGATTTCCGCTTCATGGGAGTAGTAGGAGGAAGCTTGTTGGTCTGAAAAGATTTAAACAAAGAGTTAGATGCAAACCATAAAACATGAGTGAATTCGAAACATCAAGGCTAAGTGATTACCGTTGGAGTTGGAACACTGGTTGTTGTTGGTATTATTGTTGTTGTTGTGGTTGCAGCAATAGTGGTTGTTTCGGGTGGAGTCACTTTGTCAGTAGTTTCAATGGAGGCTTGAGAGGCACTCCCTTCTTTCGACTTCGAGGCAGCTGTCTTTATCCTGATGGCTGAAAATCGAAACAATTAAAGCAAATGTTAAAGATATGGAAAATAAAAGACGTTTGGGATTTTCCCAAGCATTCGCACCTGTGCCTTGATCAGATTTAATTGACATGGCAGAAAGGTCGTATCGAAGGTGTCCTGGGAAATCATGAAGCCAGTGTCGAGCCCATGTCACAGTCTCAGATGGCTTTGGTTTCCTTTGAAGATGTTTGAACATCTCTTTGCAAGTGAACCACCAAGGATATGGGGGAAACCAAGCCAGAGCCAGTTCTGAGGTAGGTAACCTGGGAAATTTAGGTGGATGCATTTCGAATGCCAACCTATACCTCTCCAGGTGACAACCCTGAAGGAAGTTTTAACTTAGAAACTTTTTGTTTAAATTTTTCCTTCAAGGTCTCAGCCGCTTGATGCACAGTGGAGTCCAAGCGCGTGGGGTCATAAGTAGTTTCAAAATAATTTTGGAAAGCTTTAATCTCTTTGGCATGAGTAAACATACCTTTCTTTGCTGGTACCTACACATCGAAGGCATCAATTAGTTTCTGTTGAATTGTAAGTGTATCGAACATATAAGTTTGATAAAACTTGGTCCACCATTCCAGAAACCCTTTGGCTGTGAGATGGGTAGGTTCGAAGGTTATCAGCTCAAACTGGGCAAAGCCTTGATATTGTTCTTGCTGTATTTTGGCTTCCCGTGCCTTGAAAGTTCGCCCAGAAGTAATGGCACTCTCAGTTTGAAATAAAGGTTCAGGAATCAGTTGGCATAAGCCAAACTGTCTCGAAACAAAATTTGGCTGGTAAGCGAAAAGAAAAATATGGTTCTTGGCTGGAGTTATTCTTGAAGAAATGAGTCTAGGTAGCAAAAAAGCTCTCCATACATCCTGAATCTCCTTGCTCTTGATAGCTTCTGAGAGAGCCATGGTGAACCAAGAAGGTCCATGAGGCCTCGAAGCAAAAGGCGCCATGCTCTCTTCGAACTTGTGCCTTTTGGAGAATATCATGATGTACTTAGAGAATTGGACTTTGAAGTCATCTTTGTCATCATTTGGAGTTAATCTTCGAAGCCTAGTGCCTTCGACTATCCTATCAGTTATCTCAGGGTCTTGTTCGTCAATGGTGTTGGCAGTTGACAAGGAGGGTTCGAACATGGCATTTAGCCATAGCTGAAGTAACCAAAAAGGGCCAGCCAACAGGATATTCTTGGAGGTATGGGATTTGAGGCTCGAAACGGCTGACCTCAGGCTTTCATAAAGGTCAACTAAGAGCAGTTCACTTAAGCACACTCTTAGATTTTCATGCAAATCCCTAGCTAGAGGAATAAACCTACTAGCTACCTGTAGGGATCTACTGCAGAAGACGTATCTTGACAGTCATAGGGTTAAGAAAGCAATGTGTTCTACGTCAGACACATTGTCCCCCTCAGCATGGTAATGACTGATAAACTTGGAAAAACTTGCTAGCTTGACTTCGAAGTCAATTATGCTTGAATGTTCTTCGGTGTCGGGGATATAAGTTTCTCCTACTGGCGATAGCCCAGTGATGGCCGCTATGTCGAAGAAGGTGGGGGTGATCATTCCACCTGGGAGATGGAAAGTATTATAGGTACTATCCCAGAAATAGAGGGACGCAAATAGCAGAGGGTGGCTGTAAGTGAAACCAGGCTTCGATAGCTTAATCAAATTGTAGATACCTAATTCTTCCCATTGCTGGGATTTCTTAGCTTCTACTTTCTTGAACCAATTTTGATAAGCAGTATCAGAGGTGGGGCAAGATAGAAACGGCTTAAAATTACTTTTTAAATAGTCCAATACAAAGGGGTCCTTAGGAGGGATAGTTGGATTTTCTATGGTGTTTGAGCCAGAAGATTCTATTGCCTTAGGGGCGTCCGTTTTGTTAAACAAGGGTTTGAAACTATAGAAAACTGGGAAAATTGTCCTGGTATCTTTTAAAATTTCAAAAACTGTAAGAGGGCCATTTAAAGCTAACCTCTTACCAACAACGGTGGTAGGAATGAGTACCTGTGATGCATACATCATTTATTTTTCCTTTGAAATCATCTGAGGAGCAAGAACGGATTGGCCTTGGTGAGTGATAATCTTACTTTCCATTGTAGTGCCTGCAGTTTTTCCTTTCTTCTTGGAAACCTTTTTGAGTTGGGATGAAGTAGAAGAAGACATTTTTAAAGGATGTTGAAAGCTTAGGGTTTTTGGCGAGAGAAGGAGGGTAAAAGATTCAGAATGTAGAAAGAAAAGAAAAAGACTAAGTTGATGATGTTTTATAATGTGGAAGTTTAAGCATCCACTTAATGAGGGTGTGATACGTGGAAATCATGGGTTGGTGTGATGAAGAGGTGGCGTAAAGTTAACATAGGTAATAGGCGTGATTTAAAGATAATCATTGTTTGTAACTGCACCATACTGTGAAGTGGCTCCAGGCGGTTAAGGAATCCAAAAGTGCTATGATTGACGTGACTGGAGTCAAATGCATTAAATGTTACGATGATTCGAAGGTCACATCAAAATCTTGTGTAGATGTTTAAAATAGGTATTTCTCAGAGAGATCGAAATACATATTTTAAAGGGGCAATTTGTTGGCTGAAGATTTTGATAATATTATTAGAAGCCAAGCGAGTGGAACGTTTCGATCGAAATAAAACAGAGCGTCATGTTTCGAAGTAGCAGAAGCAGTGTTTCGAATAAGCATATCAAAGCTTGAAGCTTCGAGTGGCAATTATGGGAACATATCTAAAGAAGTCTCGAAATAACAACAAGGCTGTGTCTGAGAAGTGTGTTCGAAATGGAGAAGTACCAAAGCATTTGAAATTCAAATGGAAGCGGGACATTCGAAGTTTGAAATTTATGCGCTGGAGCATTTGGAGACACGTGGAAAGAAGAGAGAGGCGTTGTTCTGCATGTTCTGAACGTGGCATAATCCTATAGCAAGACCGTTATGGTCGAATTAGTATAAATAGAAGTCTTAGTATTAGGATTTCGTGTGTCATATCTATTGTACTAAATACTCAGTAACATTCAAACTACCACATGGCAAGGGAAACGAATGCAAGAGCAATGTACGTATGATAGCACCACATATTTATGATTTAATGAAAACCTTTTATCATTTCCAGCACTTTCCTTTATCTTTCTGCCAAATAACATTTACAAGTTTTCTCATTCAAAGTCTTTCTATTTCGAAATCTCTTCATTAAAGCTTTACATTTCAATGCTTTCTTTACATTTCAAGCACTTTACATTTCAGAAAACTGTCATACTTTTCATGCCTTTATCTTCAAGCTTTATCCTTCGAACGCCTATTTTTACTTAAAGTTATTTACAGATTTCTTGCATTAAACGCTTTCTTCATATTTCAAATCTTTTACGTTCCAGAACATCCTTTACATTAACTGTTTTTATAATTCGAAGCCATTTACTTCCCTTTTATGCAAGTTTACATGTCTTTACAATTAACATTTATTCATGCAACTTAGTTTCGTACACGCATATTTTGATTACACCTTTAGACCTTTAAGAGAGAAATCGAAATAAGCCAAACACCTATACAACACTCAAATAACAATCATGAATATCTGTTCGATCATGAGAGTAACCCTAATGACCAAGGAATCCTAGGATCAATCTAGTCGATCCTGTGAGTTACCAAAGAAATTGAATAACAGTCAGTAAGTTTATTCGATAGTTTGGAAGACTAGCGGTTGTTTACCAGAAATCACTGGAAACAAGTAGTCAGGGATTTATTTTCCCATACAAAAACATGCATCTCACATTCATACATCATAGCATATACATACAAAATGCATTTAGCATAATACCACATCTTGTGAACATCATGCATACATCTGCATTTAACTAACCTCTTTTTTTCCACAAGTAAAACATCAAGTTTTAGTCTAAATCAACCAAAGATTTATGCTGATACTTATTCCAGTGATTATCATTATTCCTCCTAATGGCATCTATAAGCCCATTCACAATACATCTTCGAGTGCAAATTTTTGGGCACTCTAGTGTTCAATCATCTTCCACCTTTAAGTCACGAATGGCGGATCCGCCAATCTAACTCTTCAGGTTTAAGAAGATTGAACATGAGAAGATGTTGTACCCCAAAATTTTACCTTTCATTTCTCAAATAATCTCCCACAAGATCCCCTTTGGTTTAAGACTGCACAAGGTTTGATCAGCTCAAGACACCTCCTCAAGCACTTATGACTGAAAATTAGGGTTTGAGATTGCACAAGTACAAATGGACTTTTAATGCCCCATATGACTTTCATGGATCATTTTGGACCCTCAAGATTGCTCATGTCAAATTTCAAGTCTTGGATCACATTTTTGATCAGTCAATTGATCAGTTGACCTAAAAATCAGCTATATTAGGGGAAAAGTCAATTGTGGTCAATTTACAGTCAAACTTCATTATTTTTGGTCCATATCAACATTATGAACTCATATATGTCATTTGATCAAGTTTGGATCACAATTCCTCAATAAATTTGATCAGATCCTCAAAAGGGCAAAATGGTCAAAATTAGGATTTTGACTGAGAAGGTGCAATTTCTGATTTTTGACCTAGCAAATAGTTGATTGGTTTAACTTATGATTTCAAGGGTTAAAATGCATCATTTTGACCTAATGGAATGACTCAAAATATTCCTCAAGAATCAGTTGATTGATAGTTGATTTTCAGTCAACTAATCAAAAGTCAATTGTACACTAAAAAGTCAAACTTTGACTTTTTGGTCAAAATCAAGTGTCAAAGATCACAATTCATCAAAACATGTCAAAATATGAAAAATTTTCATCAAGAAATCAAAAGGTCAATATTTCATTTTGAAAAGTCAAAATTTCTAAACTTAGAAATTTTTCTGTGTTGAAAATTCATTTTTTTCATAACTTTCAGCAAAATTTTCACCATGATGCAAGATGATTCAAAGGAAACTTTCAACATGAAAGTTGTATATCTCAATGATATATAAAACATTGTAGAAAATAACTTCTTCTATAAATGCATGTATTTCAAGTTATGATTTTAAGAATACATGTTCATGAAACTTGGAAACTTAGTGAAATTTTGCCCTAGTTTATGCAGGATTTTGACCTAACTTCATGGAAAATTTTCACATAGTTACAAGATGAATTTTCAAAAATTTCCACAATAGAGGTTGTAAGGGATATTACAAGATTTCCAAAGTATCCAAGAACTCATTGATATCATGTTTGATCAAGGAGAATCAAAGACAAGAAGTTAGGGTTTTCAAACTTGAATTACAAGCCATTTTATGAAGAACACATGGACCAAATTCATGCTAGGATGCATAATATTTGCTTTGTAGGCCTTAAACTTGTTTTTCACTCCATAATTAAATGTTTACACAATTGTTAGAGCTTTGATCCAAGTATTTGAGCCATTATCCAAGTTGCATTTCCATTTATGGCACAAAGTTACCATTCCATTCTTGAAAAGTTGCTTTAATCACAAAGTCAACTTGTCTTGAGCTTCTAACTTGTTCTTTCTGCACACACAACCCCTATAAACCAAAAGAAATGTGTCTAAGGCCTCTTTAAACTCAGAACATACTTGTACAATACTTGGAGATTTGTCTTTTCACTTTTCTTCAAAAGCAAGTTATAGAGCTAAAAGGCTAAAACTCAGAAGTTTTGAGTGCATTTGATCCAAAAACTTTTTCATACATATACACAAGTCTATTGTAAGCAAAGGCACGATTAGAAACACTCCCAAACTCCCTGAAAACTCAGATTGCACAAAAACTCCATTGTTGTGCAGAACCTGACCAGAAACTCCCATCTCTCAAACCACTCGTGTGTTTCCTCTCTAAATTATCTCAAAAGCTTCCTTACTTCAAATACAACTCATCCCAATCCCTGTTCCTAAACTGTAACTCCATTTCCATCATCCTCCATAACCAAAAATAGAGCATTGCAGTTGGACTTCTCCAGGCCATTTCAGCCACTCTTAACTCAAGCTAAGCATTGCATTAGCTTCCTAGAGGCTCAAGGAAGCTAACCTGGTCATTGCAGCATCTTGAATCAAGCTCAAACTCATTTCACGATTTCCAGTTTTGAGGTATTTTTCTTGAACTTCTATCTTCTCATTTAGGCATTGTTAGGCTTGCATTTGTGAAGATAAAATATAGACATCAATGCCCTGAAACTATACATGTCCATAGATTTCATTTATGTTGCTTGAGTAGGGAGAATTTTGAGTTTGAACCTCTGAAAAATATTTAGGTCAAAATTTGATACTGTTAGAAATTCATGCTCATCTTTGAGAATTAGCTTAAGTTATTTACATATTCAGAATCGTGAGGAAATTTCTAACAAGTTTGATGTTGGAAGTTTTGTGAATGTATGAGAAATGAATGAGTTACAGGTTCTCTGGTTGGAGGTTGAAGATGAGGTTCATTCAAGACTTGATTTATATTAAATATTTGTTATTTTGTTTCTATGAACAGATGTATAGCCACCCCAGTGGTAAAGCGCGTGCCTATTAACCTTTGGGATCTGGGTTCGAGCCCTAGTGGTACCCTTTTGACTCTTTTTCACATTTTTTTTTCCATTTTTTTGTTTGATACACGCGCCTGGGCCTCTCTAGTGGGATTTATGGTTTTTTGCTGGCCTTTAACCCCTTGATTACTTTCATACCCCTGGCCCTTTATTTTATTATTTTATTTTCTTTTTCTTTATTTTATTTTCATTTTCATATTACCTTTATTATTTTTATTATTATTATTATCATTATTATTTTTATTAATAAAAAATCAAAAAATATTTTATTTATTTATTTACATATATAAAAATGCTCATTTATATTTTATTTTTCTTCATAAAACAAAAAGACCAAAAACATTTTATTTTAACAAATTAATTTATTTTTAATAATTAACATTTAGACTTAGGTTTAATTATTTATTTTCTTAATTAAAATTATTTTAGAACTTAGGTTTATTTTAATTAATTAATTTCCATATTATTTTCCTTAATTTAAAACCTTTTCATAAAAAACCCTAAAAACATTTTTAACTTAATTTCCTTCTTGATTAGTGTAAATTTAATTTGTGTTAATTTTTTTAATTAGGTTTAGATTAAAACCCCTTTCATAAAAATCCAAACAAAAATCATATTTCTTTTCCATTTATATTTGTACATTATTATTTATTCAACTCTTGTACATTTATTCAATATGGTTGTAATAGTTAATTAGGTTTAATTTTCTTGCAAATCTCCATTTGTAAATTTGTATACCCCCCCTAATGATGTAATAGTTTAGTATTTTTACATTTTCGTAATTTATCATTTTATATAAATGCTAGTAAATTAGGGTTTGTATGGAAAGATTAAAATTAACAAGTTAGCAAACCCTAATTCAAGATAAACAATCATGTAAATCAAATACACTTGCACACTTGCACCCTTAGGGTAATTCCACTTTGTTGCCTTACCAAAATGGCCATATTATGGATGTGGGGTATCTTAGCGAAAAAATAATAAAAAATACAAGATCATAGTCCCTCGATGACGCTATCCATATTGCCTTTCAAAATGATCTCAGTCCCTCAAGAGAAAATGCTAAGATATCTCACAACACTGTTATCATGGCTATACGATGACCCACACCTGTCCCTTTACATCTAAAGATAAGGCTTCTTACGAATCAATGGTAAGATATCAATATCAAAGGAAGGAAGAAATGAACAAATACTTTTGAGTAGGTAGATTGTTCCTAGTTGCTTGCTCATTTTCAAATCAAACATCCTTGCTAATTTTCAAAACCAACACCAACACTTTCAAAACATTTTCCAAACATGAAACATTTTCAAAAGATCAACACTTTGTATATGTTCTTACGAACGAGAACTATTACAAAGTTTGCCTAAACAATGACGCCTTTTCAAAATACTTTCAAAAATAACACAAAGCATATTTTCAAACAAAAGCAAGTGATCTAGAAAGCAACTAAGAGCCCATAGATAACTATGGATGAAAAGGGTGCTAACACCTTCCCTTTTCATAATCTACCCCTCGAACTTAAGAAACAATCTCAAAGGTATTTCCTGTTCTTTTCAGCCTTTTCTTTTGGATAAAAGAAAAGTCGGTGACGACTCTTGCTAACCGCAACATTTGCGATAAAACACGAAACAATCAAGTCAGTTTTCCCACCGTATCACAATTGGTAATGGCAAAGTATATAAATGTTCTCAAGGACAGTTGGATGGAACTAGGTGCGTGTATCTAAGATTATGATATATCAATCCTTGAAGATATGCATGTTTTAAAGGTGAAGGATTTGTTGGATGTTAATAATCAATGGAATTGGAGTGAGTTGCAAAATTTGATGCCTCAATTTCTAATACATACTCCGAATGAGGTGCACGAGGATGTCAAGTTTATTATTGAGGGATGTGAGTTAGGTTTATTTTTTGTCAATGAAATGTATAAAGCACTTTTGAGTGGTGATGATGATGAAACGATTGATCCCGATTGGATGAGGATTTGAAAGCTCAATGTATTGGGACATGTTAAAAGTTTCTTGTGACTTCTTAAACGTGATAAGTTGTTAACTAATTTCAACAAAAATATGAAGGGATTGGGGTCTGTAGCATGTAGATTGTGTGGACGTGTTTGTAAAGATACCTTGCATGTATTTTGTGATTGCCCTAGAGTCTTGCAGATATGGAACACAACTGTTCTCATTGATATGGATGAATTTTTTATCATTTGGACTTGGATGGTTGGATTGCTGCTAACATAAACAAAAAGTTGAGTGCATGTGTTGATTGAAGATGCTTTTTGGCGATGAGTTGCTACTTTCTTTGGAGTTGGCATAATAAAGAGGAACACGTAGAGAATTTTGATTGCCTGTTTGCGTCGGGAGATTATACTTTTAAGAAAGATAAGGAGTGTGATAAGGCTGCTAGAATGAATAACCTTGTAATGGAAAAAGATAAGGTAACTAAATGGATTGCTTGGTGTCCTCCAAAAATAAATTGGTTTAAGTTGAACATCGACGGATGATGCAAAGATAACATGCTAGCTGATTATGGGGGATTCATTAGAGATGACAATGGAAAATGGTTTGGAGGTTTTGCAAATTTTCTTGGTGATTGCAATATTATTATGGCTGAACTATGGGGTTTGTTTGAAGGGATTAAACTTTTGTTATCATTAGGAGTGAAAAATGTTGAAATCAATGGGGATTCCATATTTGTGGTTCATGCTATTGATAGAGGAAACTCCAATGTTCGAGAGAGTTTGACGATTATTACTCAAATCCGAAGATTGTTGGGGGAGTTTGAGGATGTGAGTGTGTGTCATTATTTCAAAGAGGCGAATAGATGTGCATGTGTTTTAGCTAATATTAATTGTAGTACTATGTCTGATTTTTATCTTATTTGAGTAAGCTTCTGATAGTATGTTGAGACTTTTGAATGAGAATTGTAGAGGTCTCTTCGGCCACTAGAGTAGTTTGTCTGTAGCATTTTTGTTTCGTGGGCTTAAGCCCTCTTTGTTATTAAAAATAAGTTATTACAACTTATTTTTATTATCCATTATGCCATATTATTTTACATTTAACTATAAAGATTATTTCATTAAGAGAGAATGCATAAAAAACAAAATAATTACAATGAATTTAATTATTTTTAATATTATTTTATAAAACATTGGATATTAGTTTATAAAAAGAGTGATGCAACGACTCTAGTAATCTTCTAAATTTCGACCTCAAATCGATTTTAGGTTGGTAGTATTATAAATTATTTATTTTTCTTCTATAGACACAATGACAATAACTAGTATAAATTTACACAAGTTAATTATGAGATTTTAGATTTAAATATCAATTTAGTAATATTGGTATTTATCAATTGAACTAAAACTTTGGAATTGTGATTTTTTATTAATATCAATGTAAAACTATTTTACATCAACATTGCATTTTCTTTAAATCTACTTGTAAAAAGTTAAATATATTTTTTAATGCAAAAAACAAGATAAAAATAAGGTTTAACTTTAATACCCTAAAAGTGTATTGAATTAGGATTTCAAGATACTATTATGATGAAAGAATTCTTGAAGACTTTAAAAGACTTTTTAAGATTATATAGACATGTCATATATAAAAATCATGGCTATAAAAGAAAATACATTGAAGAAATGAAAAACAAATACATGACTTTAGCGGTGTTTGAAGTACAAAGCAACGAGAAGGGCAAAGAAGCGACCAATGGAGAATAAGAAATGTTTGGAGAAATAATTAAAAGAGAGTTAAAGTGATGAGTTGAAATGCAAGTGCACAACCTTATATAAGGATCAAAACCCTTTAGAGACAAAGTTCTTGATAGGAAATAAGCATTATCATTAGTTATACCTCTAGGAAGTCAAAGAAACAAAAAATCCTAGGCTAACACATCAATTTCCAAGGCATGTTTAATCATTACATCAAAGGAAAAAAAAATACTTTTAACCTTGCCATCGAGTTAAATAAAAATAAAAAGGTAGTTTCAAAAGGTAGAGCAAAGGGCGTGATAAAAATCATATCTCTAAAACACGGGGATATCAACTAAATATCGAGCTTGACCATAGAAAATCTCAACCAAGAAGAATAACTAACCCGCCATGAAAAGAAGTTCTCCCATACACGCATAATGCTTCGGAGAACGTGTAATGTCATGGTCTTCCATTGAAAGCACTTCGCCTTTAAGTGTCCCATCCTTGAAGAATAGTGTAACGTCATGATCTTCCACTTAAATCACTTCGCCCCTTGCACCTCATGCTTAGGATATTGTGTAATGTCGTGATATTCCACTCAAAGCACTTCTCACTTATGTGCCTCATGTTTCAGGGACTATTGTAATACCTCAAATTTGTCCTACCCTTTAATAGAATCATTTGGCTTATGCATTATCGTGTACATACCTTTCCAATAGGTCATAATGCATTATTAATCAATAAATTTAGCATGGGATCAAGGATATTGAGGTTTATCTATGCTTTTAGACTCTCTTCTTCATTCAAGTGTGCTTTAACTGGTTCTTCATCAATCACGGTTTATAAAGTTAGGGTTTTGTGTTCATTCTCTCTGAGAACTTCTTTCTCATCTTTACTCAAGTTACATGGTCATCTCAAGGTATCTTCAAAATATATGGATTATGGCTTCCTTATCCGTAGTATTTGAGTTTGATAATGTTCAATATTTAAGGATCAAGAGGAATAGGTTTCATTGCAAAGGTTTTCTTTTGCATACTTCTGGCCATAGTTTCATATTCGTCTTCATGGTTTCCTCAAAGGCATTGCTTTTGTTTTAAGACCAAGATACAAGTGGAATTATCTCGACAATTAGGGTTTGTATATATTGTGATGCAAAACACCTCTCCTGATTGATTGATTTACTTGTAATACAAGCTATATTTCTTTGACTTCATTCAAATGCCTTAAGTCTAAACCTGGGTTTCTTATGGAACATTAGGATTTTGTATGGCTCATCATCATTCAAAGTTGGCACACATAAATACCTAAATTGTAAATTATTATACAAGATGGGATAGAATTAAATTAAGTTGTCATGAACAGAGACTTTATTTACAAGGGTTTCCTATATTTGATTTAGGGTCATTCATCAAATCTTCTTTGCTTAGAATTGGATTACATTTGAGGTACTAAAATAAGAATCTTAAACTTGGGTAAAAAGTATAATTTCACTTTAAAGTGGAAAGCATGGAAAGGAATTGAGACACGCCTTGGTTTTGGAAAATGATTTTTCATTAGTATAAGTTACCGATAATACAAGATACTTCAAAGGAAAGCAATTTTCTTTGAAACTCTAAGTACACTCGTTACTACATGTTACAATTTAGGTCACTACAATTCTATTCAAGAAAGACATTTACAAGAACATTCCAAACCAAATGTTACAAGATACAAATTATACAAAATTTCCCAAAGCCTATGGTACTAATCTTCAAGCTTCACACTTTAGCCTCACTTTGTCTCAAGCCTCATCCTAATCACACTTTATCTTCAAAACCATTGCTTCTGAAGGTCTTGTCCATATCATGCGTGTCATGCCATCCTAACCTGTTCCAAATTAATTCACGCCCAATTTTCATACCTGCATTCATCAATAACCAATAACCAGAAAAATAAGAGATCAATTTGAAGGCAATACTACAGGAATCATAAAGTCGTAAATCATAATTTCCTAATCTCTCTAACTCAAACTTCTTGTAATGATCCGTAACTAACTTACAAACTCAATCTTGTCTTATTCTACCAAATAATTCCAATTAACAGTATCAAAATTAACATTTCAAGTTTACTAACCTTACCCCTCTTCAAAACCCATGAATTACGAACCTACACGAAAGACATCCAAGAAAGTCTCAAAATCACTTCATGGATGATGCATATGTGTGCTCGTTCAAGCCCAAGTGCAAGCCAGTTAAACCTGCATTTACAGAGTCAGTTTGGAAGAGGTGTTCATCAAATACCGGGTCAGACAATCAAAACAGAACTAAAATCTAGTCTAGAAAAATAAAATAACTCATAAAACAAATTACTAAAAATCCCTTTTCTATCCTCCAAATAGTGCATTCAATTCACCCCAAATCTCACCCAAACAATGAGCCTATTAGCTTTTGAACTCATTTTAAGTGACTTTTGTTCACTCTAAATTGTCTGAACCCACTCCTCAACTAAACTCTTACCAACTGTTTTAGTTATAGTACAACCTATTCACAACTAACTTCCTTTAACCTCCTAAACAACCTAGTACCAATATCATAACCAAATTTCTCAACTCAGTAACAGATTTTCTAGCTTAACAGAAAATAACAGATCCAAAGTTATAACAGAAATATACAAAACAAAATTCTCAACTGATAACCAAATGTCGATTTTCTAACAGTCCAACTAACTTATAACCAACTACATGTAACATAAAAACTATCCTCCAACTATTTTTAAAACAGGGCTAACTAACTTCTAACAGATTCCTAACCAACTTTTCTACACAACTAACATAACCGTTAACAGAAATTGACAACTCCAACTTCCTAACTGCTTCTAACAAACTTCTCAAAAATATGCATAACAGATTGAAAATAGAAGAGGAGAGGGAGAAGATTCACGATTCAGAAGAGAAAAAAGAACAGAAAAATCACACAGTGAAAACTCACCATAAAAATCTCTATTCTCTCTCTCTCTCTCTCTCTCTCTCTCTCTCTCTCTCTCTCTCTCTCTCTCTCTCTCTCTCTCTCTCTCTCTCTCTCTCTCTCTCTCTCTCTCTCTCTCTCTCTCTCTCTCTCTCTCTCTCTCTCTCTCTCTCTCTCTTTCTCTCTCTCTCTTCACTTCACAGATCTCGAACATATTCATCTTCTACTTCAATCTTCATTCCTCTCTATTCTTCAACACATAGAATAACCACATTGAAACTCCAAAAAAATTGTAAAAAACTTCTGCTCTTCATATTTATTCTCCATTTTCACCAACTTCATCTTCAGGCATCATCCTTCTCCATTTTCCTCACCTTCCTTACTCTCTGAACACACCATTATCTCTATCTTCCACCATCATCAGCCTCTAATGTTATCTAAACTTCCATCCCCATCACTTCAACAACCTCACAACCGTCACCCTCACTCAATCTTCAACCTCAGAAACTATATATCACCTTCCTCTCAATGCAACTCAAAAGATCGTTACAATCTCTCATCTCTCTACATTACTCAAGAAGCACTCAAAAGCTCAAGCACACAATAACATCAACACAACAACAAACACAAAACTGGAAAAGGAAAACATAATAGGTAGAAGAAGATTAAGGAGAACAATTAGAAGAGAAGAACTACCTGAACCTGAAATCTCTGATTGAGACGAAACATCGCTGCACCAGAACATCAGAGGCTCTAATCAGTATCATTTACATGTGCTCATTTCTCAATCTCAAAACACTCTGATGAGCTTTAATGTCCACGAGCGACAATAACACTCGAATCATGGTATTTGGCCGGAATACATGCCATTGTGAAGATTAGGGTTCCTTGTTCTTCTTCGTCGATTCGGCCATATGAAGGGTTTTTAGGAGAAATTGAAGGTGAATCTGGATTCAAAGTATTGTCTTAGAGAGTACCCTGGTCCCCTATTGCACGAAAGGTGGTACGTAGGCACTAAAGGTTCGCAACTACGGCGGGTGCAAAAATTGTAAAAAAATACTTCTTTTCCCATCTCCACCATCTATTTTTATACAACAGTTATAACCAAAATACACAAATTTTAAAGAGGTTCCTGTGGATTACTGTAGATGTTTAGGGTGCTAATACATTCCCTTTGCATAACCAACCCCTGAACTTAGATTATCTACCCCTCTTTTTGGGTTATTTTCTATTTTCCCATTCCTCTGGAAACAATAAAGCGCGGTGGCAATTTTTATTTGATCTGTGTGAGTTAAGTCAATACAATGGCTTAGTCTCAACATTTCTACCGCTACAAATATGACATTCTGTACACCACTCAAAAAGAAATCAAAGGAAGTATACTGGAAGATCATTTGGCACATCAAGCTGTAGATGACTATCAGTCTATGAATTTTGAGTTCCCAGACGAGAACATCATTCTAATTATAGATTGTGAAGAACCTGGATTGTATGAAGGACCTGAGCTAGGGTCCCGATGGACTATGTTTTTTGATGGAGCTTCCAACGCACTTGGAAACGGGATCGGTGCTGTAATTATCTCTCCCCAGGGTTGTCATATGCCATTCACTGCCAGACTTTGCTTTGACTGCACCAATAATATGACTGAATATAAAGCATGCATAATGGGTATTAAAGCTGCTATTGACCTGAGAATCAAATTCCTGAGTGTATGTGGGGATTCAGCCTTGGTAATCAGTCAGGTCAAGGGATAATAGGATACGAAGCATCTGAATCTTATCCCTTATTGAGAACATGTTCTAACCTTGATTTCGTACTTCGAAGAGATTACTTTTGAGCATATCCCAAGAGAAGAGAATCAGTTGGAAGAAGAATTATCTACCGTTTCATCCATGTTTAAGGTTATATGGGATATTAAGGCTCCTAGAATTACCATTGAGAGATTCGACGAACTGACACATTGCTACGAAATTGATACTGCTGAAGCAGAAGAAAAACCTTGGTTTCATGAAGTGAAAAGGTACCTTGAAGCTCAAGAATACCCTGAAGCGGTATCGATCAATGACAAGAAATTCCTACGGAGGTTCTCGGCTAAGTTCTTCTTGAGAAATGGAATTTTGTACAAGCGAAATCATGATTCAACTCTACTTCGTTGTTTGGATAAGAAAGAAGCCAAAAATATTATGGAAGATATGCACGAAGGTATATTCAGTACTCATTCCAGTGGACATACTATGGCTAAGAAAATATTGAGAGCGGGTTACTTTTGGTCGACTATAGAAACCGACTGTCACCACTACTCGAGGACTTGTCATCAGTGCCAGATCTATGTAGATAAGGTTCATGTGCTTCCGGTTCCTCTAAATGTCATGACTACTCCTTGGCCATTCACAATGTGGGGCATTGATATGATCGAAGAAATAAAGCCTACTACTTCTAATGGATATCGCTTCATTCTCGTCGCCATTGACTACTTCAAAAAATAGGTTGAAGCAGCCTCGTTCGCCTCTGTTACCAAGAATGTGGTCGCTCAGTTCATAAAACATAATCTTATCTGCCGGTATGGCATCCCCGAGATAATCATCATGAACAATGGTACCAACCTCAACAACACTATGATCACTGAACTCTGCATGCAATTCAAGATCAAGCACCACAACTCCTCTCCATATCGACCAAAGATGAATGGCACAGTGGAAGCCGCCAACAAAAATATTAAGAAGATCATACAGAAGATGGTTGTGACTTACAAAGACTGGAACAAGATGTTACCATTTTCTCTTCATGGCTATCGCACTTCAGCATGAACATCAACTGGGGCAACCCCATTCTCTCTGGTCTATGGTATGGAAGTTGTCATACCTGTCGAAGTTCAGATTCCTTCTCTAAGGATTATGAAAGTTGTAGACTTAGACGAAGACATGTGGATTCAAACCAGGCTAGACCAGTTGAATCTGATTGACAAAAAGAGGCTTGCGATTGTCTTCATGGTCAGATGCATAAGAAATGTATGATTAAGGCATTCAATAAGAAAATCAAGCATCGAGTATATCAGGCTGACGACTTGGTAATAAAGTGCATCATTCTACCGTAAGTTGATCCCAGGGGAAAATGGACTCCCACCCATGAAGGGTCATTTGTTGTCAAGAAATTATCTTCGGGAGGTGCTATGATACTGACCACCATAGATGGTGAAGGTTTCCCGCACCCTGTGAATGCGGACATAGTCAAAAGATACTATGCATGAAAACGACACGCTAGGTCGACAGGCCTAGGCAAAAATAAGGGTATCCCGGCGAACCAAAAGGGTTCGGGCAAAAATTAGGGATATATATATAAAAGATTGTACACTCGGCAAGTCGAAAACCTGAAAAGGCGGCTTGGGAAAGAAAGGGTATCCTGGTGGACTGAAAACCCGAAAGGGCGGTCCAGGCAAAAGTTAGGGATTAAAAGCGTACGACTATGTCCCGTTGGATCACTTACTGTAAGCTTTATTATCAAAAGTCAAAAGGTTCAAATGATACAGATCAGTTCAATCAACTTCTTCACTTTGTATTGTTTTATTTCATGACAATTTCCTCTTACTAGGACTCGTGTCTCTTTGTATAAAATCGCATGTTTATGGGTGTGATCGGTGGAAATAGAACTGACTGTTTTGAAATGCTGGTTCGTGAAATGTCGCGGTAAGCAAGAGTCGCCACCGTCTTTTATTTTCTCCAACAAGGAAAGGACAAAAGCACATCAAAATTCCTTTTCGAGATGTTTCTCGGGTTCGGGAGGTAGATTATAGAAAGGGAAGGTGTTAGCACCCTTTCTATCCGTGGTTATCCACGGGCTCTTAGGTACTTGCTCACTATGTTTTCAAAAATGTTTGCTTTTCTTGTGTTTGTGGGTTTTGAAAAAGTTTCATTTTGAAAACTTCTAGGTAACTCTTGTATCAGTCCTCAAGAGTGTATGAAGTATTTGTTTGAAAACTTTTGTTTGAAAGTGTAGGTGCGAAAAGTTTGTTTTGTTTTTGAAAGAGCAAGTACCCAGGAGAAATCTACCTACTCTAAAGAAATTAAGCTGTGTAAATGTCCTTTAGACAGTACTATCCCACTATTTAGAAATAGGTAGTATCGTCGTTGGAGTTATTCGAGTCAATTCGATTATAGGGACATGTGTGGTCACCAAAGCAATAGTAGGACGCCTTAGCGGTAACCCTAATGTCCTAGATCCTTTTTTATCCGAGGCAACCGTTTCGAGGCAACTGGATCTTTAGACAGGAGGGCGACCTCTAAAACACCCTATACTCAATGACCACGTTGAGGCAACCAAGTGAGGCGTACCCTAGGAGTGGCATGTGCGAGTGTGTCAGGTTTCATGTTAAGTTTATCTTTGCACATGTATCATGGTGAGCTACGTTTTGATTTTAATTTTCAGGCAAGTCTGGTCATGCATAATTAACAGTTAATAATTGTGCGGAAAATAAATTGCGGAAAGTAAATCTACGCTATTACAAGGCGTCGGGTATTTACATCGCCAAAAACATAACCCTTGAAAATAAATGCGAGAAAATAAAGAAAGCGATAAAAGTCCTAATTATCTATTACATTCTCGGAACAAATACATAAATATAATCAAAAATTAATATGCGCGAAATAAAATTGAATCGGGACGTCCTTAGGGTTTTGACCCTTTTTGAGAAAAGAATGAATTTTGGTCCTTTTTTGCATTTAATTAAATATTAAACCTAAAACTAATTAATTAATTAAAAGAAATGTTTTTTTTATGTCTTAATGAAAATAAAAATAAAAGAAATTAAAAGTTGTCAAGAAAACCCTAATTCTAAATTTATTTTATTTATTATGAAAAAGGCAAAATTAAACCTAATTAAACTAAATTAATTTGTTAGAATTTATTTACAAAATAATAAAGTGAAATTGATAAATGATAATAATAATAAAAATATTTACATTTTTAGTTTTTTTTGAATTTTATTATAAAAAATAATTAATTTGTTAATTAAATACTAATAATAATAATAATTATAATTATAATTAAATAAAATAATGAAATAGAACTTAAAATAGAAAAGAAAAAGAATAAAGAAACCAGGGGGTGCTGGGCCCTTAGGAGGTATGCTAGCAATTCCTGGCCCATTAGTCTCAAGCCTTGTTTGACTTTCTTGATTGTCCAGATACGCATTGACTAGGAATACCATGATCACCATCTCCTGACCATTGGATCTGCTTTGCCAGCCACTTGGCGTTTGGATGAGTTGAGACATATGATGAACCTGCCTTTGGAACCTGCACGTGATTAGGTGAAGAAAAATAACAAATAATGGTTTTGGGTGGACCTGGGAATCGAACCCAGGTCCCAATGATACACAACCAACACACCAACCACCAAGCCATCTGCACGCATTTGTAAATATAAGGGACAATGAATATATTATATAAAAAAACAACATATGCTGGAAACAACAAAATCACGCGCGCTATTTTTGAATAGACCAATGATATGCTTACACGCCTTCATCTTCTTTGCTGTGTACCTGTAAAAACAAATAGATAGCGGGGGTTTTTAACCCCCACAAACTGCAAAAAGGAAAAATAGCGATTAGCTCTAGGATTTATATAAATGTTTCGCGAGCATTACATTGTGTTCGTCTGGCCTTGACGATTTCAACCATAGGCATTAGGGGTCTCAATTTTTCATGGGTAATAAAGCCCTAATCTGAGAGCTCAAGAACCCTAGATTTCATCAACGGCGTTTTATGATTCTGGGCGTTATAATGCAATTAAACCACACCATTAGCTTTGTACAGTCCCTATTAACACAAAACAATCAACAAAATATGTCAAATGCACATGAATAATGAGATGCGATTCTGGAAAATATGTTCAAACCGTGAAACTGTTCTTGGGTATTTCTGTAGCTTTAAGGCTTGGTTTTGATTGTAAAACGTCCCTGAGAGTTCCAACAATGTATTAGGATCCACCAATTGCTTTGAATCGTGCTGGAACCTGGAAAACAGTTTTCACTTTTCTTTGAATTTTCTTGAATGTGATTATGGTTTTTTCTGCAGCCAATTTTCGTCCAATGCATTACGGTTGACTTGTGTATATATAGTAGAAGAGAATTAGGTTAAATCTTGCACAAAAAATCCATTGCATGATGGTTTGAATATTTGATTTGCAATCACATCTTTTTGATTGAAGAAACTTGCCAAACTTGGAGATTTTTGTCCCTTTGATTTGCACACGAATTGCCAGCATATCTTGAGCTTGTTTGCTTCACCAAAAGATTGAAAAAACATATCTTTATATTTTCCTACAATTTAAATCAATTAAATGAATTAATATTAATAAAAAATCCAATTAATTAATAAAAATAAGAAAATAAATTCAAATAGGCTTGATGGGTCGTGCATAGGCCTTGGATAAAGTTTCAAGAAGAAATTTGAGGCCCATTAGCAAAAACAAAATGTTTTGAGCAAAGTTGACTTTTGCAAATTCATAAAAATTTCTCAACTTCTCCAATGCATATCTTGCTCAATTTTGATCATATGAACATGTTCTTGGACATTTCGGAAAGGTCTTGAAGTCCTCTAACCAATGCCTTTGGTCCCATGTAATTTGGATTTACCAATCTCAAGTTATGGTCTTTGACTTAAAGTGCATTTTTGTTGACTTTTGAAATTGACCTATAATGTAGAAATTGATAACTTTTTGTGGGAGCCTTTCTTGGACTTGGAATGTGAAGATGAGTTGTAGGAAATGTCATCCCCTTCAAAATTAGCATTGGATGGGATTTTTCTGATGAACCATGAAAAAGTTATGCCTTGGTCAAGATACAGTTGACTTTTCTGCTGTCCAAAAATAGTAACTTTTGCATCTTGATGATTTTTGAGCCATCCTTGTGGAATCATGATCAAGACTTGATCAAATGATGATTGTGACCTCAAAATAAGATGTTGACCAAAAATTCTGACTTTTGACTGTAAAATGACCATTTTACCCCTACAGTTGATTGTGGATCAAATGGAGCTTTTGACTGTGCAAATTGGCATTAGAGTCTTGAAACTTGGCATGTAGATACTTGAGGATGTATATAGGCATATGGAACTTGATTGAGCCATTGAAAACCCCAATTTCTTTGAAAGAAACAAAACCCTAATTTCAGCTGGCTTAGGAGGCCTTTGGCCTGTGCAACCTTTGAGAAATCTTGAACCATTTGAAGGTGATTCTTGATAAATCTTGAAGAAATATGGGAGGGCAAATTTTGGGGTACAACAGTTGCCCCTGTTCAATCTTCTTAAACCTGAGGATGTAGATTGGCTTGCGTGCCTTTCGTGATCCGAAGGTGGAAGATGATTGAACACTAAAGTGCCCAGAAATTTGCACTCGCATAGTATATTATCAATAATGTGATGTCGGGAATGGGCTTACAGATGCCATTTGGAGATTGTTGGTAGAAGGATGGGCTTATAGATGCCATCTGGAGATATGACAGAATCTTGTCGGGGATGGGCTTACAGATGCCATCTGGAAATGTAATGGATAGTTGTGGAGGTGGGCTTAAAGATGCCATCCGGAGGTGTTGATCGTGTAAGAGATTCCTTAGCGAGAACTTGCATACCTGAGAAAGAAAGATAATTTCCTGGCCTGTTACAGGTGTTGATCTTCAAACTCTTCATCCAAATACTTTCCTGGCTAGATACAGGTGTAGACCCACAATCAATCACTCACAGATATGCTCTGGCTAGATACAGGTATCGAATCTGGAACTTCAAAGGTTGGTCGAGATAGCTTTCCTGGCTGGATACAGGTGTAGACCTCTGACCTGAGAATGAAAGATAACTTCCTGGCTTGCTACAGGTATTGATCTTCAAACTCTTCATGCAAATACTTTTCTGGCTAGATACAGGTATAGATCTACAATCAATCGCTCACAGATATGCCCTGGCTAGATACAGGTATCGAATCTGGAACTTCAAAAGGTTGGTCGAGATAGCTTTCCTGGCTGGATACAGGTGTAGACCTCTGACCTGAGAAAGAAAGATGACTTCCTGGCTAGATACAAGTATTGATCTTCAAACTCTTCATGCAGATAGTTTCCAGGCTAGATACATGTATAGATCTACAATCAATCGCTCACAGATATGCCCCGGCTAGATACAGGTATCGAATCTGGAACTTCAAAAGGTTGGTCGAGATAGCTTTCCTGGCTGGATACAGGTGTAGACCTCTGACCTGAGAATGAAAGATGGTTTCCTGGCTAGATACATGTATTGATCTTCAAACTCTTCATGTAGATACTTTCTTGGCTAGATACAGGTATAGATCTACAATCAATCGCTCACATATATGCCCTGGCTAGATACAGGTATCGAATCTGGAACTTCAAAAGGTTGGTAGAGATAGCTTTCCTGGCTGGATACAGGTGTAGACCTCTGACCTGAGAAAGAAAGATGACTTCCTGGCTAGATACAGGTATTGATCTTCAATCTCTTCATGCAGATACTTTCCTGGCTAGATACAGGTATAGATCTACAATCAATCGCTCACAGATATGCCCTGGCTAGATACAGGTATCGAATCTGGAACTTCAAAAGTTGATGGTAATATCTTTTGATTGACCTTTTCCTGAAAAGGCAAAACATTAGTTGTATGCAATGTCATGATGTATGAAATGCATGATGTCAGGATGTTTTCAGGAATAAATGAGACTGTGTCGTATGCACTTTATCATGTATATGAATAGGAGGTATGAGATGTGATATGTTTATGAATGTATTTTCGTTTGGGAAAATAAATCCTTGACGAATGCCGAGAAGTTCGTTGAATCCTGGGCTGATGTTGAAGAGTAGAGTTCTTCATTTCCGCTGGGGATGATGATTGCAAGAATAAACTGGTAGGAGAAGATGACTCCGTTGGGGAATAAACTTGTGAAGCGATTACTCTGCGGGGAATTACTTTGTGGGAAGAGATGCTTCGCTGAGATTTTAATGATAACTCCGCTGGGGATTCCGTTGATAAGTTTCGTTGGGGATTTTAATGAACTCCGCTGGGGATAGGAAGAACTTCGTTGAGGACGATCTTTCCGTTGTAATTTGCTGAGGATAACCCAGTTAGACTCTGGTGGGGATAACCTTTGAATATGGCTGGGAGAGAGATTTGTACTCTGCAGGGGATAAGCTTCCAGAATCTACTAGGGAGATGGTTCAACTCTCCTGGGGAAACTTTGGATTACACTGGGGAAATGGCTCCGCTGGGATGTCTGTATTCCGCCGGGGAACAATCTTATATTAAGACTGCCGGGGATGCTTGCTTAGGAACATCTGTATACTCTACTGGAGAATATTGAGATCTTCTGGGGATATCCAACTTCCTTAGGGCTGACAGTAGCCTAACTCTGCTTGGGGAGAGTGTTGCTGACTTGCTAGGGATACTGTGCCTTTTTGGGGCTGATGGGAGACCAACTCTGCTTGGGGAGAGTATTGTTGATTTTTCTTACTCTGCGTGGAGTGAATGTATCTTGGTCATATTCTTCAACCGAACCTACCTTGGTACCTTGGTGGACAGAGCAACTAGATCGCTTAGACAATTCTTATTGCCCCTGTTTCTGATGTCACCTGTAATTAGTCCTTTGTTTCGCATGCAAATATTTATGATTAGCAATTAATGTCAAATGCATATATCAAAAATGAACATTGGACGTTCTTTGCAAAACAAAACAAATAAAGGAAAAACAATTGGCAATTTGTCTGAAAAGTGAGCTTGTATTGATTTTGAAATTTGCCTGTAAATAGGCATTTTTGTACAGGAGGCTGACGTCCTAGTAAGAGAACGCCGCCGAACAAAATAGAGTTTATACAATTTTGAAAAGGAAAACAAAACAGCTATGTGAAAAATCCCACTGGGTTCCAACTCTGCTATCGCCTTTATGTCTTCAAGCGTCTCATCACTTTGCTGCTTAGTTGGAGATGAAGCTGATTGGTTGATGCGGTCCGAGCCTGATAGTCGATACCGAAGTCTGGATACAGGGTGATCCAATGAGACATAGTATTACGCTTATCCCTAACTTTTGCCCGGACCTCCCTTTCGGGTTTTCAGTCCACCGGGATACCCATTTTTGCCCAAGCCGCCTTTTCAGGTTTTCGACTTGCCGGGTGTACAGATTTTTTCATTTCATCCCTTATTTTTGCCCGAACCCTTTTGGTTCGTTGGGAAGCCCTTATTTTTGCCTAGGCCAGTCCACCTATCGGGTCTTTAATCATGCGTAGTATCTTTTTACTATGTCTTCATTGGCGGGGTGAGGAAGGTCGTCACCATCCATGGTAGTTAGAATCATCGCTCCTCCTGAGAAGATATTCTTAACCACAAATGGCCCTTCGTACGTAGGGGTCCATTTGCCCCTGGGATCACCTTGAGGTAGAATGATGCGATTGATTACCAGGTCCCCAACTTGATACTCTTGTCGTCTGACTTTCTTGTTAAAAGCCTTGATCATCCGTTTTTGGTACGTCTGACCATGACAAATAGCAGTGAGTCTCTTTTCGTCAATTAGGTTTAATTGATCAAGCCGAGTCTGGATCCAGTCATCTTTGCTCAAACCTGCATCCTTCATGATCTGGAGAGAGGGTATCTGAACTTCAATGGGCAAGACTGCCTCCATGCCATAGACCAAGGAAAAGGGTGTTGCCCCTGTTGACGTCCGTGCTGAGGTACGGTACCCATGAAGAGAAAACGGTAACATCTCGTGCCAATATTTGTAGGTCACTGTCATTTTCTGCACAATCTTCTTGATGTTCTTGTTAGCTGCTTCTATAGCCCCATTCATCTTCGGCCGGTAAGGAGAAGAGTTGTGGTGCTGTATCTTGAATTGCTCGCAGAGCTCAGTGATCATCTTGTTGTTAAGATTGGTACCATTGTCCGTAATGATCCTCTCTGGTACGCCGTATCAACAAATCAAGTTATGCCGAATGAACCGTGCCACGACGTTCTTGGTTACGGTAGCATAGGAAGCTGCTTCAACCCACTTTGTAAAATAATCGATTGCTACCAGGATGAAGCGATGCCCGTTGGATGCCGTAGGTCTGATCTCGCCGATCATATCAATGCCCCACATTGCAAAAGGCCAAGGTGATGTCAAGACGTTCAGAGGAACTGGAGGAATGTGCACCTTATCAGCATAGATCTGGCATTTGTGACACGTCCGAGAATGTTGATAACAGTCGACTTCCATTGTGGACCAGTAATATCCTGGCCGAAGGATTTTCTTTGCCATGGTATGTCCACTGGAATGGGTTCCAAATGTGCCTTCATGCAACTCCACCACGATCCTTTCTGCTTCAGTTTTATCCACACAACGCAGCAAGGTCGAATCATGGTTTCGCTTGTAGAGAATGTCATTGCTGAGGAAGAACTTCGCCGCGAACCTTCTCAGAAACTTCTTGTCATTAACGGATGCACCCTCGGGGTATTCTTGAGCTTCCAAGTACCTCTTTACTTCATGATACCAAGGATTTTCTGTTGCCTCCTTTGTCTCAAGATCACAGCAATGTGCAGGTTCATCCAACTTCCAGATAATGATCCGGGGAGCCTTGTTGTCCCATTTGACTTTGAACATAGAAGACATCGTAGCCAGCGCGTCCGCCAACTGATTCTCTTCTCTTGGAAAGTGTTCAAAGGTTATCTCCTCGAAATGGGGAAGTAACGTCAATACAAACTCCTTGTAAGGAATAAGATTTGGGTGTTTCGTATCCCAATCGCCTTTGATCTGACTGATCACGAGAGCGGAATCTCCGAAGACACTCAGAAACTTGATCCTTAGGTCAATTGCAGCTTGAAGACCCATGATGCATGCTTCATACTCCGCCATGTTGTTGGTGCAGTTGAAACATAGCCGGGCGGTAAGTGGAGTATGAGTGCCTTTAGGGGATATGATCACAGCGCCGATACCATTACCCAAAGCGTTTAAGGCTCCGTCAAAGTGAATAGACCATCGGGATCCCTCCTCAGGTCCTTCATCCGGTCCAGGTACTTCATAATCAGTCACCACCATGATATTCTCTTCTGGAAATTCGAAGTTCATCGACTGGTAGTCATCCACTTCCTGATGTGCCAAATGGTCTGCCGACACACTTCCCTTGATTTCTTTCTGAGTCGTGTACTGGATGTCGTATTCAGTCAAGATCATCTGCCATCTTGCTATTCTTCCGGACAAGGCAGGCTTTTCGAAGATGTACTTTATTTGATCCATTTTTGAAATCAACAGAGTAGTGTGAGTCAACATATACTGTCTCAGTCGGCGAGCAGCCCATACCAAAGCACAACAAGTTTTCTCGAGCAGTGAGTATCGGGTCTCACAGTCGGTAAACTTTTTGCTAAGGTAATAAATAGCATGCTCTTTTCGGCCAGACTCGTCGTGCTGACCCAGCACACACCCCATTGAGCTATCAAGTACTGTCAAGTATAAGATTAGAGGTCTCTCTTCAACCGGTGGCATAAGGATAGGTGGCTCTTGGAGATACTCTTTGATTCTTTCTAAAGCAGCCTGACATTCACCGTTCCAACGTACTACTTGATCTTTCTTCAGTAGCTTGAAGATTGGTTCACAGGTAGCAGTTAGATGTGAGATGAACCGGGCAATGTAGTTCAGACGTCCTAGAAAGCCTCTGACTTCTTTCTCTATCTTGGGAACTGGCATCTCTTGTATGGCTTTCACCTTGGCAGGGTCCACTTGAATACCTTTGTCGCTCACGACGAAGCCTAGCAATTTTCCAGATCTCACCCCAAAGGTGCACTTGTTTGGGTTCAACCTCATCTTGTACAACTTTAGCCGGTCAAACAGCTTCTGTAGATGGTCAAGGTGTTCCTCCTCTGTTTGAGACCTTGCAATCATATCATCGACATATACTTCTATCTCATGATGGATCATATCATGAAACAAAGCGACCATGGCACGTTGGTAGGTTGCCCCAGCATTTTTCAACCCAAAAGGCATGACCTTGTAGCAAAAGGTGCCCCACTGAGTAACAAAAGTGGTATTCTCCATGTCTTCGGGAGCCATCTTGATTTGATTATACCCGGAGAAACCGTCCATGAAGGAGAACACCTTATGCTGAGCGGTGTTGTCAACCAGAATGTCGATGTGAGGTAGAGGGAAATCATCCTTGGGGCTCGCCCTATTCAAATCCGTGTAGTCAACATACATTCGGACCTTACCATCTTTCTTCGGCACTGGAACCACATTGGCAACCCACTGAGGGTAAGAAGTCACTTCTAGAAAACTGGCATCGAATTGTTTCATAACCTCAGCTTTGATTTTCTCGGACATCTCTGGACGCATACGGCGGACCTTCTATTTTACCGGAGGGCATTCTTCCTTGGTAGGCAGGTGATGAACCACAATGTCGGTATCCAACCCAGGCATGTCTTCGTAGGACCAGGCAAAGATTTCCATGTAGTCATGCAGCATCTGAATCAACCGTTGTTTCACACTAGCCTCCAGATTGGCACCAATCTTGACTTCCTTTCTGTCTGTCTCAGTACCCAGATTTACCGTTTCCACTGGCTCTTCATGTGGCTGAATGGCCCTCTCTTCCTGGAGTAACAGTCTTGCAAGCTCGCCAGGCACTTCACAATCATCTTCACCTTCGTCTTCGGCTAAGTTGATCGGACTTTCGAAGTCATAACTGGCAGTAGCAGAGTCGTTACCAGTGAGATCCAGAGTGGATTGGAACCTGTATAGGTGAGTGTGTGTAAATATAGCTATTTTGCAATATATAAAAAAGAAAGACAAGGAGCGCAAGATTTGAAATGCAAAAAACGTCCAATGCTTTTATTAATGATATATGAAAATGACACACAAAAGCCCTCACAAATGAAGCCACGGTGCCCCGGGTAAGACACCGGGCCATAAAAGTTTCAAATTATTGTCTGTTACAAATTCAAAACAAAGGAGTTCATTACTGAGTGACAAAAGTAATAAGTACGAAGTCTTTCGCAATCCAGTTGTTCGGTCCACCGTTGGTCGTTGGGTAGATCCAGCTGTTGAATTCAGATTCCTCCGCGTCGTCTTCAATAGAATTTACTCCCGGGTTGGTGATGAATACAGGAGGTCTTCCAATCCTTGATTTACGAACAGCCCTCTGAGCCTCTGCAGTGAAACCCAAACCAAACTTGTCAGTCTTCTGAGTAAAATCAGGAAGTCGGCCCCAGTTTACGCACTCACCCTTCTCGATAACAGCCCGGGCGTCCTTTAAGGAAGCCATCTTCAACGGAGAACCCTCTTCAGTCACAGTCTCTGCTAATGCCAGCGTCTGAGGAACTTCTTCAAAGTGTTGAAAGGGGGTCTCAATAAACTCCCCATCCATTTCTATGTACCAGAACGAGTTAAGGTGGCTGACCATGTATTCTTCCTCCCCCTGAACTGTCACAATTTTTCCTCTGACCGGGTATTTCAACTTCTGATGCAATGTGGAGGTCACAGCTCCAGCTTTATGGATCCACAGATGACCCAGCAAACAAGAATAGGATGGTCGGATTTACATCACATAGAATGTTGAATCAAAGACCTGAGAACCAACTCTGATTGGAATGTCAACCTCACCATGCACCATCCTTTTGGACCCGTCAAAGGCCCGGACGACAATGTTACTTGGCTTGAGCTCTAAATCCTCACAATCCAGCCTGTCTAGAGCTTTCTTGGGTAATACGTTCAACGAGGAACCAATGTCAACCAACACATAGGCAAGAGTAGTGCCCCTGCATTCTATGGAGACATGCAGGGCAACATTATGGTTTTTCCCCTTTGCTGTCAGATCCGCGTCAGAGAAACCCAAACCATTATCAGCAGTTAAGTTAGACACACACTCGGTAAATTGATCAGCTGATGTCTCTTGTGGCACGTGGGCCGTCTTTAGGAAGGTAATCAGGGCCTTGGCATGGGCCTCTGAACACAACAACAGTGATAGCATAGGAATCTTAGATGGGGTATGCCCCAGCTGCTCAACTACGTTGAAATCACTCTTCTTGATAATCTTAAGGATCTCTTCCATCTCCTGCTTGGAAGCTTCAACAATGGTTGTCTTTGGTACCTCCGTCTGGGCAGGCACATCAATAGCAATCCCTTTGCCCCGAGCGTCAGATGACTCGGCAGCAGGGGTAGAACTAAGAACTTGGTCAGGAAGGGAAATAGGCACACTTGCAGGTGTGATGACAATAGGTCTCTGAATAGCTGGTGGCGCAATATCTGGTGAGAAGAGTCTACCACTGCGAGTGACTTTAGCAGGCCCGGTGATGTTGCTGACGTCGGTACTAGTGTCAAACTCTTGTTTCACTCCAAGCACATAAACATCTGCCCCATAGTGCCACGGGAAAGCTTTGTCAGATGTATAGGGGATGGGCCCCGGAACAGTGATGATGATAGGTGCAACCTTCTGAGTAGACATGATTTTGACAGGCTTCTTTGAGGGAGCCTTAGGAGAGTTGTTGAAAATAGTAACAATGGACACTTCTTCAGCAGGGATAGCAGGAACAACAATCTTCTCGAACAAGATCTCTTTGTTATCCATCAGGTTTTGGACGCCTGACTTCAACAAAGGACAACCAACAGGTGAAACAGAACATAGATGGCAACCTTTACTACATCCCAGAAATAAACCGGCTAGCAACAGGTTCCTCTTGACGGTCAATAGCGGAGTAACAATATCATCCATAGAGGCTACATACATGTCTTCCTCTACAGCATTCACTCCATACTTGGGCATGGGAGCAGTCACAACATTGGGCCTTTTTGGCGCCTCGAACTCTATCTCTTTAGCATCAATAAGGTCCTGAACCTTATTCCTCAGAGCCCAACAATCATCCGTAGTATGCCCCGGGCTGTCAGAATGATAAGCGCAGCGGGCGTTGGGGTTGTACTTTGGAGATGTTGTATTCACAACCTTTGGAGCTTCTTTTATAGTTACCAGATTGGTTGACAGTAGTTGCGGCAATATCTGGGACAAGGTCATGCTGAGTCGAGTGAACTGCCTTTTAGGTCTCTCACCCCTTGGCTGGTTATATTGCTGAGGAGCAGCAGCGGGCTTAGAAATAACCACCGCGTTGACAGCTTAGCGGCGTTACAGTTTATTCTGTCTCCTTGAACCATAAACAATACTAGATTCCTTCTTGAAGGGTTTCTTTTCAGAGCTCGAGGAGGCCCCTTTCTGTATCTTCCCAGACTTTATACCAGCTTCTATTCTCTCATCAGTCAAGATCAGATCTGTAAACCCAGCTGAAGAATTCCCAATCAGGTGGTTGAAGAACGGACCAGACAAGGTCCCCAAGAATATATCCACAAGTTCACGGTCAGTCAAAGGTGGTTGCACCCTTCCAGCCAGGTCTCTCCATTTTTGGTCACACTCTTTAAATCCTTCACCCGTCCCTAGCGACATACCCTGGAGTTGGCTACGCGTAGGAGCGAGGTCGGAATTATACTGATACTGCTTATAAAACGCAGTAGCCAAGTCCTCCCAATTACGAATGCTGGCTCCATCTAGCTGATAGACCCATTCGAGTTGAGTCCCTGAAAGACTATCCTGGAAGAAATGGATCCATAAATTCTTGTTTGCAGTGTACGGTTGGATCTTCCTTACATACGATCGGAGGTTCAGCTTAGGACAGGAAGCTCCGTCGTACTTTGCAAAAGCAGGCGCCTTGAACTTGTGTGGGATCACCACCCCAGAGGATAAGCCTAGGTCTCCGAAATCCAACCCGGGCACATGTTGAATCTCTATGGCGCTCAAACGGTCCTCCAACTGTTTGTATCTGTCCTCGGCTGGAGGGTATTGTTCATCATTGAAATACGTCTCGTTGTCGGAGACCACGAGACTAGGAACCCTTCTCTCTTGGGGACTGTCTTTCCCTACAAAGGAAGTAGCCAGATCAGCCTCATTTTGTAGTCCATTCCCGAATCTGCATCCAGTGTTGAACAACACAGGCCTCTTCTTCTTCTTCTTCAGAATCAGAGTCTTCAATTCCTGTTGTCCCTGGGCTAAGCTCATGACCAACTCTTGGAACTGGGCGTTCTGGGCTTGGAGGGCCTTGATAGCTTGTTCAGTAGTAGGTTCAGAAGACATGATGATTGCGTGGGTTCGTTCTTGAGGATTTCAATATCACTGACTACCCTCAATCGGTCATAACTCCAGCTTCGCAATCTTTTCTTGCGGCCAGAATCATCGCGAGAGTTTAGCCTCAATGAGTGTAGCATACTGCTACTGTTCTATGGCCAAGTTGGGTCAATTTAGGGTTCTAAGGTCGGTTGGTGCTTAATGACTCCTCAGAAGACCCATATTCTCCTCGTTCCAACACAAGGGATATCGGTACAGACCAAGGTGTCACACCAACGTAGCTACTGCTTCACCCGTGTCGGTCTATGCCGGACAGGTCCCTCACAGCTTATTGCTACCTAAAGGGTATTCCCCAGATCCGGGTTAGGATCTATGAAACTCCGATGCAAGCCCACAAATATAAAAGCAATCAAGGCATTCAATTGAAAACATAAGTGATCTAATCCTAAGGTACACCTCACTTATTAATGTCCCCAGCAGAGTCGCCAGTTCTGTGATCGGTGGAAATAGAACTGACTGTTTTGAAATGCTGGTTCGCAAAATGTCGCGGTAAACAAGAGTCGCCACCATCTTTTATTTTCTCCAACAAGGAAAGGACAAAAGCACAGCAAAATTCCTTTTCGAGATGTTTCTCGGGTTCGGGAGGTAGATTATAGAAAGGGAAGGTGTTAGCACCCTTTCTATCCGTGGTTTTCCACGGGCTCTTAGGTACTTGCTCACTATGTTTTCAAAAATGTTTTCTTTTCTTGTGTTTGTGGGTTTTGAAAAAAGTTTCGTTTTGAAAACTTCCAGGTAACTCTTGTATCAGTCCTCAAGAGTGTATGAAGTATTTGTTTGAAAACTTTTGTTTGAAAGTGTAGGTGCGAAAAGTTTGTTTTGTTTTTTAAAGAGCAAGTACCCAGGAGAAATCTACCTACTCTAAAGAAATTAAGCTGTGTAAATGTCCTTTAGACAGTACTATCCCACTATTGAGAAGTAGGTAGTACCGTCGTTGGAGTTATTCGGGTCAATTCGATTATAGGGACATGTGTGGACACCAAAGCAATAGTAGGACGCCTTAGCGGTAACCCTAATGTCCTAGATCCTTTTTTATCCGAGACAACCGTTTCGAGGCAACTGGATCTTTAGACAGAAGGGCGACCTCTAAAACACCCTATACTCAATGACCACGTCGAGGCAACCAAGTGAGGCGTACCCTAGGAGTGGCATGTGCGAGTGTGTCAGGTTTCATGTTAAGTTTATCTTTGCACATGTATCATGGTGAGCTACGTTTTGATTTTAATTTTCTGGCAAGTCTAGTCATGCATAATTAACAGTTAATAATTATGCGGAAAATAAATTGCGGAAAGTAAATCTACGCTATTACAAGGCGTCGGGTATTTACATCGCCAAAAACATAACCCTTGAAAATAAATGCGAGAAAATAAAGAAAGCGATAAAAGTTCTAATTATCTATTACATTCTCGGAACAAATACATAAATATAATCAAAAATTAATATGCGCGAAATAAAATTGAATCGGGACGTCCTTAGGATTTTGACACTTTTTGAGAAAAGAATGAATTTTGGTCCTTTTTTGCATTTAATTAAATATTAAACCTAAAACTAATTAATTAATTAAAAGAAATATTTTTTTTATGTCTTAATGAAAATAAAACTAAAAGAAATTAAAAGTTGTCAAGAAAACCCTAATTCTAAATTTATTTTATTTATTATGAAAAAGGCAAAATTAAACCTAATTAAACTAAATTAATTTGTTAGAATTTATTTACAAAATAATAAAGTGAAATTAATAAATAATAATAATAATAAAAATATTTACATTTTTAGTTTTTTTTGAATTTTATTATAAAAAATACTTAATTGGTTAATTAAATACTAATAATAATAATAATTATAATTAAATAAAATAATGAAATAGAACTTAAAATAGAAAAGAAAAAGAATAAAGAAACCAGGGGGTGCTGGCCCTTAGGAGGTATGCTAGCAATTCCTGGCCCATTAGTCTCAAGCCTTGTTTGACTTTCTTGATTGTCCAGATACGCATTGACTGGGAATACCATGATCACCATCTCCTGACCATTGGATCTGCTTTGCCAGCCACTTGGCGTTTGGATGAGTGGAGACATATGATGAACCTGCCTTTGGAACCTGCACGTGATTAGGTGAAGAAAAATAACAAATAATGGTTTTGGGTGGACCTGGGAATCGAACCCAGGTCCCAATGATACACAGCCAACACACCAACCACCAAGCCATCTGCACGCATTTGTAAATATAAGGGACAATGAATATATTATATAAAAAAAAACAACATATGCTGGAAACAACAAAATCACGCGCGCTATTTTTGAATAGACCAATGATACGCTTACACGCCTTCATCTTCTTCGCTGTGTACCTGTAAAAACAAATAAATAGCGGGGGTTTTTAACCCCCACAAACTGCAAAAAGGAAAAATAGCGATTAGCTCTAGGATTTATATAAATGTTTCGCGAGCATTGCATTGTGTTCGTCTGGCCTTGACGATTTCAACCATAGGCATTAGGGGTCTCAATTTTTCCTGGGTAATAAAGCCCTAATCTGAGAGCTCAAGAACCCTAGATTTCATCAATGGTGTTTTATGATTCTGGGCGTTATAATGCAATTAAACGACACCATTAGCTTTGTACAGTTCCTATTAACACAAAACAATCAACAAAATATGTCAAATGCACATGAATAATGAGATGCGATTCTGGAAAATATGTTCAAATTGTGAAACTGTTCTTGGGTATTTCTGTAGCTTTAAGGCTTGGTTTTGATTGTAAAACGTCACTGAGAGTTCCAGCAATGTATTAGGATCCACCAATTGCTTTGAATCATGCTGGAACCTGGAAAACAGTTTTCACTTTTCTTTGAATTTTCTTGAATGTGATTATGGTTTTTTCTGCAGCCAATTTTCGTCCAATGCATTAGGGTTGACTTGTGTATTTATAGTAGAAGAGAATTAGGTTAAATCTTGCACAAAAAATCCATTGCATGATGGTTTGAATATTTGATTTGCAATCACATCTTTTTGAATCTTTTTGATTGAAGAAACTTGCCAAACTTGGAGATTTTTGTCCCTTTGATTTGCACACGAATTGCCAGCATATCTTGAGCTTGTTTGCTTCCCCAAAAGATTGAAAAAACACATCTTTATATTTTCCTACAATTTAAATCAATTAAATGAATTAATATTAATAAAAAATCCAATTAATTAATAAAAATAAGAAAATAAATTCAAATAGGCTTGATGGGTCGTGCATAGGCCTTGGATAAAGTTTCAATAAGAAATTTGAGGCCCATTAGCAAAAACAAAATGTTTTGAGCAAAGTTGACTTTTGAAAATTCATAAAAATTTCCCAACTTCTACAATGCATATCTTGCTCAATTGTGATCATATGAACATGTTCTTGGACATTTTGGAAAGGTCTTGAAGTCCTCTAACCAATGCCTTTGGTCCCACGTAATTTGGATTTACCAATCTCAAGTTATGGTATTTGACTTAAAGTGCATTTTTGTTGACTTTTGAAATTGACCTATAATGTAGAAATTGATAACTTTTTGTGGGAGCCTTTCTTGGACTTGGAATGTGAAGATGAGTTGTAGGAAATGTCATCCCCTTAAAAATGAGCATTGGATGGGATTTTTCTGATGAACCATGAAAAAGTTATGCCTTGGTCAAGATACAGTTGACTTTTCTACTGTCCAAAAATAGTAACTTTTGCATCTTGATGATTTTTGAGCCATCCTTGTGGAATCATGATCAATAATTGATCAAATGATGATTGTGACCTCAAAATAAGATGTTGACCAAAAATTCTGACTTTGGACTGTAAAATGACCATTTTACCCCTGTAGTTGATTGTGGATCAAATGGAGCTTTTGACTGTGCAAATTGGCATTGTGAGTCTTGAAACTTGGCATGTAGATACTTGAGGATGTATATAGGCATATGGGACTTGATTGAGCCATTGAAAACCCCAATTTCTTTGAAAGAAACAAAACCCTAATTTCAGCTGGCTTAGGAGGCCTTTGGCTTGTGCAACCTTTGAGAAATCTTGAACCATTTGAAGGTGATTCTTGATAAATCTTGAAGAAATATGGGAGGGAAAATTTTGGGGTACAACAATGGGCAAACCATCAATACAAATACACCCTAAAATTCAAACTTTTTTTTGTTTTGTTTGCAAAAACGTCCAAATGACTGAAATTGAATGAACATATACATATGAACACGATTAACTGTTAACAAATATATGCATAAGAACATAAATAATCATTTACTCAAGACTCTAGGAGTTGGGATGACGTTTAAGCTGTCCACAAATCCCCACAGAGCCACTTCTATGAGATTATCCCCACAGAGTAATCTTCACAAATTCATCTTCAATGAAGATACATTCCCCGAAATATCCCCGGTAGATCGCTCTGTGATACGGTGGGAGAACTGACTTGAGGTTTTGCGTTTGCATTCGCACTTGTTCGGTTTAGCAAGAGTCGCCACCGAATTTTTATTTTATCCTAAAGGAAAGGTTAAATAGCACAGGAAAAACCTTTGAGATATTTCGTGGGTTCGGGGGGTAGATTATGAAAAGGGAAGGTATTCACACCCTTTTCATCCATGGTTATCCATGGGCTCTTAGTTACTTGTTTTAGATCACTTGCCTTTGATTTTCAATTGCTTGAAATGGTGGTGTGTGTGTGTGTTGAAAATGTTTTGAAAAAGATGCCTTGTATAGGCAACCGTTGTAACAATTCTTTACTCGAATGTTTTACAAAGGTGTTTGTCTTTTCGAAAAGATGTTTCAAAGTTTTTGAAGGTTGTTTTTGAAAGTTGTGTTTGTGAAGTGTGTTTTTGAAAGTAGGCAAGTGTGTTTTGCAATTTTGATCAAGTAACTAAGAGTTGTCTACCCCTAAATTTACTCAAAGATTTTTCTCATGTTTTAACCCTTTTAACAGTATCGTTCCACCATTGTATTTGGTGGACAATCTTGTGTTAGGATGTTAACGGGACGGGCGCGGGTCATCGTATGGACCACGAAGGCAATGGTGCCAAGTATCTTTGGCAATTTGCTTGAAGGGACTATGATCATTTTGTTTAGGCAACTTTCGAAAGCGTCATCGAGGGACTATGATCATTTGATTTGTTTTTGTTTTTCCAAAGAAACTTAACATGCAAGCATGGCCCATTTAGGAAGGCAACAAGCGGGATTACCCTAGGGGTGAAAGTGTGAATTGTGTATTGATTGTCATGCATTTGTCTTGTATTAGGTTATCTTGCGGTTGATTTTGAATCTTCGCATACAAACCCTAATTACTATACAGTATATAGAAAGCGATAAATTGCGGGAATTTAAAGTCTAAGCTATTACAAATGAGTATCCGGGAGTGGGGGTACAAGTATTTACAAATGGGGATGAGACTTATTAGGAGAGTAGTGTCCAAATATATTTACAACCAAATCGAATCGCAATCGCAATGTAACATATATCAATGTACAAGAATAAAAGACAAGCAAATGTATTGGTGTAAGTGCATGTGATTATTTACAAGTGATGAAAAATAATGTTAACCTAATACAATATTAAGTATTTTTTTTTGTGCTTTTTGTTAATGTTATATAAACAAAAGGTTTAATTTAAAAAAGAAATGAAAATTGTTTTAAATTTAATTATCCTATTATCTATGTATTTAGTTAATGTACAAAGGTTTATTAAACAAAGATTCTAAAAAAAGAAAATTATTTAATTTAGAAAAATCCTATTTTTATGTACTCTTAAATGTGATAAAAAAAGTATTAGTAAACATTTTGCAAAGAAAAAAGAATTTAATGTATCATTTTTTATTTAAACAAAATATTAGTATAAGTTTAAAAAAGGGCAAATAAAGGAATAAGTAAAAGAATGATTATTGGTTTTCAAAAATATAGAAGAAATGAGTTAAGAGAAATTAATGGGTTTAAGGGATTTACTTGGCCCAATCAAAATAGGCAGGATTTACTTGGCGCTCTCATCTTCGTCTTCGTTCTCCGCCTCTTCAAGCTTTCTGAACGCCTCCGCCTGTGGCCACCAAGCGCCACCGTCATGCTCCTCCTCCCTCCATGGATTACTCAGGCAGTGGTTATACAAGGTAATGATTTCTGTCTTATTAGGGTTTCAAGCTTTGCATGTGTTTAATCTTTTCTTAGCTCTGATCCTTATGTTGTTATTTGTTTCTGTTTGAGGTGCGTGAAAAGAAAAAGGAAGATATACTACCTTTGAGGTTCGTCGCTTGGAGAGGAGGAATGAGATGGAGGCGCTTTAGGCGGCCGGGGGCGAGGAACGCGTGATGCTGTTTGCTTTGTGGCCTTCCCTGGTTTGTCTAGTATCTTATTCTCCTCTGTGGTTTTATGATGATATCCCTGAAAACCTTTGCCTATTTGCTTCTTTTCCTCTTCTTCTGTTTGCCTCTGATTATGATATCTGAGTTTGCTTTTGATATTGTTTCACTTCTGAATAGCTTTTCCTCTGAGCTTGATAGTATTGATTCTGAGTTGCTTGATGTAATACCCTATGATGAAGTCATTCTGAGGGTGTTTTTGGCTTGAATGCTTTGAGGTTGGATATTTGGCTTGGACAGGTTTGTGTTACAGTCGTGTGAACTGGTTGTTTTGACAGGCTTATCAGTATAGGCAGGCTTCTAGGTAGTTAGCAGGTTTTGAAAATGCACCAGTTTTTAGGTTTGTTCTTCAAGGGTTTTGAAGCATGTTGATGCAGGATGGCTTGTGTAGTTTGACAGGTTATGAGTTTATATGTTTGATATGCTGGTTTTTGAAAACTGAGTTTATGTTTTGGAAGGCTTTGTATTTGAAGCAGGTTACAGTCTTGGCTTTTGTTTGTTACAGGCTTGCTTGAAGCAAGCTCTATGCAGGCAAGAAGCTTTGAAACTGTAACTGGTTTGTATGGCTTTTGACTGGTTTGTATGGTTAGGCTATGGCTTTGTATAGTTTTACACAGGTTTTTAGAAGGGTTGTAAGTTGGAAGGCAGGATGTTTATGTTTTGTGAACTGGTTTGATGCTTTGAAACAGGTTTGGCTTTGTTTGTGTTGGAGGCAGTTTTGAGGCAGTTTTGAATATTACAG
Organism: Vicia faba; assembly: GCA_948472305.1. Taxonomy (NCBI): domain Eukaryota; kingdom Viridiplantae; phylum Streptophyta; class Magnoliopsida; order Fabales; family Fabaceae; genus Vicia; species Vicia faba. The sequence continues at coordinate 770,567,710 of OX451741.1, read as the reverse complement.
TTCAGTTTGTGTTATTATTTGTGTATTCTGCCTCCTTCTCTACTGTGTTAAGATATGTTTGTTTTATATCTTTTTCTAAGCCTCAAGCCTGTAAGCCTCTTCTCTCTCTCTATCAGAAAAAGCATTTGTTTATTGCTTACTGTACTATGCTCTGAAAAAGTAACTGGCTGGAAAATGATGAATTTGAATGTTTGCTTGCAATGTATCTTTCCTCTGCATACTTTCCAGATTTCCTGCATATTTTTGTGTACTTTGTTGACAACTTTTGGCTTTTGATATCTTTCTATATCTTTTGGACAGCTTTTGACAGTTTCCTTTGGGCAATTTGTTTTGACATTCAGTTTGCTTAGTTTGAAACTTGTGACTTGTTTTGTGCAGTTCAGTTTGCTATTCAGTTTGAAAACTTTGGTTGACAATTTGGAATTATGAACTATGCAGCTTTGTATTTGGCATATTGAATAGCTTTGTGCATTTCATATTTTTTTTGCAAGCATATTTCTATCCCTCTTTGTGAACCAAGAATTTCTTGTGATTTGCAGAGAGGGTGAATAAACTGATTCCGGCCAGTCACTTTTAATGATGAGCTTTTTTAAATTAACTGTCTGCTTTTTTATTTCATCTGCATTTGACTTCTTTCCCTTCTTTTTTGTCTTTGCGGATAAAATCAATTAAGTAAAGGAGCATCACTAGAAGATGAAGACTTAGGAAATTTTAGGATGTAGCTTTATTTCATTTTAATTATTTGTAATAACATTATTTGTAAATACTGTAAATGTATTCAAATAACATTTATACTTAATAATTAAAAGTAAATAAAAGCTCTTTTGTCAATTAATCCTTTTTAATTTTTCTTCAATTGTTTATTTAATTATTTATAATTCGTAAATTATAATAAATGGAAATAAATCCCAACTATTCTAACTTAGAATAAATACTTAATTAATAAACACTGTAGACCCGCCACTTAGCATTAATCAATAATAAACCCGATGCTCCAATTAACCATAGCAGTGCGCAGTTAATCAAACAAACGTCCACATGTATTTTCTTTTACTGATCATACCAAACACTGCAAGTTCTAAATTCAAATGCCTCAATCCAAATCTCAGAGTAAATTGAAAAGAACTGTAGAATTAATTCTTTCTGAGAATGCGCGCACAAAACCCTGATTCTTGATTTAATGTCGAAGAAGCGCCTGCCTGATCAAACCCTGAGCCAAACTCAACCAAACCCTCATAATTTGCTTGAACTGTTCCAGAGTCCATGAGAACCCTAATTTGGATAGACTGATAAGAAAAAGTCTGTTTAACTGATTCTTACGCCAATCTGAAAATTCAGGGAAAACCCGAAGCTGTGATTTCTTGTGGAAAAATAGGAGGGCAAATTTTGGGGTACAACAGTTGCCCCTGTTCAATCTTCTTGAACCTGAAGAGTTAGATTGGCAAGTTTGCCTTTCGTGACTCGAGGGTAAAAGGAGATTGGACACTAGAGTGCCCAAAAAAATTGCACTCGGTGATGTGATGGCTAGAGGGAATGGGCTTAAAGATGCCATTTGGTGATGGGCTTAAAGATGCCATCTGGAGATGTGACAGAATCTTGTCGGGGGATGGGCTTAGAGATGCCATCTGGAGATTGCTGGTAGGAGGATGGGCTTAAAGATGCCATCTGGAAATTGCTGGTAGGAGGATGGGCTTAAAGATGCCATCTGGAAATGTTTGTTGAAGTGTATGTCGTTGGTGAGTGGATGAGTATCAGAAAGGTATCCATGTTTTGGAACATCTCTGAGCTGGGGGTCTGAATAAGCAATAGATTGACATCCGTATCTGGAAGCATCCGTAAACTATTTTCAAAAGTTGAGTCTGAACAAGCGATAGATTAACATCCGTGTTTGGAGAATCCGTAAACTGTTTTCAGAAGTCCTGAAATTGAATAAGCAATAGAGTAGCATCCGTTGTTGGGAAGCGTCCGTAAACTGTTTTCAAAAGTTGAGAAGAATCTGAACAAGCGATAGGTTAACATCCGTTACTGGAGAACCCGTGAACTGTTTTCAGAAGTCTTGAAGTTGAATAAGCAATAGAGCAGCATCCGTTGTTGGGAAGCGTCCGTAAACTGTTTTCAAAAGTTGAGAAGAATCTGAATAAGCGATAGGTTAACATCCGTTACTGGAGAACCCGTGAACTGTTTTCAGAAGTCTTGAAGTTGAATAAGCAATAGAGCAGCATCCGTTGTTGGGAAGCGTCCATAAACTGTTTTCAAAAGTTGAGAAGAATCTGAACAAGCGATAGGTTAACATCCGTTACTGGAGAACCCGTGAACTGTTTTCAGAAGTCTTGAAGTTGAATAAGCAATAGAGCAGCATCCGTTGTTGGGAAGCGTCCGTAAACTATTTTCAAAAGTTGAGAAGAATCTGAACAAGCGATAGGTTAACATCCGTTACTGGAGAACCCGTGAACTGTTTTCAGAAGTCTTGAAGTTGAATAAGCAATAGAGCAGCATCCGTTGTCGGGAAGCGTCCGTAAACTGTTTTCAAAAGTTGAGAAGAATCTGAACAAGCGATAGGTTAACATCCGTTACTGGAGAACCGTGAACTGTTTTCAGAAGTCTTGAAGTTGAATAAGCGATAGAGCAGCATCCGTTGTTGGGAAGCGTCCGTAAACTGTTTTCAAAAGTTGAGAAGAATCTGAACAAGCGATAGGTTAACATCCGTTACTGGAGAACCCGTGAACTGTTTTCAGAAGTCTTGAAGTTGAAGAGGAACCGGTGTAGGGTTTCCTGATGATGAGTCCGTGTAAAACTAAATCTGAATTGTTAATGATAGCCTTTATTCTTATCATGAAAGGGACAAAATGTTAGCTAAACACAAAATTATGCTGCATGAAATGTATGATGCGATGTATGTTCTATCAATGTTTATGAATTAAATGTAATGAATGCGCATGTAAGCTGATGAGCTGTCTTGCTGAGGATAGATGAATCCTGGATGGCTGGAGATAAAAGAATCTTGACTGCTGCCGGGGAAAGTAATCCCTTGACTGCTGCAGGGGAGGGCAAGAATCTTTTGATCGTTGAAGATGAGAAATCCTTGGACCGCTGTTGAGGAACCAGGAGCTTGGGTTGTATGCCAATCTACTGGGGGATTCCTGTCTTGAGGTGATCTTCACTGGGGAATATCTGAATATCCTGTGAGGAACTGAGAATGAGAGTCTTCATTCTGCTTGGGGATTGATAGTTGGAAGTTTTAGCTCCACTGGGGATTGCAAGAATCTTTTGATTGCTGCAGGTATTGATCTGGGATCTTGAAAAGGTTGGTCGGTGAGATAGTTGTCCTGGCTGGTTTCAGGTGTTGATCTCTGACCTGAGAAAGAAAGATAGTTTTCCTGGCTTGTTACAGGTGTTGATCTTCAATCTCTTCATGTAGATAGTTTCCTGGCTTGTTACAGGTGTTGATCCACAATCAGTCGTCCACAAATATTTTCCTGGCTTGCTACAGGTATTAGTCCGGAACTTAAGAAAGGTTGGTCAAGGAGATATTGTCCTGGCTGGTTTCAGGTGTTGATCTCTGACCTGAGAAAGAAAGATAGTTTTCCTGGCTTGTTTCAGGTATTGATCTTCAATCTCTTCTTGTAGATGGTTTCCTGGCTGGTTTCAGGTATTAATCTACAATCAGTCGTCCACAGATATTTTCCTGGCTTGCTACAGGTATTAATTTGGAACTTAAGAAAGGTTGGTCAAGGAGATACTGTCCTGGATGGTTTCAGGTATTGATCTCTGACCTGAGAAAGAAAGATAGTTTTCCTGGCTTGTTTCAGGTATTGATCTTCAATCTCTTCATGTAGATGATTTCCTGGCTGGTTTCAGGTATTAATCTACAATCAGTCGTCCATAGATATTTTCCTGGCTTGCTACATGTATTAATCTGGAACTTAAGAAAGGTTGGTCAAGGAGATACTGTCCTGGATGGTTTCAGGTATTGATCTCTGACCTGAGAAAGAAAGATAGTTTTCCTGGCTTGTTTCAGGTATTGATCTTCAATCTCTTCATGTAGATGGTTTCCTGGCTGGTTTCAGGTATTAATCTACAATTAGTCGTCCACAAATATTTTCCTGGCTTGCTACAGGTATTAATCTGGAACTTAAGAAAGGTTGGTCAAGGAGATAATGTCCTGGCTGGTTTTAGGTGTTGATCTCTGACCTGAGAAAGAAAGATAGTTTTCCTGGCTTGTTTCAGGTATTGATCTTCAATCTCTTCATGTAGATGGTTTCCTGGCTGGTTTCAGGTATTAATCTACAATCAGTCGTCCACATATATTTTCCTGGCTTGCTACAGGTATTAATCTGGAACTTAAGAAAGGTTGGCCAAGGAGATACTGTCCTGGCTGGTTTCAGGTATTGATCTCTGACCTGAGAAAGAAAGATAGTTTTCCTGGCTTGTTTCAGGTATTGATCTTCAATCTCTTCATGTAGATGATTTCCTGGCTGGTTTCAGGTATTAATCTACAATCAGTCGTCCACAGATATTTTCCTGGCTTGCTACATGTATTAATCTGGAACTTAAGAAAGGTTGGTCAAGGAGATACTGTCCTGGTTGGTTTCAGGTATTGATCTCTGACTTGAGAAAGAAAGATAGTTTTCCTGGCTTGTTTCAGGTATTGATCTTCAATCTCTTCATGTAGATGGTTTCTTGGTTGGTTTCAGGTATTAATCTACAATCAGTCGTCCACAAATATTTTCCTGGCTTGCTACAGGTATTAATCTGGAACTTAAGAAAGGTTGGTCAAGGAGATACTGTCCTGGCTGGTTTCAGGTATTGATCTCTGACCTGAGAAAGAAAGATAGTTTTCCTGGCTTGTTTCAGGTATTGATCTTCAATCTCTTCATGTAGATGGTTTCCTGGATGGTTTCAGGTATTAATATACAATCAGTCGTCCACAGATATTTTCCTGGCTTGCTACAGGTATTAATCTGGAACTTAAGAAAGGTTACAGAATGGCAACCGTGTCTGGAGCATATCTGGACCGTATCTTCCAACAGGTGATGAATAAATTTTTGATGATGACCGCAACTTCCAGAAGGAAATTTTGAACGCTCTTGAAATTGACATCCGAATGCCCCAAGTGATGATGAAGGAGACTTGCCCCAAGTTCACTGAACTTTTGAGAGATTTTGTTGAAATCTTGACTGGACTGCCCCAGGTTAAATGGACTTTGAAAGATTGATTGAAATCTTGACTGGACTGCCCCAGGTTAATTGGATAGTGACATGTCATGCCCCTTGTTGATAGGAGATTTGTCGTTGGAAGAGTCATCCTTTTTGAAGTGATTTTACTCACTGAGAGAGTTTTCGTTCCTCCGAACATTCGTTGTATGAATTTCTTCACTGTCAAACAAATAACCATGTGCAAACAACGATAATCAAATAATGCAAAGTTTATGTCAGTCTCAAAGTTTTGAAAAATGCGTTTCTAGCGGAAAACTTTTTTATAAGACAAATTCAACACAAGATTTAGAGCAAAGCCTTACAGGAGTCAGGATACCTTTTGTAACAGTATGCTTTCGAACTAACCCATGCTTCAATTAGGACTTTTGAAAGGTTGTAACGTGGCCTGGTTCATGGTTTAAGAAACAAAGGATAAAGGCTCAAAGTATATTTGTACCCACCCGCTCTTCGTGATGTTCTTCAATCCTAAGCTCAGTTAATTGTGCGTCGAACTCTGTTCGAGTTTGGAACGACTTTTGGGTGATGGTTCACCAGTTGAATTTTGGAAGACAATCATCATCTCCTTTTTCTTTTGCAGCATTTTTCATGTTGTTTAGGATTTGTAATGACCTCTTTCTTTTGATTTTTTATCCCTAACTTTTGCCTGACTGTTCCTGTTTTCGAGATTACAGTCAGCGGGATGCCCCAACTTTCTTAAGCCTCCTTTATAGGTTTTGGCTCAGTGGGCTTTTTCTTTTTTGAGAGATAATGACTGCCTATGAGATAAGGAACCATCACTGTCTTTTGATTCCAGAGGAATGCTTTTTCTCTTTTTGATGTCGTTCATTGTGTTACGAACTGAGAGTTTGCGACTTCAATGCGCACCTTTTTTTGGATTAACTGAGAGACTACCCTGCCCCAGGTTTATATCAAAGGTTTAAATTTGTTTAGAACAGAAAACTCCTACTTCTTTGGCTCGAAGGGGTTGACTAGGGATTATCTTCCTTATAACTCCAGTGTTTGGGAATTGAAAGAAATGCCTGTACATCATCAACACGGTCTGTTCAAAAGCATACTGTATGAGATTATGGTATTGTTTCGTCATCCTCCCTCTAAAGGTTTGCAGCTTTTTATCAAGAGTTAAATATCATAAAGAAAGCATAAGAGTAGTGAAAACGAATGGATGAATTCAAGACAAACATATGCAATGCATTAATGAAACAGAGTTTGACATTAAAAGATAATTGTTTGAATAACAAAGAGGTTACAACTTGAAAATTCAAAATGAAACAAAAACATTCTCAATGATTTGGCAAAGGAGCATTGATTATGCTGAAGTCTCCGGAGGACCAAACTCAATCTCCTTGGCATCAATCAAATTCTGAATCTTGTACTTCAAGGCCCAACAATCGTTAGTGTCATGCCCGAGACTGTCAGAATGATAAGCACATATTGCATTAGGATTGTAGTTAGGAGATGAAGTCTTGGGGTTTGGATGAGGCCCTAGCAATGCAATCAGATTCATCTTCAACAAATGTTGCAGTGATTGAGACAACGGCATGTTGATGTTGGTGAACTGCCTCTTAGGTGTGACCTCCTTATGCTGAGGCCCCTGTCTTTGTTGAGTAGGCGTAGGATTAGAGATCAAGATTGCTCCTATGTGTTGGTCATGGTGACTCTTTTGACTGTTCACAGCATTGGACTCTTTCTTCCCATTGTGGGGAATTTTCTGAACATCAGAGGGTGTAGCTCCTTGGATCTTTCCATTTTTGATGCCAGCTTCAACTCTTTCGCCGATCAGTATTAGCTCGATGAACCCACCTGAGGAGCTTCCAATTAAGTGATTGAAGAAAGGTCCAGTCAAAGTTCCCATGAAGATGTCAATCAGCTCTCTGTCAGTTAAAGGGGGTTGCACCCTACCAGCCAGATCTCTCCACTTTTGAGCGTATCCTTTGAAGCTCTCGTCGGGACCCATGGTCATGTTCTGCAATTGCACACGAGTTGGGCAAGATCAGCATTGTATTGATACTGTTTGTAAAAAGCCATAGCTAAATCCTCCCAGGTGTGGATGCGAGAACTCTCCAATTGATAGAACCACTTGAGTTGAGCACCTACCAGGCTTTCTTGGAATAAATGGATCGAAAGCTTTAGATCAGCTGTGTACGGTTTAATCTTGCGGACATAAGACTTTAGATGCATCTTAGGGCAAGATACTCCATCATACAGGGACAAGGTAGGGACTTTGAACTTTGGAGGAATGACCAATCTAGGAACTAAACCCATGTCTCCTAAATCCAAGCCAGGTATTTGTTGAATCTCCATAGCATTGAGGCGATCCTCCAACTCTTTGTACTTGTCATCAGCGGGAGGATATTTTTCCTCGGAGTAGTCAGCTTCATCAGTCTCCAAATTGTGGTCTTCTTCAAGACTGGCCCCTTTGTCTTTGAGAAGGGGAGCTTTCAGATCCTCTTGCCCTTTACCCATAGCCAGAAGCATTTGCTGGAATTGAGCGTTTTGAGCTTGGAGATCTTTCACCGTTTGTTCCATATCCATCTTACTGAAATAAATAGTAGGAAGATAAGGAGACCTGTATGGGAGAACCCTGTTATGCAATGATATGTATGGTATATGTATGCAATGTTTTCAAGGATCTCTTGGGGTAAACACAAGAGAATGTTAGAGGTTGAACTTTGATCTTTGATTGGAGAACTTTGCACCGGTGGATGTCTTTCCACGAGAATCAAGCTCACCATGTCAAGTGGGTCATAGCCCCTGATTCAAGTTGTTGCACTTGATATTTTATGGCATTTGTTTAGAGGAGAAACCTCTTGCCTTTTGGTAGACGTCTGGTTCAACGTGACCCTGCATCAAAAGACCCTCGAGTTCCTTGAAATGGTTAGTAAAAAATGCTATGGTATGATGTTATGTACATGTATGCAAAAGCAAATAAGTTGTATATACAGGTAATCATATTCACACAAAGCAAACAAGTCCTTAGGTTTAGGCTTGCATGGGGTTTGTAGGTAAGTACCCTCTTGAAGTTAGTTGGCTCATCCTGTCCTAAAATAGAAACCGGGTTCTAAGGAGCTCAATATCATTGGATTATTTTCTGTGTTCATTGTTTTGGTTTAGCCACTTAACTGGCGACCAAAATATTCCAAGAAAACAATCCTCAATGAGTGTAGTATCGAGTATCTACCAACTTCGGACTGCACCAAAGTCGGTCATCTCACTACCCTTAAAAAGGCTAAGATGGTTAATTAAGGTTCTAAGAGTTCGTTAGTGCTTCATGACATCACTCAGCGGCCCCGTACTCTCCTTGATTGAACTCAAGGGGTACCGATACTCACAAATATGTCACACTAACATAGCTTACTGCTTCAACCATGTCGGTATACCCCACACAGTTCCCTCACAGTTTTATTGCTATTTACCTAAAAAGGTGCCCTCAAATCCGGGTGTAGGATTTACAACAAACCCAAACAAGGACCCAAAAAGTAAAGCAATCAAGGCAATCAAAGCAAGTATGTAAAGGTTATCTAAAACCCTAAGGTAACCCCACTTTTAAATAGGTCCCCAGCAGAGTCGCCAATTATGTGATACGGTGGGAGAACTGACTTGAGGTTTTATGTTTGCATTCGCACTTGTTCGGTTTAGCAAGAGTCTCCACCGACTTTTTATTTTATCCTAAAGAAAAGGTTAAAAAGCACAGGAAAAACCTTTGAGATGTTTCGTGGGTTCGGGGGGTAGATTATGAAAAGGGAAGGTATTAGCACCCTTTTCATCCATGGTTATCCATGGGATCTTAGTTACTTGTTTTAGATCACTTGCCTTTGATTTTCAATTGCTTGAAATTGTGGTGTGTGTGTGTGTGTTGAAAATGTTTTGAAAAAGATGCCTTGTCTAGGCAACCGTTGTAACAATTCTTTACTCGAATGTTTTACAAAGGTGTTTGTCTTTTTGAAAAGATGTTTCAAAGTTTTTGAAGGTTGTTTTTGAAAGTTGTGTTTGTGAAGTGTGTTTTTGAAAGTAGGCAAGTGTGTTTTGCAATTTTGATCAAGTAACTAAGAGTTGTCTACCCCTAAATTTACTCAAAGATTTTTCTCATGTTTTAACCCTTTTAACAGTATCGTTCCACCATTGTATTTGGTGGACAATCTTGTGTTAGGATGTTAACGGGACGGGCGCGGGTCATCGTATGGACCATGAAGGCAATGGTGCCAATTATCTTTGGCAATTTGCTTGAAGGGACTATGATCATTTTGTTTAGGCAACTTTCGAAAGCGTCATCGAGGGACTATGATCATTTGATTTGTTTTTGTTTTTCCAAAGAAACTTAACATGCAAGCATGGCCCATTTAGGAAGGCAACAAGCGGGATTACCCTAGGGGTGCAAGTGTGAATTGTGTATTGATTGTCATGCATTTGTCTTGTATTAGGTTATCTAGCGGTTCATTTTGAATCTTCGCATACAAACCCTAATTACTATACAGTATATAGAAAGCGATAAATTGCGGGAATTTAAAGTCTAAGCTATTACAAATGAGTATCCGAGAGTGGGGGTACAAGTATTTACAAATGGGGATGAGACTTATTAGGAGAGTAGTGTCTAAATATATTTACAACCAAATCGAATCACAATCGCAATGTAACATGTATCAATGTACAAGAATAAAAGACAAGCAAATGTATTGGTGTAAGTGCATGTGATTATTTACAAGTGATGAAAAATAATGTTATCCTAATACAATATTAAGTATTTATTTATTTTTTTTGGTGCTTTTTGTTAATGTTATATAAACAAAAGGTTTAATTTAAAAAAGAAATGAAAATTGTTTTAAATTTAATTATCCTATTATCTATGTATTTAGTTAATGTACAAAGGTTTATTAAACAAAGATTCTAAAAAAAGAAAATTATTTAATTTAGAAAAATCCTATTTTTATATACTCTTAAATGTGATAAAAAAAGTATTAGTAAACATTTTGCAAAGAAAAAAGAATTTAATGTATCATTTTTTATTTAAACAAAATATTAGTATAAGTTTAAAAAAGGGAAAATAAAGGAATAAGTAAAAGAATGATTATTGGTTTTCAAAAATATAGAAGAAATGAGTTAAGAGAAATTAATGGGTTTAAGGGATTTACTTGGCCCAATCAAAATAGGCAGGTTTAAGAAAAAAAAGGGGTATGCGCCTGTTTTCGTTGGGCTTAAGGCATTTGATGGGGCAAAGCCCAGAACATGTGTGACAATTATTTTAGGGTTTATTTCATTTGTTCAGAACTTAGGGTTTGTGTGGACAAATGGCGCTCTCATCTTCGTCTTCGTTCTCCGCCTCTTCAAGCTTTCTGAACGCCTCCGCCTGTGGCCACCAAGCGCCACCGTCAGTCTCCTCCTCCCTCCATGGATTACTCAGGCAGTGGTTATACAAGGTAATGATTTCTGTCTTATTAGAGTTTTAAGCTTTGCATGTGTTTAATATTTTCTTAGCTCTGATCCTTATGTTGTTATTTGTTTCTGTTTGAGGTGCGTGAAAAGAAAAAGGAAGAGATACTACCTTTGAGGTTCGTCTCTTGGAGAGGACGAATGAGCTGGAGGCGCTTTAGGCGGTCGGGGGGCGGGGAACGCGTGATGCTGTGTGCTTTGTGGCCTTCCCTGGTTTGTCTAGTATCTTATTCTCCTCCGTGGTTTTATGATGATATCCCTGAAAACCTTTGCCTATTTGCTTCTTTTCCTCTTCTTCTGTTTGCCTCTGATTATGATATCTGAGTTTGCTTTTGATATTGTTTCACTTCTGAATAACATTTCCTCTGAGCTTGATAGTATTGATTCTGAGTTGCTTGATGTACTACCCTATGATGAAGTCATTCTGAGGGTGTTTTTGGCTTGAATGCTTTGAGGTTGGATATTTGTCTTGGACAGGTTTGTGTTACAGTCGTGTGAACTGGTTGTTTTGACAGGCTTATCAGTATAGGCAAGCTTCTAGGTAGTTAGCAGGTTTTGAAAATGCACCAGTTTTTAGGTTTGTTCTTCAAGGGTTTTGAAGCATGTTGATGCAGGATGGGTTGTGTAGTTTGATAGGTTATGAGTTTATATGTTTGATATGATGGTTTTTGAAAACTGTGTTTAGGTTTTGGAAGGCTTTGTATTTGAAGCAGGTTATAGTCTTGGCTTTTGTTTGTTACAGGCTTGCTTGAAGCAAGCTCTATGCAGGCAAGAAGCTTTGAAACTGTAACAGGTTTGTATGGCTTTTGACTGGTTTGTATGGTTAGGCTATGACTTTGTATAGTTTTACACAGGTTTTTGGAAGGGCTGTAAGTTGGAAGGCAGGATGTTTATGTTTTGTGAACTGGTTTGATGCTTTGAAACAGGTTTGGCTTTGTTTGTGTTGGAGGCAGTTTTGAGGCAGTTTTGAATGTTACAGTTCAGTTTATGTTATTATTTGTGTATTCTGCCTCCTTCTCTACTGTGTTAAGATATGTTTGTTTTATATCTTTTTCTAAGCCTCAAGCCTGTAAGCCTCTTCTCTCTATCTTCTCTTTCTCTCTATCAGAAAAAGCATTTGTTTATTGCTTACTGTACTATGCTCTGAAAAAGTAACTGGCTGGAAAATGATGAATTTGAATGTTTGCTTGCAATGTATATTTCCTCTGCATACTTTCCAGATTTCCTGCATATTTTTGTGTACTTTGTTGACAGCTTTTGGCTTTTGATATCTTTCTATATCTTTTGGACAGCTTTTGACAGTTTCCTTTGGGCAATTTGTTTTGACATTCAGTTTGCTTAGTTTGAAACTTGTGACTTGTTTTGTGCAGTTCAGTTTGCTATTCAGTTTGAAAACTTTGGTTGACAATTTGGAATTATGAACTATGCAGCTTTGTATTTGGCATATTGAATAGCTTTGTGCATTTCATATTTTTTTTGCAAGCATATTTCTATCCCTCTTTGTGAACCAAGAATTTCTTGTGATTTGCAGAGAGGGTGAATAAACTGATTCCGGCCAGTCACTTTTAATGATGAGCTTTTTTAAATTAACTGTCTGCTTTTTTATTTCATCTGCATTTGACTTCTTTCCCTTCTTTTTTGTCTTTGCAGATAAAATCAATTGAGCAAAGGAGCATCAGTAGAAGATGAAGACTTAGGAAATTTTAGGATGTAGCTTTATTTCATTTTAATTATTTGTAATAACATTATTTGTAAATACTGTAAATGTATTAAAATAACATTTGTACTTAATAATTAAAAGTAAATAAAAGCTCTTTTGTCAATTAATCCTTTTTAATTTTTCTTCAATTGTTTATTTAATTATTTATAATTCTTAAATTATAATAAATGGAAATAAATCCCAACTATTCTAACTTAGAATAAATAATTAATTAATAAACATTGTAGACCCTCCACTTAGCATTAATCAATAATAAACCCGGCGCTCCAATTAACCATATCAGTGCGCAGTTAATCAAACAAACGTCCACATGTCTTTTCTTTTACTGATCATACCAAACACTGCAAGTTCTCAATTCAAATGCCTCAATCCAAATCTCAGAGTAAATTGAAAAGAACTGTAGAATTAATTCTTTCTGAGAATGCGCGCACAAAACCCTGATTCTTAATTTAATGTCGAAGAAGCGCCTGCCTGATCAAACCCTGAGCCAAACTCAACCAAACCCTCATAATTTGCTTGAACTGTTCCAGAGTCCATGAGAACCCTAATTTTGATAGACTGATAAGAAAAAGTTTGTTTAACTGATTCTTACGCCAATCTGAAAAGTCAGGGAAAACCCGAAGCTGTGATTTCTTGTGGAAAAATAGGAGGGCAAATTTTGGGGTACAACACGCTCCAACAGATAAAATAATATGATCTTTTTCCTGGAAATATCACCCACCTACGGAGTTCCAATCAGTACAGTTCATGGAAGTTCTCTTCCCCAGCCGAGTTTATTCCTCCAAAACTATAAAACCCCCTGCAGATTTATGCTCTTCAGCAGAGTTTATTTCCTCAGCAAGAGTGTTCCCTCCATTTAGTATTTATCTGTCAACATGGTTTATTTCCCCAACATGATTTATTTCCCCAACTGATCGCAGTATCCCCAGCTTGAGTATATTCCTTAGATGGCTACGAATTATCGGAAAAATTCCTCTCCCCAGAGAGTTGCTACGAAACCTGGAACTGGATCAGATATCAGTCAACTTTACCCTCCTAGACGAGTCAGAAGGTTATCTATCTCTTTTATCCCCAGTTAGGGTATATAAGAATTAAACTCCCCAGATGAGTCGGAAGGTTGTCTATCTCTTTTATCCCCAGTCAGGGTATATAAGAATTAAACTCCCTAGTAGAGCGATGAACGACTAATGTTCCTAAACTCTTCTCCCCAAACAGAAGTCAACACTTCTCAGCGGAATTTTCTCAAATAGTAAGCAACAATCCCCAACAGAAGTATTCTAGACAAAGTTGAAGATTACACATGTTCTTCATCCCCAACACTAGTTTGGGATTCATCTTTCCCATCAAGATATCATACGGATTTGTTGATACATTTCTAACAACATTTCACATTCATACATCATTTACCAATATCATAGCATATACATACGAAATGCATATACCATAGTGTGATACGGTGGGAGAACTGACTTGAGGATTTGCGTTTGTATTCGCAAATGTTTCGGTTTAGCAAGAGTCGCCACCGACTTTTTATTTTATCTTAAGGAAAGGTTTAAAAAGCACAGGAAAAACCTTTAAGATGTTTTCTTGGGTTCGGGGAGTAGATTATAGAAAGGGAAGGTATTAGCATCCTTTCTATCCATGGTTATCCATGGGCTCTTAGTTACTTTCTTAGATCACTTGCTTTGCATTTTCCATTGTTTGAAATGGTGCTTCGTGTGTGGTTTTGAAAGGTGCTTTGAAAAAGAGGCCATCGTTGTGGCAACCTTTGTAATGATTCTTGTTTGAATGTATACAAAGGTGTTTGTCTTTTTGAGAGGTTTTCAATATTTTGAAAGTTGTTTTGAAATTGTGTTGTGGAGTGTGTTTTGAAAAATAGCAAGGATGTTTTGCAAGATTTTTGATCAAGTAACTAAGAGTTGTCTACCCTATTTTACTCAAAGATCTTTCTTATGTTTTTAACACTTTAACAGTGTTGTTTCACCATTGCATTTGGTGAACAACCTTGTGTTAGGATGTAAACGGGACAGGCGCGGGTCATCGTATAGACCATGATAGCAATGTTGCAAAGTATCTTAGTATTTCTTTTGAGGGACTAAGATCATTTTTGTAAGGCAACTTTCGAAAGCGTCATCGAGGGACTATGATCTTTTGATTTTGTTTGTTTTACCAAGATACTTTGCATGCGTAACATGGCCCATTTTTTGAAGGCAACAAGTGGATGTAACCCTAGGGGTGTTAGTGTGCAAGTGTGTTTTATTGCATACAAGAGTTTATCTTTGAATTAGGATTTTCTATTTCATTGATTTTATCTTGCCATACACATCCTAATTACTAGCAATAAAAAGCGGAAATATAAAATCCTACGCTATTACAACAATTAGGGAGTGGGGATACACATTTGTACATGGGGTGGTTCAACGAGAAAAATAGACAAAAAAGAAAATAGCAAAAAACAAGATAGAGAGAAAGATAGAGGGAGCCAGCGCGCTGCTAAGAGGTCACAAAAGTTCTGACTCAGGCCCGCTGCCAGATGATCAACCTTTTGGTTAAACTGTATGAGTCAGAACTTCTGACTCTGGCACCTGCAAAACAGAAACCTATTAGTGGGAAGATCAGAAGTTCTGACCCCCCTGCGCTGCAAGACAAAAGTTTGTTAGTGGGGAAATCAGAAGTTCTGATCCTGCTGGAAATACAATAATTCTCAGAAGTTCTGATATTATTGACAGCAAAACAGGCTTCAGGTGTGCTAACGTCAAAGTCAGCACTTGGCTTTTCCCTGTGCTAATCAGAACATATGCAATTTTGTTATTATTCCACAAAATAGAAAACATGTTTGGAATAGCTCCAGCAAATGTCAAAGTGTTTCAGAGGACAGAACCAACAAGGTCACAGGCAGGTCCTACGCTGGCTCAAAACATTCTGAGGTATGAAAATCCTCAGAACACAAACAACAACAACATGATATTTACATTATGTTTATTTGAGCATGCAAAGCTGATGATGCTTAGCAGCGTGATGGAGGTCAGCAGGTGCTTACCTGGATGTTGGAAAAGTTTGTGGATGAGACCTAGCTTTTGGCTCTGATGGTGTTCTGGACAGGTTCTCTTTTGAAAAGGGTAGATGAAGGTGTATGCGTATATATGGTCAGAAGTTGAAAAAGGTGTTCTCTAGTCACAAAGAAAACTAGGTATTTGATGAAGTTTGAAGGTAAGAACTTCAAAGTTATGAAACATTGGAGATTTTGGCAGAGTTTCACAACACTTTCTTGCTAAAGATTTCTGTTTCTCTTCTAGCAATTTTTCTGTTTTTTGGACGCCTGTTTTCAGTGGAGAATGGTTCTCTATTTATAGGCAAAGCTCTTGTGGATTTCTTGAACATTAAAGGCGCCAACAGAGGTTGAATTGTTCTTTGAAAGAAATTCCTGGGAAGTTGTGATAACAGATAGCCTTTCAGCCTAGGCTGGAACAGCATGCGTGGATTGGAGAGAAGTGACCTCTTATGTGGACGGTGGCGCGTAGACCCATGCCAGAACCTGCATAAAGGCGTTTACCAAGCGACACGTGAAGGGACTACTTGGATGAATGTTCAGGAGTGGTTGGGAGCATTAATAAGCATTAAATAGTGATAAGACTTATCAACACCAATATTCTGGTAGTAGAAACATAACTTTGAACCAGCAGTTCTGTTTTACCAAGAACAACGTAAACCATGCTCTGGTCTTGGCCTCCTGTTGTCTTAGCAAATTCTGGGGATTCTCCTGATTTTCTGACTCGTTCCTTGGATTTGCTTATGGAAATCCTGGGCTTAGAGATTCTGTATCAGTGTAACACCCACTCTTCTGACCTTTTCATCTTCTGATTTCAGCGTGTTCTGGAGGAGCCTTCAGACTTCCTTGTTTCCTTTGCATTCCTTTAGCAAACTATGGCTGAATTTGCGTAACTGCTGAAAGAGTCATGCTCTGTCTGAGGCTTACATGATGAACCACGTTTGCAACTTCTGACTGAGTTGATGTAGCTGCTGAAGAGCCAACTTCTGACTGTGTTGAGCCAAGCTTGCAACTTCTGACCGCTTCTGTCTGGAGTTTGGTCCAGAAGTTCTGAAGCGCTAATTTCTTCTTAAACACTCATTTTTAGAGAAAAATTCCAAATGCTTAGAATTTAATTTTTCTCAAGATAAAGCGTTTCCTTTAGAGCTTGTGTGATCATTTTGCTCTTGTCAATGGTTTGCTTGGGCAAAAGTGGACAATTCAGGACTCGGATTTGTTTCATAGGGACTCTGTGAATCCAAGATGATTTCTGGAAGAAAGAGAGGGCAAATTTTGGGGTACAACAGTTGCCCCTGTTCAATCTTCTTGCACCTGAAGAGTTAGATTGGCAGGCTTACCTTTCGCGTCTCGAAGGTAAAAGGAGATTGGACACTAGAGTGCCCTTAAATTTGCACTCGTCAAAACAATGGATGCGGGAATGGGCTTAGAGATGCCATTTGGAGATGGGCTTAAAGATGCCATCCGGAGGGGTGACAGAATCTTGTCAGGGATGGGCTTAAAGATGCCATCTGGAATGTTCGTTGAACTGCAATGTGACTGGTCAGAAGAAGGAGGATTAAAATGGTATATGTGTCTGGAATGCATTTGAACTGTATCTGGAGACTGAGTTTGTATGAGCAAAATAATGGCCTCCGTGTCTGAGGCGTATCTGAGCTGTAACTGTGCTTGAAGGTAGAATGAATATCAGAATGATTGCCGTGTCTGGAGTGTATCTGTATTGTATCCAGGTAACAGAGAAATATCTGTATGGAGTAACTGTGTGCTGGGGACAAATTCTGAATGAGTGACAGAATGGCAACCGTGTCTGGAGCGTATCTGGACTGTATCTGAAGTTGAGATTTTGTATGATTTAGCAGAATGACTTCCGTGTCTGGAGTGTATCTGAAACTGTAACTTGGATCTGAATGAATGACAGAATGACTTCCATGGCAAACGCACTGGGGAGAATCAAGCTGCTGTGGTAAGGGTCAGGATGGTATCCGTGCTTGGAAT
Organism: Vicia faba; assembly: GCA_948472305.1. Lineage (NCBI taxonomy): Eukaryota > Viridiplantae > Streptophyta > Magnoliopsida > Fabales > Fabaceae > Vicia > Vicia faba. The sequence goes on along the minus strand of OX451741.1, from coordinate 770,550,309 downwards.
GCATTGAACCTTGAGGTGGATAAGTGAATCTGAATGAGAGATAGAATGACTACCGTGTCTAGAGCGTATCTAGTCTGTATCTGATTGCTGTAGTCTGAATGAGTAGTAGAATGACCGCCGTGTCTGGGGTGTATCTGTACTGTATCTGAATTGAAATTCTGAATGAGTAATAGAACGACCGCCATGTCTGGGGTGTATCCATACTATATCTGAATAATTGTTAATGATAGCCTTTTAATCTTATCCTGAAAAGGATGAAATGTTAGCTATAACATAAAGTTATGTTGCATGATATGTGCGATGCAATATATATGTTATATCAATGTTTATGATATGAATGTAAATGAATGCGCATGTAAGCTGAAGAGTTGTCTTGCTGAGGATAGATGAATCCTGGATGACTGGAGATAAAAGAATTTTGACTGTTGCCAGGGAAAGTGAATCCTTGACTGCTGCATGGGATTGCAAGAATTTTGATCGCTGAGGATGAGACATCCTTGTTGACTATTACGGGAGAATCAGGAGCTTGGGTTGTATACCAATCCGCTGGGGATTTCTGTCCTGAGGAGATCTTTACTGGGGAATATCTGAATATCCTGTGAGGAACTGAGAATGAGAGTCTTCACTCTGCTTGGGGAATGCAAGATCTTCAATTGTTGAGGGATCTTAGGACTACTGCGGGGAATGAGAATTTCTGATGATCTCTACTGGGGAGTTCAGACCCTGGTAGACTTATGCTGGAGAAATAAGACTGAGAATCTTCAGTCGGGTGGGACGTATCTCTGTGGGGAGAAGGTTCACTAGTTTAGTTCCGCTGGGGATTGATAGTTGGAATGTTTAGCTCCACTGGGGATACTGAAATTCTGAGGGGAATTGAGTTCTGGAAGGCCCTCCGGCTGGGGAGATCAGTTTTGAGAAAGCTCTTGTTCTTCTGAGGATCCTAAATTTTAACTCCATTTGGGGAAATGGAAGGCTCTCCGGCTGGGGAATTTGGAGTTCAACTCTGCTGAGGATTCCTTCTGAAAGGGCATCAAGATATCTATCTGTACCTTCAACCTATCAGTAATCATCTTTCTTGATTTGTAAGGAAAATGATTATGTTCAAATGCATATGCCTATTTAACAAAACTTTGGACGTTTCTCAAAATAAGTGCAATAAGAAAAGGAAGACAAGGCAAATTTCTGTATTTGGAAAAGTATTCGTATTAACTTTCTATGAGTATATTTGTACAAAGGGGACAGTCATCCTAGTAAGAGGATGTCGTCATAAAAATTGAAAAATTTATACAAAAGAAAGATGGCCATGTGAAACAATTCCATGGGATCCCCATTCTGCTATAGCCTCCACAACTCTGAATATCTGTCCATTCAATGCTTCGTCCGCCGATGACTGGATTGATCAGAAGCTTGGAGCTGGTTGATGAAGAGATTGTTCTTAAAGTGATCCGACGAGACATAGTCATACACTTTAATTCCCTAACTTTTGCCTGGATCGCCCTTTCGGGTTTTCGATCCACCGGGAAACCCCTTTTTGCCCAAGCCGCCCTTTCGGGTTTTCGACTTGCCGGGTGTACAGATTTTTTTGTTTTATCCCTAATTTTTGCCTGAACCGCCCTTTTGGGTTTTCGATCCACCGGGATGCCCATTTTTGCCCAAGCCGCCCTTTCGGATTTTCGACTTGTCGGGTTATTTTATGCGTAGTATCTTTTGACTATGTCTGTGTTCGTAGGGTGTGGCAAATTGTCGCCGTCCATGGTGGTCAGAATCATTGCACCACCAGAAAATATGCTCTTGATCACAAATGGTCCTTCGTAAGTAGGAGTCCACTTTCCCCTGGGATCACTTTGTGGCAAGATAATTCGCTTGATTACGAGATCTCCGACTTGGTATACTTGACGTATGACTTTCTTGTTGAAAGCCTTGATCATTCGTTTTTGATACGTCTGACCATGGCAAACAGCAGTGAGTCGCTTCTCGTCGATCAAATTGAGTTGATCGAGTCGGGTCTGAATCCAATCGTCTTCATTTAAACCCGCGTCCTTCATAATCCTTAAGGAAGGGATCTGAACTTCCATGGGTAGGACAACTTCCATGCCATATACCAAAGAAAATGGGGTTGCCCCGGTTGAAGTACGTGCCGTGGTACGGTATCCGTGTAGAGCAAACGGTAGCATCTCATGCCAGTCTTTGTAAGTGACTGTCATTTTCTGAATGATCTTCTTAATGTTTTTGTTCGCAGCTTCAACAACACCATTCATCTTCGGCCGATAGGGAGATGAATTATGATGATAAATCTTGAACTGTTCGCACAATGCGGTGATCATAGTATTGTTCAGATTTGTACCGTTGTCTGTGATGATCCTGTCGGGAACACCATACCGGCATATAAGGTTCTGCTTGATGAAGCGGGCAACCACATTTTTAGTAACAGAGGCGAAGGAAGCTGCTTCGACCCATTTGGTGAAATAATCAATAGCAACCAGGATGAAGCGATGTCCATTGGATGCCGTGGGCTTGATCTCTCCAATCATGTGAATGCCCCACATTGCAAACGGCCAAGGAGCCGTCAGAACGTTGAGAGGAACAAGAGGAATATGAATCTTGTCAGCGTAGATTTGGCATTTATGGCAGGTACGGGAGTGTTGATAGCAATCCACTTCCATGGTAAACCAATAATAGCCTGCCCTTAGAATCTTCTTAGCCATCGTATGCCCGCTCAAGTGGGTGCCAAATGTACCGCTGTGTATCTCAGTCATGATTAACTCTGCTTCAGCTTTATCCACACATTGGAGTAAAACACAATCATGGCTGCGTTTATAGAGGATGCCGTTGCTCAGGAAGAACTTGGCAGCAAATTTCCTTAGGAACTTTTTGTCATTTACGGAAGCTCCTTCGGGATATTCTCTAGTCTGGAGATACCTTTTGATTTCGTGAAACAAGGGTTGTTCCACTGCTTCTTCGGTATTAATCTCATGACAATGCGCAGGTTCATCCATTCGCTCGATGATGATTTGGGGAGTCTCGCGATCCCAGTTGAGTTTGAACATGGAAGACATTGTGGCCAGAGCATCTGCTAGCTGATTCTCTTCTCGCGGGAAATGCTCGAAGGTGATTTGCTCGAAATGAGGCAACAATGTTAGGACATGTTCTTTGTATGGGATAAGATTAGGATGTTTGGTATCCCACTCTCCTTTGATTTGACGGATAACCAAAGCCGAGTCCCCAAATACAATCAAAGATTTGATCCCCAAGTCTATAGCAGCCTTGAGACCAAAGATGCAAGCTTCATATTCAGCCATGTTGTTGGTACAACTGAAGCAAAGTCGGGCCGTGAAAGGCGTGTGACAACCTTCTGGGGAAATGAGTACCGCACCGACACCGTTTCCAAGTGCATTTGAAGCACCATCAAAGTACAGGGTCCTTCGGGATCCTTTTTCAGGTCCGTCATACGGTCCGTTACCTTCAATGTTGTCTAAGTTCATGATGTCCTCGTATGGGAAGTCAAATCTCATGGGTTGATAATCTTTGATAGCTTGATGAGCTAGATGGTCAGCTAGTACACTCCCTTTTATAGCTTTTTGGGTGGTGTACTGGATGTCATACTCAGTCAAGATCATTTTCCATCTAGCTATTCTTCCAGATAAAGCAGGCTTCTCGAAGATATACTTGATAGGATCCATTTTGGAAATCAGCAAGGTGGTATGAGTCAACATATACTGCCTTAGTCGGCGAGCAGCCCATACCAAAGCGCATCAAGTTTTCTCGAGCAGTGAGTAGCGAGTTTCACAGTCGGTAAACTTTTTGCTAAGGTAATAAATGGCATGCTCTTTTCGACCAGACTCGTCATGCTGGCCCAATACGCACCCATTGAGTTATCCAACACGGTCAGATACATGATCAACGGTGTTCCCTCGACGGGTGGCATCAGAATAGGAGGTTCTAGCAAATACTCCTTGATCTTATCAAAAGCAGCTTGGCAATCGTCATTCCATTCGACTACCTGATCTTTCTTTAATAGTTTGAAAATTGGCTCATAGGTAGACGTCAGATGAGAGATGAATCTGGCAATATAGTTTAAGCGCCCCAAGAACCCTCTAACCTCCTTTTCAGTATGGGGAGCAGGCATTTCTTGTATAGCTTTTACTTTTGCTGGATCGACCTCAATGCCTTTGTTGCTGATAATAAATCCTAGAAGTTTACCAGACCTAACTCCAAAGGTACACTTACTTGGATTCAGCCTGAGTTTGTATTCTTTCAACCTGGCAAACAGCTTCTGCAAATGCTCAAGGTGTTCCTCCTCTGTTTGTGAACGAGCTATCATGTCGTCTACGTAAACTTCGATCTCATGATGTATCATATCATGAAATAAAGCTACCATGGCGCGCTGATAAGTTGCCCCTGCATTCTTTAGTCCGAACGGCATCACCTTGTAGCAGAAGGTACCCTATTGTGTAACAAAGGTTGTTTTCTCCATGTCCTCGGGGGCCATTTTGATCTGATTGTAACCTGAGAATCCATCCATGAAGGAAAACACCTTGTGCTGAGCTGTGTTGTCGATCAAAACATCGATATGCGGTAGTGGAAAATCATCTTTAGGGCTGGCCCTATTCAAATCCCGGTAGTCCACACACATTCTGACCTTGCCATCTTTTTTAGGTACTGGCACAATGTTAGCAACCCATTGTGGATAGGATGTAACAGCCAGAAAGCCAGCGTCGAGTTGCTTCATTACTTCTGTTTTAATCTTTTCAGACATGTCGAGCCTCATTCGGCGAACTTTTTGTTTGATCAGTGGACAATCCTCTCTTGTAGGGAGACGGTGAACCACTATATCTGTGTCTAAACCCGACATGTCTTCATAAGACCAGGCGAAGATTTTGATGTATTCATTTAACAGCTGTATCAAGCGCTCCTTGACACTTGGTTCCAGATTGGCACCCACTTGTATTTCCTTCTTGTCTTCCTCTGTTCCTAAGTTGACTGTTTCCAACAACTCTTCATGAGGTAAGATGACCCTCTCTTCTTGTTGTAGAAGTCTGGCTAGCTCTCCCGGTACTTCGCAACCTTCGTCATCTTCATACTCAGCCTGATTGACCAGATCTTCAGAGTTATTGAAGGACATAGCAGAATAGTCACCCATAGAATCCAGAGTGGATGGGTACCTGCATTTGTGAGTGTGGGTGTGTGTAAGGGATAGCCATCCTTAAACAAAAATGCAAAAGGAAAGAAAAATGAACATAGCAGTTTATCAATGAAAAACGTCCAATGAATCATTAAACATGGCATATGAATATGAAGATAATCAAAACCCTTACAAATGGACCTAAATGCCCCGGGAAAGGCATGACGTGAAAAAGTAGCGTGCAGATTGTTCAAAAGTAATTATTACAGACCACAGGAAATGTTTGACAAATGATTACTGATTAATAAAAGTAATGGGGACAAAGTCCTTTGCCTCCCAGTTTCGCAGTCCTCCTTCGATGGTTGGGAAGATCCAATCTTCAATGTTGGCCTCTTCGTCTTCACCTTCCAAAGCATTGATTCCAAAAGGAGAAATCTTGATGGGTCTTCTTTCAACCTTTAAGTGGCGCATAGCTTTCTGCCCTGCAGTAGTGAATCCTAAACCAAATTTGTCTGTTTTGTGAGGAATATCAGGCAACTGCCCCCATGTTGAGTTCTTCCCTTCCTTCATCGCAGCCTTTGCGTCTTTTAGAGATGCCATCCTGGCCATCTGCTTTGGTACCTCAGCTACCGTTTTTGCTACTGCCACCTTAGGAGAGACTTCCTCAAAGTGCTGGAATGGCGTTTCAATGAATTCACCCTCCACCTCTACATACCGAAAGGAGTTCAGGTGGATGATCACATATTCTTCTTCACCTGCACGGTTATGATTTTTCCTTTGACAGGGTATTTCAACATTTGATGTAGGGAGGAAGTGACTGCCCCCGCATCATGTATCCAAGGCCTCCCTATCAAGCAAGAGTATGACGGACGGATGTCCATCACATAGAAGGTTGAGGGGAACACTTCCATGCCTACCTTAATGGGAATGTCAACCTCCCCATGTACCATTCTCTTCGACCCGTCAAACGCTCTTACGATGATATTACTTGGTCTTAGCTCCAAGCCTTCACAGTCCAATTGGTCGAGAGCCTTCTTAGGCAGCACGTTCAGAGAAGAACCAGTGTCGACCAAAACATGGGCCAGAGTAGTTCCTTGACATTCTACTGACATATGAAAAGCGTCATTGTGCTTTCTTCCTTTTGGGGTCAGGTCAGCATCAGAGAAACCTAGGTCGTTGTCTGCAGTAAGACTGGCTACACCGTCTTGGAATTGGTCAGCAGAGGTTTCCTGGGGCACATGGGTTGTCTTCAGAAATTTTATCAATGCCTTGGCGTGCGCCTCTGAACAAAGCAGTAATGCTAACATGGAGATCTTCGAGGGGGTTTGCCCCAGTTGCTCTACCACGTCATAATCACTCTTCTTAATTATCTTCAGAATCTCCTCCATCTCTTTCTTAGAGGTTTCAGGGATGATCAAAGGTTGAGCCCTCGTCCTGACGAGCTCATCTTGGATCCCTTTCCCCTTATCAGCAGAAGTAGGAGGGACAACAACAGGAATAACAGCTTCTTCAATCAACGGAGTTCTTGCGGAAGGTTTTATCAGTGTAGGAATAACTTTGGCAGCAGCTGAGGGTCCAAAGATTGCCTTTGGGGGGGGAAATCTCTGGAGAAAATATTCTCCCACTTCTGGTGATCTTGCTTGTACCGGCAATGTTTCCAATGCTGGCATCTTCTTCATCAGAGCTTTCTTTGGTTATCTCAACTTGTTTAACACCATGGTAGTATATTTCTCCACCGTAATTCCATGGTATTGACTTGTCAGAACTGTAGGGGACATGCCCAGGCATGGTTATTTTCAAGGGAACAATCTTTGTAGAGGATGTAATCTTAACAGGCTTTTTGACGGCCTTGGAAAGATTGGTGGAAATGGTGATTATTGAAACATCTTCGATGGGGGTTGGGATAGTAGGAATCTTTTCAAACAAAATTTGTTGACTGTCCATCAGGCCTTGGATGCCTTTCCTCAGCAATGGACAGTTGATTGGTAGAGAGCAACAACAGTGGCAATATTCTTTACATCCTGGGAATATCCCAGCTTTCAACAGATTTAACTTGATTGTTAACAGCGGAGTCATCAGGTCATCAACATTAGAAACATATAGATCTTCTTCAATAGCATGGACATTTCGACCATGCTTCAGCATTGGAGCGGATATCACGTTTGGCTTTTCTGGAGCATCGAATTCAACCTCTTTTGCATCTATCAAGTCTTGAATTTTATTTTTTAGCGCCCAACAATTGTTGGTGTCATGCCCGGCGCTATCAGAATGGTAGGCACACTTAGCATTCAGATTGTAAGCTGGTGAGGTTGTATTCACATTTTTCGGCGCTTCTTTGATATTTGTGAGATTCATATTCAACAAGTGTGGAAGAACTTGTGCGGGAATCATATTGATGCGGGTGAACTTCCGTTGTGGTTGTTCTCCCCATTGCTGTTTAGGTCTGGGCTGATTGTTGCGAGGCTGATCATTTGATGAATTTTGGATCATCACGGCCCCCACAGTCGGCCGGTGCTCAGTTCTTCCCACTCCTCTCTGAGAGTACACAACAGCCGTTTCCTTCTTCGCCGGAAATGATTTCTTGACAGTTGTAGATGCAGAGGAATCCTTTTGAATCTTCCCATTCTTTATACCGGCTTCCACCCGTTCGCCAGTCAGAATTAATTCAGTAAACCCTACGGAAGAGCTCCCGATCAAGTGGTTGAAGAACGGGCCAGATAGGGTTCCCAGGAACATGTCAAATAGTTCTCTATCAGAAAGAGGTGGCTGTAATCTTCTGGCTAAGTCGTGCCATTTCTGAGCATATTCCTTGAATCCCTCACCTGAGGCCATCCCCATACTCTGTAGCTGAGTACGGGTTGGTTCCAAGTCAGAGTTATATTGATATTGGCGATAAAAGGCAGCTGCCAAATCTTCCCAACTATGTATCTCTGACCTCTCGAGCTTGTAGAACCAGTCTAGCTGAGTACCAGACAGGCTATCCTGAAAGAAGTGTACCCAAAGATTTCTGTCGGATGTATGGGGTTGAATTTTTCGGACGTACGACCTTAGGTGCATCTTCGGGCAAGACAGCCCATCATACCTTGCAAAAATTGGCACTTTAAACTTCGGAGGGATCACAATTCCAGCAACTAATCCCAAATCTTCGAAATCCAACCCGGGAACCCTTTGCAGCTCCATAGCTGCCAGCCTATCCTCTAGGTTTTTGTACTTGTCGTTTGCGGGCGGGTATTGTTGCTCAGAGTAGTCTTCGTCTTCTTCAGCCTCTTCCTCTTCAACTTCAGATTCAGAAGGTACCGCCGCCCCTTTTCCTTTACTGGTTTCCTCTTCAGATGCGGAGGGAAATTCAGGAACTCTTCTGGCTTCACCTTCAAACCTTCTCCCTAGGGTAGCTACCCCCACTCTTTTCTTCTTCTTTTTCACTTTCTCTTGCTCTTTGTTCCCAAGCAGTGCTTTTAGATCCTCCTGACCCTTTGCCAAGGTCATTAGGAGATGTTGAAACTGTAGGTTTTGAGCCTGTAGATCTTTGACCGTCTGTTCGAGATCCATCTTACTGAAATAAACAGCAGAAAGATAAGGAAACCTGGTGTGAAGACCTGCTTATGCATATGATGAATGATATGTTTATTCATGTAATGCATTCAAGGATTTAGAAATTCAAAATTGTTGCAGACAAAAAGAACACACGTCATATTAATAAGAAGAAATTTTGTTAGTACATAAATGCCCCATGGGCCAAATATTACAAAAAACTTCTCAAGGTAAAAAGACGTTGCGCATCCTCTTTGGTGCGATGTAGGTGTTGAGGGTCTCTTACTCATGGAGTCGGCGGGTAAGCTCTAAAACCTTCTTCTCGCTAGCATAGAAGCTAGCTTCAAAAGTATTTCGCTCCTCCTTGAGTTGGATCCAACTCTTCTGCATCTCCTCCCATGATGTTGGCATGTCAGGATATAGGATGGTGTAGGGAACCTCTCCTTCCTTAACGAGCTCTTTAATCAAAGGGAGAACATGAGGGTAAGGCATCATGAGACTCCGGGCTCGGGTTCGTACCCACTTGAGATAAGGCTCAAGAGGGATGGAGTTCTTGTGCCCCAGTGTCTTGCTATCTACCTTGTTAGGTATCCTCCAAGCTCTGATGAATCTTTGGCGAAGTCCTTGCGCATCGTTGTCGAAGTCAAAAACCAGGTCAGGAATCAGCATGTCATGAGGGCCATCCCTCCGTGCATATCCAAATTGTCTCAAAGCTAGACAAGGGTTGTAGGTAATGCCTCCTCTAATTCCAAGTAATGGAACATTAGGTAACTCTCCACAACGATCAATGATGATGACATTTTCTCTGGACTGAGAACACCAATGTACATCAGAGTGTGTGAGGGTCATCAATCATTGTGCCCACCTTAAGCCTTGGTCATTCTTCAAAACAGACTGTGGAAGGTGCGAAATAAACCACCTTGCAAGGAGGGGAGTACAGCACATGAGAACACCCCTCTTTCTCATTGTCCGTGTGTAAAATTAGTGGAGGATGTCCCCAAGCAATGTTGGTATGGGATTCTTGGATAAGAAGATCTTGACGGTGTTGACATCTATAAGCTGGTCAGGATTTGGGAACAAGACCAACCCATAAATGAGGAGTGCCACAATTTCTTCAAAGGCTTGTAGATCCAATGAATTCCAACACTCTTGTGCCTTCTCAAACAAGAATTTTGCCAAGAAGCCTTTGACACCGCTTCTAGTTTCCCAATGCCCTTTGATGTCTGACGGTTGCAAGTGTAGTGCTTGAGCAACATCTTTAGGCTTTGGTTCTTTTTCCGTACCGTTGTAGGGTAGTTGATTAAGAATAGGAATTCTCAGGAGTTGAGAAAATTCCTCCAAAGTGGGCACCAATTGGTAGTCGGGGAATGTGAAACAGTGGTGAAGGGGGTCAAAGAACTGGAACAACACTTTCACCATGTCTTCTTCAATGCTGGTGTTGACTAGGCTGAGCAGTCTACCATGTCTTTCACTGAAGGGAGAGTTTTCTGGAATTCTTGATGTGAGCTCCTTGAGTTGATGAGGGATTCTCACAAGGTTGACTTGGATAGTTTTCCTGCGAAGAATTTCCATGACCTACAAAACAAGAACAAAGATGAAGATCCAAATCCTTGAAATGGTTAGTGGATGCATATGATGCTTTATGATGTTCATGATGTATGCACAAACATATGTACAAGTAATTCACACAAAACCCTAGTTTTAGGCTTGCATGGGTTTCATAGGTAAGTACCCTCTTGAGTGTAGTTGGCTTAAAAACCTGTCCTATTAATAGTAACCGGGTTCTAAGGAGCTCAATATCATTGGATTGTTTTCCATGTTCATTGTTTTGGTTTAGCCACTTAACTAGCGACCAAAATATTCCAAGAAAACAACCCTCAATGAGTGTAGTATCGAGTATCTACCAACTTCGGACTGCAACAAAGCCGGTCATCTCACTACCCCTAATAAAAGGCCAAGATGGTCAAGTAAGGTTCTAGGTCATTAGTGCTTAGTAACATCACTCAGCGGCCCCGTACTCTCCTTGATTGAACTCAAGGGTTACCGGTACTCACAAATATGTTGCACTAATATAACTATTGCTTCAACCGTGTCGGTATACCCCGCACAGTTTCCACAATGTATTGCTATCTAGGAATGTTTCCCCCAAATCCGGGTGTAGGATTTCAAGCCCAAACAAGAGGACCAAGATGTAAAGCAATCAAAGCAAACAATTAGTCATGCAAGAGGGTGATCTAAGCCCTAAGGTTACTCCACTTTCAAATATTTTCCCCAGCAGAGTCGCCAGTTCTGTGATACGGTGGGAGAACTGACTTGAGGATTTGCGTTTGTATTCGCAAATGTTTCGGTTTAGCAAGACTCGCCACCGACTTTTTATTTTATCCTAAGGAAAGGTTTAAAAAGCACAGGAAAAACCTTTGAGATGTTTTCTTGGGTTCGGGGAGTAGATTATAGAAAGGGAAGGTATTAGCACCCTTTCTATCCATGGTTATCCATGGGCTCTTAGTTACTTGCTTAGATCACTTGCTTTGCATTTTCCATTGTTTGAAATGGTGCTTCGTGTGTGGTTTTGAAAGGTGCTTTGAAAAAGAGGCCATCGTTGTGGCAACCTTTCTAATGATTCTTGTTTGAATGTATACAAAGGTGTTTGTCTTTTTGAGAGGTTTTCAATATTTTGAAAGTTGTTTTAAAATTGTGTTGTGGAGTGTGTTTTGAAAAATAGCAAGGATGTTTTGCAAGATTTTTGATCAAGTAACTAAGAGTTGTCTACCCTATTTTACTCAAAGATCTTTCTTATGTTTTTAACCCTTTTAACAGTGTTGTTTCACCATTGCATTTGGTGAACAACCTTGTGTTAGGATGTAAACGGGACAGGCGTGGGTCATCGTATAAACCATGATAGCAATGTTGCAAAGTATCTTAGTATTTCTTTTGAGGGACTAAGATCATTTTTGTAAGGCAACTTTCGAAAGCGTCATCGAGGGACTATGATCTTTTGATTTTGTTTGTTTTACCAAGATACTTTGCATGCGTAACATGGCCTATTTTTTGAAGGCAACAAGTGGATGTAACCCTAGGGGTGTTAGTGTGCAAGTGTGTTTTATTTCATACAAGAGTTTATCTTTGAATTAGGATTTTCTATTTCATTGATTTTATCTTGCCATACACATCCTAATTACTAGCAATAAAAAGCGGAAATATAAAATCCTACGCTATTACAACAATTAGGGAGTGGGGATACACATTTGTACATGGGGTGGTTCAACGAGAAAAATAGACAAAAAAGAAAATAGCAAAAAACAAGATAGAGAGAAAGAGAGAGGGAGCCAGCACGCTGCTAAAAGGTCATCAGAAGTTCTAACTCAGGCCCGCTGCCAGATGATCAACCTTTTGGTTAAACTGTATGAGTCAGAACTTCTGACTCTGGCACCTGCAAAACAGAAACCTGTTAGTGGGAAGATCAGAAGTTCTGACCCCCCTGCACTGCAAGACAAAAGTTTGTTAGTGGGGAAATCAGAAGTTCTGATCCTGCTGGAAATACAATAATTATCAGAAGTTCTGATATTATTGACAGCAAAACAAGCTTCAGGTGTGCTAACGTCAAAGTCAGCACTTGGCTTCTCCCTGTGCTAATCAGAACATCTGCAATTTTTTTTTATTCCACAAAACAGAAAACATGTTTGGAATAGCTCCAGCAAATGTCAAAGTGTTTCAGAGGACAGAACCAACAAGGTCACAGGCAGGTCCTACGCTGGCTCAAAATGTTATGTGGTATGAAAATCCTCAGAACACAAACAGCAACAACATAATATTTACATTATGTTTATTTGAGCATGCAAAGCTGATGATGCTTAGCAGCGTGATGGAGGTCAGCAGGTGCTTACCTGGCTGTTGGAAAAGTTTGTGGATGAGAGCTAGCTTTTGGCTCTGATGGTGTTCTGGACAGGTTCTCTTTTGAAAAGGGTAGATGAAGGTGTATGCGTATATATGGTCAGAAGTTGAAAAGGGTGTTCTCTAGTCACAAAGAAAACTGGGTATTTGATGAAGTTTGAAGGTAAGAACCTCAAAGTTATGAAACACTGGAGATTTTGGCAGAGTTTCACAGCACTTTCTTGCTAAAGATTTCTGTTTCTCTTCTAGCAATTTTTCTGTTTTTTGGACGCCTCTTTTCAGTGGACAATGTTTCTCTATTTATAGGCAAAGCTCTTGTGGATTTCTTGAACATTAAAGGCGCCAACAGAGGTTGAATTGTTCTTTGAAAGAAATTCCTGGGAAGTTATGATAACAGATAGCCTTTCAGCCTAGGCTGGAACAGCAGGCGTGGATTGGAGAGAAGTGACCTCTTAGGTGGACGGTGGCGTGTAGACCCATGCCAGAACCTGCATAAAGGCGTTTACCAAGCCACACGTGAAGGGACTACTTGGATGAATGTTCAAGAGTGGTTGGGAGCATTAATGAGCATTAAATAGTGATAAGACTTATCAACACCAATATTCTGGTAGTAGAAACAAAACTTTGAACTAGCAGTTCTGTTTTACCAAGAACAACGTAAACCATGCTCTGGTCTTGGCCTCCTGTTGTCTTAGCAAATTCTGGGGATTCTCCTGATTTTCTGACACGTTCCTTGGATTTGCATCTGGAAATCCTGGGCTTAGAGATTCTGTATTAGTGTAACACCCACTCTTCTGACCTTTTCATCTTCTGATTTCAGCGTGTTCTGGAGGAGCCTTCAGACTTCCTTGTTTCCTTTGCATTCCTTTAGCAAACTATGGCTGAATTTGCGTAACTGCTGAAAGAGTCATGCTTTGTCTGAGGCTTACATGTTGAACCACGTTTGCAACTTCTGACTGAGTTGATGTAGCTGCTGAAGAGCCAACTTCTGACTGCGTTGAGCCAAGCTTGCAACTTCTGACCGCTTTTGTCTGGAGTTTGGTCCAGAAGTTCTGAAGCGCTAATTTCTTCTTAAACACTCATTTTTAGAGAAAAATTCCAAATGCTTAGAATTTAATTTTTCTCAAGATAAAGCGTTTGTTGTACCCCAAAATTTGCCCTCCTCTTTCTCCACAAGAAATCGCAGTTTCGGGCTTTTCCTGATTTTTCAGACTGGCTCAAGAATTGGTCAAACAAACTTTTCTCATCAGTCCGACAAAATTTAGGGTTTTAAGACAGTTCAAACAGATTGCTTAGGATTGGTTGAATTGGCTCAAAGTTTGATCAGGCAGGCGTTTCTCCAGTGCTAAGTCAAAAATCAGGGTTTTGTGCGCATATTTCTCAAGAAGAGTTAGTTCTATCAATGCTTTTCAAACTGAGGCTGCTGGTTGTTAATTTGCAGTTGTTCGGATTTAATCAATGAAAGGAGGCATGTGGACGTTTTGTTTGATTAATTGTCGTCTGGTTTGATTAACTGTGCATTGCTTTGGATAATTGGAGCGTCGGGTTTGTTATTGATTGATGATAAGACCACAGTGTTTATCAATTGATTATTTATTTTAAGTTAGAATAATTGGAATTTATTTCCATTTTATTATAATTTAAGAATTATAAACAATTAGATAAATATCTGAAGAAGAATTAAAAATGAATGTCAATAAATGGACTTTTTTATTTATCTTTAAATTATTTTTATAATTGTTATTGTTTACAAAGTATTTACAATAATAATGTTACAGTAATTTAAATTGAAATAAAACTATGTTCTAAAATTTCTAAGTCTTCATCTTCTATCCAATGCTCCCTTGTTGCTCATTTATTTTTCATCTGCAAAACAAGAAACAAAAGAAAAGTCAAAGCAGATAAAATAATTAAAGATAGACAGTTAAAAAGATTCATCATTAAAAACAAATGGCCGGAATCAGTTTTGCCCTCTCTGCAAATCACGAGATTTCTCCCAGTTCACAAAGAGGGATGAAATGCTTGCAATGAAACATGAAATGCACAAAGTTATGATTTTGCACAAATTCAAATTTTTAAGCATACTGCATAAATCAAAAGAATTGTCAACCAAGTTTCCAAACAGCATGTACAAGTAAAGGCAAACTGAACTACATTCTCAAACTAAGCCAAAAGCTGTCCAAGGATATCAAAGTATCAACAACTCCAAAAGCTGTCAAGAGAAGGTACATAAAGTATGCAAGAAACATGGAAATATGCACTGGAAAAGGGACAAGTGCAAGCAATATTCAGAATGCATCATCTTCCTAGGCCATTTGTTTTTCAGAAAAGACGAAATTAAAGCAATAAAAATGCTTTCTTTAATCCGGAGAGAGAAAGAGAGAGGAAAGCAGATTACAGTACAGCAGGCTAAAGGCTAAAAAGAGCATGTATCAGAGCTATTCAAAAGGAGGCAGAACATATGCAGCAGAAGTGATCACAAAGAGTGAAAGCCTCAAGCCTTGCAAACCTGTCCACAAATTTGACCAGGAAAATATAGCGCCTCCTGCCCTTAAAAGACAAGAGGGCAAAGACCCTGAGGAGATACAAAAAAAAGTCCATCAAACCTTGAGCATTCAAACATACACGCCTAAGGCCTCCAAACCTGTAACCTCAACTAAAACACCAAAAGCCAAACAGCATAAACCAAAAACCTGTAAACTGTCAAGCTGCCTCAAAACCTCAAATGGCCTGAAACATTCAAAACCAAACCTGCATAAGCCTTTGCTTCAAAAGACCATAAGCCTTAAACCATTTTTAACCCAACCTGTCAAACTGATATACCAAAACAAACAGAACATCAAACTGTCAAGCCTGTAAAAGCCTAAAAACCTGCATTTAATTTGCTTCAGGCAGACTTGAAGCATCAAGCTTCAAGCCCACGCCAAAATCACCAAAACCTTACCTCAAACCATACAAACTGTCAAGCACACTAAGCCTAACCAACAGGCCGCTCTCAGAACATCAATGGTTCATCACTGAGCAAATCAACCACTCGTCCAAAACCAAAAATCATCAAGGCAACTCAACAATTCAGAAGGCAATAGAAGCAAGGCAAAGATACAGAAGAGGAAGAGAAAGTCATACAAAGGGTTTTCAAGCATCATCATCAAACCAACACAATAGCATTCGATACTCAATACCAACAAGCATGTTCAGAAGCAACCAGGGGTAAACGTCAACACCATCAAGCTAGCATACAGAAGCATATAGCAACAAAAGGCAAAAAAAATAAAGATACCAGGAAGAGCAAGTTCACAGCATCACCATCTCCTCGCCGCCTTGGCCGCCCACAATGCCTCCAAGCCACCATCCTCATCTGTCTCCCCCAAAGGTATAAATCCCTTCCTTTTTCCCTTTCACAGAAACAACAACAACACTTAAGATCAGAACACAATGAAAAGTAAAAATGCAAGATGTAAAAAGCTCGAAACCCTAACGCGATAGAGACGGAAATTGATACCTTGTAAGCCACCACTTGAATAAATACATGGAGAAGAGGAGATAGCGATGGCGCTTGACGGCCTTGGACGAAGAGAAAACTCAGTATGCTTTGGCTCAAAGGATGAAGAGGAGGCGAAGAGAACGACGACGGCGCCTGTGTTCAAGCAAACCCTAAAGTCCCAACTGAACACAAAACATGCAACCCTTACAAAACGTGTAAAAACACCCTGGGCCTTGCCCTTTCCTAAATCAACCTAAGCCCAACGAATTGTACGCCTCACCTCCCCATTTTGCTCCTTCAGCTTGTTTTTTTTGTTTGGGCTTAAAACTCTTTTAGCCCATTCAATCTATTCTTTTACCTTTTTTTTAACACTCATAAACTAATACTTTTACTTATCTTTTTATTAATTTAGTTTAAACTAATGAACAATATTTCTTTTTTTTGTCAAATAAAACAATACCTTTTTTTTCAAAATATTATTAATACACCAAAACATTATTTTTTTTTCTTAAAACATTTCTTTTACATAATTAAATTTTGTACATAAAAAGATTAATTAAAATACATTAATTGGTAAATACATAAGAAATACTTTTCTTTAATATAAGATATTAATACATAATACTTTTCTTTTCTTAAAATATTTTGTTTTGCACATAAAGACAAAAATACAAGAATACAAAATTAAATCAAATACTTAATTTTCTCATTAAGATTAAACACTTCTCAACTTGTAAATAAATTACATATACACATACACTTACACATATACAATACACGAATATATTGATGCATATACATTTGCTATTCTTATACATTGCTATACATTATATTTTACATTTGCGCAATTCGATTTGGTTGTAATTATTGGACACTACTCTCCTTAAAGCCTCATCCCCATTTGTAAATTTGTACCCCCACTCCCGGATACTTATTTGTAATAGCGTAGACTTTAAATTCCCGCAATTTACCGCTTTCAAATATACCATGGTTAGACCTAGGGTTTGTATGTAAATAAAACCCAACGCTAGATAACCTAATACAAGACAAATACATGAAAGCAATACACAATCACACTTGCACCCCTAGGGTAATCCCACATGTTGCCTTCCAAAATGGGCCATGCTTGCACGTTGAGTATCTTTGGCAAAACAATTCAAATGATCATAAGTCCCTCGATGACGCTTTCGAAAGTTGCCTAATCAAAAATGATCATAGTCCCTTCAAGCAAAATTGCCAAAGGCACTTGGCATCATTGCATTCATGGTCCATACGATGACCCGCACCTGTCCCGTTAAACATCCTAAACGCAAGATTGTCCACCAAATACAATGGTGGAACAAAATTGTTAAAAAAGGGTTAAGACATGAGAAAAACTTTTGAGTAAACTTAGGGGTAGACAAAACTCTTAGTTACTTGATCAACTTGCAAAAACACCTGCCTACTTTTCAAACCACTCCACAAACACTTTCAAAACAAACTTTCAAAAACATTTGAAACATCTTTTCGAAAAGATACACACCTTCGTATATACTCAAACACGAGTCATTACAACGGTTGCCGAAACGAAGGCATCTATTTCAAAACATTTTCAAAACACAAATACACACACCATTTCAAGCAATCAAAAATCAAGGCAAGTGATCTAAAACCAAGTAACTAAGAGCCCATGGATAACCATGGATGAAAAGGGTTCTAATACCTTCCCTTTTCATAATCTACCCCCTAACCCACGAAACATCTCAAAAGGTTTTTCCTATGCTTTTTAACCTTTCCTTTAGGATAAAATAAAAAGTCGGTGGCGACTCTTGCTCAACCGAACAAGTGCGAAAACAAACGCAAAAACTCAAGTCAGTTCTCCCACCGTATCACAGCGTTGCCTTTAGAGCTTGTGTGATCATTTTGCTCTTGTCAATGGTTTGCTTGGGCAAAAGTGGACAATTCAGGACTCGGATTTGTTTCAGAGGGACTCTGTGAATCCAAGATGATTTCCTGAAGAAAGAGAGGGCAAATTTTGGGGTACAACAGTTGCCCCTGTTCAATCTTCTTGCACCTGAAGAGTTAGATTGGCAGGCTTGCCTTTCGCGTCTCGAAGGTAAAAGGAGATTGGACACTAGAGTGTCCTTAAATTTGCACTTGTCAAAACAATGGATGCGGGAATGGGCTTAGAGATGCCATTTAGAGATGGGCTTAAAGATGCCATCCGGAGGGGTGACAGAATCTTGTCAGGGATGGGCTTAAAGATGCCATCTGGAATGTTCTTTGAACTACAATGTGACTGGTCAGAAGAAGGAGGATCAAAATGGTATATGTGTCTTGAATGCATTTGAACTGTATCTGGAGACTGAGTTTGTATGAGCAAAAGAATGGCCTCCGTGTATGAGGCGTATCTGAGCTGTAACTGTGCTTAAAGGTAGAATGAATATCAGAATGAATGCCGTGTCTGGAGTGTATCTATATTGTATCCAGGTAACAGAGAAATATCTGTATGGAGAAACTGTGTGCTGGGGACAAATTCTGAATGAGTGACAGAATGGTAATCGTGTCTGGAGCGTATATGGACTGTATCTGAAGTTGAGATTTTGTATGAGTTAGCAGAATGACTTCCGTGTCTGGAGTGTATCTGAAACTGTAACTTGGATCTGAATGAATGACAAAATGACTTCCGTGGCGAACGCACTGGGGAGAATCAAGCTGCTGTGGTAAGGGTCAGAATGGTATCCGTGCTTGGAATGCATTGAACCTTGAGGTGGATAAGTGAATCTGAATGAGAGATAGAATGGCTGCCGTGTCTGGAGCGTATCTAGTCTGTATCTGATTGCTGTAGTCTGAATGAGTAGTAGAATGACCGCCGTGTCTGGGGTGTATCTGTACTGTATCTGAATTGAAATTCTGAATGAGTAATAGAACGACCGCCGTGTCTGGGGTGTATCCATACTGTACCTAAATAATTGTTAATGATAGCCTTTTAATCTTATCCTGAAAAGGATGAAATGTTAGCTATAACATAAAGTTATGTTGCATGATATGTGCGATGCAATATATATGTTATATCAATGTTTATGATATGAATGTAAATGAATGCGCATGTAAGCTGAAGAGCTGTCTTGCTGAGGATAGATGAATCCTGGATGACTGGAGATAAACGAATTTTGACTGTTGCCAGGGAAAGTGAATCCTTGACTGTTGCAGGGGATTGCAAGAATTTTGATCGCTGAGGATGAGACATCCTTGTTGACTATTGCGGGAGAATCAGGAGCTTGGGTTGTATACCAATCCGCTGGGGATTCCTGTCCTGAGGAGATCTTTACTGGGGAATATTTGAATATCCTGTGAGGAACTGAGAATGAGAGTCTTCACTCTGCCTGGGGAATGCAAGATCTTCAATTGTTGAGGGATCTTAGGACTACTTCCGGGAATGAGAATTTCTGATGATCTCTACTGGGGAGTTCAGACCCTGGTAGACTTATGCTGGAGAAATAAGACTGAGAATCTTCAGTCGGGTGGGACGTATCTCTGTGGGGAGAAGGTTCACTAGTTTAGTTCCGCTGGGGATTGATAGTTGGAATGTTTAGCTCCACTGGGGATACTGAAATTCTGAGGGGAATTGAGTTCTGGAAGGCCCTCCGGCTGGGGAGATCAGTTTTGAGAAAGCTCTTGTTCTGCTGAGGATCCTAAATTTTAACTCCGTTTGGGGAAATGGAAGGCTCTCCAGCTGGGGAATTTGGAGTTCAACTCTGCTGAGGATTCCTTCTGAAAGGGCATCAAGATATCTATCTGTACCTTCAACCTATCAGTAATCATCTTTCTTGATTTGTAAGGAAAATGATTATGTTCAAATGCATATGCCTATTTAACAAAACTTTGGACGTTTCTCAAAATAAGTGCAATAAGAAAAGGAAGACAAGGCAAATTTCTGTATTTGGAAAAGTATTCGTATTAACTTTCTATGAGTATATTTGTACAAAGGGGACAGTCATCCTAGTAAGAGGACGTCGTCGTAAAAATTGAAAAATTTATACAAAAGAAAGATGGCCATGTGAAACAATTCCATGGGATCCCCATTCTGCTATAGCCTCCACAACTCTGAATATCTGTCCATTCAATGCTTCGTCTGTCGATGACTGGATTGATCAGAAGCTTGGAGCTGGTTGATGAAGAGATTGTTCTTAAAGTGATCCGACGAGACATAGTCATACACTTTAATTCCCTAACTTTTGCCTGGATCTCCCTTTCGGGTTTTCGATCCACCGGGAAACCCCTTTTTGCCCAAGCCGCCCTTTCGGGTTTTCGACTTGCCGGGTGTATAGATTTTTTTGTTTTATCCCTAATTTTTTCCTAAACCGCCCTTTTAGGTTTTCGATCCACCGGGATGCCCATTTTTGCCCAAGCCGCCCTTTCGGGTTTTCGACTTGTCGGGTTATTTTATGCGTAGTATCTTTTGACTATGTCTGTGTTCGTAGGGTGTGGCAAATCGTCGCCGTCCATGGTGGTCAGAATCATTGCACCACCAGAAAATATGCTCTTGATCATAAATGGTCCTTCGTAAGTAGGAGTCCACTTGCCCCTGGGATCACTTTGTGGCAAGATAATCTGCTTGATTACGAGATCTCCGACTTGGTATACTTGACGTCTGACTTTCTTGTTGAAAGCCTTGATCATCCGTTTTTGATACGTCTGACCATGGCAAACAGCAGTGAGTCGCTTCTCGTCGATCAAATTGAATTGATCGAGTCGGGTCTGAATCCAATCGTCTTCATTTAAACCCGCGTCCTTCATAATCCTTAAGGAAGGGATCTGAACTTCCATGGGTAGGACAGCTTCCATGCCATATACCAAAGAAAATGGGGTTGCCCCGGTTGAAGTACGTGCCGTGGTACGGTATCCGTGCAGAGCAAACGGTAGCATCTCATGCCAGTCTTTGTAAGTGACTGTCATTTTCTGAATGATATTCTTAATGTTTTTTTTCGCATCTTCAATAGCACCGTTCATCTTCGGCCGATAGGGAGATGAATTATGATGATAAATCTTGAACTGTTCGCACAATGCGGTGATTATAGTATTGTTCAGATTTGTACCGTTGTCTGTGATGATCCTGTCGGGAACACCATACCGGCATATAAGGTTCTGCTTGATGAAGTGGGCAACCACATTTTTAGTAACAGAGGCGAAGGAAGCTGCTTCGACCCATTTGGTGAAATAATCAATAGCAACCAGGATGAAGCGATGTCCATTGGATGCCGTGGGCTTAATCTCTCCAATCATGTCAATGCTCCACATTGCAAACGGCCAAGGAGCTGTCAGAACATTGAGAGGAACAGGAGGAATATGAATCTTGTCAGCATAGATTTGGCATTTATGGCAGGTACGGGAGTGTTGATAGCAATCAGCTTCCATGGTAGACCAATAATACCCTGCCCTTAGAATCTTCTTAGCCATCGTATGCCCGCTCAAGCGGGTGCCAAATGTACCGCTGTGTATCTCAGTCATGATTAACTCTGCTTCAGCTTTATCCACACATCGGAGTAAAACACAATCATGGCTGCGTTTATAGAGGATGTCGTTGCTCAGGAAGAACTTGGCAGCAAATTTCCTTAGGAACTTTTTGTCATTTACGGAAGCTCCTTCGGGATATTCTCTAGTCTGGAGATACCTTTTAATTTCGTGAAACCAGGGTTGTTCCACTGCTTCTTCGGTATTAATCTCATGACAATGCGCATGTTCATCCATTCGCTCGATGATGATTTGGGGAGTCTCGCGATCTCAGTTGAGTTTGAACATGGAATACATTGTGGCCAGAGCATCTGCTAGCTGATTCTCTTCTCGCGGGAAATGCTCGAAGGTGATTTTCTCGAAATGAGGCAACAATGTTAGGACATGTTCTTTGTATGGGATAAGATTAGGATGTTTGGTATCCCACTCTCCTTTTTTTTAACACTCATAAACTAATACTTTTACTTATCTTTTTATTAATTTAGTTTAAACTAATGAATAATATTTCTTTTTTTTGTCAAATAAAACAATACCTTTTTTTTCAAAATATTATTAATACACCAAAACATTATTTTTTTTCTTAAAACATTTCTTTTACATAATTAAATTTTGTACATAAAAAGATTAATTAAAATACATTAATTGGTAAATACATAAGAAATACTTTTCTTTAATATAAGACATTAATACATAATACTTTTCTTTTCTTAAAATATTTTGTTTTGCACATAAAGACAAAAATACAAGAATACAAAACTAAATCAAATACTTAATTTTCTCATTAAGATTAAACACTTCTCAACTTGTAAATAAATTACATATACACATACACTTACACATATACAATACACGAATACATTGATGCATATACATTTGCTATTCTTATACATTGCTATACATTATATTTTACATTTGCGCAATTCGATTTGGTTGTAATTATTGGACACTACTCTCCTTAAAGTCTCATCCCCATTTGTAAATTTGTACCCTCACTCCCGGATACTTATTTGTAATAGCGTAGACTTTAAATTCCCGCAATTTACCGCTTTCAAATATACCATGGTTAGACCTAGGGTTTGTATGTACATAAAACCCAACGCTAGATAACCTAATACAAGACAAATACATGAAATCAATACACAATCACACTTGCACCCCTAGGGTAATCCTACATGTTGCCTTCCAAAATGGGCCATACTTGCACGTTGAGTATCTTTGGCAAAACAATTCAAATGATCATAAGTCCCTCGATGACGCTTTCGAAAGTTGCCTAATAAAAAATGATCATAGTCCCTTCAAGCAAAATTGTGAAAGACACTTGGCACCATTGCATTCATGGTCCATACGATGACCCGCGCCTGTCCCGTTAAACATCCTAAACGCAAGATTGTCCACCAAATACAATGGTGGAACAAAATTCTTAAAAAAGGGTTAAGACATGAGAAAAACCTTTGAGTAAACTTAGGGGTAGACAAAACTCTTAGTTACTTGATCAACTTGCAAAAACACCTGCCTACTTTTCAAACCACTCCACAAACACTTTCAAAACAAACTTTCAAAAACATTTGAAACATCTTTTCGAAAAGATACACACCTTCGTATATACTCAAACACGAGTCATCACAACGGTTGCCGAAACGAAGGCATCTATTTCAAAACATTTTCAAAACACAAATACACACACCATTTCAAGCAATCAAAAATCAAGGCAAGTGATCTAAAACCAAGTAACTAAGAGCCCATGGATAACCATGGATGAAAAGGGTGCTAATACCTTCCCTTTTCATAATCTACCCCCCGAACCCACGAAACATCTCAAAAGGTTTTTCTTGTGCTTTTTAACCTTTCCTTTAGGATAAAATAAAAAGTTGGTGGCGACTCTTGCTCAACCGAACAAGTGCGAAAACAAACGTAAAAACTCAAGTCAGTTCTCCCACTGTATCACAGAACTGGCGACTCTGCTGGGGAAATGCTTAAAAGTGGGGTTACCTTAGTGTTTTAGATCACCCTCTTGCATGATTAATTGTTTGCTTTTATTGCTTTACCTTTGTGGATCTCTTGTTCGGGCTTGAAATCCTACACCCGGATTTGGGAAACATTCATAGATAGAAATACGTTGTGGAAACTGTGCGGGGTATACCGACACGGTTGAAGCAATAGCTATATTAGTGCGACATATTTGTGAGTACCGGTAACCCTTGAGTTCAATCAAGGAGAGTACAGGGCCGCTGAGTGATGTCACTAAGCACTAATGACCTAGAACCTTACTTGACCATCTTGGCCTTTTATTAGGGGTAGTGAGATGACCGGCTTTGGTGCAGTCCGAAGTTGGTAGATACTCGATACTACACTCATTGAGGGTTGTCTTCTTGGAATATTTTGGTCGCTAGTTAAGTGGCTAAACCAAAACAATGAACATGGAAGACAATCCAATGATATTGAGATCCTTAGAACCCGGTTACTATTTTAGGACAGGATAAGCCAACTACACTCAAGAGGGTACTTACCTATGAAGCCCCATGCAAGCATGAAACTAGGGTTTTGTGTGATTTGCTTGTACATGTGTTTTTGCATGCATCATAAAACATCATAAAGCATCATATGCATCCGCTAACCATTTCAAGGGTTTGGATCTTCACCTTTGTTCTTGTTTTGTAGGTCATGGAAATTCCTCGCAGGAAAACTATCCAAGTCAACCTTGTGAGAATCCCTCCTCAACTCAAGGAGCTCACATCCAGAATTCCCGAAAGCTCTCCCTTCAGTGAAAGACATGGTAGACTGCTCAGCCTAGTCAACACCAGCATTGAAGAAGACATGATGAAGGTTTTATTCCAGTTCTTTGACCCTCTTCACCATTGTTTCACATTCCCTGATTACCAATTGGTGCCCACTTTGGAGGAATTTTCTCAACTCATGAGAATTCCTATCCTTAATCAACTACCTTTCAACGGTACGGAAAAGGAGCCAAAGCCTGAAGATGTTGCTCAAGCACTACACTTGCAACCATCTGATATCAAGGGGCATTGGGAAACTAGAAGCGGTGTCAAAGGCTTCTTGGCATAATTCTTGTTTGAGAAGGCACAAGAGTGTTGGAATTCCTTGGATCTACAAGCCTTTGAAGAAATAGTGGCACTCCTCATTTATGGGTTGGTCTTGTTCCCAAATCCTGACCAGCTTATAGATGTCAACGCCGTCAAGATCTTCTTATCCAGGAATCCCATACCAACATTGCTTGGGGACATCCTCCACTCATTTTACACACGAACAATGAGAAAGAGAGGTGTTCTCATGTGCTGTACTCCTCTCCTTGCAAGGTGGTTTATTTCTCACCTTCCACAGTCTGTTTTGAAGAATGACCAAGGCCTAAGGTGGTCACAACGGTTGATGACTCTCACTCACTCTGATGTACACTGGTGTTCTCGGTCCAGAGAGAGTGTCATCATCGTCGATCATTGTGGAGAGTTCCCTAATGTTCCATTGCTTGGCATTAGAGGAGGCATTACCTACAACCCTTGTCTGGCTTTGAGGAAATTTGGATATGCACGGAGGGATGGCCCTCATGACATGCTGATTCCTGACATAGTTTTTGACTTCGACAACGATGCGCAAGGACTTCATCAAAGATTCATCAGAGCTTGGAGGATGCCTAACAAGGTAGACAACAAGACACTGGGGCATAAGAATTTCATCCCTCTTGAGCCTTATCTCAAGTGGGTCCGAACCCGAGCCCAGAGTCTAATGATGCCTTACCCTCATGTTCTCCCTGTGATTAAGGAGCCCGTTAAGGAAGGAGAGGTTCCCTACACCATCTTATATCCTGACATGCCAACGACATGGGAGGAGATGCAGAAGAGTTGGATCCAACTCAGGGAAGAAAGGGATACTTTTGAAGCCAGCTTCTACGCCAGCGAGAAGAAGGTTTTGGAGATTACCCGTCGACTCCACGAGGAAGAGACCCTCAACACCTACATCGCGCCAAAGAGGATGCGCAACGTCTTTTTACCATGAGAAGTTTTTGTAATATTTGGCCCATGGGGCATTTATGTACTGACAAAATTTCTTCTTATTAATATGACATGTGTTCTTTTTGTCTGCAACAATTGTGAATTTCTAAATCCTTAAATGCATTGCATAAATAAACATATCATTCATCATGTGCATAAGCAGGTCTCCACACCAGGTTTCCTTATCTTTCTGCTGTTTATTTCAGTAAGATGGATCTCGAACAAACGGTTAAAGATCTACAGTCTCAGAACTCACAATTTCAACATCTCCTGATGACCTTGGCAAAGGGTTAGGAAGATCTAAAAGCCCTGCTCGGGAACAAAGAGCAAGTGAAAAAGAAGAAGAAGAGAGTCGGGGTGGCTACCCTAGGAAGAAGGTTTGAGGGTGAAGCCAGAAGGGTTCTTGAATTTCCCCCAACATCCGAAGAAGGAACCAGTAAAGGAAAAGGGGCTGCAGTACCTTCCGAATCTGAAGTTGAAGAGGAAGAGGCTGAAGAAGACGAAGACTACTCAGAACAACAATACCCGCCGGTTGATGACAAGTACAAGAGTTTGGAGGACAGGTTAGCAGCTATGGAGCTGCAGAGAGTTCCAGGCTTAGATTTCGAAGATTTGGGATTAATTGCTAGAATTGTGATCCCCCAGAAGTTTAAAGTGCCAATTTTCGCAAGATATGATGGGCTGTCTTGCCCGAAGATGCATCTAAGGTCATATGTCCGAAGAATGCAACCTCACACATCTGACATAAACCTTTGGGTACATTTCTTTCAGGATAGCCTGTCTGGCACACAGCTGGATTGGTTCTACAATCTTGAGAGATCAGAGGTACATAGTTGGGAGGATCTTGCAGCTGCTTTTTATCGCCAATATCAGTATAACTCTGACCTGGCACCAACCCGTACTCAGCTACAGAGTATGGGGATGGCCTCGGGTGAAGGATTCAAGGAATATCCCCAGAAGTGGCGCGATTTGGCCGGGAGAGTGCAGCCACCTCTTTCTGATAGAGAGCTTGTTGATATGTTTCTGGGGACCCTGTCTGGTCCATTCTTTAATCATCTGATCGGTAGCTCTTCCGTAGGGTTTACCGAATTAATTCTGACTGGCGAGCGGGTAGAAGCCGGTATCAAGAATGGGAAGATTCAGAAGGATGCCTCTGCATCTACACCTGTTAAGAAATCATTTCCGGCGAAGAAGGAAACGGCTGTTGTGTATTCTCAGAGAGGATCAGGAAGAAATGAGCGCCGGTCGACTGTGGGGGCCGTGATGATCCAAAATCCATCAAATAATCAACCTCGCAATAACCAGTCCAGGCCTAAACAGCAATGGGGAGAACGACCACCACGTCAGTTCACCCGCATCAATATGACACCTGCGCAGGTTCTTCCACATCTGTTGAATTTGAATCTCACCAAGATTAGGGAAGCACCGAAGATTGTGAATACTGCTTCACCGCACTATCATCCCAATGCTAAATGCGCCTACCATTCCGATAGCGTCGGACATGACACAAATGATTGTTGGGTGCTAAAAGATAAAATCCAAGACTTGATAGATGCAAAAGAGGTGGAGTTCGATGCTCCAGAGAAGCCAAACGTGATATCTGCTCCGATGCCGAAACATGGTCAAAATGTCCATGCTATTGAGGAAGATTTGTATGTTTATGATGTCAGTGACCTGAGGACTCCGCTGTTAACCATCAAGATAAACCTGCTAAGAGCCGGGATTTTCCCGAGATGCAAAGAAGACTGCTACTGTTGTTACTCTCTGCCATTTGGCTGCCCATCACTGAAGAAAGGCATCCAAGGCCTGATGGACAGTCAACAAATTCTGTTTAAGAAGGTTCCTGCTATTCCAACCCCTACTGAAGATGTTTCAATTATCACCATTCACGCCAATCTTTCCAAGGCCGTCAGAAAGCCTGTTAAGATTACATCAGCTACAAAGATTGTCCCCTTGAAAATAACTATGCTTGGGCCTGTCCCCTACAGTTCTGACAAGTCAATACCATGGAATTACGGTGGAGAAATCTACTACCATGGTGTTAAACAAGTCGAAGTAACCTAAGAAAGCTCTGATGAAGAAGAGGCCAGCATTGGAAACATTGCTGGTACAAGCAAGATCACCCGAAGCGGGAGAATATTTTCTCCAGAGATTGCCCCCCCAAAGGCAACCTTTGGACCCTCAGCTGCTGCCAGAGTTAATCCTGCACCAATAAGACTTTCCGCCGAAACTCCGTTGATTGAAGAAGCTGTTATTCTCGTTGTTGTCCCTCCTACTTCTGCTGATAAAGGTAAAGGGACCCAAGATGAGCTCGTCCGGACGAGGGCTCAACCTCTGGCCATCCCAGAGACCTCTAAGAAAGAGATGGAGGAGATCCTGAAGATAATTAAAAAGAGTGATTATGACATGGTAGAGCAACTGGGGCAAACCCCCTCGAAGATCTCCATGTTAGCATTACTGCTTTGTTCTGAGGCGCACGCCAAAGCATTGATCAAATTCCTGAAGACATCCCATGTCCCCCAGGAAACCTCTGCCGACCAATTCCAAGACTGTGTAGCCAGTCTTACAGCAGACAACGGTTTAGGTTTCTCTGATGCGGACCTGACCTCAAAAGGAAGAAAACACAATGACACATTACATATGTCAGTAGAATGCCGAGGAACTACTCTGGCCCATGTTCTGGTCGACACTGGTTCTTCTCTGAACGTGCTACCCAAGAAGGCTCTCGACCGTTTAGATTGTGAAGGCTTGGAGTTGAGGCCTAGTAATATCATTGTAAGGGCATTTGACGGGTCGAAGAGAATGGTACACGGAGAGGTAGACATTCCCATTAAGGTTGGCACATAAGTATTCCCCTCAACTTTCTATGTGATGGACATCCGTCTGTCACACTCTTGCTTACTGGGAAGGCCATGGATACATAACGCTGGGGCAGTTACCTCCTCCTTACATCAAATGTTGAAGTACCCTGTCAAAGGAAAGATCATAACCATACACACTGAAGAGGAATATATGATCAGCCATTGGAACTCCTTTTGGTATGTAGAGGTGGAAGGAGAATTCATTGAGACACCTTTCCAGCACTTCGAGGAAGTCTCTCCTGAAGTGGCAGTAGCAAAAGTGGTAGCTGAGGTACCAAAGTAGATGGCCAGGATGGCATCTCTAAAAGACGCGAAAGCTGCATTGAAGGAAGGGAAGAGCTCAACATGGGGTCAGTTGCCTAATATTCCTCACAAAATAGACAAGTTTGGATTAGGTTTCACTACTGCGGGACAGAAAGCTATGCGCCGCTCAAAGATTGAAAGAACACCCATCAAGATCTCTCCTTATGGAATCAATGCTCTGGAAGGTGAAGACGAAGAGGCCAACATTGAAGATTGGATCTACCCAACCATCGAAGGAGGACTACGCAACTGGGAGGCAAAAGACTTTGTCCCCATTACTTTTATTAATCAGTAATTATCTGTCAAACATTTCCTGTTGGTTTGTAATATTTACTTTTGAAGAATCCGTACACTACCTTTTCACCTCATGCCTTGCCCAGGGCATGTAGGTCCATTTGTAAGGGTTTTGATTATCTTCATATCCATATGCCATGTTTAATGATTCATTGGACGTTTTTCATTGATAAACTGCTGTGTTCATTTTCTTTCCTTTTTGCATTTTGTTTGTTTAAGGATGGCTATCCCTTACACACACCCACACTCACAAATGCAGGTACCCGTCCACTCTGGATTCTATGGGTGACTATTCTGCTATGTCCTTCAATAACTCTGAACATCTGGTCAATCAGGCTGAGTATGAAGATGACGAAGATTGTGAAGTACCGGGAGAGTTAGCCAGACTTCTACAACAAGAAGAAAGGGCCATCTTGCCTCACGAAGAGTTGTTGGAAACTGTCAACCTAGGAACAGAGGAAGACCGGAAGGAAGTACAAGTGGGTGCCAATCTGGAGCCAAGTGTCAAGGAACGCTTGATACAGCTGTTAAATGAGTACGTTGAAATCTTCGCCTGGTCTTATGAAGACATGCCGGGTTTAGACACAGACATCGTGGTTCACCGTCTCCCTACAAGAGAAGATTGTCCATCGATCAAACAAAAAGTCCGCCGAATGAGGCCCGACATGTCTGAGTAGATTAAAGCAGAAGTGATGAAGCAATTCAATGCTGGTTTTCTGGCTGTTACATCCTATCCATAATGGGTTGCTAACATCGTGCCAGTACCTAAAAAAGACGGCAAGGTCAGAATGTGTGTGGACTACCGGGATTTGAATAGGGCTAGTCCTAAGGATGATTTTCCGCTACCGCACATCGACATTTTGATTGACAACACAGCTCAGCACAAGGTGTTTTCCTTCATGGATGGATTCTCGGGCTACAACCAGATTAAAATGGCCCCCAAGGACATGGAGAAAACAACCTTTGTTACACAATGGGGTACCTTCTACTATAAGGTGATGCCGTTCAGACTGAAGAACGCAGGGGCAACTTATCAACGCGCCATGGTAGCTTTATTTCATGATATGATACAACATGAGATCGAAGTTTACGTAGACGATATGATAGCTCGGTCACAAACGGAGAAGGAACACCTTGAACATCTAGAAAAGCTGTTTGCCAGGTTGAAAGAATACAAACTCAGGCTGAATCCAAGTAAATGCACTTTTGGAGTTAGGTCTGGTAAACTTCTAGGGTTTATTGTCAGCAACAAAGGCATTGAAGTCGATCTAGCAAAAGTGAAAGCAATAAAAGAGATGCCTGCTCCCCGTACTGAAAAGGAGGTTAGATGATTCTTGGGGCGCTTGAAGTATATTGCCAGATTCATCTCTCATCTGACTTCTACCTGTGAGCCAATTTTCAAACTATTAAAGAAAGATCAGGTAGTCGAATGGAACGACGATTGCCAAGCTGCTTTTGATAAGATCAAGGAGTATTTGCTAGAACCTCCTATTCTGATGCCACCCGTCGAGGGAAGACCATTGATCATGTATCTGACCGTCTTGGATAACTCAATGGGGTGTGTTTTGGGCCAGCATGACGAGTCTGGTCGAAAAGAGCATGCTATTTATTACCTTAGCAAAAAGTTTACCGACTGTGAGACTCACTACTCACTGCTCGAGAAAACTTGTTGCGCTTTGGTATGGGTTGCTCGCCGACTAAGACAGTATATGTTGACTCATACCACTCTGTTGATTTCCAAAATGGATCCTATCAAGTATATCTTCGAAAAGCCTGCTTTATCTGGAAGAATAGCTAGATGGAAAATGATCCTAACTGAGTATGACATCCAGTACACCACCCAAAAAGCTATAAAAGGGAGTGTACTAGCTGACCATCTAGCTCATCAAGCTATCGAAGATTACCAATCCATGAGATTTGACTTCCCAGACGATGACATCATGAATTTGGACAACATTGAAGGTAACGGACCATATGACAGACCTGAAAAGGGATCCCGATGGACCCTGTACTTAGATGGTGCTTCAAATGCACTTGGAAACGGTATCGGTGCGGTACTCATATCCCCGGAAGGTTGCCACACGCCTTTCACGGCCCGACTCTGCTTCAGCTGTACCAACAACATGGTTGAGTATGAAGCTTGCATTTTTGGTCTCAAGGCTGCTATAGACTTAGGGATCAAATCTTTGATCGTATTCGGGGACTTGGCTTTGGTTATCAGTCAAATCAAAGGAGAGTGGGATACCAAACATCCTAATCTCATTCCATACAAAGAACATGTCTTAACATTGTTGCCTCATTTCGAGCAAATCACCTTCGAGCATTTCCCGCGAGAAGAGAATCAGCTAGCAGATGCTCTGGCTACAATGTCTTCCATGTTTAAACTCAATTGGGATAACGAGGCTCCCCAAATCACTATCAAGCGAATGGATGAACCTGCGCATTGTCACGAGATTAATACCGAAGAAGCAGTGGAACAACCCTGGTTTCATGAAATCAAAAGGTATCTCCAGACTAGAGAATATCCCGAAGGAGCTTCAGTAAATGACAAGAAGTTCCTAAGGAAGTTTGCTGCCAAGTTCTTCCTGAGCAATGGCATCCTCTACAAACGCAGCCATGATTGTGTTTTACTCCGATGTGTGGACAAGGCTGAGGCAGAGTTGATCATGACTGAGATACACAGCGGTACGTTTGGCACCCACTTGAGCGGACACACGATGGCTAAGAAGATTCTAAGGGCAGGCTATTACTGGTCTACCATGGAAGCTGATTGCCATCAATGCTCCCGTACCTACCATAAATGCCAAATCTACGCCGATAAGGTGCACATTCCTCCGGTTCCTCTCAACGTGCTGACGGCTCCGTGGCCATTCGCAATGTGGGGCATTGACATGATTGGAGAGATCAATCCCACTGCATCCAATGGACATCGCTTCATCCTGGTCACCATTGACTATTTCACCAAATGGGTCGAAGCGGCTTCCTTCGCCTCTGTTACAAAAAATGTGGTTGCCCGCTTCATCAAGCAAAACCTCATATGTCGGTACGGTGTCCCCGACAGGATCATCACAGACAACGGGACCAATCTGAATAATACTATGATCACCGCTCTATGTGAACAGTTCAAGATTTATCATCACAATTCATCTCCCTATCGGCCGAAGATGAACGGTGCTGTTGAAGCTGCGAACAAAAACATTAAGAAGATCATTCAGAAAATGACAGTCACTTACAAGGACTGGCATGAGATGCTACCATTTGCTCTGCACGGATACCGTACCACAGCACGTACTTCAACCGGGGCAACCCCATTTTCTTTGGTGTACGGCATGGAAGCTGTCCTGCCCATGGAAGTTCAGATTCCTTCCTTGAGGATTATGAAAGACGCAGGTTTGAATGAAGATGATTGGATTCAGACCCGACTTGATCAACTCAATTTGATCGACGAGAAGCGACTCGCTGCTGTTTGCCATGGTCAGACGTACCAAAAACGGATGATCAAGGCTTTCAATAAGAAAGTCAGACGTCAGGTATATCAAGTCGGAGATCTCGTGATCAAGCGGATTATCTTACCACAAAGTGACCCCAGGGGCAAATGGACTCCTACTTATGAAGGACCATTTGTGATCAAGAGCATATTTTCTGGTGGGGCAATGATTCTGACCACCATGGACGGCGATGATTTGCCGCACCCCGCGAACGCAGACATAGTCAAAAGATACTACGCATGAAATAACCCGACAAGTCGAAAACCCGAAAGGGCGACTTGGGCAAAAATAGGCATCCTGGTGAACCGAAAACCCGAAAGGGCAGTTCAGGCAAAAATTAGGGATAAAACAAAAAAAATCTGTACACCCGGCAAGTCGAAAACCCGAAAGGGCGGCTTGGGCAAAAAGGGGTTTCCCGGTGGATCGAAAACCAGAAAGGGCGATTCAGGCAAAAGTTAGGGAATTAAAGCGTATGACTATGTCTCGTCGGATCACTTTAAGGACAATCTCTTCATCAACAAACTCCAAGCTTCTGGTCAATCCAGTCAATCCAGTCATCCAGCTCCAAGTTAGGGACGTATCTCTGTGGGGAGAATTGCTTCGTCCGCCGATGACTGGATTGATCAGAAGCTTGGAGCTGGTTGATGAAGAGATTGTTCTTAAAGTGATCCGATGAGACATAGTCATACACTTTAATTCCCTAACTTTTGCCTGGATCGCCCTTTCGGGTTTTCGATCCACCGGGAAACCCCTTTTTGCCCAAGCCGCCCTTTCGGGTTTTCGACTTGCCGGGTGTACAGATTTTTTTGTTTTATCCCTAATTTTTGCCTGAACCGCCCTTTTGGGTTTTCGATCCACCGGGATGCCCATTTTTGCCCAAGCCGCCCTTTCGGGTTTTCGACTTGTCGGGTTATTTTATGCGTAGTATCTTTTGACTATGTCTGTGTTCGTAGGGTGTGGCAAATCGTCGCCGTCCATGGTGGTCAGAATCATTGCACCACCAGAAAATATGCTCTTGATCACAAATGGTCCTTCGTAAGTAGGAGTCCACTTGCCCCTGGGATCACTTTGTGGCAAGATAATCCGCTTGATTACGAGATCCCCGACTTGATATACTTGATGTCTGACTTTCTTGTTGAAAGCCTTGATCATCCGTTTTTGATACGTCTGACCATGGCAAACAGCAGTGAGTCGCTTCTCATCGATCAAATTGAGTTGATCGAGTCGGGTCTGAATCCAATCGTCTTCATTTAAACCCGCGTCCTTCATAATCCTTAAGGAAGGGATCTGAACTTCCATGGGTAGGACAGCTTCCATGCCATATACCAAAGAAAATGGGGTTGCCCCGGTTGAAGTACGTGCCGTGGTACGGTATCCGTGCAGAGCAAACGGTAGCATCTCATGCCAGTCTTTGTAAGTGACTGTCATTTTCTGAATGATCTTCTTAATGTTTTTTTTGCATCTTCAACAACACCGTTCATCTTCGGCCGATAGGGAGATGAATTGTGATGATAAATCTTGAACTGTTCGCACAATGCGGTGATCATATTATTGTTCAGATTTGTACCATTGTCTGTGATGATCCTGTCGGGAACACCATACCAGTATATAAGGTTCTGCTTGATGAAGTGGGCAACCACATTTTTAGTAACAGAGGCGAAGGAAGCTGCTTCGACCCATTTGGTGAAATAATCAATAGCAACCAGGATGAAGCGATGTCCATTGGATGCCGTGGGCTTGATCTCTCCAATCATGTCAATGCCCCACATTGCGAACGGCCAAGGAGCTGTCAGAACGTTGAGAGGAACAAGAGGAATATGAATCTTGTCAGCATAGATTTGGCATTTATGGCAGGTACGGGAGTGTTAATAGCAATCAGCTTCCATGGTAGACCAATAATAGCCTGCCCTTAGAATCTTCTTAGCCATCGTATGCCCGCTCAAGTGGGTGCCAAATGTACCGATGTGTATCTCAGTCATGATTAACTCTGCTTCAGCTTTATCCACACATCCGAGTAAAACACAATCATGGCTGCGTTTATAGAGGATGCCGTTGCTCAGGAAGAACTTGGCAGCAAATTTCCTTAGGAACTTTTTGTCATTTACGGAAGCTCCTTCGGGATATTCTCTAGTCTGGAGATACCTTTTGATTTCGTGAAACCAGGGTTGTTCCACTGCTTCTTCGTTATTAATCTCATGACAATGTGCAGGTTCATCCATTCGCTCGATGATGATTTGGGGAGTCTCGCGATCCCAGTTGAGTTTGAACATGGAAGACATTGTGGCCAGAGCATCTGCTAGCTGATTCTCTTCTCGCGGGAAATGCTCGAAGGTGATTTGCTCGAAATGAGGCAACAATGTTAGGACATGTTCTTTGTATGGGATAAGATTAGGATGTTTGGTATCCCACTCTCCTTTGATTTGACTGATAACCAAAGTCGAGTCCCCAAATACAATCAAAGATTTGATCCTCAAGTCTATAGCATCCTTGAGACCAAAGATGCAAGCTTCATATTCAGCCATGTTGTTGGTACAACTGAAGCAAAGTCGGGCCATGAAAGGCGTGTGACAACCTTCCGGGGAAACGAGTACCGCACCGACACTGTTTCCAAGTGCATTTGAAGCACCATCAAAGTACAGGGTCCATCGGGATCCTTTTTCAGGTCCGTCATACGGTCCGTTACCTTCAATGTTGTCTAAGTTCATGATGTCCTCGTCTGGGAAGTCAAATCTCATGGGTTGATAATCTTTGATAGCTTGATGAGCTAGATGGTCAGCTAGTACACTCCCTTTTATAGCTTTTTGGGTGGTGTACTGGATGTCATACTTAGTCAAGATCATTTGGCATCTAGCTATTCTTCCAGATAAAGCAGGCTTCTCAAAGATATACTTGATAGGATCCATTTTGGAAATCAGCAAGGTGGTATGAGTCAACATATACTGCCTTAGTCGGTGAGCAGCCCATACCAAAGCGCAACAAGTTTTCTCGAGCAGTGAGTAGCGAGTTTCACAGTCGGTAAACTTTTTGCTAAGGTAATAAATGGCATGCTCTTTTCGACCAGACTCGTCATGCTGGCCAAATACGCACCCCATTGAGTTATCCAACACGGTCAGATACATGATCAACGGTCTTCCCTCGACAGGTGGCATCAGAATAGGAGGTTCTAGAAAATACTCCTTGATCTTATCAAAAGCAGCTTGGCAATTGTCATTCCATTCGACTACCTGATCTTTCTTTAATAGTTTGAAAATTGGCTCACAGGTAGACGTCAGATGAGAGATGAATCTGGCAATATAGTTTAAGCGCCCCAAGAATCCTCTAACCTCCTTTTCAGTATGGGGAGCAGGCATTTCTTGTATAGCTTTTACTTTTGCTGGATCGACCTCAATGCCTTTGTTGCTGACAATAAATCCTAGAAGTTTACCAGACCTAACTCCAAAGGTACACTTACTTGGATTCAACCTGAGTTTGTATTCTTTCAATCTGGAAAACAACTTCTGCAAATGCTCAAGGTGTTCCTCCTCTGTTTGTGAACGAGCTATCATGTCGTCTACGTAAACTTCGATCTCATGATGTATCATATCATGAAATAAAGCTACCATGGCGCCCTGATAAGTTTCCCCTGCGTTCTTTAGTCCGAACGGCATCACCTTGTAGCAGAAGGTACCCCATTGTGTAACAAAGGTTGTTTTCTCCATGTCCTCGGGGGCCATTTTGATCTGATTGTAACCTGAGAATCCATCCATGAAGGAAAACACCTTGTGCTGAGCTGTGTTGTCGATCAAAACGTCAATATGCGGTAGTGGAAAATCATCTTTAGGGATGGCCCTATTCAAATCCCGGTAGTCCACACACATTCTGACCTTGCCATCTTTTTTAGGTACTGGCACAATGTTAGCAACCCATTGTGGATAGGATGTAACAGCCAGAAAGCCAGCGTCGAATTGCTTCATTACTTCTGTTTTAATCTTTTCAGACATGTCGGGCCTCATTCGGCGGACTTTTTGTTTGATCGGTGGACAATCCTCTCTTGTAGGGAGACGGTGAACCACTATATCTGTGTCTAAACCCGACATGTCTTCATAAGACCAAGCGAAGATTTTGATGTATTCATTTAACAGCTGTATCAAGCGCTCCTTGACACTTGGTTCCAGATTGGCACCCACTTGTATTTCCTTCCTGTCTTCCTCTGTTCCTAAGTTGACTGTTTCCAACAACTCTTCATGAGGTAAGATGACCCTCTCTTCTTGTTGTAGAAGTCTGGCTAGCTCTCCCGGTACTTCGCAACTTTCGTCATCTTCATACTCAGCCTGATTGACCAGATCTTCAGAGTTATTGAAGGACATAGCAGAATAGTCACCCATAGAATCCGGAGTGGATGGGTACCTGCATTTATGAGTGTGGGTGTGTGTAAGGGATAGCCATCCTTAAACAAAAATGCAAAAGGAAAGAAAAATGAACATAGCAGTTTATCAATGAAAAACGTCCAATGAATCATTAAACATGGCATATGAATATGAAGATAATCAAAACCCTTACAAATGGACCTACATGCCCCGGGCAAGGCATGAGGTGAAAAAGTAGCGTGCAGATTGTTCAAAAGTAATTATTACAGACCACAGGAAATGTTTGACAGATGATTACTGATTAATAAAAGTAATGGGGACAAAGTCCTTTGCCTCCCAGTTGCGCAGTCCTCCTTCGATGGTTGGGAAGATCCAATCTTCAATGTTGGCCTCTTCGTCTTCACCTTCCAAAGCATTGATTCCAAAAGGAGAAATCTTGATGGGTCTTCTTTCAACCTTTGAGTGGCGCATAGCTTTCTGCCCTGCAGCAGTGAATCCTAAACCAAATTTGTTTATTTTATGAGGAATATCAGGCAACTTCCCCCATGTTGAGTTCTTCCCTTCCTTCATCGCAACCTTTGCGTATTTTAGAGATGCCATCCTAGCCATCTGCTTTGGTACCTCAGCTACCGTTTTTGCTACTGCCACTTTAGGAGAGACTTCCTCAAAGTGCTGGAATGGCGTTTCAATGAATTCACCCTCCACCTCTACATATCGAAAGGAGTTCAGGTGGCTGATCATATATTCTTCTTCACCGTGCACGGTTATGATTTTTCCTTTGACAAGGTATTTCAACATTTGATGTAGGGAGGAAGTGACTGCCCCCGCATTATGTATCCAAGGCCTCCCTAGCAAGCAAGAGTATGACAGACGGATGTCCATCACATAGAAAGTTGAGGGGTACACTTCCGTGCCTACCTTAATGGGAATGTCAACCTCCCCATGTACCATTCTCTTCGACCCGTCAAACGCTCTTACGATGATATTACTATGTCTTAGCTCCAAGCCTTCACAGTCCAATCGGTCGAGAGCCTTCTTAGGCAGCACGTTCAGAGAAGAACCAGTGTCGACCAAAACATGGTCCAGAGTAGTTCCTTGACATTCTACTGACACATGCAAAGCGTCATTGTGCTTTCTTCCTTTTGGGGTCAGGTCAGCATCAGAGAAACCTAGGCCGTTGTCTGCAGTAAGACTGGCTACACAGTCTTGGAATTGGTCGGCAGAGGTTTCCTGGGGCACATGGGCTGTCTTCAAAAATTTTATCAATGCCTTGGCGTGCGCCTCTGAATAAAGCAGTAATGCTAACATGGAGATCTTCGAGGGGGTTTGCCCCAGTTGCTCTACCACGTCATAATCACTCTTCTTAATTATCTTCAGAATCTCCTCCATCTTTTTCTTAGAGGTTTCAGGGATGATCAAAGGTTGAGCCCTCGTCCTGACGAGCTCATCTTGGATCCCTTTCCCCTTATCAGCAGAAGTAGGAGGGACAACAACAGGAATAACATCTTCTTCAATCAACAGAGTTCTTGCGGAAGGTTTTATCAGTATAGGAATAACTTTGGCAGCAGCTGAGGGTCCAAAGATTGCCTTTGGGGGGGGGGGGGCAATCTCTGGAGAAAATATTATCCCACTTCTGGTGATCTTGCTTGTACCGGCAATGTTTCCAATGCTGGCATCTTCTTCATCAGAGCTTTCTTTGGTTATCTCAACTTGTTTAACACCATGGTAGTAGATTTCTCCACCGTAATTCCATGGTATTGA
Organism: Vicia faba; assembly: GCA_948472305.1. Classification (NCBI taxonomy): domain Eukaryota; kingdom Viridiplantae; phylum Streptophyta; class Magnoliopsida; order Fabales; family Fabaceae; genus Vicia; species Vicia faba. Next base: position 770,511,731 of record OX451741.1, on the reverse strand, counting down.
CTTGTCAGAACTATAGGGGACAGGCCCAGGCATGGTTATTTTCAAGGGAACAATCTTTGTAGAGGATGTAATCTTAACAGGCTTTTTGATGGCCTTGGAAAGTGAAAATTCTGGCTACAGATACTTAATGTCACGTCCGATGTTATGACACCGTATCTGACTTACTATATGACAGTAAATACAAAAGCAGTAAACAACACAGTCAATTGTTTACCCAGTTCAGTGTGCAACAACACCTACTCTGGGGGCTACCAAGCCAGGGAGAGAATCCACTATAAGAGATGTTAATTCAGGAATAAACCAACCAGTTTATCTCCTTCACTTAAGACCTACCCAATGCAATTCTAATCTAAGTACAACTTAAACCTGAGTTCCTACTCACTCCCCCTCAATCACAGCAGTGATACATAAACCAATTTGACTTGAGAATTGATGAAGACACTCTTCAAAACACACTCTTGATTAAGCTTCACAGCTTTTTAATCAAGTAACACAATCACTCGTGCTTCACAGCTTTGAGTGATGTACACAACTAACTTGACTCTGCTTCACAGCTTTAGTCAAGTAACATTCAAACACTCTTGCTTCAAAGCTTTGAGTGCTACACAACCCTTACAATTGAAACCTATTCCAAGACACTTATCACAATGATAATTGCTTGGAGTACAATAAACAAATCTATACAGATTACAAACTTGATCTTCTAATCAATCAGCAGGGATGACTTCAAAAACCGCAGCTCTGTTGAATATATAGCAGCTGCAACTTCAGTTAGGGTTTCCAAAAACCTAGGGTTGATTCCGTTTGACCTAAAGACCAGGTCACAGTACTTTGTTGATCAGGTTAGGATTGAGCGAGGTTACTCCTCAGAAAACGCAGGATTCTGTTTAGGAAGGACTGAGTTATTTCCTGAAAAAACTCAGACTTATCCAATCCTGTAATCCTGCTAGTTCAGAACAGGATGTCATAACATCTGTTATGACATCTGAGAAAACCTGTCTACTGATTAGCTAAATGTGATCATTTTGCAAACATGCTCAGATACACACTTATAAACATCAGTATTTGAGTTACAATATTTTTCTGCATATGTACCTAAAGAGTTAGTACAACCTGAACTAGAATGTTATGACATCAGTCATGACATTCATACATACACTTGGAGTTTACCAAAAATGCAAGCCAATACCTAAACACCTACAAACTCCCCCTTTGGCAGATTTTTGGCTAAAGTCCCTAAACAATCAGAGATAGATAGATAGCAGCAGAAATAAATGACAGCAGAAAAATATAGTGTTAAGTACTAATTAAGCAGTACCAAATATTCTCCCCCACTTTAGCCACAAATGGGCCAAAGATTACATGTTTATAAAGTTATACAGTTATCCAAGACAAAATAATGAGATCAGCAGCAGACAATAGCAGAACATACTTCCAAACTCCACCAGCAACACCACCAAGCAGCAATCATCCTTCAAGTACAGTCATCAGACTCAGAGGAGCCACTTTCTTCATCTTCTTCCCTCATGCTTGCTTCAGCTTCATCCTTTTCTAGCTTGGCAATTAGTGCTTCTAGGGTCCTTTTTCTAGCATCCAGATCTTTGCAAGTTTCTTTTAAGACAGCTATGACATCTGATGTTTTGGACTGGCTCTTTGCAGACGATGTCTCAGCTGATGTTATGACAATGTCTGGAGCATGGGATCCCTGAAACAGTTTGTAGTGCAGGCCAAGGGCAGGGGCTCTTTTGCAGACTGTATCTCTTGCTACAAGTATGTCAGGATATTGTGCAAGGATGATTCCACAAAGGAGGGAGGGAAAGGCAATTGGTCCTTTGACAGCATAACTGCCAGCATGCTTCAAGATTTGTTCAAAAATGTACCTTCCATAGTCAAAGGCAGTCTTGGTTCCTACAGCATAGATGAATCTCCCCAATCCTGTGGAGATGGTTGATTTGTGATTTGTAGGCACCCAGTTTGCTGCACCTATTTTATGCAAGATGGCAAATTTCATGCTGAGTTTACTAGCATTCAACTTCCCTTTCAATGGCCAGCACTTTACTTGCCTGGCAGTGATGGTCAAGCATACTTCATTGTCAGTTGCCTCTAGATCAGGACAGTCCTTATTCGTTCTTCCAAGAAACTTGTTGATTTCTGATGGAGAGAACTTGACCCTTCTTCCTCTAACAAACACACTCTCAAAGTCAGCTGACCTCCCATCAGCACAATCATTGGATAAGTTCACTACAAACTCTTTAACCAGATTTTCATAACATTTGCCAAACTTCATCACAGTCTTTATTAGCCCAGCATTCCTGATCAGCTCCATGATGTCTTTGCACTCCAAAGCATCATTGTTGAGTTCTCTCTCCAAGGCTATTCTCTTCAAGCAAACATACTTCCACCTGTTTGCATTATCAGGATGATGAAAGGAGATGTTGTCAGTTGGCACTTCAGGCACTCTAGCAATCTTGCTGGAAGGGAGCTTCCTTCTGATGGGAGCATTGTCAATGTCAATCTCAAATTCTGATTCATCATCAGAGTCAGAAGTTTCAGGTTCTTTTCTTTTCTTGGAGATTGGTTGTCTAGCAGTCAGCACCTGTGCCTTCTTCCCTTTTGTCTGAATATTTTCAGCCATCCCTTCAGCCTTGGACTTCTTAGGTTTAACAGTCTCACTACTTTTTCTTTTCATCAATCTCCTAGCAATGCTAGGGTTCACATTAGCAATCGGTTCATTATCTGAGTACTCTTCATCCACATCAATGATAGGTGGATCAGCAGCCTTTTCAGAGGGATTCTGAATGTTGTCTTTTGGTGTCACAACATCCTCAGTGACATCTATATTTTCAGAACCTTCCACATTTGGACTTTCAGATTGATTCAAAGGAATAGAAATCCCCGGTACAGATTGGTTGCCACTCAGAATGCTAGTAACCAGTCTAGCAATAGCTTGGTGTACTTGAACTGTTCCTTCTTTATTAGATGAAGGAAGAGAAGAATTACCAGAGACTGCAGCTTGAGCTCTTCCTGCATGTCTGGTCCTGAGCTTCTTGATTTTGGCTGGGTTAGTTGCCATCTCCCTGAGAGGAGTGACCTCAAGTACTTCAGATTCTATGCATGTCGTGATTGCCCTAGAATCTTGATCAGATGACGATGATGAAGAGTGAGACGAAGCCGCCATAGTGGAAGATGATGTCTGAGACATTGTGTTTAACGTTGAGTAGCAGTAGCAATTTGAGAAAACTCTTTGATTGGGAGGAGAAAACAGGTTGCAAGGATGAGAGAGATAGGGAGTACAAGGGAGTCTTTTCAACTTCTGAAGGCTTTTGAAGGAATTGTGAGTGAATATGATTAACCCACTAAATATAGACTTAATAGAATTAATCCTTTTAACCCTTGTTTTCAGCAAAACTAATTGCTATAATTTCTCATGTTGGTGAATGCCCAATCTGCCCCTCAAATTTTCAAGTTGATTTCCAACAAGCACCTTGGTAGAAGAATCAGTTAGCTGAAGCTCAGAGAAACTATGTTTCAGTTTAAATGATTTCTTCTCTCCAAAGTCAATAGGGTTTAAGGAAATGTTGAATGTTTTCAGATTATCACACCACAATGTCACAACATCTTGTGTAACATTGTCTTCAGGTAGCATCTGTGTTGACCAGAATTTTTGAGAACAGAATTTATGAGACTTGTTCTTTGCCACATCACATATATTATCAGCCTGTAATTTAGGAGTTCTTCTGACATCTTTCATAGGAATAGCTCTTTTCATTCCTTCAAGTTTATGCTGCCACTGTTTCATATCTTTTTCTTCTTTGATGATTTGACTCAAAGTGGGGATATCAGTGTTCTCAGGCTGCCACACATAACAGTTATTTTTGGATTTTATTCCTCTCATTACAATATCTAGTTTTTCATTAAACACTAGACATTCAGATCTTGAGAAGTTGACCATAAATCCTAGATCACATAATTGACTGATGCTGATGAGATTAGTAGTCAACCCTTTCACCAGCAGTACCTTATTCAGACTTGGAACTCCAGGGTAGTCCAAATTACCAACTCCTTTGATTTCTCCTTTAGCACCATCTCCAAAGGTCACAAAACTGGTGGTGTGAGGCATAACATTATTGAGGAGATTTTTGAATCCAGTCATGTGTCTGGAACATCCACTGTCAAAGTACCAATCTTCCTTTGCTGAGATCTTCAGGGAAGTGTGTGCTATCAGTGCAATAGCCTTTTTCTTCCATTGAGGAGCGTGTGGTACCTTTTTAGACTTAGGTTTGACATCTGATTTCTGATTAGGATATCCATGTAGTCTGTAGCAGAAGGGCTTTATGTGACCATATTTCCCACAATGATGACATCTCCATCTTTGGTACCTCTTCTTCATGTGTCTCTGTCCCTGATGTTGAGAGTAATGTTGAGACATCTGGTTTGACATTTGCTTCCTGGTAACAAATTTCTTTGTTTCCACAAATCCTAGGCCAGATTTATTTCCCATATTTTGTCCAGCCTGAAGAATCTCTTCTAATTTGTCAGTTCCATTTGTCAACATCTTGACTGATTTGGTCATTTGATTCAGTTGTGAGTTCAGCAGTTGAACTTCTCCTTCTAAATGACTTATAGTTTCAAGATTTGCTCTCTTTTCAGCCTCCAGCTTTACAATGAGTTTTGATTGTTTCTCATTTTGCACACAGACTTCACCACTTCTGATACACAATTTCTTGTAGGTATCAGCCAGTTCTTCAAATGTTACTTCTTCATTACTGGTGTCACTTTCAGAAGTACAAACACTAGTTAGGGCAGTAACTAGTTTGGCAGATTCTTCTTCAGAATTGCTTTCTGAATCATAGTCAGACCAAGTAACAGTCATTCCTTTCTTTTGCTTCTTAAGAAAGGTAGGACATTCAGCTCGAATATGTCCATATCCTTCACATCCATGGCATTGAATTCCTCTGCCTTGGTTTTCCTTATCTTCTGATCTTGGTCTTTTGCTGGAACTGTCAATGTCAGAAGGAATGTTATGAACATTTGACCTTGACTTTGGGTCCATTCTTTTGATGAGCCTGTTGAACTGTCTTCCAAGCATGGCAATGGCTTCTGATATGTTTTCTTCTTCATCCTCCTTGTGTTCAACATCAGTGTTGGTTACAAGTGCTATGCTTTTGTTCTTCTTGTCACCATTATCAGTGATCCCCATCTCAAAAGTCTGAAGAGACCCAATAAGTTCATCCACTTTTAACTTGCTAATGTCCTGGGCTTCCTCTATGGCAGTTACCTTCATTGCAAATCTTTTAGGCAAGGATCTGAGAATCTTCCTCACCAGTTTTTCGTCTGACATTTTTTCTCCCAGTGCTCCTGAGGTGTTGGCAATCTCCAAGATGTTCATGTGAAATTCATGGATGGTTTCATCTTCCATCATTTTTAGATTCTCAAACTTAGTGGTCAACATCTGAAGCCTTGACATCTTTACTTTGGAAGTGCCCTCATGAGTAGTTTTGAGGGTGTCCCAAACTTCCTTGGCCAGTTCATATTGATGTACTAATCTGAAGATGTTTCTATCAATTCCATTGAACAAGGCATTTAAGGCTTTTGAATTTCCCAGAGCTAACTCATCTTCTTCTTTACTCCACTCTTCCTCAGGCTTCAGACTGATTGTCCCATCTCTTTCAGTTATGGTGGGATGAATCCATCCTTTGTCAGCAGCTCTCCAAGCCTTTTTGTCCAGAGATTTTAGGAAGGCAATCATACGAGGTTTCCAGTAGTCATAATTAGTTCCATCCAGAATGGGTGGTCTATTTCCAAAAACTCCTTCTTTGTCCATAGTGCCAGAAAGTGATATCCCTAGATCTCACCCAGTAATATAGGCAGGGTGCCTGCTCTGATGCCAATTGAAAATTCTGGCTACAGATACTTAATGTCACGTCCGATGTTATGACACCGTATCTGACTTACTATATGACAGTAAATACAAAAGCAGTAAACAACACAGTCAATTGTTTACCCAGTTCAGTGTGCAACAACACCTACTCTGGGGGCTACCAAGCCAGGGAGAGAATCCACTATAAGAGATGTTAATTCAGGAATAAACCAACCAGTTTATCTCCTTCACTTAAGACCTACCCAATGCAATTCTAATCTAAGTACAACTTAAACCTGAGTTCCTACTCACTCCCCCTCAATCACAGCAGTGATACATAAACCAATTTGACTTGAGAATTGATGAAGACACTCTTCAAAACACACTCTTGATTAAGCTTCACAGCTTTTTAATCAAGTAACACAATCACTCGTGCTTCACAGCTTTGAGTGATGTACACAACTAACTTGACTCTGCTTCACAGCTTTAGTCAAGTAACATTCAAACACTCTTGCTTCAAAGCTTTGAGTGCTACACAACCCTTACAATTGAAACCTATTCCAAGACACTTATCACAATGATAATTGCTTGGAGTACAATAAACAAATCTATACAGATTACAAACTTGATCTTCTAATCAATCAGCAGGGATGACTTCAAAAACCGCAGCTCTGTTGAATATATAGCAGCTGCAACTTCAGTTAGGGTTTCCAAAAACCTAGGGTTGATTCCGTTTGACCTAAAGACCAGGTCACAGTACTTTGTTGATCAGGTTAGGATTGAGCGAGGTTACTCCTCAGAAAACGCAGGATTCTGTTTAGGAAGGACTGAGTTATTTCCTGAAAAAACTCAGACTTATCCAATCCTGTAATCCTGCTAGTTCAGAACAGGATGTCATAACATCTGTTATGACATCTGAGAAAACCTGTCTACTGATTAGCTAAATGTGATCATTTTGCAAACATGCTCAGATACACACTTATAAACATCAGTATTTGAGTTACAATATTTTTCTGCATATGTACCTAAAGAGTTAGTACAACCTGAACTAGAATGTTATGACATCAGTCATGACATTCATACATACACTTGGAGTTTACCAAAAATGCAAGCCAATACCTAAACACCTACAGAAAGATTGGTGGAAATGGTGATTATTGAAACATCTTCGATGGGGGTTGGGATAGCAGGAATCTTTTCAAACAGAATTTGTTGACTGTCCATCAGGCCTTGGATGCCTTTCCTCAGCAATGGACAGTTGATTGGTAGAGAGCAACAACAGTGGCAATCTTCTTTACATCCTGGGAATATCCCAGCTTTCAACAGATTTAACTTGATTGTTAACAGCGGAGTCATCAGGTCATCAACATTAGAAACATATAGATCTTCTTCAATAGCATGGACATTTCGACCATGCTTCGGCATTAGAGCGGATATCACGTTTGGCTTTTCTGGAGCATCGAATTCAACCTCTTTTGCATCTATCAAGTCTTGAATTTTATTTTTTAGCGCCCAACAATTGTTGGTGTCATGTCCGGCGCTATCAGAATGGTAGGCACACTTAACATTCAGATTGTAAGTTGGTGAGGTTGTATTCACATTTTTCGTCGCTTCTTTAATATTTGTGAGATTCAGCTTCAACAAGTGTGGAAGAACTTGTGCGGGCGTCATATTGATGCGGGTGAACTTCCGTTGTGTCCGTTCTCCCCATTGCTGTTTAGGTCTGGGCTGATTGTTACGAGGCTGATCATTTGATGAATTTTGGATCATCACGGCCCCCACAGTCGGCCAGCGCTCAGTTCTTCCCACTCCTCTCTAAGAGTACACAACAGCTGTTTCCTTCTTCGCCGGAAATGATTTCTTGACAGTTGTAGATGCAGAGGCATCCTTTTGAATCTTCCCATTCTTTATACCGGCTTCCACCCGTTCGCCAGTCAGAATTAATTCAGTAAACCCTGCGGAAGAGCACCCGATCAAGTGGTTGAAGAATGGGCCAGATAGGGTTCCCAGGAACATGTCAAATAGTTCTCTATCAGAAAGAGGTGGTTGTACTCTTCCGGCTAAGTCGCGCCATTTCTGAGCATATTCCTTGAATCCCTCACCTGAGGCCATCCCAATACTCTGTAGCTGAGTACGGGTTGGTGCCAAGTCGGAGTTATATTGATATTGGCGATAAAAGGCAGCTGCCAAATCTTCCCAACTATGTATCTCTGACCTCTCGAGCTTGTAGAACCAGTCTAGCTGAGTACCAGACAGGCTATCCTGAAAGAAGTGTACCCAAAGATTTCTGTCGGATGTATGGGGTTGAATTTTTCGGACGTACGACCTTAGGTGCATCTTCAGGCAAGACAACCCATCATACCTTGCAAAAATTGGCACTTTAAACTTCGGAGGGATCACAATTCCAGCAACTAATCCCAAATCTTCGAAATCTAACCCGGGAACCCTTTGCAGCTCCATAGCTGCCAGCCTATCCTCTAGGTTTTTGTACTTGTCTTCTGCGGGCGGGTATTGTTGCTCAGAGTAGTCTTCGTCTTCTTCAGCCTCTTCCTCTTCAACTTCAGATTCAGAAGGTACCGCCGCCCCTTTTCCTTTACTGGTTTCCTCTTCAGATGCGGAGGGAAATTCAGGAACTCTTCTGGCTTCACCCTCAAACCTTCTCCCTAGGGTAGCTACCCCCACTCTTTTCTTCTTCTTTTTCACTTTCTCTTGCTCTTTGTTCCCAAGCAGTGCTTTTAGATCCTCCTGACCCTTTGCCAAGGTCATTAGGAGATGTTGAAACTGTAGGTTTTGAGCCTGTAGATCTTTGACCGTCTGTTCGAGATCCATCTTACTGAAATAAACAGCAGAAAGATAAGGAAACCTGGTGTGAAGACCTGCTTATGCATATGATGAATGATATGTTTATTCATGTAATGCATTCAAGGATTTAGAAATTCAAAATTGTTGCAGACAAAAAGAACACACGTCATATTAATAAGAAGAAATTTTGTTAGTACATAAATGCCCCATGGGCCAAATATTACAAAAAACTTCTCAAGGTAAAAAGACGTTGCGCATCCTCTTTGGTGCGATGTAGGTGTTGAGGGTCTATTCCTCATGGAGTCGGAGGGTAAGCACTAAAACCTTCTTCTCGCTAGCATAGAAGCTGGCTTCAAAAGTATTTCGCTCCTCCTTGAGTTGGATCCAACTCTTCTGCATCTCCTCCCATGATGTTGGCATGTCAGGATATAGGATGGTGTAGGGAACCTCTCCTTCCTTAACGGGCTCTTTAATCAAAGGGAGAACATGAGGGTAAGGCATCATGAGACTCTGGGCTCGGGTTCGTACCCACTTGAGATAAGGCTCAAGAGGGATGGAGTTCTTGTGCCCTAATGTCTTGCTATCTACCTTGTTAGGCATCCTCCAAGCTCTGATGAATCTTTGGCGAAGTCCTTGCGCATCGTTGTCGAAGTCAAAAACCAGGTCAGGAATCAGCATGTCATGAGGGCCATCCCTCCGTGCATATCCAAATTGTCTCAAAGCTAGACAAGGGTTGTAGGTAATGCCTCCTCTAATGCCAAGTAATGGAACATTATGGAACTCTCCACAATGATCAATGATGATGACATTTTCTCTAGACCGAGAACACCAATGTACATCAGAGTGTGTGAGGGTCATCAATCGTTGTGCCCACCTTAAGCCTTGGTCATTCTTCAAAACAGACTGTGGAAGGTGCGAAATAAACCACCTTGAAAGGAGGGGAGTAAATCACATGAAAACACCCCTCTTTCTCATTGTTCGTGTGTAAAATTAGTGGAGGATGTCCCCAAGCAATGTTGGTATGGGATTCTTGGATAAGAAGATCTTGACGGCGTTGACATCTATAAGCTGGTCAGGATTTGGGAACAAGACCAACCCATAAATGAGGAGTGCCACAATTTCTTCAAAGGCTTGTAGATCCAATGAATTCCAACACTCTTTTGCCTTCTCAAACAAGAATTTTTCCAAGAAGCCTTTGACACCGCTTCTAGTTTCCCAATGCCCTTTGATGTCTGACGGTTGCAAGTGTAGTGCTTGAGCAACATCTTCATGCTTTGGTTCTTTTTCCGTACCGTTATAGGGTAGTTGATTAAGAATAGGAATTCTCAGGAGTTGAGAAAATTCCTCCAAAGTGGGCACCAATTGGTAGTCGGGGAATGTGAAACAGTGGTGAAGGGGGTCAAAGAACTGGAACAACACTTTCACCATGTCTTCTTCAATGCTGGTGTTGACTAGGCTGAGCATTCTACCATGTCTTTCACTGAAGGGAGAGTTTTCTGGAATTCTGGACGTGAGCTCCTTGAGTTGAGGAGGGATTCTCACAAGGTTGACTTGGATAGTTTTCCTGCGAAGAATTTCCATGACCTACAAAACAAGAACAAATATGAAGATCCAAATCCTTGAAATGGTTAGTGGATGCATATGATGCTTTATGATGTTCATGATGTATGCACAAACATATGTACAAGCAATTCACACAAAACCCTAGTTTTAGGCTTGCATGGGTTTCATAGGTAAGTACCCTCTTGAGTGTAGTTGGCTTAAAAACCTGTCCTATTAATAGTAACCGGGTTCTAAGGAGATCAATATCATTGGATTGTTTTCCATGTTCATTGTTTTGGTTTAGCCACTTAACTAGCGACCAAAATATTCCAAGAAAACAACCCTCAATGAGTGTAGTATCGAGTATCTACCAACTTCGGACTGCACCAAAGCCGGTCATCTCACTACCCCTAATAAAAGGCCAAGATGGTCAAGTAAGGTTCTAGGTCATTAGTGCTTAGTGACATCACTCAGCGGCCCCGTACTCTCCTTGATTGAACTCAAGGGTTACCGGTACTCACAAATATGTCGCACTAATATAGCTATTGCTTCAACCGTGTCGGTATACCCCGCACAGTTTCCACAACGTATTGCTATCTATGAATGTTTCCCCCAAATCCGGGTGTAGGATTTCAATCCCAAACAAGAGGACCAAGATGTAAAGCAATCAAAGCAAACAATTAGTCATGCAAGAGGGTGATCTAAGCCCTAAGGTTACTCCACTTTCAAATATTTTCTCCAGCAGAGTCGCCAGTTCTGTGATACGGTGGGAGAACTGACTTGAGGATTTGCGTTTGTATTCGCAAATGTTTCAGTTTAGCAAGAGTCGCCACCGACTTTTTATTTTATCCTAAGGAAAGGTTTAAAAAGCACATGAAAAACCTTTGAGATGTTTTCTTGGGTTCGGGGAGTAGATTATAGAAAGGGAAGGTATTAGCACCCTTTCTATCCATGGTTATCCATGGGCTCTTAGTTACTTGCTTAGATCACTTGCTTTGCATTTTCCATTGTTTGAAATGGTGCTTCGTGTGTGGTTTTGAAAGGTGCTTTGAAAAAGAGGCCATCGTTGTGGCAACCTTTCTAATGATTCTTGTTTGAATGTATACAAAGGTGTTTGTCTTTTTGAGAGGTTTTCAATATTTTGAAAGTTGTTTTGAAATTGTGTTGTGGAGTGTGTTTTGAAAAATAGTAAGGATGTTTTGCAAGCTTTTTTATCAAGTAACTAAGAGTTGTCTATCCTATTTTACTCAAAGATCTTTCTTATGTTTTTAACCCTTTTAATAGTGTTGTTTCACCATTGCATTTGGTGAACAACCTTGTGTTAGGATGTAAACGGGACAGGCGCGGGTCATCGTATAGACCATGATAGCAATGTTGCAAAGTATCTTAGTATTTCTTTTGAGGGACTAAGATCATTTTTGTAAGGAAACTTTCGAAAGCGTCATCGAGGGACTATGATCTTTTGATTTTGTTTGTTTTACCAAGATACTTTGCATGCGTAACATGGCCCATCTTTTGAAGGCAACAAGTGGATGTAACCCTAGGGGTGTTAGTGTGCAAGTGTGTTTTATTGCATACAAGAGTTTATCTTTGAATTAGGATTTTCTATTTTATTGATTTTATCTTGCCATACACATCCTAATTACTAGCAATAAAAAGTGGAAATATAAAATCCTACGCTATTACAACAATTAGGGAGTGGGGATACACATTTGTACATGGGGTGGTTCAACGAGAAAAATAGACAAAAAAGAAAATAGAAAAAAACAAGATAGAGAGAAAGAGAGAGGGAGCCAGCGCGCTGCTAAGAGGTCATCAGAAGTTCTGACTCAGGCCCACTGCCAGATGATCAACCTTTTGGTTAAACTGTATGAGTCAGAACTTCTGACTCTGGCACCTGCAAAACAGAAACCTGTTAGTGGGAAGATCAGAAGTTCTGACCCCCCTGCGCTGCAAGACAAAAGTTTGTTAGTGGGGAAATCAGAAGTTTTGATCCTGTTGGAAATACAATAATTCTCAGAAGTTCTGATATTATTGACAACAAAACAGGCTTCAGGTGTGCTAACGTCAAAGTCAGCACTTGGCTTCTCCCTGTGCTAATCAGAACATCTGCAATTTTTTTATTATTCCACAAAACAGAAAACATGTTTGGAATAGCTCCAACAAATGTCAAAGTGTTTCAGAGGACAGAACCAACAAGGTCACAGGCAGGTCCTACGCTGGCTCAAAATGTTCTGAGGTATGAAAATCCTCAGAACACAAACAGCAACAACATGATATTTACATTATGTTTATTTGAGCATGCAAAGCTGATGATGCTTAGCAGCGTGATGGAGGTCAGCAGGTGCTTACCTGGCTGTTGGAAAAGTTTGTGGATGAGAGCTAGCTTTTGGCTCTGATGGTGTTCTGAACAGGTTCTCTTTTGAAAAGGGTAGATGAAGGTGTATGCGTATATATGGTCAGAAGTTGAAAAGGGTGTTCTCTAGTCACAAAGAAAACTGGGTATTTGATGAAGTTTGAAGGTAAGAACTTCAAAGTTATGAAACACTGGAGATTTTGGCAGAGTTTCACAGCACTTTCTTGCTAAAGATTTCTGTTTCTCTTCTAACAATTTCTCTGTTTTTTGGACGCCTCTTTTCAGTGGACAATGTTTCTCTATTTATAGGCAAAGCTCTTGTGGATTTCTTGAACATTAAAGGCGCCAACAGAGGTTGAATTGTTCTTTGAAAGAAATTCCTGGGAAGTTGTGATAACAGATAGCCTTTCAGCCTAGGCTGGAACAGCAGGCGTGGATTGGAGAGAAGTGACCTCTTAGGTGGACGGTGGCGCGTAGACCCATGCCAGAACCTGCATAAAGGCGTTTACCAAGCCACACGTGAAGGGACTACTTAGATGAATGTTCAAGAGTGGTTGGGAGCATTAATGAGCATTAAATAGTGATAAGACTTATCAACACCAATATTCTAGTAGTAGAAACAAAACTTTGAACCAGCAGTTCTGTTTTACCAAGAACAACGTAAACCATGCTCTGGTCTTGGCCTCCTGTTGTCTTAGAAAATTCTGGGGATTCTCCTGATTTTCTGACACGTTCCTTGGATTTGCTTCTAGAAATCCTGGGCTTAGAGATTCTGTATCAGTGTAACACCCACTCTTCTAACCTTTTCATCTTCTGATTTCAGCGTGTTCTGGAGGAGCCTTCAGACTTCCTTGTTTCCTTTGCATTCCTTTAGCAAACTATGGCTGAATTTGCGTAACTGCTGAAAGAGTCATGCTCTGTCTGAGGCTTACGTGTTGAACCACGTTTGCAACTTCTGACTGAGTTGATGTAGCTGCTGAAGAGCCAACTTCTGACTGCGTTGAGCCAAGCTTGCAACTTCTGACCGCTTCTGTCTGGAGTTTGGTCCAGAAGTTCTGAAGCGCTAATTTCTTCTTAAACACTCATTTTTAGAGAAAAATCCCAAATGCTTAGAATTTAATTTTTCTCAAGATAAAGCGTTGCCTTTAGAGCTTGTGTGATCATTTTGCTCTTGTCAATGGTTTGCTTGGGAAAAAGTGGACAATTCAGGACTCGGATTTGTTTCAGAGGGACTCTGTGAATCCAAGATGATTTCCTAAAGAAAGAGAGGGCAAATTTTGGGGTACAACACACAGTCTTATTTATTTTGAGAACATCATTACGCAATGCATTTCATACATCATGACATTGAATAAAGATAACTCTTTACCTTTTCAGGAAAGATCAATCAACAGACAAACATCATTAACTACTTATATAACCCGAGAGTCTTCTCCAAGGCTACATCTGACAAAGGGCTATTTTAGCAATTTCCTCAGAGGGTCATTCTCAAATAGACATCTTCTGGATCAGATTAAATCAAGCGTAGATTTATTCTGATACTTCTTCCAATAGACATTTTCTGGCTCAGATTAAATTAACCATAGATTTATTCTGATACTTCTTCCAGTTAAAGACAAACGTATACATCTTCTGGCTCAGATTAAATCAAGCATGGATTTATTTTGATACTTCTTCCAGTAGACATTTTCTGGCTCAGATTAAATCGACCATAGATTTACTCTGATACTTCTCCCAGTTAAAGACGGACACAGACATATTCTGGCTCGGATTAAATCGACCATAGATTTACTATGATACTTCTTCCAGTTAGACATTTTCTGGCTCAGATTAAATCGACCATAGATTTATGCTGATACTTCTTCCAGTAGATATCTTCTGGCTCAGATTAAATTTACCATAGAATTATTCTGATACTTCTCCCAGTTAAAAACACACGCATACATCATCTGGCTCAAATTAATTCAAGCATTAGATTTATTCTGATGCTTCTTCCAGTAGACATTTTCTGGCTCAGATTAAATCAAGCGTATATTTATTCTGATACTTCTTCTAGTTGAAGTCGAGCGTAGACTTAGTCTAATTTCTATCAACAGTTACGTTGGATGACATCTATAAGCCCATCTCCGGTGACACATCATTACCTCTCCAAATGGATTCTTTAAGCCCATTCCAAGTATAATCAACCAACAACATTACTTCGTGCACGTGCGAGTGCAAATTCGTTGGCACTTAAGTGTTCAATCATCTTCTACCTTCAAGTCCGAATGGCAAACATGCCAATATAACTCTTCAGGTTTAAGAAGATTGAACAGGGGAAGATATTATACCCCAAAATTTTCCATCCCATTTTATTCAAAAACATGCTCACAAAAGGTCTCAAATACTCAAATCTACTCAAGAGTTGACTGGTCAAATCTCCTCCTAAGCAAGGGTCTAAAACTAGGGTTTTGTGCTTCACAAGGAAGATTGGGTTGCAAGGGTCTCAAATGACTTTCATGGTTCATCATGGGTCCTCAATAATGCTTATGTCAAGCTTCAAGGCTTGCATCACATGTTTTCTCAGTCAATAACTCAAAATATTGAAAGTCAACTGTATTGGGTAAAAAGTCAACTATGGTCAATGTAATATGGTGGGAGAACTGACTTGGGTGTTTTACATTTTATCACAATTGTTGCAGATAGCAAGAGTCGCCACCTACTTTTCTTTTATCTAATAAAGGAAAGGGTGAAAAGAATAGGAAAGACATTTTGAGAATATTTCTTGAGTTCAGTGGGTAGGTTATGAAAAGGGAAGGTGTTAGCGCCTTCTTTATCCATAGTTATCTACGGGCTCTTAGTTGCTAGCTCACTTTGAAATGCTTTTGTGAATGTGTTTGTTTGAAAGTATTTTTGAAAAGTGCCTTCGTTTAGGCGAACTTTGTAATGATTCTCGTCTCTATAAGAATGTATACAAAGTGTTGACTTTTGAAAACATTTCATGAAAGTGTTGGTGTATTTGAAAGATGTTTTGTTTTGAAATGTTTGTGAGCAAGCAACTACGAGCGTTCTACCTACTCAAAAGAAATCTTTGTTCTTTTCCTCCTCCTTTAGATAGTGTTATCTTACCATTAGTTAGTAAGAAACCTTATCATTGGATGTGAGGGACAGACGTGGGTCATCGTATAGTCATAGAAGGCAACATTGTAGGATACCTTAGCAATTCATCATAAGGGACTAAGATCGTTTACCGAAGGCAACATCGAAGGGTCATCGAGGGACTACGATCTTGTAATCGAGGGT
Source organism: Vicia faba (assembly GCA_948472305.1). Taxonomy (NCBI): domain Eukaryota; kingdom Viridiplantae; phylum Streptophyta; class Magnoliopsida; order Fabales; family Fabaceae; genus Vicia; species Vicia faba. The sequence goes on along the minus strand of OX451741.1, from coordinate 770,495,889 downwards.
CTTTGCTAAAGTATCCTACATTCGAGGGACATGACTAATTTAATCTAAGGCAACAAGTGGGGGTTAAACCTAGAGGTGCAAGTGTGCAAAGTATATTGTTTTCATTTAACTTGTCTTGAATTAGGGTTTTCTAATTCTTGATTTTATGTCTTGTCATACAAACCCTAATTACTAGCAATAATATGGAAAGCAATAAATTGCGGAAATTAAAAGTACTACGCTATTACAATACTTTAAGGTATGGGGGTATAAGTTACAAATGGGGATGACAAGTAAATAAAATCATAATTACTATTACAAGGCTTTGGTAATTACATAAACTATAATGCGAAGTAGTAGAATGTACAAAAATGTAAAGACAAAGAAAAGAAAAAAGAAAATTGTTTTTTTTTATGGTTTTTGATAGGAGAGGTTTCCTAATTAAACTAATTAATTATAAGAGAAGTTAATTAAATATTTAACAAAACCTAAAATCTAATTTGATTAAACCCTAAGTCTAATTTAATTTAATTAAGAAAAAAAATTAATTTGTTAAGAAAATATTTTTTAGGTCTTTTGTCTATACAAAATAAAATAAAAAATGAAAAAAGAAATGAAAAGTTTTAATATAATTATTTAGAAAAATATATTTTTATATATTTTATATTAAAGAAAATAAATAAAAAGTAAATTAAAGTAAAAAGAAAAGAAAATAATATGGGTTAAGGGTTAATAAATAAGAAAGGGTGTTAAAAAATAGTAAAAGAATTTGGCCCAAACATATTTTTTATTAGAAGTAAAAATAAATAAAAAAGAACATGGGCCCATGTGGTTATAAGCAGATTAGGGGGTATGCTAAAAATAACTTCGTTGGGTTTATGAATGGAGTTGGGGAATGCCCATAACAAAATGGTGTAAACAAAAGTAAAACGGGGGGTGCGCGAGTGGAGATGAAGTTGGGTTGGCTGTAAAGAGTTTAAGAAAAAGAATTGGGGGGTGTGCGAGTGGAACGGATTGGAATTGGAGGTGGATTTAGAATGGGCCTTACCAATTGTTAATAAAACAAACAAAATAACAAAAACATAAAATACTAATCATTTTATCAAAAATACTCTCTCTCTCTCTCTCTCTCTCTCTCTCTCTCTCTCTCTCTTATTCTAAACTCTCTCTCGTTCTCTGTGTCAAGTCTCCACCGGAGACGAAGAAATGGCCGCGTCGGAAATCGCCTCCACGGCGACAACGGTGGCGGCGAGGCTTTGATCATGAATTTTTTTACATCATTTGATTCCTCTCTCTTCTATGATTATTAATCCGTGGTTGATTTTTACAGATGGTGCACGATTTTGAGTAGATCTTGATGGGGGTGAACGAAACCCTAACTGTTTCGATTTGGCCTTTTGTGTGGTTTCGGGTGAGATTTTTCTGATAGCTTTTCTTCTTCTTTTCTCTGTTGATCCGGACTTGTGATTTTATATTTTCTAAAGGGGTTTTCGTTTAGGAAAATGATGAACTTGTTTAGGGTTTTGGAATTGTTATTGCTCTATTTTCGTATATCTCTCTTTTCTCTTTGCGAACAAATTTTTGAAGGGTTTTGAACCTAGGGTTTGGTTATGTGAACTGTATTACATAACAAAAATGAATGGAGTTTTTTTTGTGTTGTTGTGGTTCCACGGCTCTGCCTCTGTCTCTTGTTGTATGAATTGTTGCCTTTTATACTATGAATTTGCTTGCTCGGTTTAACTTGTTGAAGTTGATATAACAGGCTTTGGGGTTTGACATTGACTTAAGATAATCAGGCCTTGAGCCATTAAAATTTTTACTTGTTATCTTTTCTGATATCTGATTTTTTCTGATATGTCAACTTTGTTGTATTTTTGTTATGCTATGCTATGTTGTTTTTGGTTTTCTGTGTTGCTTTTTCGAATTTGTACTTGTGCAGTACATTATTTTTAAGTTTTTTCCAACTTTACTATGAACCAAGCAATTCTTTCATGTATTTGCTTGAGATTTGCAATAGAGGGATAGGCATATGACTTGACATTGCAGTTCTGATTTTTCATTGAAACAAAACAACATGAGGCCTTTTGGGATTGTTGCGTGAATACATAATGTTGAGTTTGAAATTCTAATTTGGACCCTTTTTTGATTTGTCTTTGTCTTTTTGTCATGTAAAGAATTAGTTACATGCAGATGCATGTATTGCGTAATGTTGTTCTCAAAATAAATGAGACTATGCTATATGCATTTTGTCATGTATATGCTATGATGTATGAATGTGAAATGTTATTGAAGGGTATCTTTGTCTGGGAAAATAAATCCCTGACTATTGTCATGGATGAAGAGTATGTGTATCTTGAACTTTGTCTAGAATACTTTCGATAGGAATTCCAGTTTGTTGTTTGATGAAACTCTGCATGGAATGTTAATTTCTGCTTGGGGAGTAAAGTTTAGGAACCTTGGTTGTCCATTGCTCTACTGGGGAATTTAATTCTTATATGCCCCGACTAGGGATAAAAATGATTATTAAACTTCTGATTTGTTTGAGGAGGATGAAATTAACTGGTATTTGGTCGGATTCCAGGCTTTGCAGCAACTTTCTAGGGACAATAATAACTTTTACTGAGGAAGAGGAGTTTTGTCAGTGATTTATCGTAGTATGAGGAATAGAATCAAGCTGGGGAATTGTAATCCGTTGGGGAAATAAACCCTGTTGAGGAAAGTATTATGGCGACCTTACTAGGAAAACAAATTCTTCTGGGGAAGAAATTCGCAAGGTTTCTCCTTCAGTTTTGGAAGACCAAACTCAGCTAGGGAATGTCAGAATAAATCCAAGCCTTGATTGTATCTGAGGATGTATTGAATGAGTATCAGAATAACATCTATATCTGGATCGTATCTGAACTGTATCGGGAAGAGAATGAGTGCTAGAATGAATCTATATCTAGATTGTATCTGTACTGTATCGAAAAGAGAATCTAGAATGAGTGTCAGAATGAATCTGTATTTAGATTGTATCTGAACTGTATCTAAAGAGTGGATCAGAATGAGTCTACGCCTAACTGTATCTAAAAGTGGATCCGAATGAGTCTTTTCCTGACTGTATCTGAAAAATTTATTTAAATGAGCCTACGCCCGACTGTATCTAAAAAGTGAATCAGAATGACTCTCCACCCGACTGTATCTAAAAAAATGTATTAGAATGAGTTTACGCCTGACTGTATCTAAAAAGTGAATCAGAATGAGTCTCCGCCCAACTGGATCTGGAAAATGTATTAGAATGAGTCTACGCCTGACTATATCTAAAGTGGATCAGAATGAGTCTTCGCCCGACTGTATCTTAAAAGTAAATCAAAATGAGTCTCCGCCCGAATGTATCTAAAAAGTGAATCAGAATGAGTCTCCGCCCGACTGTATCTGAAAAATGTATTAGAATGAGTCTACGCCTGATTGTATCTAAAAAGTGAATCAGAATGAGTCTCCGCTCGACTGTATCTGGAAAATGTATTAGAATGAGTCTTCGCCTGACTATATCTAAAGTGGATCTGAATGAGTCTTCGCCCGACTGTATCTGGATAATATATTAGAATGAGTCTATGCCTTACTGTATCTAAAAAGTGAATCAGAATGAGTCTCCGCCCGACTAGATCTGGAAAATATATTAGAATGAGTCTACGCCTGACTGTATCTAACAATGGATCAGAATGAGTCTTCGCCCGACTGTATCTGAAAAGTGAATCAAAATAAGTCTCCACTCGACTGTATCTAAAAAGTGAATCAAAATGATTCTCCGCCCGGCTGTATCTGAAAAAATGTATTAGAATGAGTCTACGTCTGACTGTATCTAAAAGTGGATCCGAATGAGTCTTCACCCAACTGTATCTGGAAAATGTATTAGAATGATTCTACGCCTGATTGTATCTAAAAAGTGAATTATAATGAGTCTCCGCTCGACTGTATTTGGAAAAGTGTATTCCAGAGTGATACTCTGGGAAAGGTGTTTGAATAGTTTCTCGTCATGTAGATAGTCACTCCGTCCTGCTTCAGGAATTGATCTACAATCAGTCTGTTGGTAAACCCGTCCTGTTTCGGGAGTTTATACCATTGGTGATAAAGATAGTTGCCCCGTTCTATTTTGGGAATTGAATGAAGAATGGAAAAACACAAGAAGGGGGGGTTGAATTGGGATCTTAAAACTTAATGAAAAGAACATGTTGATTATTATCCTGGTTCGTTTGAACTCAAACTACTCCAGTTCACCCGCCAAGGTGATTTCGCCTCTCTCCAACGAGGTCTTAATCCACTAATAAATCTTGATTACAAATCTACTTTGACAACTGTCAAAGTCTTCTTGAGTCTAAAACCACAACCCGATTTTCTCAAAGAATTACGGAATAATATAATTGAGTGTGTACAAATATGTTTTCTAAATAAAACAATATCACAAACGTGATGTATTACACAATTTAAGATTGATAGGTAGAACTGGGTAAATATGCTTTTCTTTTACGTGCGCAGTAGTTCGTCACTTGAATTCCTATTTTCTATTCTTTATATAGGCCATGCAATAGTGACATAAGAAGATGCTTTTGGAATGTTCATAACACGAATTAATGATCTTTCCAAACTAGGAGATTCTTGTATGTTTATAGTCGTTACTTTTGATATTGTATTGATAAATTGTAACGCTTCAGAACTTCTTACGTCAGAGGATGAATTTTACCGTTGGGAGTCCCTTACAGCTTGTATCAGAATTTTACATATCAGAGTATCAGAGATCCTCTTTCACAGCGTTGGTGCATTTAGAAGTTGTAACCGAACTTCTTCATATAAGCGTGTCACACAGATTTGCTTCTAAGAAGGATGCGCCTGATTATATCATAATACTCTCATCTTCTATGCTTTCATAAATAGAACTTCTAATGATATTCTAGTAGATCTTCTATGCTCCTTACATCAGAAAATCTTGTTCACATCAGAACTTCCCTGCATATGAAGATACTTTTATTAGCGAGCATATTTGTTCTTTATATATATCATGTGTTTGTTATCATCAAAACTCTTGCAGGGATGTAGAACCAAATTATGTTCTAACAATCTCCCCCGTTTTGATGATTACAAAAACTTGTATATTTTGATGGAATAAAAAGAACAAAGAATAAAAAAAAGGACTCCCCTTGAGTAGAATACTCAGATAATGAGAAAATAAAATGCTTCCCTGAAGATCTTCTGATAGGAGTCAGCTTCTGATAGTATTCAGCTTCTGATAGGAGTCAAAATATCTTTCCTTCTCCCCTTTTTTGTCAATAATCAAAGAGTAGGAAAAAACTCTATTTGTCTTGCTTTGATAGAAGTTGCTTGAGTAGGTGTGACATCCTCATCTGGATTCAACTAAGATTCTTTAGAGAGCTTCTGATGTTGTATTCTCATTACCGTTTCCAATAGTTCCAAAGCCAATAACCTTTTGTTTCTGATTGCCTCTGAAACCTGAGAATCCTTTAAATTCTAGGCTTTAGAACATATGCTTTCTTCCCGCCATGTGTAGAGAGCATCCAGAATCCAGGTGTTAGGACTGGTGTTTCAACCTTGTTATTAAAAATATCTACAACATAGATGATTTTATCCTTTGGTACCCATATCTTTTTGGGTCCATGATTGTTAAAATTTCCAAAATTCTGTTTGAATTTTGGTTTAGCATAAAACGCTTTACTAGTATATTTTATATCACGTGTTTGCCCAGAAGTGAAGTGAGAATAAAGAGAAGTGCATTTAATAATCAGATCCTTAACTTTCTTAGGTTGGGATACTTTACCTTTGTATCCTATTCCTTTTCTGCCATTTCTGCTAACTCTATAGATCATTGAAGCTATCTTGCTTCTATCTATGTTTTTAGCGAGGAATTTCTGAAAGCTATGATCATATTCCTTTATGATCTTATTAGGGTTACTAGGAACTTTTGAGTCTTAGTTTCTTCAGAGTCAGAACCTAGATCCTTTTTAGGTTCTTGTTTATGACTCGAAGTTTCTGACATCTTTCTAAAATTTCTGACAGACTCTCTTCTAATTGAGATATAGAAAAGTTATAAAATACCTCTTCTGACTCTGATTCTTATTCTGATTCTGATTCTGATTCTGATTCAGAGGATTCAGAGACATTTGATAAGTTGTTCATTAGAGCTACATTGGCTCATTCATCTTCTGATTCTGTTCCATCTTCAGAAGATTCAGAGTCATCCCACGTTTCCATAAGACTTTTCTTCTTTTCCTTAGAGAGCTTCTTTTTAGGTTTCTCTATTTGAGGATTTGGACAGTCGCTCATGTAATGACCTTGTTCATTGCATTCATAGCAGGTAATGTTTTTGTTACTGGATTTTCTATATCCAGAAGATTGTTCAGAGTGATTCCTTGTGCTTCTGGAATTTCTGAATTTCCCCTGCCTATGCTTCCATAACTGATTGATTCTTCTGGATAGAAGGAACAATTTGTCTTCTTCTGACGAGGATTCACCAGAGTTTTCTGCTTCTGCTTTTGCCTGCAAGAATTTGGTTTTATATTTATTAGATTTCATAGCGAGAGACTTACCTTGCTTTTGAGGCTCATCTTGTTCTAATTCTATCTCATGACTTTTCAGGGAGCTGACAAGTTCTTTAAGATAAATTTCATCTAGATCTTTGGCTAGTTTTAATGCTGTGACCATGGGTCTCCATTTTTTGGGTAAACTTCTGATGATCTTCTTTACATGGTCAGCAATTGAGTATCCTTTGTCTAGAACTTTTAGCCCAGTAAATAGAATTTTAAATCTTAAGAACATTCTTTAAATGGTTTCATCTTCTTCCATTTTAAAGGCTTCATATTTCTTAATGAGCGCAAGGGCTTTGGTTTCTTTGACTTATGTGTTGCCTTCATGCGTCATTCTCAAGGAATCAAACATATTCTTTGTTGTCTCTCTGTTTGTGATCTTCTCATACTCTGAGGTACTCGAGAGAATAGTTATGGCCTTGTGATGATTTCTAAAATCTCTCTTTTGATGATCTGTCATTCTTATTCTGCCAATCTTCTGACCGCTTTCATCAATAGGATGCATATACCCATCAGTCACTATATCCAAAAGATCAGTGTCATAAGCTAGAAAGAAACTTTTGATTATGTCTTTCCAATAATCAAACCTTTCACCATCGAATATTAGGGGCTGTTGTTGATTCTGTCTTTCTCATCTTGATAATCATTGTTGATGTTCTGACTTGGTCCCTGTGATACGGTGGAAGAACCGACTGTTTAATACTGGTTTTCATTTTGCGTTTTTTGTTTGCAAAATGTCGCGGTAAGCAAGAGTCGCCACCGACTTTTATTTCATCCAATCATGGAAAAGGGAAAAGAACAGAAAAATCCTTTTTTCGAGATATTCTGAGTACGGGGGGGGGGGGGGGGGGGGTAGATTATAGAAAGGGAAGGTGTTAGCACCCTTTCTATATGTGGTTTTCCACGGGCTCTTAGGTACTTTCTCATTTTTTAAATTTCTTGTGTGTGCTCTGTTTTTGAAAATTTTGACTTTGTGATAACCCTTGTATCAATCCTCAAAGGTGTGACGAAGTTGTTTTGAAAATTTGTTTGAAAAGTGTAAGTGTGAAAAGTTTCGATTTGAGCAAGTACCTACTAGCATCTACTTACTCGAAAAAAGATCGTTTCTATTCTTGTTTCCTTTAGATAACACTATCCTACTATTGAGAAATAGGTAGCACCGTCGTTGGAATTTGTAAGGGTCAATTCGAAAGGGACGTACGATTACTAAAGCAATATTAGGACACCTTAGTAGTAACCCTAGAGTCTTAAGATCTTATTCGAGGCAACATTTCCGAGGCAACATTCGAACGGGGAAATTTGATCTTTTTAGACTGGAGGGCAACCACTAAGATACCCTATGCTTAATGATCGTTTACCGAAGGCAAACGAAGTGAGAGTATACCCTAAGAGTGATATGTGCGAGTGATTTGTTTTCAGTTATTTTTCTTTGCACATTAGGTTTTTCTAACTGTATTAATTTGTCATGCATTCTTGCCATACAATTCTATTAGCTTACATCTAAACAGTTAAATATTTGCAGGAATTAAAAATGCGAGAAAATAAATCTACGCTATTACAAGGCTTCGGGGAGGGGGATTAATTACATAGCCAAAAAACCCGGGAATTTAAACAGTAAATAAAACCCTTAATTAACTATTACAAACCATAAACAGTTACAAAATTTTTGGCAAAATAATAATAAGCGCGCGACGGATTAAATGCGAGGCAATTAGGGTTTTGACCCTATGACTAATCCTATTTGCGATTGATCAAAAAAATATGTTTTTGTCATGTTTTATTATTTGAGAAAACAATGAAATAATTGAATTAAAGAAAGAAAATCCTAAGTTCTAATTAATTTTAAATTAAGAAAAATAGATTAATTCATTCTAAAAAAAACTATTTTTTTTGTATTTTTTCATTTATTTGAGAAAGAGAGAAAAATTAAATCGGGAGTTAACCTAATTTTCTAACTGAATTTTAATTGTGAAAGAAATTAAAGTTGCCCTAAATTAATTAAACTAATTAACTAAAAAACATTTATTAAGAAAATAAATCCTTTTTTGTGATTTTTGATTGGTTAATTTAAAATAAATTTTGTGTTGATAAAAATCAAGATAATTAAAGAAAAGGAATTAAAGAAAAATAGTAGAAATAACCAAATGGGCCTGCTATCAGCAGATCTGGCTGGAGATGGATCTAGAAGATGATGACCCTCAGAAGGTGAGGTGCGCTGGATCTGGTTCTGGCTGATGGATCCAGAAGATGATGACCCTCAGAAGGTGAGGTGCGCTGGATCTGGTTCTGGCTGATGGATCCAGAAGATGATGACCCTCAGAAGGTGAGGTACGTTGGATCTGGTTCTGGCTGATGGATCCAGAAGATGATGATCCTCAGAAGGTGAGGTGCACTGGATCTGGTGAAAACAATGGAGAAAATGCCAAAAGCTCACGCCTGGGATCGAATCCAGGACATGAGTTTCTGATTTCCTTCCTCTGACCAACTGCGCTGGATGTTAACTTGTGAATATAATAAAAACAAATAATATATTGGAAACAAGTTAGTGTCCAGAATAACGTTCCAAAATTTAAACCAGCCAGTCAAGTTGTGACACGCTGTTGTCTTCTTCCCTGGAACCGTCGTTTTAGGCTCTGAACCTTTACTTACAGACGCAAGTCTGTTGCTGAAACATGTGTCATTCAAAAATCAAGCACACGCAATATAAATTCAATTGGGGACCATGAATCAACTGAGTTTGAAGCTCTGATCATCATGGTACCCATTATCAAGCCTAATTTTGCTTGAAACCCAAAACCCCAAATTGGAGCATGAAACCCTAACAATGGCAAAAGCTTTTTCCTGCACTGCAACTTAAATCAAACTATCCAGAAACGTTGCAAACATGATGATGATCACAAATATGTAACTTAAACATGCTAAAGATGCAAGAATTACAGTAATCGAATTTGGATAATTTTGCAAACCGTGAGAATGATAGGAAGTGAGTTTGGACGTGTAGGGGACCTGGGAGTGATTGAAATAGCTTCCTGGGATGTCCTGGAATAGATTGCTGGCCCTGAATTGCTCTCAAAGGTCCTCTATCCTGAAATCAGTACCTCACTTTTTGTCAAGATTTTTGAGTTTTGTTCTAACCGTTTCACGCCTCTAACCTCTCCTTTTTGATCTGCAAAGCTTTATTATATAACCTAGAATGAATTAGGTTAACAAACTTGGTATGAATCTTTGCATTTATCCAAGATTTGATTTGATTTTCAATTTGTATGATATCCTTCCAAATTTGGCCTAATCATGCCAATCTCGTGCCAATCAGCCTTGATATGATCTGATTCTGATATGCCAGCAAAATGAGCTTATGATTCTGTCAAAAAATCCAATCAAAACAAATATTTGCTATTATTTACCAATTATTTGATTTAATTTAATTTTTAATAAATAAAAAATCAAAATAAAATAAATAATGAAGCAAATAACATGTGAGTGAGAATTTGGGTCGTGGACCATGTTATAAGTGAGGTGCAAGCATAAAAAGTTAGGCCCATTTAGCAAAAAATGCAAATTTGAGCATATTTGACTTTTGGCAATTTTGCAAAAATGGTCAACTTGGCCAATGCATAACTCTCTCAATTTTGACCCTAGACAGATGTTCTTGGACTTTTTAGAAATCTTAGGATGTACTCTAAGAAACCCTTTTGGTTTCCTCTCAATTGAGTCTTCCATGATTATGTATGAAGCTTTGACCCAAAAGGTGTTTTTGTTGACTTTTCAAAAGGACCTATAATGTCAAAATTCATATCTTTTTGTGAATGCAAAATTTGGGTTTGGGAGATGAAGATGAATTGTAGGGCATAGCATCCTATTCAAAATGAGCTTTGGATGGGTCATTTCTGATAAAGTATGAGAAAGTTATGCTTGGTCAAGTTGAGTTGACTTTTCCTGCAAAAACCCTAATTCAGCAACTTTTGGGTTCTGATGAATTGTGAGCAATCCTTGGGGAATCATGATAAATCCTTGATCAAATGATGGATAATACTTCAAAATGAGGATGTTGACCAAAAATCTTGAAGTTTGACTACATGTGGGCCACCGTTGACTTTTGACCTATCATAGTTGATTTTCAGGCATTTGAGCAATTGACTGAGCAAACTCCTTCTGCAAGGCTTGAAACTTGACATGGATGACTTTGAGAACATATTAGGACAATGGTGAGAATTTGAGTCCTTTGTGGTTCACACATCTTGATGAAGATGAAAACCCTAATTTTGAGGTGCACTGCCTTGGGAGAGAGTTTGTTTGGTCAACTCTTGAACTTCCTTGAGCAATTTGGGGACCTCACTTGCCATGTGTTGAGAAATATGGGAGGGAAAATTTTGGGGTACAACAGCTGCCCCTGTTCAATCTTCTTAAACCTGAAGATGTAGATTGGTTGTCTGTCTTTCGTGATCTGAAGGTGGAAGATGATTGGACACTAGAGTGCCCAGAAATTTGCACTCGCATGGAGTGATACTTGATTTATGATATCGGGAATGGGCTTATAGATGCCATTTGGTAGTTGCTAGATAATTTTCGGAGATGGGCTTAAAGATGCTATCCGAAGAAGTGTCGATCGCATAAGAAATTCCTTTGCGAGAACCCGTATACCTGTTGTTGAGAAAGACTTTGCTAGGGCATGCTGGTCTCTGTCTTGGGAGAAATAGAGTTTTAGGAGCTTCAATTGTCCGTTACTCTATTGAGGAATAACTCTGGTTTGGGAAACGGAAGTGAACTGTGTGTTTGGTCGGGGTATATACTGCACCGCGACTTTCTAGGGAAATGTGAAATCAATTATGTTTGATCGGGTCCCGGTCTTACAGTATTGTGGTCTGCTGTCTGGGGATAAGAGAGGAAGAACCCGGATAGTAACGTTATGAGAAGGAACCTGGATAGTAGGGTTACTTCGATATGAAAGCCTGGATAGTAAGGCTGTGAGAAGGAACCTGGATGATATGGTTACTTTGATATGAAAGCCTGGATAGTAGGGCTGTGAGAAGGAACCTGGATGGTAGGGTTACTTTGATATGAAAGCCTGGATAGTAGGGCTGTGAGAAGGAACCTGGATGGTAGGGTTACTTAGATATGAAAGCCTGGATAGTAGGGATGTGAGAAGGAACCTAGATGGTAGGTTTACTTCGATATGAAAGCCTGGATAGTAGGGTTGTGAGAAGGAACCTGGATAGTATGGTTTCTTCGATATGAAAGCCTGGAGAGTAGGGTTGTGAGAAGGAACCTGGATAGTAGGGTTACTTCGATATGAAATCCTTGATAGTAGGGCTGTGAGAAGGAACCTGGATGGTAGGGTTACTTCGATATGAAAGCCTGGATAGTAGGGTTGCAAGAAGGAACCTGGATGGTAGGGTTACTTCAAGATGAAAGCCCGGATAGTAGGGTTGTGAGAAGGAACCTGGATGGTAGGGTTACTTCGAGATGAAATCCTGGATAGTAGGGTTGTGAGAAGGAACCTGGATGGTAGGGTTACTTTGATATGAAAGCCTGGATAGTAGGGCTGTGAGAAGGAACCTGGATAGTAGGGTTTCTTCGATATGAAAGCCTGGATAGTAGGGCTGTGAGAAGGAACCTGGATAGTAGGGTTACTTCGATATGAAATCCTGGATAGTAGGGCTGTGAGAAGGAACCTGGATGGTAGGGTTACTTTGATATGAAAGCCTGGATAGTAGGGTTGTGAAAAGGAACCTGGATGGTAGGGTTACTTCGAGATGAAAGCCTGGATAGTAGGGCTGTGAGAAGGAACCTGGATGGTAGGGTTACTTCGAGATGAAAGCCTGGATAGTAGGGTTGTGAGAAGGAACCTGGATGGTAGGGTTACTTCAAGATAAAAGCCTGGACAGTAGGGCTGTGAGAAGGAACCTGGATGGTAGGGTTACTTTGAGATGAAAGCCTGGATAGTAGGGCTGTGAGCAGCAACCTAGATGGTAGGGTTACTTCGAGATGAAATCCTGGATAGTAGGGTTGTGATAAGGAACCTGGATGGTAGGGTTACTTCGAGATGAAATCCTGGATAATAGGGTTGTGAGAAGGAACCTGGATGTTAGGGTTACTTCGAGATGAAAGCCTGGATAGTAGGGCTGTGATAAGGTTCCTGGATGGTAGGGTTACTTCGAGATGAAAGCCTGGATAGTAGGGCTGTGAGAAGGAACCTGGATGGTAGGGTTACTTCGAGATGAAAGCCTGGATAGTATGGCTGTGAGAAGGAACCTGGATAGTAGGGTTACTTCGATATGAAATCTGGGATAATAGGGCTGTGAGAAGGAACCTAGATAGTATGGTTACTTCGAGACGAAATCCTGGATAGTAGGGTTGTGAGAAGGAACCTGGATAGTAAGGTTACTTCGAGATGAAAGCCTGGATAGTAGGGCTGTGAGGAGGAACCTGGATAGTAGGGTTACTTCGATATGAAAGTCGGGATAGTATGGCTGTGAGAAGGAACCTGGATAGTAGGGTTACTTCGATATAAAAGCCGGGATAGTAGGGCTGTGAGAAGGAACCTGGATGGTAGGTTTACTTCGATATGAGTTTGGGTAAAATTGCAGAGGGAACCTGGGTAAGGTTACTTTTGTCGCACCGATGATTACTCTGTTTAACTTTGAGTGTTGATCATGGACCTGCTGGAAATTGTTGATAATAATTTTCTTTCCTGAAAGAAATACAAGGTTAGTTATGTGTGATGCATGAGATGCATTGTGATGAGGTTCTCAAAATAACTGAGGTTATGTTATATGTAATGTATGCACATGTCATGATGTATGAACATGAAATGCTAACGTAATAATCTGAGTCCGGGAAAATAAGTCCCTGACTGCTGTTTGGAGAGTATGAGAAATAGTATTCTTGACTGCTGTAAAAAACCATAGTTCCTCTATTTCTGTTGGGGATGATGAACAAAGATGACTATGCTGGGGATTTTCCCCTCGTTTACGGATATTCTACCGAGGAGAGACTCTATTTGAGAATAACTCTGCGGGAGAATAACTCTATTGGAGAGGAGATACTCTGTTGATAGATCTGCTGATTTGGAGAAATAAACTCCACCGGGGATGAATTTCCATTGCTGGTGATAATGAATTCTGTTGGAGATTGAATTTCTGCTTGTGAGAGAAATAAACTCTACTTGGGGAAAAATTTACCGACTCACTCGCGATTGTGAGCCTCGGCTGGGGAGAGTTGTGTCCTGTTCGGGAAAGTTAACACCACTATCTTTGGAGACTTTTTACTCTGTGGGGAGTGTATGTACCACCACTCATGCTCTCCAGCTAGCTCTATCCCGATACCTGATGGGTAGAGTAACTGTAAGGTTTGGGCACTTCTTGTTTTCCCTGTTTTTAGCATTACAAGTAATCGTCTTTTGTTTCTTATGTAAACATTTATGAACAACAATCATTTTTAAATGCATATACCAAAAATAAATCATTGGACATTCTTGCAAAACAAAATGGAAAAAGAAAAAGAAATGGAAATTTCTTGTGAAAAATGAATTGTATTGATTTTTTTTTGAAGTTGGCCGGTAATAGGCGTTTTGTACAAGGAGGCTGACGTCCTAGTAAGAGAACGCCGTCGAAAGTAAAAAATTATACAATTTGTGTAAGAAAGAAAAAACAGCTATATGAAACGACCCCATTGGGTTTCAACCCTGCTATTGCCTTTATATCTTCAAGCGTCTTATCACTTTATTACTTGGTCGAAGGTTGATCAGATTGATTGGCGCCGTCCGAGCTTGACAGCTGATACCAAAATCCGGTTGCGAGATGATTCAATGAGACATAATGTTACGCTTCGATCCTTAATTTTTGCCTGGACCGCCCTTTCGGGTTTTCAGTCCACCGGGATACCCTTTTTTTCCCAAGTCGCCTTTTCAGGTTTTCGACTTGTCGGGTGTACAGTTTCTTTTTGTTTTCATCCCTTACTTTTACCGGAACCCTTTTGGTTCGCCGGGAAACCCTTATTTTTGCCTAGGCTAGTCAACCTAGCGGGTCTTTGATTATGCGTAGTATCTTTTCACTATGTCTGCATTGACGGGGTGAGGAAAGTTGTCACCATCCATGGTGGTTAGAATCATAGCTCCTCCCGAGAAAATGTTCTTAACCACAAATGGCCCTTCGTATGTGGGGGTCCATTTGCCCCTGGGATCACCTTGCGGTAGTATGATGCGTTTGATCACTAAATCCCTGACTTGATATTCTTGATGTCTGACTTTCTCGTTAAAAGCCTTGATCATTCGCTTTTGATACGTCTGACCATGACAAATAGCAGTAAGTCTCTTTTCATTGATTAGATTCAGCTGATTGAGTCGGGTTTGGATCCAGTCATCTTTGTTCAAACCCGCTTCCTTCATAATCCTGAGAGAGGGTATCTGTACTTCGATGGGTAGGACTGCCTCCATGCCATATACCAAAGATTAGGGTGTTGCCCCTGTCGATGTCCGTGCTGAGGTACGGTACCCATGAAGAGTGAACGGTAACATCTCGTGCCAGTCTTTGTATGTCACCGTCATCCTCTGCACAATCTTTTTGATGTTCTTGTTAGCCGTTTCAACAGCCCCATTCATCTTTGTCCAGTAGGGAGAAGAGTTATGATGCTGAATCTTGAACTGTTTGCAGAGCTTAGTGATCATTGTTGTTGTACCCCAAAATTTGCCCTCTCATTTCTCAAGAAATCACCCTGGATTCTAAAGTTTTCTCTTATACAAATCCAAGCCTTGAATTATCATTTCTTTCCAAGCAAGCCATTTACAAGGGCAAAATGGTCCTTTACACACTAAGAAGTCAAACTTTGACTTTTGAATCAAAATCAAATCTCAAAAATCATATTTCACCAAGACATGTTGGAATATGAAGTTTGTTTCATCAAGAAGTTCAAAAGTCAAATTTTACCTTGGAAAAGTTAAATTCTAAATACTTAGAATTTTTCTAAAGTATTTAAGAAAAATGACACTTCAGAACTTCTGAGCCAGCCTCCAGGCAGGAGCAGTCAGAAGTTATAAGCGTGGTCCATCACACAATCTTTAGTCAGAACATGGCTTTTCAGCAGCTATGCAAGATCAGTCAGAGTTTGCTAGAGTAATGCAAAGAATGCAATAAAGCGTAATACGAAGCATGAAAGCTCCTTCAGAACATGTTGGAGCCAGAAGTTAAGAGGATCAGAAGATTGGATGCTATGCTAAAGCAGAATCTCTAATTCATAGTTTTCAGATACAAATCAAAGAAGTTTACTGAAAAACCTGGTGAATCCTTCAGAACATGCTGGAGCCAGAAGGTAAGAGGATCAGAAGATTGGATGCTACGCTGAAGCAGAATCTCTAATTCATAGTTTTCAGAGACAAATCAAAGAAGTTTACTGGAAAACCTAGTGAATCCTTCAGAACATGCTGAGGCAACAAAGTACAAAGATCAGAAGCTGGATGTTTGTCCTAAATGGAACTTCTGATCCAGAGTAAAGCAATGATGCAAAATATCACATTACAGGATTTTTGATTTTGACAAATCTCATCATCATTTAATGCTCATTAATGCTCACAACCATTTTTGAGTCTTTGTCCAAAGGATCTCTCCATGTGTAGTGTAGAAATACTTTTGTGCAGGATTAGGTAAGGGCTCATGCGCCACATTTCGCTCGTAGGTTCGCTTTTCCTTAATCCTTGCTTGCTACTTGATCGGGACTTTATAAGTCTGTCGGGATACTAACTGCAAGTATACAGTTCAGTCGTTCTAGTTTTAAAAGATTATCGAACCCAGAAAGACTAAGGATCAATCGCATACGATCTAATGCTACAGTTTGTCTAACTAAGCGATGAATATTCGATTTTTGGGGGAAACAGTTTAATTAAAAGTAATAGTACTAATTATACCGGTATGTGATAATCGGACTTAGGGAATTCGGTGAATCGCTTGGCCTATAAAGTATTTCGGTAAAAGCTAATTGTTTAAAAACCTGAAACATACACTCTCGTGTTTATGAAATAAGTCATGCTACTAAACCTAGTGGATGCACTTTAAATTTAATAACACTTTTTGAAAACAATTTGAATTTAATTAATTTATTAAAACACTCTCGTGTATTTAAAAATCAATGCTTCGTTACCACTATCTGGGTTGAACCCCAGCTCTCACATGCAGGTTCTTGCCTTAATTAATTACCCACTCTCGTGGCAAAATCGTGTTAATTAACCTCTCACTCTCGTGACAAGGATAGTTAAATCAATCTTGGAAATTGGAAACCAGAAATTGTTTTGTAAATATTTTTGGCCAAGGTATCATTGAATTCTTTCAGTTCTTACGGTCACATACCGATATTAATAATTTAGCCAGACATAATTAACTTAACAGCAATACAGTCCAAAATATAATTCATGGAAATAATTGGCATATTATAAAAACTGAATAAATAATAATTTCAATATAAAAATCTGGAATCAAAGTTGCTATGGTAATCTTGAGGTAATACAGTAATCCAATCTTCGAGCTTGACTTGCAGTAAATGATTCGTGTTAATTCTTAAAAGAAGAATTAACACTTAAAACTATAAACTAATGCTTTGAATGAAAATTACAAGAAAATGAAAACAGAATTCCAAAACAAGCAAATTGGAAAATAACTGTAAAATAAAATAATATTTGCTCTGAATAAATTTCTTCGACCCCTGAACTGTGTACTGGTACACATATATATAGCATAGGAAAAATCAGCAGTTTTTGAATTCTTGATGAAGTCTTCGTGGAGAAAATATAGGAGCACTAATAGTGGTGGCAAGAAAATAGGGGACTCAGTAGAAAAAGGGAGAACGAGTTTGCCCTTCACGCCCACGTTTCAATCCATGCATAACGTCCACCTTCACGCGTGTGACGGTCGTCACAGGTGG
Organism: Vicia faba; assembly: GCA_948472305.1. Lineage (NCBI taxonomy): Eukaryota > Viridiplantae > Streptophyta > Magnoliopsida > Fabales > Fabaceae > Vicia > Vicia faba. The sequence continues at coordinate 770,478,427 of OX451741.1, read as the reverse complement.
GTGACGGTCGTCACGCGCTGAAGTAGTGCCTTACGCTCGTCAGTGGTGTGTGACGAGTGTTTCCTTATGTTGGGGGGTGTTACGCCCGTCACAGGGACGTGACGACCATCATTGATCCAGAAGTCCAAACTTTGTATTTTTTTATTCTTTTTCTCTTTGTTTATCGTCTAGCCTTCTTCATGTTGTCCTTTTCCATCGGTTTGAGTCGACAAGTGTTATACCTTCAAAAAGACAAATAATCTCGGAATAATCGGGGGTTAGACGACTTAATGAAATATAAAATCGGTAAAAAGCATGGTAATTATACGATATGTTTTCTCGTTATCACTACTCCAGCCTAAGCTAAAAACTGTTAGCCATCATACCTTTTTTGGAACTTGCTTCAAGAGCAAGTCAACATCTAGCGTATGGTGTTGGCGCTACTTGACATTTCAAACAACACAAAATTTGCCTATAAATAGAACACCATTGGTCATTGAGAAGGGTCCAGAAAAATTTGTGAAAGAAGTCAAAAACTTTGAGAAAGAAAAGCCTTATATCCTTGCCAAAATTCCAAGAGTTCTAAGAACTGTAAACACAACACATAAAACCTTGTTAACTTTTGATCCCCTGCGTTCAAAACTCCATTTGTCCTCAATCATTTCTTGACTGAAAAACATTCACACAGTTTCTGATCCACACGTTGGAAACTTCCTAACCTGCTGGGTTTGTATTGCTATACATTTTCCATCCATCCATTCAAAGGAATCAAAACATCACCCACTTGCCATACCCAAAAGTTAAAAGCTTTCAGCTTATTGAGCACATGGAGAAGCTGTTCAGAGCATCATCAGGGTTGAGGTTAACTCCGGTTCATAGAACTTCTTCCAGCTGCAAGGTAAGTTTCTGCTGACCCTCACCATATCACTTAAGCATTACCAGATTTACATGCTCAAAAATACAATGTAGATATCATGTTTCTGATGTTATACATACTCTGAGATCTCATGCACCTGCCTGCTTAAGTAGAGAATAGATCAGTTCAGAGCTTCTTGAAGAAACTAGAACTCAGAGTTAGGATTAGAAAATGCATGCTTGCCTCTGATTTATAGTTTTGATATTTCTTATCTTCTGAAACGCTATGGTACCTGCTATAATTGTTCTGTGCATGTATTCTGTTTTGTGGAGAAATAACCAAATTACAGATGTTCTGACTAGCATAGAGAGAGAAACCAAGTTCTGCCAATAGTCTCAGAACTTCTGAAGTCCGTTTTGTGGCCAGTGGTATCAGAACTTCTGAAACTTGTTTTTGTTGCCAGTATTATCAGGACTTATGAGAACTACTATGTTCCTAGTGGGTTCAGAGCTTCTGACCTTATACATTTTCACTAACAGGTTTCTGTTTTGCAGCATGCTAGGGTCAGAACCTCTGACTTCATTTTATCAGCAACGCGCTGATTCCCCTTTGCTTTTCCATTGTTTTTGATATTGCTCCCCATTCCATTAATTAGCAAACAACAAAAATATTTCCTTCACACTTTATTTTTGGTTTCTTAAAACAAAAGATCAAAAATATTTTCTTAAAATAAGACAAATTTATCTCATATTTTCTTGTACATTCTTATGCATTTCAATATGGTTGTAATAGTAGTTTAGGACCCATTCATAAATATGTATCCCCATCCCCTAAATATTGGAATAGCGTAGGACTTTACATTTTTGCAATTTATCGCTTTCAAATGTAAATGCTAGTAACTAGACGTGTATGGCAAGATAAAATCAACAAGTAGACCACCAAAAATCAAAGAAAAATGCATGCAATTAAACAAACTTGCACACATGCACCCTTAGGGTAATCTCACTTGTTGCCTAAAAATGATCATGTTATGCATGCGAGATGTCTTAGCACAAACGAATCGAAAAATACAAGATCATAGTCCCTCGATGACGCTATGAAAGTTGCATTTCAAAAATGATCTTAGTCCCTAAAGAGAATGCGCTAAGTCATTTCACAACATTGCTATAATGGTCATACGATGACCCAACGCTTGTCCCCTCACATCCAACGATGGGGCTTCTTGCCAAATCAATGGTAAGGTAGCAACATCTAAAGGAGGAGGAAAAACACATCTAAGACCTTTTGAGTAGGTAGGTTCGCTCTCAATTACTTGCTTGCTCACAACAAAAATACACCAACACTTTCATTTTTGAAAATATTTTTGAAACAAACACTTTATACGCGTTCTTATAGAGACAAGAACCGTTGCAAAAACCACTTCAAAATCAATTTCAAAAAACACATCTCACAAACATATCTTTGAACTATTTTTGAAACAAACACTTCGCATACATTCTTATAGACATGAGAATCATTGCAAAGTTACATTTTTACTTTCAAAAAACCATACACAAGCACCTTCAAACAAAAAGCAAGTGATCTAGCAAGTAACTAAGAGCCCATGGAAAACCATGGATGGAAAGGGTGCTAATACCTTCCCTTTTCATAATCTACCCCCGAACTCAAAAACATATCTAAAGGTCTTTCCTGTGCTTTTTCACCTTTCCTTATTGGATAAAAGAAAAGTAGATGGCGACTCTTGCTAAACCGCAACATTTGCAAACACATACGTAAAACCTCAAGTCAGTTCTCCCACCGTATCATAGAACTGGCGACTCTGCTGGGGAATATGTTGAAGTGGGGTTACCTTAGGGTTAGATCACATTTACTCGCTTTTATTATTTGATTTGTATGCTTTACATTTGGTTCTCTGTTTGGGCTTGCTTTGATCCTCCACCCGGATCTGGGACACCTTTTCAGGTAAATAGCAATAGATTGTGGAAACTGTACGGCATAGACCGATATGGTTGAAACAATGGCTATGTTAGTGTGACGCATCTGTGGGTACCGGTATCCCTTGTGGTGAATCGAGGAGAATACTGGGCCGCTGAGTGGCGTCATGAAGCACTAACGGACTTTAGAACCCTAATTGAACAAACTTGGCCGTTAGGACGTAGTGAGATAGCCGGTTTCAGTGTAGAGATGAAAATTGGTTGATACTCGATACTACACTCATTGAGGCTAGACTTTTGGGACATCTCGGCCGCAAGAAAAGATTGATTGTGCTGAGACAACGCCCAAGAGAAAGGTCGGTGATATTGAGATCCTTTAGAACCCGATCACTATTACTAGGACAGGTTTGAGCCAACTAAACTTCAAGAGGGTACTTACCTATAAAGCCTCATGCAAGCCTAAAACATAGAGTTTTGTTTGCTTTGTGTGTATATACTTGTACATAACATCATAAACATCATAAGCATCATGAACATGCTCACTAACCATTTCAAGGATTTAGAATTTTATCTTTGTTTTGTAGGTCATGAATTATGTCCGAAGAAACACCATCCGAATCAGCTTCATAAAAGCACACCCTCAACTTCAAGAGCTAGCCTCAAGAGTGCCCGAGGATTCTCCTTTTACCAAGAAATATGGTCGACTCCTCAATTTGGCTACATCCAACTTCCAAGAAGAAATGATGTGTGTACTATTCCAATTCTTTGATCCCGTACATCATTGTTTCACTTTCCCAAACTATCAGTTGGTACCTACACTGGAAGAGTTCTCTCTACTCTTAGGGGTGCATGTGCTTGATCAGACACCATTCACCGGTCTAGAAGAGATTCCAGAACCTGAGGTCATCGCTGAAGCTTTGCATCTAAAGAGAGCAGACATCATAACCAATTGGGAGACAAGAAGTGGGGTCAAAGGTTTCCTAGCCAAGTTTCTATTGGAGAAGGCTCGTTCATTCTGGTACGACATGGATTTCCAAGATTTTGAAGACATCCTGGCTCTTCTCATTTATGGTCTGGTTCTGTTCCCCAATTCGGACCAATTCATAGACATTAATGCCATCAAAGTATTTCTCTCTCGCAATCCTGTACCTACCTTACTAGGAGACATCTTGCATTGCCTTCATACCCGCACCATGAAGAAAAGAGGTACTCTTTTGTGTTGTATCCCCCTACTCGCTAAATGGTTCACTTCACACCTATCTCAGTCAGCATTGAAGAACGAGCAAAGACTGACTTGGTCTCAAAGGATGATGTCTCTCACCCATTCTGATATCCATTGGTGTTCGAGATCCTGGGAAAATGTCTCTCATTGACCGCTGTGGGGAATTCCCTAACGTACCTCTACTTGGTGTTATGGGAGGTATCACTTATAACCCATGCTTAGCTCTTCGACAGTTTGGGTATGCCCGAAGAAACGACCCTCATGAGATGCTCATCCAAGGTCTGGTGTTTGATTACGACAAAGAAAACCAAGGTTATCGCCAGAGGTTTACACGTGCTTGGGGAATGGTGAACATGGTGGATAATAGAACTTTGAGACATAAAAACTCTATCCCTCTTGAGCCTTACCTTAGGTGGGTACGATCTCGTGCCCAAAGTCTCTTGATGCCTTACCCTCCCATCCTTCCTGTTATCGTTGAGCCTGTTATTGAAGGAGACGCCCCATACACCATTCTTCATCCCGACATGCCTACCTCTCTCGAAGACCTGCAGAAAGCTTGGGTTCAGTTGAAGGAAGAGCGAGACACCTTTGAAGCCCACTATTATGCCAGTGAGAAGAAGGTTCTGGAGCTCACCAAACTGCTTCATGAAGAGAAAAACCTAAATGACTACATTGCTCCAAAGAGGAAGCGTTCAGTCTTTTTGTCTTAGGAGTTCAGTTGTATTTTTTTTCTTTCATTGAAAGCCCAAGGAGGCATGATGTATTCAAACTTGGATTTTTAATATGACGTGTGTTCCTTTTTAGTTTGAACAAATTTAAATCTCTAAATTTCCTTGAAATCATTTGCATATTGCATCTTCATTCATCATAACATAAACAAGTCTTTTGCAACGAGTTTCCTCATCTCTCTACTGTTTATTTCAGTAAGATGGATCTCGAGCAGACAATCAAAGATCTTCAAGTTCAAAACACGCAGTTTCAACAGTTACTCATGACCCTAGCCAAAGGACAGGAGGAATTAAAGACTTTGTTGGCCAAAGAAAAGAAGAAGAAAGAGAAAAAACCAACCGGTGTTGTAATCATAGGGAGAAGGTTTCAAGGACAGACTAGAAGAACCTTGAATTTCGCAACAACCTCTGATGAAGGAAAAGGAAAGGAAACAGCGGTTCCGTCAGAATCTGAAGAAGAGGAAGAAGAGGAAGACTACTCCGAAGAAAAGTATCCTCCTGCAGATGATAAGTACAAACATCTTGAAGAGTGTTTGAACGCTATGGAAATACAAAGGGTACCAGGTCTAGACTTTGAAGAATTGGGACTAGTGTCGGGAATTGTGATCCCACCGAAGTTCAAAGTGCCACTGTTTGCAAAATATGATGGGGTGTCATGTCCTAAGATGCACTTCCGATCATATGTGAGAAAGATCCAGCCGCACTCCGCTGATAAAGACCTACGGGTGCATTTTTTCCAAGATAGCCTATCTGGAACACAACTTGATTGGTTTTACCAATTGGAAAGGGCAGACGTCCACAACTGGGAAGATCTTGCCGCAACTTTCTATAACCAATACCAGTATAATGCAGATTTGGCGCCTACCCGTACTCAACTTCAGAGTATGGCTACGGCTTCAAATGAGGGTTTCAAGGATTACGCGTAGAAATGGAGAGATCTAGATGGGAGAGTACGACCCCCTCTGTCTGAAAGAGAGTTAGTGGATATGTTCTTAGGCACTCTATCGGTCCCTTTCTTCAACCATCTGATTGGAAGCTCATCAGCAGGATTTACTGAGTTAATACTAACCAGAGAAAGGGTAGAAGCTGGCATAAAAAGTGGAAAGATTCAGAAGGCTTTGTCTGCCTCTATAGCTGTGAGAAAGCCTTTCACTGGGAAAAAGGAGGTATCTGCTGTTTACCCATAAAAGAACCAAAGGAGAGCTGAACGCCGACCAATGGTAGGAGTTGTTATGATCCCGAAGCCTACATCCGATCAACCAAGAAGTAATCAACCAAGGGTAGAAAGGCCAGTCCGACAATTCACCAAAATCAATATGATTCTAGCCCAAGTTTTACCACATTTTCTGAAATCCAATTTGGCAACTTTAAAAGAAGCTCCCAAGAACCCCAACACAACGTCCCCTTATTATTACCCAAATGTCCGTTGCGCATATCATTCTGAAAGTCCAGGTCATGACACCAACAACTGTTGAGCCTTGAAAAACAAGATTCAAGACCTTATATAGGAAAAAGAGATTGAGTTTGATGCACTCGAGAAGCCAAACATCATTTCTGCTCCTATGCCTAGACATGGTCACAACACCAATGCAATAGAAGAAGATTTGTTTGCTACCACAATTGATGAACTCTTGACTCCACTCCCAATCATTAAGATAAACTTGTTGAAAGCCGGTGTATTCCCAGGTTGTAATGAAGACTGCCATCTCTGCTTATCACCACCAACTGCTTGCCCTTTGTTAAAAACAGGCATTCAACGCTTGATAGACAACCAAGAGATTCTGTTTGAAAGTACTCCTATTTTGCCTGTTCCTGTTGAAGACATTTCAATCATAACCATCTCCTCCAATTCTTCCAAGGTCCCTAAAAGGCCTATTAGGATTACATCAGTTCCAAAAACTACTCCTCTTATAATCACAATGCCTGGGCCAGTCCCGTATGAATCAGACAAAATGGTGCCGTGGAATTACGGTGGAGACATCTACTACCATGGTATCAAACAAGATGGGATGGCCGCCAAAGATATGAGCTCCAAAGAAGAAGACTCCGACATTAGCAATATTGTCGGAACCAGTAAGATTACCCGAAGTTGTAGAATCTTCTCTCCAGAAATTTCCCCTCCAAAGGCAGTTTTTGGACCCGTGGCTGCTCCAAAGGTTACTTCCGTACCAATAATCATATCTGCAAGTTCTCCTATCAACAAAGACAACACAACCCCTGCTGTTATCCCTACCAATACTCCTACTGCTGAAACTCGAGGAAAAAGTATTCTAGAAGAGCCTGTCCGGACGAAGGCTCAACCACTGACTATCCCCGAAACCTCCAAGAAGGAAATGGAAGAAATCCTGAGAATAATAAAGAAGAGCGACTACGACGTAGTTGAACAGTTGGGGAAAACTCCATCCAAAATCTCCATGGTAGCTTTGTTACTGTGCTCAGAGGCACATGCGAAAGCTCCGGTGAAGTTTCTGAAGATAACCCACGTGACTCAAGAGACGTCTGTTGACCAATTTCGAGATTGCGTGGCCAGCTTGACGGTGGATAACGACCTAGGCTTCTCGAATGCTGATCTGACACCAAGGGGAAGAAAGCACAACGAGGAATTACATGTCTATGTGGAATGTAGAGTAACAACTCTGGCCCATGTCTTGGTGGACACTGGTTCATCTTTGAATGTTTTACCAAAGAAAGCTCTCGACAGACTAGACTGTGAAGGATTAACATTGAAACCCAGTGACATAGTCGTGAGAGCATTTGATGGCTCAAAGAGGATGGTGCACGGGGAAGTGGATATCCCCATAAAGGTTGGGACTCAAACTTTCAACTCAACCTTTTATGTAAAGGACATCCGCCCCTCTTACTTCTGTCTGGTAGGATGGTCGTGGATCTGTAATGCCGGTGCCGTCACCTCTACACTGTACCAGATGTTGAAATATCCGGTCCATGGAAAGATTATCACTGTCCACGGAGAGGAAGAGTATATATATGATTAGCCACCTCATTTCATCCCGGTATGTGGAATTGGACGGTGATTTCATTGAAACTCCTTTTCAACATTTTGAAGAAGTCTCTCAAGAGGTAGCAGTAACCAAGACGGTGTCCCAGATCCCCAAGATCACAAGACCTCCACTCCGGATGTCATCTCTAAAGGAAGCCAAGGAAGTAGTAGATGAGGGTGGATGCACCATCTGGGGGAAACTTCCGGATATTCTGTATAAATATGACAAGTTTGGCTTAGGGTTTACTTCAAGTGCTCAGAAGGCTATGCGCCGTGCCCGTGCTGGAGGGCCACCCTTGAGGATTAGCAACCGAGGGGTCAATGCAGTGGAAGATACTGAAGAGGATTGTAGCTTGGAGGATTGGATATTTCCTACTGTCAATGGAGGACTTCGCAATTGGGAAGCCAGAGACTTTGTCCCAATAACTTTCATCCCCCAGTAATTTATCTCTTACATTTCTGTTGGACTTGTAATATTCACAAATAATTCGCACATTTAAAACCTTGTGTCTTGACCGAGGCACAATGGTCCATTTGTAAGGGTTTTTATTTCATCTTCATATGACATTCAATGAATCATGGACGTTTTTTCACATACAAACTTTTGTGCTCATTGTTTTTCTTTTACATTTCATTTTTTAAAGGATGGCTATACCCTTACACACACCCACACTCGCAAATGCAGGTACCCCTCCATTCCAGATCCCATGGGTAACGATACTGCTATGACCTTTTATGAATCTGAGGATCTAATCTACCAAGCCGAAGACGAAGGTAGGAAGATTGTGAAGTACCAGGGGAACTGGCCAGACTACTACAACAAGAGGAAAAAGCTATTCAGCCTCACGAGGAACCTGTGGATACAATCAATCTGGGTACCGAGGAGGATAAAAAAGAGGTCAAGGTGGGTGCTAATCTGGATCCCACTGTTAAGGAGCTTCTGATTCAGCTATTGCATGATTATGTTGAGATATTTTCCTGGTCATACGAAGACATGTCGGGACTCGACACAGACATCGTGGTACATCGTCTGCCAACAAGAGAAGATTGTCCGCCAGTAAAACAAAAAGTCTGCCGCATGAGACCTGACATGTCAGAGAAGATCAAAGCGGAAGTCATGAAACAATTCAATGCTGGATTCTTGGCTGTCACTTCCTATCCTCAATTGGTAGCTAACATTGTTCCCGTGCCTAAAAAAGACGGCAAAGTACGAATGTGTATGGACTATAGAGATTTGAATAGGGCCAACCCTAAAGATGATTTTCCACTCCCCCACATTGATATCCTGGTTAACAATACGGCCCAGCACAAAGTGTTTTCCTTCATGGACGGATTCTCAGGTCACAACCAAATCAAAATGGCACCTGAGGACATGGAGAAAACAACATTTGTCACACAGTTGGGCACATTCTGCTACAAAGTGATGCCATTCGGACTGAAGAATGCTGAGGCAACCTATCAGTGTGCCATGGTAGCTTTGCTTCATGACATGATACATCATGAAATAGAGGTCTACATAGACGATATGATAGCCCGATCACAAACAGAAGAAGAGCACCTTGATCACTTGCAAAAGTTGTTTGAAAGGTTGAAGAAGTACAAACTAAGGTTGAACCCAAACAAGTGCACATTTGGAGTACGATCCGGTAAACTCTTAGGTTTTGTCGTCAGTAATAAAGGCATTGAGGTCAAACCTGGCAAAGTCAAAGCGATACAAGAAATTCCTGCTCCTCGTACCGAGAAGGAAGTCAGAGGATTCTTGGGACGCCTGAACTATATTGCCAGATTCATTTCTCACCTAACAGCTACTTGTGAGCCAATCTTCAAACTACTGAAGAAAGATCAAGTAGTCAAGTGGAATGATGAATGCCAGACTGCTTTCGACAAAATCAAAGAGTATTTACAAGAGCCTCATGTTTTGATGCCACCTGTGATACGGTGGCCAGAACCGGGACTATTTTTTAGGAATGCTGGTTTGCATTTTGCGTTTGTGTTCACAAAATGTCGCGGTAAGCAAGATTCGCCACCGAATTTTATTTTATCCAACAAGGAAAGGAAAAAAGCACAGAAAAAATTCCTTTTTCGAGATATTTTTGAGTACGGGGGGGTAGATTATAGAAAGGGAAGGTATTAGCACCCTTTCTATCAGTTGTTATCTACGGGCTCTTAGGTACTTGCTCATCATTTTCAAAAAAAATTTCTTTGTGTGTTTGTGTGATTTGAAAAGTTTTTGTTTTGACTTCGATTTAACTCTTGCTTCTGTCTTCAAGAGTGTAATGAAGTGTTTTTGAAAACTTTGTTTGTAAAGGAGTGTAAGTGTGAAAAATTTGTTTTTATTGAGCAAGTACTTAAGAACTAATCTACCTACTCGAAAAAAAGAATCGTTTTGTATTCATTTCCTTTAGACAGTGCTATCCCACTATTAGTGAGTAGGTAGCACCGTCATTGGAGTTTGAGGGTCAATTCGAAAGGGACGTACGATCACTAAAGCAATGTTAGGACGTATTAGTAATAACCCTAATGTCTTAGATCAATTATCCGAGGCGACAATATCCGAGGCAACTTTGATCTTTGGACAAAAGGACGACCACTAAAGCATCCTATACTCAATGACCGTTTAGCGAAGGCAACCAAGTGGGAGTGTACCATAGGAGTGCGCATGTGCATGTGATTCAATTTCAGATTATTTATCTTTGCACATTTTAGGGTTATCTAACTGTTTTAAATTAATCATACATTCTTGTCATGCATCCTAATATCATACATCTAACAGTTTATATTTTGCGGAATTTAAAATGCGGAAATTAAACTACGCTATTACAAGGCTTCGGGTATTTACATAGCCAAAAACAAACCCTTTGAAAATAAAACGATAAAAGTAAAGACCTAATTAACTATTACAACTAAATTGAAAGACAAGTAAAAAGTAAAAATAAAGAAGAGAAAAGACTTCTTCGATCCATGTCATGGACTCGTTCGATTCACCCTTCTTTGGCCTTCTTTCGATTGAGCTAGGGAATGGGTGTGAGTAGCCTTTGATTGGGCTTGAGAATTGACGGGGAAATTTGATTTGCACCCTTTCCTGCCTCCTTCGATTGGGTTTGGGAAGGATATAGGTAAACTTCGATTGCAGGGAGAAAGAGGGGGGATTCGATTCAGAGGAAGAAGGATGCCTTTCGATTCTATGAAGGGTGTTGCTGGAAAGGCCTGAAGGATCACTTGTGGAGGCACTGCATCTGCAAAAATATGTTAGCAAAATAAAACGCATGACCTGGGTATCGAAACCCGGGTCCTTCGATCTTGTACGCGCTGGGTCTTTTCAGGCTATATCTGTAGCAAGTGTTAGCAACAAAAAACATGACCTGTGTGCCAAACCTAAGCCCTTTGATTCTGTCTAGAATGACAAATCGAATGAAACGAAAAATATGGATGTGTTATGTAAATACAAAGTTTTACATTTTACCCTCTCTTACCAGTAGTTGGAACCTTCGATTTGGCACTTTCTGGATGTGGTTACCTTCGATCTGGGATTTTTGGGCGTGGATACTTTTGTTGAAGGGTTTCTTTGGCTTGGATTACTTATGAAAATGTTGACAACCTTTGGTGGGTTTGTGGGCAGCGTATCTCAAAAATGTCCTTGTCCCTTTGTAATGTGTCATTGGCCTCGTATTTATAGGAGTGTGAGGGTGCATGAAAATGGCAAGGGACGGCCATTTAACCAGGCCTTTAAAGCCATGAGACAAGAATCAGACATATTAAAAGATTTCCTTTTTGAAAAATTCATGTCTCTTTGGAATCTTGAATGAATATGGACACCTTTGATTTTTGAATGCCTTCAGGCCATGCTCTTAGATTGGTCTTGAGTTGCCTCCTTCGAATGGGCCTTCTGAATGCTTCTTGAAATGGGCCTTTTGAATACTTCATCAAATGAACCTTTTAAATACTTCATCGAATGAACCTTTACATGTTCTTCAAATGGACCCTTTGAATGCTTCTTAGAATGAACCTTTACATGTTCTTCGAATGAGTCATTTACATGTTCTCCGAATGAGCCTCTTGCCTGGTGTGCTGGCAAGTTGAGGGGCCTTTTCCTTTGTGAATCGAAACAAACTTGTAGGAGATTCTTGCCTCGTGAGTCGAAGGTAAGCCTGAAGTAGTTAATGCATAGTCGAAGCATTGTGAAATTGACTTGATTGAAGGGGGTCCAATGCTCAATCGAAGACTTGCGGACCAAATCTTGATCGAAGGGTTCCAAACACCTAATCGAAGCTTACTAATCAAAGCCTGATGGAAGAGTGCCAAATGCCCAATCGAAGACTGGTGAGTCAAGCCTGTATCGAAGTATTTTGGATACCCAATCGAAGACTTTTCCCAGATGCCAATCGAAAGACACTTTGTTCATCTTTAAAAAACTTTATTTTCGTTAGGCAAGTGTTTGTGACCAACTATGTAAGGGAAGACCTTTGAAAACATGAGAGGGAAAATTTTGGGGTACAACAGCTACCCCTGTTCAATCTTCTTAAACCTGAGGATGTAGATTGGCTTGCGTGCCTTTCGTGATCCGAAGGTGGAAGAGGATTGAACACTAGAGTGCCCAGAAATTTGCACTCGCATGAAGTGGTGTCGGTCTTGCGATATCAGAAATGGGCTTATAGATGCCATTTGGAAATTGCTAACGGAGGATGGGCTTAAAGATGCCATTTGGAAATTGCTGATGGGGGATGGGCTTAAATATGCCATCCGAAGAAGTGTCGATCGCATAAGAGATTCCTTAGAGAGAGCTTGTATACCTGTTGTTGAGGAAGATTCCGCTGGGGAATGCTGATCTCTGTCTTGAGAGAAATAGAATTCTAGGAGCTTCAGACGTCCGTTATTCTACTGGGAAATCACCTCTGTTGAAATTTAGGAACTTCGATCGTCCGTTATTCTACTGAGGAATCATCTCTATTAAAGAGGAAAGTTGAGAATGAACTACTATCTGGTCGTGGTCCAGGCTTCATAGTGATAAGACCGACTGCTATATGGTTGTAATCCAGGATTTACAGTGACTTACTGGGGATATGAGATTAAACTTGCTATCAAGTTGGAATCCAGGCTTCACAATTTCTCAATTCTTATCCGGTCGTAATCTGGGTTTCAGAAGGAATCAAATTGTTATCTGGTCGCCTCCGAGCTTCAACTTAAATTTAGGGCACACTAATATCCGGTCGGATCCGGGCTTCTTAGTAACTGTCCAGGTAAACTGCTATTCGGTCGAAATCCAAGCTTCACAATGTCTTGTACCATTATCTGGTCGAAATCCAGGCTTCATGGTGTCTTGTACCATTATCTGGTCGAAATCCAGGCTTCATGGTCTTGTATTGCTATCTGGTCGAAATCCAGGCTTCATAATGCCTTACTTCTTATCTGGTCGAAATCCAGGCTTCAGAAGAAATCAAGTGGTTATCCGTTTGCATCCGGGCTTCCCTTTGACTTTGGGCCTACTATTATCTCGTCAGATCCGGGCTTCGTAGCTTGGCCGGGTAAATTTCTAGTTGGTCGAAATCCAAGCTTCATAGTGTCCCTCACTATTATCTGGTCGAAATCCAGGCTTCACAATGTTCCTTACCGCTATCTGGTCGTAATCCAGGCTTCACGGTGTTCAGAGAAATCAAGATACTATCCGGTCGAACCTGGGCTTCATAACTTGTATTAAAGATATACCACTATCTGGTCGAAATCCAGGCTTGATGGTAACTTGCTGAGCTGTTATCCGGTCGTAATCCGGGCTTCACGGCTTGTTGGGGATTAAACTATTATCCGGTCGAATCTGGGCTTCATAGCTTAAAGATAAACCACTATCTGGTCAAATCCAGGCTTTGCGGTGTTTGATACTACTATTCGGTCGAATCCGGGCTTCGCAATATGATGTAGAGATCAAGATACTATCCGGTCGGATCCGGGCTTCATAGCTTGAAGATAAACCACCTGGTCGAATCCAGGCTTCACGGTGTTTGATACTGCTATCCGGTCGAATCCGGGCTTTGCAATATGATGTAGAGATCAAGATACTATCCGGTTGGATCCGGGCTTCATAACTTGAGCTTGAAGATAAACCACTATCTGGTCGAATCCAGGCTTCGTGGTGTTTGATACTGCTATCCGGTCGAATCCGGGCTTCGAATATGATGTAGAGATCAAGATACTATCTGGTTGGATCCGGGCTTCATGACTCGAGCTTGGTGAGAATTTGATTGTATCTTTCCTAAAAGGTAAAGGTCAGCTATATGTAATACATGATATGTATCAGGTAATGATGTTCTCAAAATAAATGAGATTGTGTTGTATGATGCTTATGCATATGTCATGATGTGTGGATATGTAATGTTTTCATGATAATCTCTAGCTGGGGAAATAAATCCTGGGTTGCTGTTGGAGAGAGGAGTTGAATTCTTCGTTTCCGCTGGGGATAGTGAATGAAGGTGACTGTGAGAATGATCCTGCAGGAAAGAATAACTCCGCTGGGGAATAGACTGACGAGGAAATGACTCTGTGGGGAATAGATGCTCTGTCAGAGGATCTGCTGATTTGGAGAAACAACCTCGGTTAGGGAGAAAATTATCATTGCTGGCGATGATGCATTCTGTTGGGAATTGAGTTTCTGTTTGTGAAAGGAATGAACTCCGCTGGAGATGATTTTCCAGTTGCGACTTCACTGGAGATAATCTTTGAGACTCTACTGGGACAATTTTCTAGACTCTAATGGGGATAATTCTCCAAACTTCACTGGGGATAATCTTCCAATGCTGGTGATAGATGAACTCTGCTTGGGGAGAATATCGCTGACTCATTCGCGGTTGCGAGCCTTAGATGGAGAGAATGGTGTCCTGTTCGGGACCGCTAATATCACTGTCTTTGTCTTACTCTGTGGGGAGTGAATGTTATTGGGACGCATGCTGAGGATATGGCGATGACTTTGCATCGGGACTTTTCTGCCCCTGTATCTGCTGGAGAAGGTGCCTGCGGAGGCCTTGTGGATCGAGTATTATCCCAACCTATGAGGTGCTTGGTAACTTTCAATCGAAATGATTAGTCTCCTTCTGGTAGGCAAGTGACAAAATGATGGGACATAGTCGTACGCTTTGATCCATAATTTTTTCCTGGACCGCCCTTTCGGGTTTTCAGTCCACCGAGATACCCTTTTTTTGCCCAAGCCGCCCTTTCGGGTTTTCGGCTTATCGGGTGTACATATCTTTTTTTTTATCCCTAATTTTTGCCCGAACCCTTTTGGTTCTCCGGGATGCCCTTATTTTTGCCTAGGCCAGTCAACCTAGCGGGTCTTTATTCATGCGCAGTATTTTCTGACTATGTCCACGCTCTCAGAGTGTAGGGAGTTGTCACTGTCGGTAGTGTTGTGTTGCCATACTACTAGAAGATGTTCGTTTTATCATGCAAGATTCGTTGTTGGAATTTATGTCCAATGCCCCAAGTGATTCAGATGGAAAATTGCCCCTGGCTATTTGGCATCTTTGTGAGATTCCTTGAATCTTGACTTGGCTGCCCCAGATGATGGACAATGATCATGCCGTGCCCCTTGATTGGAAGTGTTTTTCCACTTGAGGTGATCCTTTTTATTGAGAAGGTTTTTGTTCACTAGATATTCTTCGTGCGAATTTCTTTGATGTTGAACAAATAATCATATGCAAACAACGTTATTTTAAGAATGCAAAGCTTATGTCTGTCTTGAAATTTTTTGAAAATGCATTTTTCAGTAAAACAGGAAAATTTTGTGAAATGTGATGTCAACTCAGGATTTACAGCAAGTCCTACAGGAGTCAGGATACCTTTTGTAACAGTATGCTTTCGAACTAACCCGTGCTTCAGCTAGAACTTTTTAAGGGTTATAACGTGGCATGGTTCATGGTTCAAGAAACAAAGGATAATGGCTCAAAATTTATTTGTACCCACCCGTTCTTCGTGATGTTCTTCGATCCTAAACTCAGTTAATCGTGCATTAGATCCCGTTTGAGTTTTTGCTCTGATATTTAAGTGATGGTTCAGACACTGACAGTTTATTTTGAAAAGGCAGTCATTTTTGTTGAGAGTTTGTAGGACCTCTTTCTTTTTTGATTTTATTATCCCTGTCTTTTGCCTGAACTGTTTCTTTTTGTGATTACAGTCAGTGGGATGCCCCAGTTTTTTCTCTTAAGTCTCCTTCATAGGTTTTGCCTTAATGGGCTTTTATTTCGAGAGATAATGACTGCCTGTCTTGACGATTATAGGGAACCATCACCGTCTTCTGTTTTGGAAGGAAGTCCTTGAAGCCATTCATTGTGCACCTGAATTAACTGAGAAAACTACCCTGCCCCAGGTTGTGATTAAGGGTTTTAATTTGTGTGAAAAGAAAAACTCCTACTTCTCTGGCTCAAAGGGGTTGACTAGGGATTATCTTCCTTATAACTCCACTATTTAGGATTTGAAACAACGTCTGTACATCGTCAGCGGGGTCTGTTCAAAAGTATACTGTAGAGATTGTGGTATCATTTTTGTCATCCTCCCTCTAAAGGCTTTGAGTTTTTTAATCGAGAGTTGAATATCACAAAAAAGGAAAGCAATTTAAATATAGTGAATACGAATGGATTGATTCAAAACAGACATATGCAATGCATTGATAAAGTAACAAAGTTTGACATGAATAAATATTCGAACAATCAAAAATAAAATTACAAATTGAAAATTCTAATGAACAAAAGCCTCTCTTGACAGAACTTGTCACTTCAAATGGTGAGCCTTGGAGGATTGATAGAAACATTCTAGTTGACCATCTTGTGTGAATTCCAAAGCTCCTTCATCAATCAGGTTTTGAACTTTGTACTTCAACTGCCAACAGTCGTCAGTATCATGCCCCAGACTGTTGGAGTGATATGCACACCTTGCATTAGGATTTTAATTAGGTGAAGAAGTCTTGGGATTCAGATAAGGTCCTATCAACGTCACCAGATTCATCCTCAACATGTGTTGTAACGCTTGAGATAGCGGCATGTTGAGCTTGGTAAACTGCCTCTTGGGTGTACCCGACTTAGTTTGATTAACCCGTTGTTTATGGAGAGGTTGTTGTTGGACCCTTGAGGTAGTAGCAACTTGGAGAGGTCCATTCTTCACCAAACCAAACCCTTGTCTTCTTGGAGGTTGATCAATAACTTGATCCTCGACCTCGACGGTTTGCTTCATACTGTTGTATCTGTCTTGATGAAGCTGGTTGATAATGGTTCTCAACTCTTCTTGTTCCCGGGCTAAGCCTTGGATAAGAGCCATCTGCCCCAGCATCTGGGTTCTCATTGCATCTATCTCATCTTGTAGTTGTTCCAGTTGTTCGTCCTTATTGTCTTCAGGACTTTTCTTGACCAAATTCCCAACGAGGAGTGTTTTCAACTCTTCTTGCCCCTTGGATATGTTTAGGAATATGTCCCTGAACTGAGCTTCTTGAGTTTGAAGATCTTGGTTGTCTTGTTTGAGAGCCATTGCTGAAATAAACATCGGGGACATGAGAGACCGGTCTTGAAACCTGCTTATGCAATGATATGTATGATATGTATGCAATGTTTTCAAGGATCTCGCGGGGTAAACAAGAAAGTTTCAGAAGTTGAATTTTGCAGTTTTGATTGAAGAAACTTCGTATTGTTAAGAGTCCTTCTTCAAGAGTCAAGCTCACCATATCGAGTGGGTCATAGCCACCGACTCAAGTTATCATGTTTTGATCTCTAGACAACTTTGGCTAGAGGAAAATAAATCCCCTTTTCCCCTTGATAGACGTTTGATTTACCATAACCTGCATCACAAACCCTTGAGATCCTTGAAATGGTTAAAGAAATGTTAAGGCATGATGTTATGATGTGTATGCTATGCGTTTAAGCAAAAGTGCGAGGTGATGTAAGCAAGTAAACTCGGCAAGAAATCCAAGTTATTGGATAAGAACTGTAAACAAAACCTGCAAGGAACTCATGTTGTCAGACAATAAAAAATGTGCAAGTAGTTCAAATTGAAAGCACACAAGTCACACAAACAGCCTTAAGTTTAGGCTTGCATGGGGTCTAGGTATTACCCTCTTGTAGTTTAGTTGGTTCAACTTGTCCTAGTAATAGTAACCGGGTTCTAGAGGTTCTCAATATCACTGACCATCCTCTATCGGTCATAATTCCAGTCACACAATCTTTTCTTGCAGCCAGAACCATCTCGAGAGTATGGTCTCAAATGAGTGTAGCATACTGCTACTTTCTATGGCCAAGTTGGTCAATTATAGGTTCTAAGTTCAGTTGATGCTTAATGACCCATTAGCAGCCCCATACTCTCCTTGTTCCTCCACAAGGTATATCGGTACCAACTAATGTGTCACACCAACGTAGCTACTGCTTCAACCGTATCGGTCTACACCGTACAGTTCCCTCACAGTCTATTGCTACTTACCTAAAAGGTATCCCCAGATCCGAGTTAGGATCTATAGTAACTCCGATACAAAGCTCACAAAGATAAAAGCAAACAAATCAAACAATTGAAAACAATATGATGAACTAATCCTAACGTACACCCCACTTATTAAGTCCCCAGCAGAGTCGCAAATTCTATGATACGGTGGCCAGAACGTGGACTGTTTTTTAGGAATACTGGTTTGCGTTTGTGTTCGCAAAATTTCGCGGTAAGCAAGAGTCATTTCCGACTTTTATTTTATCCAACAAGGAAAGGAAAAAAGCACAGAAAAATTCCTTTTTCGAGATATTTCTGAGTACGGGGGAGGGGGGGGGGGGGTAGATTATAGAAAGGGAAGGTATTAGCACCCTTTCTATCCGTAGTTATCTACAGGATCTTAGGTACTTGCTCATCATTTTCAAAATTGTTTTCTTTGTGTGTTTGTGTGATTTGAAAAGTTTTTGTTTTGACTTTGATTTAACTCTTGCTTCTGTCTTCAAGAGTGTAATGAAGTGTTTTTGAAAACTTTATTTGTAAAGGAGTGTAAGTGTGAAAAATTTGTTTTGATTGAGCAAGTACTTAAGAACTAATTTACCTACTCGAAAAAAAGAATCATTATGTATTCATATCCTTTAGACAGTGCTATCCCACTATTAGTGAGTAGGTAGCACAATCATTGGAGTTTGAGGGTCAATTCGAAAGGGACGTACAGTCACTAAAGCAATGTTAGGACGTCTTAGTAATAACCCTAATGTCTTAGATCAATTATCCGAGGCGACAATATCCGAGGCAACTTTGATCTTTGGACAAAAGGACGACCACTAAAGCATCCTATACTCAATGACCATTTATCGAAGGAAACCAAGTGGGAGTGTACCCTAGGAGTGCGCATGTGTGTGTGATTCAATTTCAAATTATTTATCTTTTCACATTTTAGGGTTATCTAACAGTTTTAAAATTAATCATACATTCTTGTCATGCATCCTAATATCATACATCTAACAATTTATATTTTGCAGAATTTAAAATACGGAAATTAAACTACGCTATTACAAGGCTTTGGGTATTTACATAGCCAAAAACAAACCCTTTGAAAATAAAGCGATAAAAGTAAAGACCTAATTAACTATTACAACTAAATTGAAAGACAAGTAAAAAGTAAAAATAAAGAAGAGAAAAGACTTCTTCGATCCATGCCATGGACTCGTTCAATTCACCCTTCTTTGGCCTTCTTTCGATTGAGCTAGGGAATGGGTGTGAGTAGCCTTCGATTGGGCTTGATAATTGACGAGGCAAGCTTCGATTTGCACTCTTTTCTGCCTCCTCTGATTTGGGTTTGGGAAGGATATGGGTAAACTTCGATTGTAGGGAGAAAGAAGGGGGGGGGGGCTGCGATTCAGAGGAAGAAAGATGCCTTTCGATTCTATGAAGGGTGTTGCTGAAAAGGCCTGAAGGATCACCTGTTGAGGCACTGCATCTTCAAAAATATGTTAGCAAAATAAAACGCATGACCTGGGTATCGAAACCCAGGTTCTTCGATCCTGCACGCACTGGGTCTTTTCAGGCTATATCTGTAGCAAGTGTTAGCAACAAAAAACATGACCTAGGTTCCAAACCCAAGCCCTTTGATTCTGTCTAGAATGACAAATCGAATGAAACGAAAAATATGGATGTGTTATGTAAATACAAAGTTTGACATTTTAGGTAACACGTTTAAAGATGAGCCTGTGTCTACTAAAACATGTGCCAGAGTGGTCCCCTTACACTCAACAGAAACATGCGAGGCTTTATTGTGATTCTTTCCCATGGGAGTTAAATCTGCGTCGGAGAACCCCAGACCATTGTCAACTGTCAGACTTGCTACGCAGTTCTCAAACTGGTCGGCTGTGGTTTCTTGAGGCACGTGAGCCTTTTTCAAGAACTTAATCAGAGCTTGTGCATGGGCATCGGAACATAGCAATATTGACAACATTGATATTTTAGAAGGGGTTTGTCCCAATTGCTCTACTATTTTGAAGTCGCTTTTCTTGATGATTTTCAGAATCTCCTCCATCTCTTGAGTGGATGGTTCTTCCATAACAGTCTTTTTAGCAAGTGCCTCTTCCCTGGCAGGCTCAATTTCTTTCTCTTTCCCTTTAGTACTGGCACCAGCATTGCCGTTGATTATGCGGATTGTAATTGCGGTAGTGGTTGGTGGTGAGATATCAGGGGAAAAGACTCTTCCTGTTCTTGTGACTTTACTAGAACCAGTGATATTAGTAACACCTGCTTCATTATCATCAATCCAAGAATCTTGTTTTACCCCATGGTAATAAACATCGACACCATAATTCCATGGAACCGCTTTGTTAGAGGTGTATGGAACGGGTCCGGCAGCACTGATTATGAGAGAAGCAATGATTGGTTTGTTTGAAATCCTGATAGGACCTTTGGATGAGATCCTAAGATGTTTGTTTGAAATTGTTATGATGGCCAAGTATTCAGCTTTGTCAACTGAATTTTTGATGGCATGATTCTTTTCGAATAGAATTTCACGACTATCCATTAGGCGTTGTATACCTTTCCTCAGTTTTTCACATCCATCAGATTGTCTCATACAGCCCACACAGTCTTTTTCACAGCCGGGGAAAGTCCCAGCTTTTAACAGATTCCTCTTAATTACATTCAATGGAGTAGTTAAACCTTTGACAGAGGCAATGAAAGTTGTATCTTTGACGGTATTAACACCTTTGTCGTGCTTCGGCATGGGAGCGGTAATTACATTCGGCGTTGGAGGAGGATCAAATTCAATAGTCTTGTTGTCAATTAAATCCTGGATTTTGTTCTTCAGAGCCCAACACTGATCAGTCTCATGCCCTGGGCTATTTGAATGATAAGCACATTTTGTATTTGGATTATATCTCGATGACGAGGTGTCAGGATTGGCAGGAGGATCCCGCAATGTCACTAAATTAATCTTGAGCAGATGCAGAAGGGCTTGAGATAATGACATGCCTAACCTTGTGAACTGTCTTCTTGGAGCTTCAACCCGTTGATGATTGGTAGATGGTCTTTGAGTAGCAGTCAGATTGGAGATTTGGATAGCATTGTTAGACGGATGATTATTCATTTTGGTACGGACCTTTGCTCTATACACAACATTAACTTCTTTTTTCGCGGAAAAAGGTTTCTTGACAGGATTGGGAGTGGAAGTAGACGCCACAGAGATCTTTCCACTCTTAATGCCACTTTCTACTCTTTCATCGGTTAGGATTAATTCGGTGAAACCAGAAGAAGAGCAGCCCAGCAACAGATTAAAGAAAGGACCAGATAATGTGCTCATGAACATGTCAATGTGTTCCCTATCAGTCAAGGGAGGTTGGACCCTACTTGCAAGGTCTCTCTACTTCTGCGCTTACTCCTTAAATCCTTCATCCTTCCCCATGGTCATACCTTGCAATTGAACCCTCGTCAGTGCCAAGTCGGCGTTGTACTGATATTGATGGTAGAAGGCAGTAGCTAGTTCCTCCCAAGTATTGATGCGAGAGCCATCCAACTGGTAAAACCATTCAAGTTGTGTTCCAGCCAGACTCTCTTGGAAAAAGTGAATCCATAGTTTTTTATCTGCTGTGAGCGGTTGTATCTTGCGCACATAGGACTTCAAAGGGAGCTTTAAGCAAGAAACCCCATTGTATTTTGCGAAGGTGGGTATTTTGAACTTGTGGGGAATGACTACCCCAGAGATTAAGCCCAAATCGTCAAAATTCAAACTGGGAATAGCTTGGATTTCCACTGCTTTCAATCTGTATTCTAGCTGCTTGTATTTGATATCTGCGAGTGGATATTGTTCATTGAAATAATAATCATCAGATTCTTGGTCATTGATACAGTCGGCCTGAGTACTCTTGACTTCACCAATTTGGTTCTCGTCCTCTTCAGATGAATCTTCCTCTATTGGAATTTGACGGATTGTCTCTTTGAACCTTTTACCCATGTTGAGTAGAGCTTTCTTCCTTGGCTTCTTTTTAGCGGCTAATAAGGCCATCATATCCTGCAGCCCCTTAGCTAGGGCAAGTAAAGATTCCTGAAATTGAGAATTCTGAGCCTGGAGTTCCGTCACAGTTTTCTCTAGATCTATCTTGCTGAAATAAACAGCGGAGAGATAAGGAAACCTGTTATGCGGACGCCTGTCATGTCATGATGCTTGAATATGCAGTATGCAAATGATTTCAAGGATTTAAAGAATTTAAATTTATATAGACAAAGAGTGAACAAATGTTAACTTTCATTATATAATCCTTGATTTTAATACAAACATGCCTCTTGGGCTTATAACAACAGAAATAAGCATAAAGTAAACTCCTAAGACAGAAAAGTTATGTGCATCTTCTTTGGCGCAATGCAGGTGTTTAAGCTCCTTTCTTCATGAAGTTCCCTTGTAAGCTCCAATATCTTCTTCTCGTTTTTATAGAACTTAGCTTCGAAGGTGTCTCGCTCTCCTTTTAACTGAATCCAAGTGTTTTGCAAATCTTCAAGAGAAGTAGGCATATCAGGATAAAGGATCGTATGTGGAATGTCTCCCTCGACTACTGGCTCCATGATAACAGGTAAGACGACTTCATAAGGCATCTTGAGACTTTGAGCGCGAGCCCTTACCCATTTAAGATAAGGTTCAATTGGAATGGAATTCTTACGCCCCAATGTCTTGCTATCAACTTTGTTAACCATACCCTAAGCTCGTATAAATCTTTGGCGGTAACCTTGGGTGTCACTTTCATAGTCAAATGCAATTCCTTGGATGAGTTCCTCATGAGGGCCATCTCTTCTAGAGTACCCAAATTGTCGCAAAGCTAAACAAGGTTTATAAGTAATGCCTCCCTTAATGCCAAGTAGAGGGACATTAGGGAATTCCCCACAGCGGTCAATGATGGTAATGTCTTCTAAGGAGCGATAATACCAATGGATATCAGCATGTGAAAGTGACATTAATCTTTTAGACCTTCTCATACCTTGTTCATTCTTCACCACTGATCGAGGTAGGTGCGAAATAAACCACCTAGCCAATAGAGGAGTGCAACACATCAAAGCCCCCTTTTCTTCAAAGTGCAAGAGTGAAGAGAATGCAATATGTCTCCAAGCAACGTAGGCACCGGATTACGAGATATGAAAACCTTAATCACATTCACATCTATAAATTGGCCAGGATTTGGAAATAGTACCAATCCATAGATGAGAAGATCCAGAACTTCCTCAAAGGCTTGTAGATCCAAAATATTCCAACACTCTTGAGCCTTCTCCAACAAAAACTTTGCTAGTTACCCTTTAACACCACTCTTTGTTACCCAATTTGCTACTATGTCAGATGTTTGCAAATGTAGAGCTCGAGCAATTTCCTCAGGTTTGGGGTCTCTTTCGATACCGTTGAAAGGTAACTGATTGAGAATAGGGATCCCTACGAGTTAAGAAAATTCCTCCAAAGTGGGCACACATTGGTAATCAGGAAAAGTGAAGAAATGATGCAAAGGTTCGAAGAATTGGACAAGCACCTTTATCATCTCTTCTTCAATACTTGAGGTAACCAAACTAAGGAGTCGTCCATGTCTTTTGGTGAACGTGGAATCTTCAGGGACCCTTGATACTAAATCCTTGAGTTATGGAGGTACCCTCACAAGACTGATTTGGATAGTGTTCCTATGAGCGGAGGCCATGTCCTACAAAACAGAACAAAGATAAATCCAAAAATCCTTGAAATGGTTAGTGATGTTTATGATGATGTTTATGATGTTATGATGTTATGATGCTATGCACAAGTGTATATACAAAGCAAACAAGTCCTCAGTTTAGGCTTGCGTGGGGTTTCAGGTAAGTACCCTCTTGAATTTTTAGTTAGCTCAACCCGTCCTAGTTAAAAGTAACCGGGTTCTAAGGGATCTCAATATCACTGATCTTTCCCCCAATTTCCGTTCGATAAGCGATTGACTCACAACCAAACAAAACTCAAGAGTCAAACCTCAATGAGTGTAGCATCGAGTATCAACCAACTTCGGACTACACCAAAGTCAGTCATCTCGCTACGTCCTAATGGCCAAGTTGGTCAAGTAAGGTTCTAAGGTCAGTTGATGCTTTATGACACCACGCGGTGGCCCCGTACTCTCCTTGATTGACTCAAGGGTTACCAGTACCAACCAAAGTGCCACATCAACGTAGCTACTGCTTCAACCGTGACGGTATACCCCACACAGTTCCCTCATAGTTTATTGCTACTTACCTAAAAGGTGTCCCCAAATCCGGGTGTAGGATTTTTTAACAGTAACCCAAACAAGGAACCAAAATATAAAGCAAGCAAATCAAACAATATAAGCAAGTAAATATGATCTAACCCTAAGGTAAACCCCACTTTAGATAAATTCCCTAGCAGAGTCGCCAGTTCTGTGATACGGTGGGAGAACTGACTTGAGGATTTTGCATTTGTGTTCGCAAAATATTGCGGTTTAGCAAGAGTCACCACCAACTTTTCTTTTATCCAATAAGGAAAGGTGAAAAAAGCACAGGAAAGACCTTTTGAGATGTTTTCATGAGTTCGGGGGGTAGATTATGAAAAGGGAAGGTATTAGCACCCTTTCCATCCATGGTTTTCCATGGGCTCTTAGTTACTTGTTAGATCACTTGCTTTTGTTTGAAAATTGTGCTTTTGTGTAGTTTTGAAAGTATTTTGAAAAGGTGCCATCGTTTTAGGAGAACTTTGCAATGATTCCTGTTCGTAAGAATGTATGCAAAGTGTTGAGCTTTTGAAAATATTTCAATGTTTGGAAAGTGTTTTGAAGATGTTTTGGAAAGTGTATGTGATTTTTTTTTAAATAGCAAGGATGTTTGTTTTGAAATTGAGCAAGTAACTAAAAATAATCTACCTACTCAAAAGGTTTTAGATGTGGTTTTCCTCCTCCTTTAGATGTTGCTATCTTACCATTGATTTGATAAGAAGCCCCATCGTTGGATGTGAAGGAACGAGTGTTGGGTCATCGTATGACCATGATAGCAATGTTGTGAAATGACTTAGCACTTTTTCTGTAGGGACTAAGATCATTTTGAAAGGCAATTTTGATAGCGTCATCGAGGGACTATGATCTTTTTCGATTTGTTTGTGCTAAGACATCCCACATGCATAACATGACCATTTTTATAAGGCAACAAGTGGAATTACCCTAAGGGTGTAAGTGTGCGAGTGTGTTTGATTGCATGCATTTTGTCTTTGATTTTTGGGTTGTCTACTTGTTGATTTTATCTTGCCATACACACCTAATTACTTAACATTTATATGAAGGTAATAAAAGAGTGCAAAAAATAAATCCTACACTATTACAACCATATTGAATTGCCTGAAAATATAAAGGCAAGAATAAGGAAAAAGCAAGAAAAATGGATCTTTCGACTTAGGGCAGCAAACCCTTCGACCTTACCTGAAAAGGGGTGAAAGAATGAGTTTCGACTGGGGCCTAGAAGCCAGCATATTTTGACTTTCGGTTGGGGCCTGGAGGCCAGCATGTTGTGCCTTTCGACTGGGGCCAGGAGGCCAACATGTTGTGCCTTTCGACTGCCTCTTTAATTTGGCCTGAAGGTTAGTATGGAAGCCAGAGGCTTCATTTCTAACTTTTCTGTCTCCTGTTTCTTTCATTTGAGTTTGAATAGCAATATGGCCCAAGGCCATGCCAACATCACCTTAAGAATAGATTAATTCTTTAAAGCGTATTTAAATGTACCAAGAGCAAAAGCCAAGAAGATTGTTAACCATGACACATATTAAGAGAGTGAAAACAAAACAAAAAGAAGAAAATAGTATGTACATGTTTTAAATGAAAAAGAAAACTTATTTACATGTTATGCTGGAAACGAAGGGTCAAAGGTTAAGAATGACTTACCTTGCTGGAGGCTGGAACGTGTGTTGGAACTTTGAAGCGGTTGCTTTGAACGCCTCTGGATTCGAAGGAAAATACCCAGGGTATGCCTTCGACACTGGATTCGAAAGAACAAAACAAGTGAATTATCCGTTTTTGCTGGATTCAAAGGAAAGAACAAGTGGGATGTTCCTTGATTCGAAGGAAACTGGAATGTGTTGTTCTTAAGAATTTGAAGGAGGTAACGATGATTCTGGTTTTACAAGTGTTGAAGTGTTTGAGAATTTTATGGTGTATGAGAATTTTGAAGATATATCCCCCCTTCTCTCCTTCTATTTTTCTTTGTGAAAATGAACTCTCTATTTATAGAGAAAGGCTTTTGGGAAGGTTGGGGGGCAGAAATAATAAAATAAGGCTCAGTTGGAAAGTAAGTGTCCACTTGTGCCATAAAAGCAAGATGAATGGTTCATATGGGTTGCTTCTTTCTGAAGGAAAACAGGCGCAAGGCTCAAGACAAACTTTTCTAAAAGGTAGTACTATGCTATTAAGTGCAAGTGGTCTTGGATAACAAATGGGTAAAGGCTTATTTTATCTTGCATAAACAATTAAGTATAGAGTGAGTCATAGGTTTGAGGCCTGAAAAGGGAAAACACGTAGCCTAGCCTATGGGTCTAAATGTTCAACTTGATCTTTTGAGTCGAATCCTCCATCTTTCTACACCTTTCGACCAGACTAAAACAACACAACATTCGTTTTCACCAGTTGTGTGTCCTTCGAATGAACCAACTGTGTGTTCTTCGAATGGCCCTTTTTAGCTGAATATGCCATTCTGAGTTTTCTTGCTTATAATAACTTTGGCCAAAACCTTCGACCAGACTTCAAAGTAAGAGAACAATTATTCCCCAACTATGGCAAGTCCTTCGAATGGACCACCAATTTGTGTGTCATAATGCAGAACTATGGCGTATTGAAGGGTTTACAGATGGATTCGAAGGTGATATGAAGGCGCATCCGAATCATACATGAAGATGAATTTGAAAGTCACAAGAAGGTAGCCATTCATCCAATCGAAAACTTATGAATCCAAGGCAAACAGGTGAGGGGCGAATGGTGCAATCGAATGACACTTTTCAGAAGGTTATTAACTTCTGAATCGAAGGAAGCTTTCAGAATATTATTGACTTTTTGAATTGAAGAAAACCAAAAGGAGGCCTTTACTTCCTGAGTCGAAGGATATTCCTGAGTCGAAGGACATTCCTGAGTCGAAGGACATTCCTGAGTCGAAGGTCATTCCTGAGTCGAAGGACACTGTTTCAAAGGGAAAAAAATCAATTGAAGCTTGTATGAAGATCATTTCCTTCTGAATCGAAGAAGACTTATTTGAAGTCACATGCCCAGACGAAAAAGGCACGCTAGCAGAAACTTTTGAGCAAACGAAGGAGGTGCAAAGTCCAATCGAAGGGGGCTGAATCGAAGGAGACCTATTTTCCTCCAAATTCGTCAAAATGTTATTTTTATCTGTTTTCTCCCTTTTTGACAGTTTCCTCTTAATTCTGGTGCTGGAAGATCCCAATGTACTTGTGCAAGCTTGAATTTTGAGAATCATTGTGAGAGATGCCTTGAGAATTGAGAGGGAAAATTTTGGGGTACAACAGCTGCCCCTGTTCGAACTTCTTGAGCCCGAAGAGTTAGATTGGAGGATTTGGCATTCGTGACTTGATGGTAAAGAAGTTTGAACACTAGAGTGCCTATAAATTTTCACTCGAAGATGGACGGTGAATGGGCTTATAGATGCCATTTGGAGGAATGTTGGTAAACTCTGGAAGAAGTATCAACACAAATCTCCTGTTAATCCATACTGGACTTGTTGTTTTACCTGTGAGAAAGGGGTTAGGAAAATGCAGATGCTTGCATGATGCTTACCAGATGTGGTATCATGCTAAATGCATTGTTATGTACATGCTATGATGTATGAATGCGAAATGTGTGTTTTTGTCCGGGAAAATAAATCCCTGACTATTGCTGAGGAAATCTTCGGAGGTTGAATCCTTGATTGCCTATTGGAAATGAAGAATATGCATATCTTCAAATTCTTTTGAAGAGATGCTTTTGCTGGAGAACATCACTCAAAGATCAGCTGTTATCTGGTCGGATCCAGGCTTCACAGTTGCTGAGGATGAAGTAGTCAGTTGCTATCTGGTCGGGTCCAGGTTCCATGGCAACTTACTGGGGGAAGGGATGAATTAACTGTTATCTGGTCGGATCCAGGTTTTGTAGAAAATTCCTTGAAAACTGTTATCTGGTCGGGTCCAGGTTTCATAACAACTTGTTAGGGATGTGGAGGTTAACTGTTATCTGGTCGGATTCAGGCTTCACAGTAACTTGTTAGAGGTAAGGGTGAGTTAACTATTATCTGGTCGGATCCAGGCTTCACAGTAACTTCTTGAAGACTGTTATCTGGCCGGGTCCAAGCTTTATGGTCTTTTGGAAAGTTGTACTATTATCTGGTCGAGTCCAGGTTTCATAGTGTCTTTCTGGGGATCAGGGTCAATTGTTATCTGGTCGGGTCCAGGCTTCACAATATACCATTCGAAAAACTGTTATCTGGTCGGGTCTAGGCTTCACAATAAACTGGTTGAAAACTGTTATCTAGTCGGATCCAGGCTTTGCAGATTTCTGAGGTTTGATGAGGTCAATTGTTATCTGGTTGGGTCCAGGCTTCACAATGAACTAGTTGAAAAACTGGTATCTGGTCGGGTCCAGGCTTTGCAGATTTCTGATGAAGTTAATTGTTATCTGGTTGGGTCTAGGCTTCACAATGAACTGCTTGGCGATTTAGTTGTTATCTGGTCGGGTCCAGGCTTCACAATGAATCTCTGAGGATGATTACTATCTGGTCGGATCCAGGCTTCGCAATGACTTTCTTGAAAAGATGGAAATGAGGAATAATATTTGGTCGAATCCAGGTTTCTCAGTCCTTTGTCGGGGAATAAAGAGGCAACTCTACTGGGAACAAGTAGTTAAAACCTTGGTAGGATTAAGTTTAGGTTCTTCTAGATTTTGAAGATTTGGGCTGGTCGTGTCCAGGTTTTATAGCTTTTTGAGAAATGAGATCAACTGTTATCTGGTCGGATCCAGACTTTAGTAACTCAGGAGATCAAACTGTTATCTGGTCGGTTCCAGGCTTCAGTAATCGAAGAAATCAAATTGTTATCTGGTCGGGTCCAGGCTTCAGTAATCGAAGAAATCAAACTATTATCTGGTCGGGTCCAGGCTTCAAAAATTGAAGAACTCAAACTTTTATCTGGTCAGATCCAGGCTTCAGAAATTGAAGAAGTCAAACTGTTATCTGGTCGGGTCCAGGCTTCAGAAATTGAAGAAGTCAAACTGTTATCTGGTTGGGTCCAGGCTTCAGTATAACTTGAAAATTATGCTAATATCTGGTCGGATCCAGGCTTCATAGCATTTCTTGGTAACAATAAAGGCTTTGTTGAATACTTTACTAGGGATTAGGGGTTGTGGCCCTGTGATTTGCAGTTATTTGAAGGGAAAATTCTAATTGGAGAGTATAGACTCAGTCAGGCAAGGCCGACTTATCTTGGGGAGGATATGCTCAGCTGGGGATGATGGACTCATCTGGGGAATTTGGGTTCCATTGAGGGATTTGTACTCCGCTGGGGGAATCAAATCTTGGTTGTAAGATATACTCCGCTGGAGAAGATGGACTCAGTGGGGAGTGTTTATTCAGCTGGACTCAGCTTGGAGAATAAAATCTCGGTTGGAAGATACACTCTACTGGGGATAAAAACTCCTGGTTGGGAGATATACTCCACTGGGGACGGAAAACCCTGGTTGGGAGATATACTCCACTGGGGATGATGGGATTATCTGGGCAATTTTGGAC
Organism: Vicia faba; assembly: GCA_948472305.1. Taxonomy (NCBI): domain Eukaryota; kingdom Viridiplantae; phylum Streptophyta; class Magnoliopsida; order Fabales; family Fabaceae; genus Vicia; species Vicia faba. The sequence goes on along the minus strand of OX451741.1, from coordinate 770,448,492 downwards.
TCAACAGGGAGTGCTTACTCGACTGGGGAAATCAGGGTGTCTTGTACGTTGAGGAATTTGCACTTGGCCTGGGGAAATAACTCTGTTAGGGAAATAAACCCTGCTGAGAAGATGAATTTCTTTTAGAAAGAGACCTCTAGGCTTCAAATTTGTATAAGTTGTCGAGAGATTGAGGCTCTAGCAGGGGTTTATCCTTTGCGAAGAAATTTTTGTAGGCAATTCTACTGGGGAAAGGTTGCATTGGGGTTGTTCCGATAGGGATAATGATGACGAGATAACTCTGTGGGGAATAAAATCTGCTGAGGAGATGGATTCCTTTTAAGAAGATATCTCCTAGGCTTTAGCTGGAAAAAGCTATCAAGAGATTGAGACTCTGACCAAGGATCGTCCCGTGCAAGGATATTTTGCGGGAAATTCTGTTGGGGAAAGGTTTATTGTCAATGCCCTGGTGGGGATAATGATGGTGAGATAACTCTGTGGGGCTACTTCACATTCATTAAAGGGATGCTTACTGCAGTTGTGCACTGATGCCCTGTTGAGGCTGCTGCTTGGTAGGACACATATGCCAAATAACTTTAATTATGTTCATATGCATATATTCATTCAATTTTAGTCATTGGACAAATTTGCATTCAAAACAGAGACAGACAATTTTGCACTTCAAAGTGTATTTGTATTGATATTTTGCCCATGAACAGGCGTTTTTGTACATAGAGACGAAAATCCTAGTAAGAGGAAATCGTCGAAAATAAAATTGAGAATGAAAAAAAAATAGCCATGTGAAATGATCTCATTGCCTTTCAGCTCTACTATTTCCCCAATGTCTTTGAACGTCCCTTGCCGTTGATCGAAGTTGATTGGATTGATCCTGGACCATTTGAACTTGGACCTTGGTGATAGTGTTGACCGCGTTGATTTTACGGGACATGGTCGTACGCTTTTAATCCTTAATTTTTTCCTGAACCGCCCTTTCGGGTTTTCGGTCCACCAGGATACCCTTTTTTGCCCAAGTCTCCCTTTCGGGTTTTCAACTTGTCAGGTGTACAATCTTTTGTATATATCCCTAATTTTTGCCTAAACCTTTTGGTTTTCCGGGATGCCCTGATTTTGCTTAGGTGTGTCAACCTAACGGATCTCTTATGCGTAGTATTTTTTAACTATGTTCGCGTTTATAGGATGTGGGAAATCTTCACCATCCATGGTGGTCAGTATCATGGCACCACCAGAGAAAATTCTTTTGACAACAAACGGCCCTTCATAGGCGGGGGTCCATTTTCCTCTGGGGTCACCTTGTGGTAAAATGATGCATTTTATCGCCAGGTCACCAACTTGATATACTCGAGGCTTGACCTTTTTGTTGAAAGCTTTGATCATCTGTTTTTGATATTTCTGACCATGACAGATAGCAGCTAATCGTTTTTCATCGATCAAGTTCAGCTGATCCAATCTCGTTTGAATCCATTCGTCTTTATTTACGCCTGCCTCAATCATAATCCTCAGCGAGGGAATTTGAACTTCCACTGGCAAAACGGCTTCCATGCCATAGACTAGAGAGAAGGGAGTTGCCCCAGTTGATGTTCTAGCTGAAGTACGGTAACCATGTAGAGCAAATGGTAGCATCTCATGCCAATCTTTATAGGTTACTACCATTTTCTGCACAATCTTCTTAATATTTTTGTTGGCTGCTTCGACTGCACCATTCATTTTCGGTCTATACGGAGAAGAATTGTGATGCTTGATCTTAAATTGAGTGCACAATTCCCTGATCATGGCATTGTTGAGGTTAGTCCCATTATCGGTGATAATCCTTTCGGGGATACCATAACGACAGATGAGATTGTGTTTGATGAATCTGGCTACCACGTTCTTGGTGACTGAGGCAAATGAGGCGGCTTTGACCCATTTGGTGAAATAGTCGATAGCAACAAGAATGAAGCGGTGTCCGTTGGAAGCTGTGGGCTTGATCTCTCCGATCATGTCAATACCCCACATTGTAAATGGCCACGGAGTGGACATGACATTCAGAGGGATCGGAGGTACATGGACCTTGTCAGTGTAAATTTGGCATTTGTGGCAAGTTCTTGAATGTTGATGGCAATCGGTCTCCATCGTTGACCAATAGTAGCCAACTCTTAAGATTTTCTTAGCCATTGTATGTCCACTTGGTGAGTACCAAAAAGGCCATCGTGCATGTCTTCCATGATTTCCTCTGCCTCCCTCTTATCCACACACCGGAGTAGCGTTGAATCGTGGTTGCACTTGTACAATATCCCATTACTTAGGAAGAATTTGGCTGCAAATCTTCGTAAGAACTTTCTGTCATTGATAGATGATCCCTCTGGATACTCTTGCGCTTCAAGGTATCTCATTACCTCATGGTACCACGACTTCTCCGTATCGGTGTCAAGCTCATAGCAATGCGCAGGTTCATCAAATCTTTCAATTTGTAATCATAGGGGCTTCGTTGTCCCATCTGACTTTGAACATTGAGGACATGGTTGCCAGAGCGTCAGCCAATTGGTTTTCTTCTCTAGGGAAGTGCTTGAACGTGATTTCTTCGAAGTAGGGAATTAGGGGTAGCACAAACTCCTTGTAAGGGATAAGATTAGGGTGTTTAGTGTCCCAATCTCCTTTTACTTGGCTGATCACCAAAGCGGAATCTCCAAACACGTCCAAATGCTTGATCCTTAAGTCAATAGTAGCTCTTAGACCTAAGATGCATGCCTCATACTCAACCATATTATTTGTACAATCGAAGCATAGTCTGGCGGAAAGGAGTGTGGCAACCTTCAGGAGAGATGATCACAGTACCAATTCCGTTACCTAAGGCGTTGGAAGCCCCATCGAATACCATAGTCCATCGAGATCCTTGTTCAGGTCCGTCATACAGTCTAGGTTTTGCACAGTCGATTACCAACATAATATTCTCGTCAGGGAAGTCGAAGTTCATTGACTGATAATCATCCCCAGCTTGATGGGCCAAATGATCTGCTAGTACACTTCCTTTGATGGCTTTTTGATTTGTGTATTGAATGTCGTACTCAATCAAGATCATTTGCCATCTGGCTATTCATCTGGAAAGGGCAGGTTTTTAGAAGATGTACTTAATCGGATCCATCTTAGAAATCAACAAAGTGGTATGAGTCAACATGTACTGCCTTAGCCGGCGAGTAGCCCACGCTAAAGCACATCAAGTTTTCTCGAGCAGTGAATATCTGGTTTCACAGTCGGTAAACTTTTTGCTTAGGTAGTAAATTGCATGCTCTTTTCGGACAGACTCGTCATGTTGGCCCAAAACACACCCCATAGAATTCTCTAGTACTGTCAAGTACATGATCAATGGTCTTCCTTCAACCGGAGGCATGAGAATAGGAGGTTCTTGCAGGTATTCCTTTATTTTGTCAAAGGCAATCTGGCATTCATCGTTATATTTGACTACCTGATCTTTCTTCAAGAGTTTGAAGAGTGGCTCACAGGTAGCAGTTAAGTGTGATATGAAACAGGCAATGTAATTGAGACGACCCAAGAATCCTCTGATTTCCTTTTCAGAACGAGGGACTGGCATTTCTTGGATGGCCTTTATCTTGGAGGGATCAACTTCAATGCCTTTATTGCTGATAACAAATCCTAGAAGCTTTCCAGAGCGTACTCCGAATGTGCTCTTGTTAGGGTTTAACCTCAGTTTATATTTCTTCAGTCTCTCAAATAGTTTGTGCAGGTGACCAAGATGTTCTTCTTTGGTTTGTGATCTGGCGATCATATCATCCACATATACCTCTATTTCATGATGAATCATGTCATGAAATAAAGCCACCATATCTCTTTGATATGTTGCCCCTGCATTCTTTAATCCGAACGGCATGACCTTGTAGCAGAAAGTGCCCCATTGTGTAACGAAAGTAGTTTTTCCATATCTTCGGGAGCCATCTTTATTTGATTATAGCCCGAGAAGCCATCCATGAATGAGAAGACTTTATGCTGAGCGGTATTGTCGACTAAGACGTCAATGTGTGGTAGAGGGAAATCATCCTTGGGGCTTGCCTTATTCAGATCCCTATAGTCTATGCACATGCGAACTTTCCCGTCTTTCTTTGGCACTGGCACTATATTAGCCACCCATTGAGGATAGGATGTTACAACTAGGAATCCTGCATCAAACTGTTTCATTACTTCGGCTTTGATCTTTTCAGACATGTCAGGCCTCATGCGACGAACTTTTTGTTTAATAGGAGGGCAGTCTTTTTTAGTTGGCAGACGATGAACCACAATGTCGGTATCCAAACCAGGCATTTCTTTATACGACCAAGCAAATACTTCTACATAATCGCGCAACATCTGAACTAAACGGCTTTTGACCCTACTTTCCAAATTAGCACCGATCCTGATTTCTTTCTTGTTTGACTCAGTACCCAAGTTGATAACCTCAATTGACTCTTCATGTGGTTGAATAGCCTTTTCCTCTTGTGAGAGAAGTCTGGCTAGTTCTCCTGGTATGTCACAATCTTCCTCGCTTTCGTCTTTGGCTTGGTTGATAGGACATTCAAAATCATAGTTGGCAATAATAGAGTTGTTGGCAATAGAATCCAGAGTGGATGTAGAACTGCAAGAGTGTGTGTGTGCATGTAAGATACATGGCTATGTTTTGGAAATGTATTTAAAAGAAAAGAAAGACAATGAACACAAATATTTGAATGCAAAAGAGTCCAATATACTGAATGATCATATGATTAGATGAACAAAATATAAAACCATTGACAAAAGAACCAAAGTGCCCCATGCTAGGCACATGGCTTAAAAGTCAATATCAAAATATTACAGACAAAGAGTTCTTGAATTGATTAAAAGCAAAAACAAGTAGATTACTCCTCAATGAAGGAGATGGGCACAAAGTCTTTTGCATGCCAATTTTTGGGCTTCCCCTCGGTTGTTGGGTAGATCCAGTCTTCGAAGGCATACTCATCACCAGAATCCTCTACAACGTTCACTTCATGACTCTTGAGGTGGAGAGACGGATTTCCAGTACGAGCATCTCTAATTTCTTTCTGAGCTTTGGAGGTGAAACCTATCCCAAACTTATCTGCCTTGAACGGGATGTCGGGGAGCTGACCCCATATTTCATTGTTTCCTTCTTCTACTACCGCATGAGCATCCTTAAGAGAAACCATCTTGGGAATAACTTTATCGGCATTTGGAGTGTCAGAGGAGATTTTGGTGGTGGCCACAACTTCAAATGTCTGGCAAGGAGTCTCTATGAATTCTCCCTCCATTTCTACGTACTTGAAAGAAGTAAGGCGGCTTACCATAAATTCTTCTTCACCGCAAACAGTGACAACCTTCCCTTGAACTGGGTATTTTAACTTCTGGTGGAGAGTAGAAGTGACCGTACCTGCCCCATGGATCCATGGGCGCCCAAGCAAGCAAGAATACGCAGGCCGTATGTCCATTATGTAGAATGTGGAGTTGAAAATCTGTGAACCAACCTTAATTGGGAGATCCACCTCTCCATGAACCATCCTTTTCGACCCATCGAATGCCCTTACAACAATGTCACTTGGCTTCAAAACCAAACCTTCAAAATCTAGCCGATCTAAAGCGCCTTTAGGTAACACGTTTAAAGATGAGCCTGTGTCTACAAAAACATGTGCCAGAGTGGTCCCCTTACATTCAACAGAAACATGCAAGGCTTTATTGTGATTCTTTCCTACGGGAGTTAAATCTGCGTCGGAGAACCCCAGACCATTGTCAGCTGTCAGACTTGCTACACAGTTCTCAGACTGGTCGGCTGTGGTTTCTTGAGGCACGTGAGCCTTTTTCAAGAACTTAATCAGAGCTTGTGCATGGGCGTCGGAACATAGCAATAGGGACAACATTGATATTTTAGAAGGGGTTTGTCCCAATTGCTCTACTATTTTGAAGTCACTTTTCTTGATGATTTTCAGAATATTCTCCATCTCTTGAGTGGATGGTTCTTCCATAACAGTCTTGTAAGCGAGTGCCTCTTCCCTGGAAGGCTCACTTTCTTTCTCTTTCCCTTTAGTACTGGCACCAGCATTGCCGTTGGTTATGCGGATTGGAACTGCGGTAGTGGTTGGTGGTGAGATATCAGGGGAAAAGACTTTTCCTCTTCTTATGACTTTACTAGAACCAGTGATATTAGTAACACCTGCTTCATTATCATCAATCCAAGAATCTTGTTTTACCCCCATGGTAATAAACATCGACACCATAATTCCATGGAACCGCTTTGTCAGAGGTGTATGGAACGGGTCCGGCAGCAATGATTATGAGATGAGCAATGATTGGTTCGTTTGAAATCCTAATAGGACCTTTGGATGATATCCTAAGAGGTTTGTTTGAAATTTTTATGATTGCCAAGTCTTCATCTTTGTCGACTGAATTTTTGATGGCAGGATTCTTTTCAAATAGAATTTCGCGGCTATCCATTAGGCGTTGTATAACTTTCCTCAGTTTTTCACATCCATCAGATTGTCTCATACAGCCCACACAGTCTTTTTAACAGCCAGGGAAAGTCCCAGCTTTCAACAGATTCCTCTTGATTACGTTCAATGGAGTAGTTAACCCTTTGACAGAGGCAATGAAAGTTGTATCTTCGACGGCATTAACACCTTTTTCGTGCTTCGGCATGGGAGCGGTAATTACATTCGGCGTTGGAGGAGGATCAAATTCAATAGTCTTGTTGTCAATTAAATCCTGTATTTTGTTCTTCAGAGCCCAACCCTGATCAGTCTCATGCCCTGGGCTATTTAAATGATAAGCACATTTTGCATTTGGATTATATCTCGGTGACGAGGTGTCAGGATTGGCAGGAGGATCCCGCAATGTCACTAAATTGATCCTGAGCAGATGCTGAAGGGCTTGAGATAATGACATGCCTAACCTTGTGAACTGTCTTCTTGGAGCTTCAACCCGTTGATGATTGGTAGATGGTCTTTGAGTAGCAGTCGGATTGGAGATTCAGACAGCATTGATAGACGAATGATTATTCATTTTGGTACGGGCCTTTGCTCTATACACAACATTAACTTCTTTTTTCGCGGAAAAAGGTTTCTTGACAGGATTGGGAGTGGAAGTAGACGCCACAGAGATATTTCCACTCTTAATGCCACTTTCTACTCTTTCACCGATTAGGATTAATTCGGTGAAACCAGAAGAAGAGCAGCCCAGCAAAAGATTAAAGAAAGGACCAGATAATATGCTCATGAACATGTCAATGTGTTCCCTATCAGTCAAGGGAGGTTGGACCCTACTTGCAAGGTCTCTCCACTTCTGCGCTTACTCCTTAAATCCTTCATCCTTCCCCATGGTCATACCTTGCAATTGAACCCTCGTCGGTGCCAAGTCAGCGTTGTACTGATATTGATGGTAGAAGGTAGTAGCTAGTTCCTCACAAGTATTGATGCGAGAGCCATCCAACTAGTAAAACCATTCAAGTTGTGTTCCAGCCAAACTCTCTTGGAAAAAGTGAATCCATAGTTTTTTATCTGCCGTGTGCGGCTGTATCTTGCGCACATAGGACTTCAAATGGAGCTTTGGGCAAGAAACCCCATCGTATTTTGCGAAGGTGGGTATTTTTAACTTGTGGGGAATGACTACCCCAGAGATTAAGCCCAAATCGTCAAAATCCAAACCGGGAATAACTTGTCTTTCAACTGCTTTCAATCTGTCTTCTAGTTGCTTGTATTGGATATCTGCGGGTGGATATTGTTCATTTAAATAATCATCATCAGATTCTTGGTCATTGATACAGTCGGCCTGAGTACTCTTGACTTCACCAATTTGGTTCTCGTCCTCTTCGGATGAATCTTCCTCTATTGGAATTTGACGGATTGTCTCTTTGAACCTTTTGCCCATGTTGAGTAGAGCTTTCTTCCTTGGCTTCTTTTTAGCGGCTAATAAGGCCATCATATCCTGCTGCCCCTTGGCCAGGGCGAGTAAAGCTTCCTGAAATTGAGAATTCTGAGCCTGGAGTTCCGTCACAGTTTTCTCTAGATCCATCTTGCTGAAATAAATAGCGGAGAGATAAGGAAACCTGTTATGCGGACGCATGTCATGTCATGATGCATGAATATGCAGTATGCAAATGATTTCAAGGATTTAAAGAATTTAAATTTGTATAGACAAAGAGTGAACAAACGTTAACTTGCATTATATAATCCTTGATTTGAATACAAACATGCCTCTTGGGCTTACAGTAACAGAAATAAGCATAAAGTAAACTCCTAAGACAGAAAAGTTATGCGCATCTTCTTTGGCGCAATGTAGGTGTTTAAGCTCCTTTCTTCACGAAGTTCCCTTGTAAGCTCCAATATCTTCTTCTCGTTTTCATAGAACTTAGCTTCGAAGGTGTATCGCTCTCCTTTTAACTGAATCCAAGCATTTTGCAAATCTTCAAGAGAAGTAGGCATATCAGGATAGAGGATCGTATGTGGAATGTCTCCCTCGACTACTAGCTCCATGATAACAGGTAAGACGACTTCATAAGGCATCTTGAGACTTTGAGCGCGAGACCTTACCCATTTAAGATAAGGTTCCAAAGGAATGGAATTCTTACGCCCCAATGTCTTGCTATCAACTTTGTTAACCATACCCCAAGCTCGTATAAATCTTTGGCGGTAACCTTGGGTGTCGCTTTCATAGTCAAATGCAATTCCTTGGATGAGTACCTCATGAGGGCCATCTCTTCTAGTATACCCAAATTGTCGCAAAGCTAAACAAGGTTTATAAGTAATGCCTCCCTTAATGCCAAGTAGAGGGACATTAGGGAATTCCCCACAGCGGTCAATGATGGTAATGTCTTCTAAGGAGTGATAATACCAACGAATATCAGCATGTGAAAGTGACATCAATCTTTTAGACCATCTCATACCTTGTTCATTCTTCACCACTGATCGAGGTAGGTGCGAAATAAACCACCTAGCCAATAGAGGAGTGCAACACATCAAAGCCCCCCTTTTCTTCAAAGTGAGAGAGTGAAGAGAATGCAATATGTCTCCAAGCAACGTAGGCACCGGATTACGAGATATGAAAACCTTAATCGCATTCACATCTATAAATTGGTCAGGATTTGGAAATAGTACCAATCCATAGATGAGAAGAGCCAGAACTTCCTCAAAGGCTTGTAGATCCAAAATATTCCAACACTCTTGAGCCTTCTCCAACAAAAACTTTGCTAGTAACCCTTTAACACCACTCCTTGTTACCCAATTTGCTACTATGTCAGATGTTTGCAAATGTAGAGCTCGAGAAATTTCCTCAGGTTTGGGGTCTCTTTCGATACCGTTGAAAGGTAACTGATTGAGAATAGGGATCCCTGCGAGTTGAGAAAATTCCTCCAAAGTGGGCACAAGTTGGTAATCAGGAAAAGTGAAGCAATGATGCAAAGGGTCGAAGAATTGGACAAGCACCTTTATCATCTCTTCTTCAATACTTGAGGTAACCAAACTAAGGAGTCGTCCATGTCTTTTGGTGAACGGAGAATCTTTAGGGACCCTTGATACTAAATCCTTGAGTTGTGGAGGTACCCTCACAAGACTGACTTGGATAGTGTTCCTACGAGCGGAGGCCATGTCCTACAAAATAGAACAAAGATAAATCCAAAAATCCTTGAAATGGTTAGTGATGTTTATGATGATGTTTATGATATTATGATGTTATGATGCTATGCACAAATGTATATACAAAGCAAACAAGTCCTCGGTTTAGGCTTGCGTGGGGTTTCAGATAAGTACCCTCTTGAAGTTTTAGTTGGCTCAACCCGTCCTAGTTAAAAGTAACCGGGTTCTAAGGGATCTCAATATCACTGATATTTCCCCCAAGTTCCGTTTGATAAGCGATTGACTCGCAACCAAAAAAAACTCAAGAGTTAAACCTCAATGAGTGTAGCATCGAGTATCAACCAACTTCGGACTACACCAAAGTCGGTCATTTTGCTACGTCCTAATGGCCAAGTTGGTCAAGTAAGGTTCTAAGGTCAGTTGATGCTTTATGACACCACGCAGCGGCCCCGTACTCTCCTTGATTGACTCAAGGGTTACCGGTACCAACTAAAGTGCCACATCAACGTAGCTACTGCTTCAACCGTGTCGGTATACCCCGCACAGTTCCCTCACAGTTTATTGCTACTTATCTAAAAGGTGTCCCCAAATCCGGGTGTAGGATTTTTTAACAGTAACCCAAACAAGGAACCAAAATATAAAGCAAGCAAATCAAACAATATAAGAAAGTAAATATGATCTAACCCTAAGGTAAACCCCACTTTAGATAAATACCCTAGCAGAGTCGCCAGTTCTGTGATACGGTGGGAGAACTGACTTGAGGGTTTTGCGTTTGTGTTTGCAAAATGTTGCGGTTTAGCAAGAGTCGCCACCGAATTTTCTTTTATCCAATAAGGAAAGGTGAAAAAAGCACAGGAAAGACCTTTCGAGATGTTTTCATGAGTTCAGGGGGTAGATTATGAAAAGGGAAGGTATTAACACCCTTTCCATCCATGGTTTTCCATGGGCTCTTAGTTACTTGTTGATCACTTTCTTTTGTTTGAAAATTGTGCTTTTGTGTAGTTTTGAAAGTATTTTGAAAAGGTGCCATCGTTTTAGGCGAACTTTGCAATGATTCTCGTTCATAGGAATGTATGCAAAGTGTTGAGCTTTTGAAAATATTTCAATGTTTGGAAAGTGTTTTGAAGATGTTTTGGAAAGTGTATGTGATTTTTTTAAAAAAAAATAGCAAGGATGTTTGTTTTGAAATTGAGCAAGTAACTAAAAGTAATCTACCTACTCAAAAGGTTTTAGATGTGTTTTTCCTCCTCCTTTAGATGTTGCTATCTTACCATTGATTTGATAAGAAGCCCCATCGTTGGATGTGAAGGGACGAGCGTTGGGTCATCGTATGACCATGATAGCAATGTTGTGAAATGACTTAGCACTTTTTCTGTAGGGACTAAGATCATTTTGAAAGGCAATTTTGATAGCGTCATCGAGGGACTATGATCTTTTTCGATTTGTTTGTGATAAGACATCCCACATGCATAACATGACCATTTTTATAAGGCAACAAGTGGAATTACCCTAAGGGTGTAAGTGTGAGAGTGTGTTTGATTGCATGCATTTTGTCTTTGATTTTTGGGTTGTCTACTTGTTGATTTTATCTTGCCATACACACCTAATTACTTAACATTTATATGAAGGTAATAATAGAGTGCAAAAAATAAATCCTACGCTATTACAATCATATTGAATTGCATGAAAATATAAAGGCAAGAATAAGGAAAAAGCAAGAAAAATGGATCTTTCGACTTAGGGAAGCAAACCCTTCGACTCTGCCATTTCTGGCCCTCTTCGACCTTACCTGAAAAGGGGTGAAAGAATGAGTTTTGACTGGGGCCTAGAAGCCAGCATATTTTGACTTTCGATTGGGGCCTAGAGGCCAGCAAGTTGTTACTTTTGACTGGGGCCTGGAGGCCAGCATATTGTGCCTTTCGACTGCCTCTTTCATTTGGCCTGAAGGTTAGTATGGAAGCCAGAGGCTTCGTTTCTAACTTTTATGTCTCTTGTTTCTTTCATTTGAGTTTGAATAGCAATATGGCCCAAGGCCATGCCAACATCACCTTAAGACTAGATTAATTCTTTAAAGCGTATTTAAATGTACCAAGAGCAAAAGCCAAGAAGATTGTTAACCATGACACATATTAAGAGAGTGAAAACAAAACAAAAAGAAGAAAATAGTATGTACATGTTTTAAATGAAAAAGAAAACTTATTTACATGCTATGCTGGAAATGAAGGGTCAAAGGTTAAGAATGACCTACCTTGCTGGAGGCTGGAACGTGTGCTGGAACTTTGAAGCGGTTGCTTTGAACGCCTTTGGATTCGAAGGAAAAGGCCCAGGGTAGGCCTTCAACACTGGATTCGAAAGAACAAAACAAGTGAAATATCTTTTTTTGCTTGATTCAAAGGAAAGAACAAGTGGGATGTTCCTTGATTCGAAGGAAACTGGAATGTGTTGTTCTTCAAAATTTGAAGGAGGTAACGATGATTCTGGTTTCACAAGTGTTGAAGTGTTTGAGAATTTTATGGTGTGTGAGAATTTTGAAGATATATTCCCTCCCTTCTCTCCTTCTCCTTTTATTTATGCAAATGAACTCTCTATTTATAGAGAAAGGCTTTTGGGAAGCTTGGGGAGCAGAAATAATAAAATAAGGCTCAGCTGGAAAGTAAGTGTCCACTTGTGCCATAAAAGTAAGATGAATGGTTCAGATGAGTTGCTTCTTTCTGAAGGAAAACAGGCGCAAGGCTCAAGACAAACTTTTCTAAAAGGTAGTACTATGCTATTAAGTGCAAGTGGTCTTGGATAACAAATGGGTAAAGGCCTATTTTATCTTGCATAAACAATTAAGTATAGAGTGAGTCATAGGTTTGAGGCCTGAAAAGGGAAAACACGTAGCCTAGCCTATGGGTCTAAATGTTCAACTTGATCTTTTGAGTCGAATCCTCCATCTTTCTACACCTTTCGATAAGACTAAAACAACAAAGCATTCGTTTTCACCAGTTGTGTGTCCTTCGAATGAACCAACTGTGTGTTCTTCGAATGGCCCTTTTTAGCTGAATAAGCCATTATGAGTTTTCTTGCTTTTAATAACTTAGGCCCAAACCTTCGACCAGACTCCAAAGTAAGAGAACAATTATTCCCCAACTATGGCAAGTCCTTCGAATGGACCACCAATTTGTGTGTCATAATGCAGGACTATGGCGTATTGAAGGGTTTACAGATGGATTCGAAGGTGATATGAAGGCGCATTCGAATCATACGTGAAGATGAATTTGAAAGTCACAGGAAGGTAGCCATTCATCCAATCGAAAACTTATGAATCCAAGGCAAACAGGTGAGGGGCGAATGGTGCAATCGAATGACACTTTTCAGAAGGTTATTAACTTCTGAATCGAAGGAAGCTTTCAGAAGATTATTGACTTTTTGAATTGAAGAAAACCAAAAGGAGGCCTTTACTTCCTGAGTCGAAAGACATTCCTGAGTCGAAGGTCATTCCCGAGTCGAAGGACATTCCTGAGTCGAAGGACACTGTTTCAAAGGGAAACAAAAATCAATTGAAGCTTGTACGAAGATCATTTCCTTCTGAATCGAAGAAGACTTATTTGAAGTCACATGCCCAGACGAAAGAGGTACGCTAGCAGCAACTTTTGAGAAAACGAAGGAGGTGCAAAGTCCAATCGAAGGGGGCTGAATCGAAGGAGACCTATTTTCCTCCAAATTTGTCAAAATGTTATTTTTATCTATTTTCTCCCTTTTTGACAGTTTCCTCTTAATTCTGGTGCTGGAAGATCCCAATTTACTTGTGCAAGCTTGAATTTTGAGAATCATTGTGAGAGATGCCTTGATAATTAAGAGGGCAAATTTTGGGGTACAACACCTTCGATCTGGGATTTCTTGGCGTGTATACTTTTGTTGAAGGGTTGCTTTGGCTTGGATTACTTATGAAAATGTTGACAACCTTTAGTGGGTTTGTGGGGAGCGTATCTCAAAAATGTTCTCGTCCTTTTGTAATGTGTCATTGGCCTCGTATTTATAGGAGTGTGAGGGTGCATGAAAATGGAAAGGGACAGCCATTTAACTAGGCCTTTAAAGCCATGAGACAAGAATCAGACATATTAAAAGATTTCATTTTTGAAATATTCATGTCTCTTTGGAATCTTGAATGAACCTGGACACCTTTGATTTTCGAATGCCTTCAGGCCATGCTCTTTGATTGGTCTTGAGTTGCCTCCTTCGAATGGACTTCTTATGTACCCTTCGAATGGGCCTTCTGAATGCTTCTTCAAATGGACCTTTTGAATACTTCATCGAATGGACCTTTTGAATACTTCATTGAATAGACCTTTACATGTTCTTCGAATGGACCCTTTGAATGCTTCTTCGAATGGACCTTTACATGTTCTTCGAATGAGTCATTTACATGTTCTTCGAATGAGCCTCTTGCCTGGTATGCTGGCAAGTTGAGCGGACTTTTCCTTTGTGAATTGAAACAAACTTGTAGGAGATTCTTGCCTCGTGAGTCGAAGGTAAGCCTGAAGTAGTTAATGCATAGTCGAAGCATTATGAAATTGACTTGATCGAAGGGGGTCCAGCGCTCAATCGAAGACTTGCGGACCAAAGCTTGATCGAAGGGTTCCAAACACCTAATTGAAGCTTACTAATCAAAGCTCGATTGAAGAGTGCCAAATGCCCAATCGAAGACTGGTGAGTCAAGCCTGTATCGAAGGATTTTGGATACCCAATCGAAGACTTTTCCCAGATGCCAATCGAAAGACACTTTGTTCATCTTCAAAAAACTTTATTTTCGTTAGGCAAGTGTTTGTAACCAACCATGTAAGGGAATACCTTTGAAAACATGAGAGGGCAAATTTTGGGGTACAACACCACCAGTTGAGGGAAGACCACTGATCATGTATCTGACTATTTTAGAAAACTAAATGGGGTGTGTATTGGGGCAGCATGACGAGTCTGGCCGAAAAGAGCACGCTATTTATTACCTGAGCAAAAAGTTTACCGACTGTAAAACCAGATATTCACTGCTCGAGAAAACTTGTTGCGCTCTGGCATGAGCTGCTCGCCGACTAAGACAGTATATGCTGACTCATACTACTTTGTTGATATCTAAGATGGATCCGATAAAGTACATCTTCAAAAAGCCTGCTCTGTCTGGGGGGACAGCTAGATGGCAAATGATCCTAACTGAATATGACATACAATACACTACCCAGAAAGCCATAAAGGGCAGTATATTGGATGATCACCTTGCTCATCAAGCTGTAGAAGATTATCAGTCCATGAAGTTTGAATTCCCGAATGAAGACATCATGACATTAGACAACTGTGAAGGAATCAGGCCATATGACGGACCTGAACAAGGATCCTGATGGACCTTGTTTTCTGACGGGGCATCCAATGCACTTGGTAATAGTATTGGCGTTGTACTCATATCTCCGGAAGGGTGTCATACTCCCTTTACTACCAGACTTTGCTTCAACTGTACAAACAACATGGCAGAATACGAAGCATGCATCTTTGGTCTCAGAGCTGCCATAGACTTGGGAATAAAATCTTTAGATGTATTCGGAGATTCAGCTTTGGTCATCAGTCAGATCAAAGGGGAATGAGACACTAAGCATCCAAATCTTATCCCTTACAAAGAACATGTTTTGACATTTCTACCACATTTTGAGAAGATTACCTTCGAGCATTTCCCGCGAGAAGAAAATCAGCTGGCAGACGCTCTAGCCATAATGTCATCTATGTT
Source organism: Vicia faba (assembly GCA_948472305.1). Lineage (NCBI taxonomy): Eukaryota > Viridiplantae > Streptophyta > Magnoliopsida > Fabales > Fabaceae > Vicia > Vicia faba. Next base: position 770,433,165 of record OX451741.1, on the reverse strand, counting down.
TAAACTTAATTGGGATATCGAGGTTCCCCAGATCACCATCGAACGAATGGATGAACCAACACATTGTCATGAGATTAATACTGAAGAGGTAGTGGACCAGCCTTGGTTTCATGAAGTCAAGAGGTATCTCGAGGCTCAAGAATACCCAGAAGGAGCTTCAATCAATGATAAAAAGTTCTTAAGGAGATTCTCTGCTAAGTTCTTCCTGAGTAATGGCATCCTATACAAGCACAATCATGACTCCATTCTACTTCGGTGTGTGGATAAAATTGAGGCGGAAAAGATCATGACTGAATTACACGAAGGTACTTTTGGAACTCACTCTAGTGGGCATACGATGGCAAAGAAAATCCTACGGGCAGGCTATTATTGGTCTACCATGGAAGCAGATTGCTATCAACACTCTCGGACCTGTCATAGGTGTCAAATTTATGCTGACAAGGTGCACGTACCTCCGGTTCCTCTGAATGTCTTGACGGCTCCTTGGCCTTTCGCTATGTGGGGAATTGATATGATTGGAGAGATTAAGCCAACAGCCTCCAATGGACACCGCTTCATTCTAGTGGCCATTGACTATTTTACCAAATGGGTCGAAGCAGCTTCCTTCGCCTCTGTGACCAAGAATGTTGTGGCCCGCTTCATCACGCAAAACCTTATTTGTCGGTACGGTATCCCGGAAAGGATCATCATTGACAATGGTACAAATCTTAATAATACTATGATCACTGCCTTGTGCGAGCAATTCAAGATCCAGCATCACAATTCTTCCCCTTACCGGCCAAAGATGAATGGTGCTGTCAAGGCTGCAAATAAAAACATTAAAAAGATCATACAAAAGATGACAGTCACCTACAAGGACTGGCATGAGATGCTACCATTTGCTCTCCACGGGTATCGTACCACGGCTCGCACATTAACTGGGGCAACACCCTATTCTTTGGTATATGGCATGGAAGCTGTCTTGCCCATTGAGGTTCAAATCCCCTCTCTGAGGATTATGAAGGATGCAGGTTTGAATGAAGACGATTGGATCCAGACTCGACTTGATCAACTGAATTTAATTGATGAAAAGAGACTTACTGCTGTTTGCCATGGTCAAATGTATCAAAAACGGATGATCAAGGCCTTCAACAAGAAAGTCAGACGCCAAGTATATCAAGTTGGAGATCTAGTGATCAAACGTATCATCTTGCCACAAAGTGATCCCAGGGGCAAATGGACTCCTACCTATGAAGGATTGTTTGTGATCAAGAACATATTCTCCGGTGGGGCGATGATCTTGACCACCATGGACGGCGACGACCTGCCACACCCTGTGAACGCGAACATAGTCAAAAGATACTATGCATAAGAGACCGGCTAGGTTGACACACCTAGGCAAAACAAGGGCATCCCGGAAAACAAAAAAGGTTCGGGCAAAAATTAGGGATAAAATATAAAAAATCTGTACACCCGGAAAGTTGAAAACCCGAAAGGGCGACTTGGGCAAAAAAGGGTTTCCCGGTGGACTGAAAACCTGAAAGGGCGGTCCAGGCAAGAGTTAGGGAATTAAAGCGTATGATTATGTCCCGTCGGATCACTTGACAAACAACCTTTGGCTTCCATTGACAAACTCAGAATTCCTGATCGATTCAATCATCTTCAGACAAGGAAAACAGACAAAGATATTCTAAGATACGAAGGCTATAGCAGAATGGGAACCCCATGGGATTATTACACATAGCTATCTTTCTTTGTATAAATTTTTTGTTTTTTTTATGGCACCATTATCTTACTAGAATGTTTGTCTTCTTTGTACAAAATGTTTATTCAAAGTCAATACAAAGATACCTCTTTGAAAGTACAAAAGCTATTTGTCTTTTCTTTACAATTGTGTTTTGTTTGCAAAAAATTCCAATGATTCATTGATGAACATATGCATTTGAACATAATCACTGTTTACAAATAAACAAAATGAGAAAGACAATTATTGATAGGTTGAAAAGACAAGAATACGTCCCTAGACCACTCCATATTCCCCAATGAGTTTTCAATAACTCCCCAGCTGAATAAAACTCCCAGCTAATCCCCAGCGGAACAAATTTCAAACTATTAATCCCCAGAAGAAATCGTCAAATTTCTCAGGATTCCTCAAGCAGATCTTACAAGCAATACATGGCGTTGCCCTCACGACAGAATTTACTTCTCTCAACAAGAGTTCGTCCTACTTCAACTTCAAGACATGGAAATTTAACATATCCTCAACAGCATTCATGGATTTATTTTCCTTAATCAGACAGCAGTACAGCAAATCAGCTCACATGCGCATATATCACATCCATATATCATAAAAACTGATAAAACGACTACATTGCATCATACATATCATGAAACATAACTTTGTGTTTCAGCTAACATTTTACCATTTTCAGGATAAAATTAGCAGCTGCCATTAACAATATGCAATCCTGATACAGTTCGGATACACTCCAGACACGGATGCCATTCTGATACTCATTCAGATTTCAAAAATCCTGATACAGTTCGGATACGTTCCAGACACGGAAGCCATTCTGATACTCATTCAGATTCTACTTTTGATACAGTACGGATACGCTCCAGACACGGAAGCCATTCTGATACTCATTCAGATTTAACTTTTGATACAGTTCGGATACGCTCCAGACACGGAATCCATTCCGATACTCATTCATATTCTACTTTTGATACAGTGTGGATACACTCTAGACACAGAAGTCATTCTGATACTCATTCAGATTTAACTTTTGATACAGTATGGATACGCTCCAGACACAGAAGCCATTCTGATACTCATTCAGATTTAACTTTTGATACAATTCGGATATGCTCCAGACACGGAAGCCATTCTGATACTCATTTAGATTCTACTTTTGATACAGTGCGGATACGCTCCAGACACGGAAGCCATTCTGATACACATTCAGATTTAACTTTTGATACAGTACGGATACGCTCCAGACACGGAAGCCATTCTGATACTCATTCAGATTCTACTTTTGATACAGTACGAATATGCTCCAGACACGGAAGCCATTCTAATACTCATTCAGATTTAAATTTTGATACAGTATGGATACGCTCCAAACACGGAAGCCATTCTGATACTCATTCAGTTTCAACTTTCAGATATAGTACGGATACGCTCCAGACACGGAAGCCATTCTGATATTCATTCAGATTCAATTTTTGATACAGTTCTGATACGCTCCAGACACGGATGCTATTATGATGTTCAACTGACAGATTACATCTCAACAAGCATTCTTGGATAGCATCTACAAGCCCATCTCCAACAGGATTTTATCACTTCTCCAAATGGCATCTTTAAGCCCATTCCTCCTATCATCGTCGAGTGCAAATTTATGGGCACTCTAGTGTCTAATCATCTTCCACTTTCGAGTCACGAATGGCAAATCTCGCCAATCTAACTCTTCAGGTTAAAGAAGATTGAACAGGGGCAGCTATTGTACCCCAAAATTTTCCCTCTCATTTCTCAAGAAATCACCCTGGATTCTCAAGTTTTCTCTTATACAAATCCAAGCCTTGAATTATCATTTCTTTCCAAGCAAGCCATTCACAAGGGAAAAATGGTCCTTTACGCACTAAGAAGTCAAACTTTGACTTTTGAATCAAAATCAAATCTCAAAAATCATATTTCACCAAGACATGTTGGAATATGAAGTTTGCTTCAACAAGAAGTTCAAAAGTCAAATTTTACCTTGGAAAAGTTAAATTCTAAATACTTTGAATTTTTCTAAAGTATTTAAGAAAAATGACACATCAGAACTTCTGAGCCAGCCTCCAGGCAGGAGCAGTCAGAAGTTATAAGTGTGATTCAGCACACAATCTTTATCCAGAACATGGCTTTTCAACAGCTATGCAAGATCACTCAGAGTTTGCTAGAGTAATGCAAAGAAGGCAATAAAGCGTAATACGAAGCCTGAAAGCTCCTTCAGAAAATGCTGGAGCCAAAAGGTAAGAGGATCAGAAGATTGGATGCTACGCTGAAGTAGAATCTCTAATTCATATTTTTCAGAGACAAATCAAAGAAGTTTACTGGAAAACCTGGTGAATCCTTCAAAACATGTTGGAGCCAGAAGGTAAGAGGATCAGAAGATTGGATGCTACGCTGAAGCAGAATCTCTAATTCAGAGTTTTCAGAGAAAAATCAAAGAAATTTACTGGAAAACTTGGTGAATCCTTTAGAACATGCTGAGGCAACAAAGTACAAAGATCAGAAGCTGGATGTTTGTCCTAAATGGAACTTCTGATCCAGAGTTAAGCAATGATGCAAAATCTCACATTACAGGATTTCTAATTTTGACATATCTCATCATCATTTAATGCTCATTAATGCTCACAACCACTTTTGAGTCTTTGTCCAAAGGATCTCTCCACGTGTAGTGTAGAAATACTTTTGTGCAGGATTAGGTAAGGGCCCATGCGCCACATTTTGCTCGTAGGTTCACTTTTCCTTAATCCTTGCTTGCTACTCCAGCCTAAGCTAAAAACTGTCAGCCATCATACCTTTTTTGGAACTTGCTTCAAGAGCAAGTCATCATCGAGCGTATGGTGTTGACGTTACTTGACATTTCAAACAACACAAAACTTTGCCTATAAATAGAACACCATTGGTCATTGAGAAGGGTCTAGAAAAATTTGTGAAAGAAGTTAAAAACTTTGAGAAAGAAAAGCCTTAAATCCTTGCCAAAATTCCAAGATTTCTAAGAACTGTAAACACAACACATAAAACCTTGTTAACTTTTGATCCCCTGCATTCAAAACTCCATTTGTCCTCAATCATTTCTTGACTGAAAAACATTCACACAGTTTCTGATCCACACGTTGGAAACTACCTAACACGCTGGGTTCGTATTGCTATACATTTTCCATCCATCCATTCAAAGGAATCATAACATCACCCACTTGCCATACCCATAAGTTGAAAGCTTTCATCTTACTGAGCACGTGGAGAAGCTGTTCAGAGCATCATCAGGGTTGAGGTTAACTCCGGTTCACATAACTTCTTCCAGATGCAAGGTAAGTTTCTACTGACCCTCACCACATCACTTAAGCATTACCAGATTTACATGCTCAAAAATACAATGGAGATATCATGTTTCTGATGTTATACATACTCTGAGATCTCATGCACCTGCCTGCTTAAGTAGAGAATAGATCAGTTCAGAGCTTCTTGAAGAAACTAGAACTCAGAGTTAGGATTAGCAAATGCATGCTTGCCTCTGATTTATAGTTTTGATATTTCTTATCTTATGAAACGCTATGGTACCTGCTATAACTGTTCTGTGCATGTCTTCTGTTTTATGGAGAAATAACCAAATTACAAATGTTCTGACTAGCATAGAGAGAGAGAAACCAAGTTATGTCAGTGGTCTCAGAACTTCTGATGTCCGTTTTGTGGCCAGTGGTATCAGAACTTTTGAAACTTGTTTTTGTTGCCAGTATTATCATGACTTCTGAGAACTACTACGTTCCCAGTGGGTTCAGAGCTTCTGACCTTATACATTTTCACTAACAGGTTACTGTTTTGCAGTGTGCCAGGGTCAGAACCTCTGACTTCATTTTATAAGGAACACGCTGATTCCCCTTTGCTTTTCCATTGTTTTTGTTATTGCTCCCAATTCCATTAATCAACAAACAACAAAAATATTTCCTTCACACTTTATTTTTGGTTTCTTAAAACAAAAGATGAAAAATATTTTCTTAAAACAAGACAAATTTATCTCATATTTTCTTGTACATTCTTATGCATTTCAATATGGTTGTAATAGTAATTTAGGACTTTATTTTTACTTGCAATCCCCATTTATAAATATGTATCCCCATCCCCTAAATATTGTAATAGCGTAGGACTTTACATTTTTGCAATTTATCGCTTTCAAATGTAAATGCTAGTAACTAGGCGTGTATGGAAAGATAAAATCAACAAGTAGACCACCAAAAATCAAAGACAAATGCATGCAATCAAACACACTTGCACACATGCACCCTTAGGGTAATCTCACTTGTTTCCTAAAAATGATCATGTTATGCATGCGAGATGTCTTAGCACAAACGAATCGAAAAATACAAGATCATAGTCGCTCGATGATGCTATCAAAGTTGCCTTTCAAAAATGATCTTAGTCCCTAAAGAGAATGCGCTAAGTCATTTCACAACATTGATATCATGGTCATACGACGACCCAACGCTTGTCCCCTCACATCCAACGATGGGGCTTCTTACCAAATCAATGGTAAGGTAACAACATCTAAAGGAGGAGGAAAAACACATCTAAGACCTTTTGAGTAGGTAGGTTCGCTCTCAATTACTTGCTTGCTCACAACAAAAATACACCAACACTTTCATTTTTGAAAATATTTTTGAAACAAACACTTTGTACGCGTTCTTATAGAGATGAGAACCGTTACAAAAACATCTTCAAAATCACTTTCAAAAAACACATCTCACAAACATATCTTTGAACTATTTTCGAAACAAACACTTCGCATACATTCTTATAGACACGAGAATCATTGCAAAGTTACATTTTTACTTTCAAAAAACCACACACAAGCACCTTCAAACAAAAATCAAGTGATCTAGCAAGTAACTACGAGCCCATGGAAAACCATGGATGGAAAGGGTGCTAATACCTTCCCTTTTCATAATATACCCCCCAAAAAACATCTCTAAAGGTCTTTCATGTGCTTTTTCACCTTTCCTTATTGGATAAAAGAAAAGTCGGTGGTGACTCTTGCTAAACCGCAACATTTGCAAACACAAACGCAAAACCTCAAGTCAGTTCTCCCACCGTATCACAATCGTGTTATTGAGATTTGTACCATTGTCAGTAATAATCCTCTCTGGTACACCATATCGACAGATCAGATTGTGTCGGATGAACCGCGCCACGACGTTCTTGGTTACTTTAGAAAATGAAGTTGCCTCAACCCACTTTGTGAAGTAATCAACTACTACTAGAATGAAACGATGCCTGTTAGACGCAGTAGGTCTGATCTCGTCGATCATGTCGATGCCCCACATTGCAAAGGGCCAAGGAGCTGTCAAGACATTCAGGGGAACCGGAGGTACATGCACCTTATCAGCATAGACTTGGCACTTATGACAGGTTCGAGAGTACTGATAACAATCGGCTTCCATAGTGGACCAGTAATATCCTGCCCGTAGGATTTTCTTCGCCATGGTATGTCCACTGGAATGAGTTCCGAAGGTACCTTCATGTAACACTTAAATGATCCTTTCTGCCTCTCTCTTGTCTACACACCGTAGTAAGGTTGAGTCATGGTTACGCTTATAGAGGATTCCATTACTGATGAAGAACTTCACAAAGAACCTTCTCAGAAACTTCTTATCATTAACAGATGCCCCCTCGGGGTATTCTTGAGCCTCAAGATACCTCTTTACCTCATGAAACCAGGGTTTATCTTCCACTTCTTTGGTGTCGATCTCACAGCAGTGTGCGGGTTCATCCAACCTCTCAATGTTAATATGGGGAGCTTCATTGTCCCACCTAACTTTGAACATAGAAGACATGGTAGCTAACGCGTCCACCAACTGGTTCTCTTCTCGTGGGAAATGTTCAAAGGTTACTTCCTCAAAGTGTGGGAGCAATGTCAGTACATACTCTTTATAAGGAATAAGATTCAGGTGCTTCGTATCCCATTCGCCTTTGATCTGACTTATCACCAGAGCGGAATCTCCGAATACACTCAAGAACTTAATCCTCAGGTCAATAGCAGCTCAAAGACCCATGACACACGCTTCATACTCCGCCATATTGTTGATGCAGTTAAAACATAATCAGGCAGTGAATGAAGTATGAAATCCCTTGGGAGATATAATTACAGCGCCAATGCCATTACCCAATGCGTTCGAGGCTCCATCAAAACACATAAACCATCGGGATCCCTCCTCGGGTCCTTCATCCGGTCCAGGTTCTTCGCAGTCGGTTACCAATGTGATATTCTCATCCGGGAACTCGAAATTCATGGACTGTAGTCATCCACGGCCTGATGCGCCAAATGATCCGCCAATACACTTCCTTTGATTTCTTTTTGGGTTTTATATTATATGTCGTACTCAGTTAAGATCATCTGCCATCTTGCTATTCTTCCGGAGAGAGCGACTTCTCGAAAATATACTTGATTGGATCCATCTTCGATGTCAACAAGGTAGTGTGAGTCAGCATATACTGTCTCAGTCGGCGAGCAGCCCATGCCAAAGCGCAACAAGTTTTCTCGAGCAATGAGTATCAGGTCTCACAGTCGGTAAAATTTTTGCTAAGGTAATAAATGGCGTGCTCTTTTCGACCAGACTCGTCATGCTGCCCTAACACACACCCCATTGAATTGTCTAGCACTGTCAAGTATAATATCAAAGGTCTTCTTTCAACTGGAGGCATCAAAATTGGTGGTTCTTGAAGGTATTCCTTAATTCTTTCAAAAGCAATCTGGCATTCATCATTCCACTTTACCACTTGATATTTCTTCAGCGGCTTGAAGATTGGCTCACAAGTAGCGGTCATATGTGAAATGAACCTGGCGATGTAATTCAAACGTCCCAAGAAACCTCTAACTTTCCTCATTGTGCGGGGGAGCGACATCTCTTGTATGGCTTTTACCTTTGCAGGGTCCACCTGAATACCCTTATCACCGACGATGAAACCCAAAAGCTTACCAGACCTTACCCCGAAGGTACACTTGTTCGGATTCAACCTCAACTTGTACGTCTTCAACCTGTCAAACAGTTTCTGGAGATGATCAAGGTGCTCTTCCTCAGTCTGGGACCTAGCTATCATGTCATCAACATAAACCTCGATCTCGTGGTGAATCATATCATGGAACAAAGCGACCATGGCGCGCTGATAAGTTGCCCCAGCATTCTTCAACCCAAAAGGCATTACCTTGTAACAGAAGGTGCCCCACTGTGTAACGAAAGTTATCTTCTCCATGTCCTCAGGAGCCATCTTGATCTGGTTGTAGCCAGAAAAACCATCCATGAAGGAGAAGATCTTGTGCTGCACGGTGTTGTCGACTAGAACATCAATGTGAGGAAGTGGGAAGTCATCCTTGGGGCTTGCCCTGTTCAGATCTTTGTAGTCCACACACATCTGTACCTTACCATCCTTCTTAGGTACCGGAACAACATTGGCAACCCACTGCGGATAAGAAGTGACAGCTAAGAATCCTGCGTCGAACTGTTTCATGACCTCTGCTTTGATTTTCTCTGACATTTCAAGGCGCATATGACAGACCTTCTGCTTTACCGGAGGGCAGTCTTCTTTAGTCGGCAGTCGATGTACCACAATATCAGTGTCCAAACCAGGCATGTCTTCATAGGACCATGCGAAGATCTCAACATAGTCGTGTAGCATCTGTATTAACTGTTGTTTGACACTAGGCTCCAGATTCACACCTATTTTAACATCTTTCTTGTCTTCCTCTGTACCCAAATTCACTGACTCAACTGGCTCTTCATGAGGCTGTATGGCCCTTTCTTCCTTCTGTAATAGTCTAGCAAGTTCTCCAAGCACTTCACAATCATCCCCACCTTCGTCCTCGGCTTGGTTGATCAGATTTTTAAAGTCATAACTGGCAGTAGCAGAGTTGTTATCAATGGGATCCAGAGTGGATATGGATCTGCAGTATGATACGTGAGTGTGTGTAAGAGAATAGCTGTTTTGATAAAGTGAGAGACAGAAAAAAAATAAAAACAAGGAGTGCAAAATTTGTATGCAAGAAACGTCTAATGCTTTATTAAGGATATATGAAATGACAAATAATAGCCCTCACAAGCAAAGCCAAGGCACCTCGGGCAAGGCACTGAGCCGTAAAGTTTCAAACTGTTTATTACAAATCTTAAAACAAATGAGTCAAGTACTGTGAAATAAAATAAACAGGTATGAAGTCCTTCGACGTCCAGTTATTCGGTCTACCGTTGGTTGTTGGGTAGATCCAGTTGTCGATGTCTGAATCCTCTTCACTGTCTTCAATTACATTAATTCCCCGATCGCTGATATGTAGCGGAGGTCTTCTAGCCTGAGCGCGCCTAATAGCCCTTTGAGCATATGTAGTAAAGCCTAAACCAAATTTGTCAATTTTGTGAGTGAAATCAGGGAGCTGACCCCAATTGGTACACCCACCTTCTTCAACCACAGCCCTGGCGTCCTTGAGAGAGGCCATCTTCAACGGAGGTTTGTTGGTAGTAACTTCAGTTGATGCCAAGACCTGAGGGACCTCTTCGAAATTATGACAAGGGGTTTCTATGAATTCCCCGTCCATCTCTATGTAGCGGAAGTAATTGAGGTGACTCACCATATATTCTTCTTCACCTTGCACTGTGACAATCTTCCCCTTCACTGGATACTTCAGCATTTGATGGAGTGTGGAAGTAACTTCCCCAGCCTCGTGGATCCAAGGACGACCCAACAAGTAAGAATACGACGGCCTGATATCCATCACGTAGAAGGTGCACCCAAAAGTACGAGAACCCACTTTGACAGGGATGTCCACCTCCCCGTGCACCATTCTCTTCGATCCGTCAAAAGCCCTCACCACAATGTTACTAGGCTTTAGAGTCAAACCCTCACAATCCAAACGGTTCAACGCTTTCTTCGGCAGAACATTCAGTGAGGACCCGGTATCTACCAGCACATGAGCCATAGTGGTGCCTCTGCATTCAATCGAGATATGCAGAGCATCATTATGATTCCTTCCTTTTGGTGTCAGATCCGTGTCTGAAAAACCCAGCCCATTGTCAGCAGTCAGGATGGCCACACAATCTTTGAACTGATATGCTGAAGTTTCCTGCGGCACATGCGCAGTCTTGAGAAATGCAATCAAAGCCTTCACATGGGCTTCAGAACACAACATCAGAGACAACATGGATATCTTTGATGGGGTCTGCCCCAGCTGCTCGACTACATTGTAGCCGCTCTTCTTGATAATTTTCAGTATTTCCTCTATTTCTTGTTTAGAGGCTTCCATAATGATTTTCTTAGGTGCCTCCGTCCGGGCAGGCTCACCTATAATTTCCTTGCCCCGAGTCCCAGATGACTCAGCAGCAGGGGTGATGACTGGAATAGGAACAGGAGAAACGTTAGGAGTGCTGGTTGGAGCAGCAGTTGGAATAACAGTAGGCTTGATGATCTTCGGAGCAATCTCAAAAGAGAAAACCCTCCCACTTCGAGTAACCTTACTAGTCCTGACAATATTACTAACATCAGTATCAACTTCTTCATTCTTCACATCTTGATTAATACCGTGATAGTACACATCAACACCCTAATGCCATAGGACAACCTTGTCTGAGGTGTAAGGGATGGGACTAGGAAAAGTGATTATCAGCGGAGCAATTCTTTGAACAGGTGTAATCCTAACAGGTCTTCTCGAGGAAACCTTGGAAGGATTGGAGAAAATTGTTATAATGGCAACGTCTTCATTTGGAACAACAGGAATCATAGTCTTCTCAAACAAAATTTCTTTTTTATCCATCAGGCTCTGAACGCCTGACTTGAACAAATGGCAACCACAAGGTATAATCGAACACATGTGGCAACCTTCATCACAACTCGGAAATAAATCGGCCAAAAGAAAATTCTTCTTAATAGTCATAAGGGGAGTAGAAATTTCTTCAACAGAGGTCACAAACAAATCAGTGTCAACAACATTAACTCCACACCATGTTTTGGCATGGGAGCAGTTATGACATTTGGCTTTTCTGGAGCATCAAACTCTATCTCGTTGGCTTCGAGTAAGTCTTGTACTTTGTTTCTTAGAGCCCAGCAATCATTCATATCGTGGCCAGGACTCTCAGAATGGTAGGCGCATCGTGCGTTGGAATTGTATCTGGGAGATATAGTGTTTGGATTCTTGGGAGCCTCTCTCAAGGTTGCCAAGTTGGATTTTAACAGATGAGGCAGAACTTCGGCCAAAGTCATGTTGATGCGGGTAAACTGCCATTGTGGTCTTTCCACCCTTTGTTGATTGTTGCATTGTAGAGCAATTGCGGGTCTTGGTATCACTACAGCATTTACCGTTTGACGGTGTTCAGATCTGTTTTGGCCCCTCGAGCTATAGACCGTACTGGCTTCCTTCTTACCAGTGAAAGGCTTCTTTGTTGAACTCGAGGAGGCATCTTTCTGTATTTTACCACTCCTAATTCCAGCTTCTACTCTTTCTCCAATTAAAATCAGCTCGGTGAAACCAGACGATGAGCTACCGATTAAGTGATTGAAAAATGGACCAGATAGCATCCCTAGAAACATATCAACCAACTCCCTATCAGACAAAGGGGGTTGAACTCTCCCAGCCAAGTCTCTCCATTTTTTAGCATAATCTTTAAAACCTTCACCTTCACCCATGGACATACTTTGGAGTTTAGTACGAGTGGGAGCAAGGTCGGCATTATACTGATACTGCTTGTAGAAAGCAGCAGCAAGATCTTCCCAATTTCGGACACTGGCTCCCTCCAACTGGTAGAACCATTCAAGTTGAGTCCCTGACAGACTATCTTGAAAGAAGTGTACCCACAAATTTCTATCAGCAGTGTGGGGTTGAATTTTCCTGACATACGAGCAAAGATGGAGTTTTGGACAGGACACTCCATCATATTTGGCAAAAACCTGAGCTTTGAACTTATGAGGGATGACTACTCCCGATACCAATCCAAGTTCTTCAAAATCCAACCCAGGTATCCTCTGAACTTCCATGGCACTCAGACGATCCTCTAACTGTTTGTACCTATTCTCAGCAGGAGGATATTGCTCATCATTGTAATCAGTATCGTTGTCAGAAACTATAGGACTAGGGTCCTCTTCCCCTTCTTGGATCTCCCCTTCCTTGGATGAAGAAGTCATATCAGTTTGATGCTTCAACCTTTCTCCAAATCTTCTACCCATATTCTGAATACCAATCTTCTTCTTCTTCTTCTTCTCTTTCAGAATGAGGGCTTTCAGATCCTCTTGCCCCTTAGCCAGACTGATGAACATCTGTTGGAACTGGTCGTTCTGTGCCTGAAGATCTTTGATGGCTTGATCGGAAGACATTTCTGCTGAAATAAATAGCGAAGAAGATGAGAAAACTGTAGTGGTACCTGTAATGATGTGTATGATAATGGGTTGCGCATGTAATGATTTCAAAGACTTTGGGAAATTTAAATTTGCAAACCAAAATAAACAAAACTTTATTAGCTTAAATTTGAAAGGTTCAGAATTCCTTTAAGGCTTTACAAAAAAGGTAAATAAAACAAATCTAAAACTAGAAATAGAACATCAAAAGTCCCATGGATGCTTCCTCTTTGTGCTGACATAATCATTGATCACTCTTTCTTCCTCGAGCTTCCTGGTGAGATTTAAAACCTCCCTCTCTTTCTCATGGAACTGCTCCCGATAAGTATCTCGCTCATTCCTCAGCTGAATCCAAGACCTCTGTAGCTCCCAAAGATCAGTGGGCATGTAAGGAGAGAGAACAGTGTAAGGAATGCCTTCTTCATTAGTGGGCTCCACAATCACTGGTAATACGGCCACATAAGGCATCATAAGCTTCTGGGCACGAGCTCGGACCCATTGGAGGTAAGGCTGCATAGGAAGGGATGTCTTTGGTCCCAACTGAAACAACCGGCTGAAAATCATTAAACAATGAAGTCGCCATCGAACGTCTTTTATCCCAAAGGTAGGGAAAGGTAAACATCGAGGAAACCTGAAAAAGGTGAAATCGAGGTCGAACGACCAAGAGATAAGGGTAAGGGAGTCGAATTACGCGAGGGAAGGTATTAGCACCCCACACGCCCGTAGTACTCTACGGTATCCACTCTTGTTGTCTATCTTATGGGTGTATTTAATCTACGCTTACTGTTTATTACTGCCAAAGGGAGAATGCATGCAAAAGAAAAGGGAAAAAATGTAGGGAAAATAAAATTGTGCTCGTTCGGGCCCTACCCCGATGCCTACGTATCCCTTTTAAGGAATCAGAGCAGCCGTAGTTCGGCTTATATGTTTTTGTCAGTTTGTATTTTTTAATGAACAACATTAATTTCGCCTTCTGCCGCAACTCGACCTTTGGAGACTTACGCATCAGCACAGAAGTGAATTAACATGCTCTCTGGAAAAGTTTGGAAAGAAATGTGCCTGGACGCACAAAAGAGGTTTGAACTTGTTTGTTTTTGAATGAACGATAGTAATTTCGCCTTCTGCCGCAACTCGACATTTGGAGATTTACGCGTCAGCACAGAAGTGAATTAACACGCTCTTTTGAATAAGAGTTTGAAAGGAAGGCCCGAAGGCATAAAGAATTTGTATTGGTTGGTATTTTTGCTTGTAGATAATAGCTAGTTAATCTCAAGAGAGAGATTTTATCCATGTCTCTACTTATTCATGAAATGATTCTTTGAGACTTTAATCGTACCAAAGCCTACAGTAAATGGGAACCACCTCCTGCTGTGACAGTAGGTGCAAGATTGTTGACATCGTCATCAGAGCTTTCATGACCCGACTCATCTGAGTTTTCAATCAATTATCTTCCTGCTTGAAGATATTTCTGTCCACGGGCCGAAGCTTGTAGGTATACCATATGGAGTTATTCCCTAACTAATCCCTGAGCATGTGGTAGTAAGAATCAAGCTGAAACTCTGAGGAGAACCATGTCTGAATAAGAATCCCCAATCTTTGAGTACCTGTTATGGATGCATGAATATGCATGGAGTGCATGAATAGATGCCTTGTCATGTTCCGTCATTTCGAAGGAGTTTACGTGCTTTGATTTTGATTTTACGTAAGCAAAAGATGGAAAAGTTTGGCATAAGGCTTACAAATACGATTCCTTGGAAATCATAGAACATGTATGCTAAGTATGTGGTTAACCATGTTATATATGCACAGATATGAGATCAAATGGGATCAAGGTTCCATCATTTCTGGGTATGATTTATGCACTGTTCTGAACCGTATGAGTATTATCAGATTAGAGGTCTGGCACAACTTCTGCACATGAGAACCAAGTACCATGTAAATCTCCCATTGTACGGGGTTAAGGTTTTTGGAACATCGAATATTGTTGAGCACTTTCTGAATACGCTGGGAATGCCAAGATCAAAGGCCTGAATGAGCTTCCAAGTAAGCAAGTCCAGAATCTCAGAAAATAAATCTAAGAACCATACAGTCCCCAACAGAATATGGCATCTGAATAAGTCACCAACAGAATATGGCATTTGAAAAAGTCACCAACAAAAATCCAGAATATAACCATTAGAACCAATAACCACCGTCTGATCATAGTCTTTATCTGAACATGAGTAACCATTTGAACATAGCACCAACTGTACCTGTAATGACAAATCCCTCCCCACTCACGGGTGAAGACTAGGTCAGGGTAAGACAATGGTAACTCGAAAATCATGGGTCCACCTGAAAGTGCTATGGGCTTACCCACAGACGTGGGTGCCGATAGTAATTCATTTGAACCTCATCCGAGCGTGGTATATGACAAGACTGCACTAATCGAACCACGTCCTATAGCCGTCATGCCCCCACTCTATTCCTAGTGTCCTAGTGCACTCTGGCCTGGGTACTGGGCCTTTTACCTCAATAGTGACATCCCCACCCAACATGGAAAATAGAGTCCAGCATAATAGATAATAAATAGGGAAAGCAATAAAAATGCAATGCACTTATGCTCAGGCAAACATGTACAAATGAGTAAACTGAAAGCATAAAAATAGACACCCAAATAAAGGAAAGCAAGAGCTAGGAGCGACTCCGGGATGGACCAGCATTTGGTCGACCAGTTCCTCAGTGAAGTCGCCAGCTGAAACAACCGGCTGAAAATCATCAAACAATGAAGTCGCCATCGAACGTCTTTTATCCCAAAGGTAGGGAAAGGTAAACATCGAGGAAACCTGAAAAAGGTGAAATCGAGGTCGAACGACCAAGAGATAAGGGTAAGGGAGTCTGTTACGCGAGGGGAAAGTATTAGCACCCCTATGATCGGTGGATCTGGAACTGACTGTTTTAAAGCTGGTTCGCGAAATGTCGCGGAAGCAAGAGTCGCCACCGTCTTTTATTTTCTCCAAATGGAAAGGACAAAAGCACAGAAAAATTCCTTAAAGAGATTGCTCTCGGTTCGGGAGGTAGGTTATAGAAAGGGAAGGTGTTAGCACCCTTTCTATCCATGGTTATCCATGGGCTCTTAGATACTTGCTCAATGTGTTTTCAAAATGTTTGCTTGCTTTTCAATGTGGGTTTCAAAATATTCTTTGAAAAGTTTCAGTTCAACTCGTACGTCAGAGTGTTTGAAAAGTTTGTTTTGAAAGTTTTTGAAAGTGTGTTGGTGTGAAAAGTATTATTTGTTTTGTTTTTGAAGAGAGCAAGTATCTACGAGAACCTACCTACCCTAAGGAATTCGTCTGTGTAAATGTCCTTTAAAGTAATGCCATCCCACCATTGAGAGGTAGGTAGCACCACTGTTGGAGGTGTTCGGGTCAATTCGAGTTTTTTAGGGACATGGTGATCACCGGAGCAATGGGAAGACACCTTAGAAGCTACCCTCATGCCAGGTTCCCGGATCATGAGGACTTACTAAGACATCCTCTACTCGACGATCACCTTTCGAAAGGCAACAGGTGAGGCGTACCCTAGGGGTGGTGTGTGCGAATTGTGTGTCATGTTTCAGTTATTTGTCTTGTCATGTTTCTTTGTGTTCTACGCTTGATTTTAATTAAGACATTCATTCTTGCATGCTTTTTAACAGTTATATATTTGTGGGAAAATAAATTTAAACTATTACAAATGGCGCGGGTCCACATCGCCAAAATTAAACCGGACCCGATTTGACTGAAAAATAAATAAAGCGAATAAAAGTGCAAGAAATAAAATTGTTACAAGGCTTTGGGACATGTACATAATTATAATAAACGACAAAGTAAAATGCGCGAAATTAATAATTAAAGTATGGGCGTTGGACCCTTTTGCAACAAATTAATGAATAAAGAATTTAAAATTAAAATGGGAATGTTTTTGGTATTTTGTTTTTTAAGATTTAAAAGAAAAAGAAGTGATTAAAATAAAATGAAACGTCAAACCCTAATTCTAATGTTTTTTAAGTTTATTATGAAAGATATTGAAATTTAACCTAATTTAAACCCTAATTTATTTATGTGCAAATTTGATTATAAAAAATAAATAAATAATAATATTATGATAAAAAAAGGAAAATTTAAAAGGTATAAAAAGTCATTAAACCTAATGCTATATTTTTGGATTTTTAGTTATTAAGAAAGTATTAAAATCTAACCTAAATGCAACCCTAATTAGTTTACAAGTTTAATTATGAAAATTACTAATATTATGGCAAAAAACAAGGAAAGTTAAAAGGAATAAAAAAAGTCATTAACCTAATGCTATATTTTTGGATTTTTTTATGGAAGAAAGAATTAAAGTTAAAACCTATTTTACTAAATTTATTTACATGTTAATTATTTACAAGAAAATAAATAAAATAAATATTTTTTATATTTTTATCCTTTTTCTGATTTTATGATGTTTTTGTGTTTTTGTTAAAAAATAATTAATTAAATTAGAAAAGAAAATAACAATTAAAAATAAAATAGAATAAAAAAACAAACCAGGGGGGGTAGCCCCAAATTAGAGGTGCAGGCCTTAGGATGTTGGCCCAATTAGCTTTGAATTTGTTGACTTTTCTGGATCATGTATGACACGTTTGACTCAAGCGCAGCATACTCTTTTAATCTAAGCCTTTGGTGTGGATTGGATGGACACGTGGGCATCTGGATGATGATGGTACATGGTGTGCTCTAATGAGGAATCTGCATGGGAACTTGAATTGAAAAATAACGTGAAATATTGTACAGACCTGGGACTCGAACCCAGGTCTTGGAGATTGAAACAATAAGCGCTTGCCATCTGTGCCACTTAACCTGTTTGATATATAATTAACAAATAAATATAATAAGAACAAACAAGAGTTAGTACGCCAAAACGCGCGCGATTTCAAAATGGCCAATAGCTGATGGACACGAAACCATCTTCTTCCTCATCCTGCAAAATAAAACACTATGGCAACAGTTTTCGTAGCATGGTCTTAGGCTGGTTTTGGAAAAATAGCGAATGGAGCTATGGGCTTCATAAATTGTTCGCGACTAGTGGGTCTTCTTCGTCTCTCTGCACTGAGTTGGATGGCCATGGTTTGGTGGCTTAATTTTGCCTTATTGCTAAAGCCCCAATTTTGAAGACCTGTAACCCTAGAATTTCAAACATGGCATAATCTCGTATGGTCAATAAAAACGCAATTAAAGGTAATGATTAGCTTGGAAACTCCAACATGAACAAGAATTCATCAATCAAAATGCAAAAAGATGTATGATTTGAGATATGCGATTTCAAAAGTTTCGAGGTACAGTCTGAGTTCTTGATACCGATTCAGGGCATTTTGGTTCTTGTTTGTGATTGGAATCTGATCAGGAGAGTTTGAGGAAGCTATTGGAATCAGTCTTAGGGCTTAAAACTACTTCTAATAGTGATTTCAGAATCTAGTTTTCAAGTCAAAATTTCAAGTTTTTTATGAGCTTTTGAGCGCAGCCTTTGGTGTCTTATGGTTAGGGTTTGACTTGGCACTTATGAGGGAAGAGAATTAGCTTGTTATTTGACCTTGATTCATGCCCATGAGAGAACTAGTCCTAGGGTTTTTTCATTAACAAACTTTTCCTTCTTTTAAGCCAAGACCAAGACTTATTGTGCAATTTAACCCTAGCCTGAGTTTTTGAGTTGGCCCATGATATATGGAAGTTGTCCAAATTCACATGACACTATTCCATTGGTTTTTGAATTTTATTTGAATTTTTAAAGATTTAAAATGAATTAAATTATCAAAAATTAAATAAAAATAGAAAAATCAATATTTGGTCTTGAAATTAATCATGGGACACGTGTGTGGCATGACAAGGATGAATCAAATGGAAGAAAGTGGGCCCTTTTGTCAAAAATTGGAGTTTCAAGGATAGTTGACTTTTGCCATTTCACAAATATTTCCCAACTTCTACAAGGCATAACTTGCTCAATTTTTAAGCTTTTCTCATGTTCTTGGACATTTTGGAAAGGTCTTTGAGTCCTTTAACCAATGCCTTTGGTCCCATGTCATTTTGAGTTTCCAATCTCAAGTTATGGCCTTTGACTTAAAGTCCCTTTTTGTTGACTTTTGAAAATGACCTATAATGTTGAAATTGATAACTTTTTGTGAGAGCATTTCTTGGACTTGAAGTATGAAGATGAGTTGTAGGAAATGTCTTTCTCTTCAAAATGAGCTTTGGATGGAATTTTTCTGATAATCCATGTGAAAGTTATGCCCTGGTCAATTTCAGTTGACTTTTTCAGCTGTCCAAATATAGCAACTTTTGCATCTTTGATGATTTCTGAGCCAAATTTTGAGAATCATGATCAAGCATTGATCAAATGATGTTTGTGGCTTCAAAAATGATATATTGACCAAAAATTTGAACTTTTGACTGCCAAATGACCATTTTGCCCCTACAGTTGACTGTAGTGCAATTTAGGGTTTTGACTGTGCAATTTTAAGCTGAATGCCTTGAAACTTGGTATGAGGATGCTTGACCATGTTTGTAAGCATATGAGACTTGATTGAGCCTTTTAACACTTCCTTTTCTTGATCAGAACACAAACCCTAGTTTTGACTGTATAGGAGACAGTTGGACTGTGCAACCCTTGGGGGAGTTTTATGACTTGGCTTGGCAATTTCTTGAAGAATATGGGAGGGCAAATTTTGGGGTATAACAACCCCACACGCCCGTAGTACTCTATGGTATCCACTCTTGTTGTCTATCTTATGGGTGTGTTTAATCTACGCTTACTGTTTATTACTACCAAAGGGAGATGCATGCAAAAGAAAAGGGAAAAATGTAGGGAAAATAAAATTGTGCTCGTTCGGGCCCTACCCCGATGCCTACGTATCCCTTTTAAGGAATCAGAGTAGCCGTAGTTCGGCTTATATGTTTTTGTCGGTTCGTATTTTTTAATGAACAACATTAATTTTGCCTTCTGCCACAACTCGACCTTTGGAGACTTACGCGTCAGCACAGAATTGAATTAACATGCTCTCTGGAAAAGTTTGGAAAGAAATGTGCCTGGACGCACAAAAGAGGTTTGAACTTGTTTGTTTTTGAATGAACGATAGTAATTTCGCCTTCTGCCGCAACTCGACATTTGGAGATTTACGCGTCAGCACAGAAGTGAATTAACACACTCTTTTGAAAAAGAGTTTGAAAGGAAGGCCCGAAGGCATAAAGAATTTGTATTGGTTGGTATTTTTGCTTGTAGATAATAGCTAGTTAATCTCAAGAGAGAGATTTTATCCATGTCTCTACTTATTCATGAAATGATTCTTTGAGACTTTAATCGTACCAAAGCTTAGAACAAGAGAATAATAAGGTCGAGAAGAAACCCGCTTATCATCTCTCAAACTTAGCCAAGACATGGTCCTTGTCAGTAAATTTTTATGTATTTTTTTGAAGTTTGTAAAAAAGGAAGTTTTTGTTTTAAATGCATATGCAAAAGGAAAAGAAAAGTCAGGGGAGACTAGCCTATTTCTAAACCTAATTTTATCATACTTCATGCAATCTATGGGAAGTGATAAATGTGGGGTGAGAGTGGAAATAAAATATACCTAACGAGTACTAGCTCGTAGAGCAAAGTAAAAAGCAAAGAAACTCGATGATCTCACGAGCTGCTAGCATCAACAAAGAAAAGAATTAGAAATCCAATGCTCGGAATAAGTGTTGAAGCATCATCGATGTGAAAATAAATCACAATCGAAATTTCAAGCGTATCCGCATACCGCATAATAAACCTGCATAAGATTTAAATCTCAACAAACAAAGGTGAATCATGAATTTCGAATAATCGGATAACCACAAATTAATTCCTAAAAATCAAAATAAGAAAAAAAATCTAACAAATTTTACTGATTTTTATTATTTTTATTTTGTGAAGAAAATTAAAACAAGTCTAAGCTATAATCAAAATTATTCAAAAGAAATTGCAAATAGTAAGAAACAACCCAGGGGGTGCAATATGGGAACATGAGATATGATCTAGCAAACAGGCGCTGAAGGCCCATCAATATAGTCCAAACAATTATTTATGTCTCACCAACATCAAAAATGCAACAAAAAAATTGCATATTGGACTCCATTTTGGGTGAGTTTCGGTTCACTTACTTCACAAATAAATCACTAACAGCCTCCCTATTATTCATATTACGTTTTTATTGATTATAACAAAAAAACAATCAAATAAAAAAAATTAGGGAATTAGGTTAAGTTTGGGTGACGGTTCAAATCTTCGAACACAGACTCCCTTTGTTTCTCAATCTCAACGGCGCGTCATCCCCAATCGTCCTCTTCTCCGATCCCTCAACACCAATGGTGCCGCAACCTCCTTCTCAGACGCTTCATTTTGCCATCCTCATCAATCGATTTTCGTTTCTTCTCCTTCAAATGCGAAAACAAGGTCTCGCGACACACAGCAGCGTACACGCCTCCGTTGATCTCCATTCCATTTGCCACCATAAGACAGCCCAACGCCACCACAACTCCTCTC
Organism: Vicia faba; assembly: GCA_948472305.1. Classification (NCBI taxonomy): domain Eukaryota; kingdom Viridiplantae; phylum Streptophyta; class Magnoliopsida; order Fabales; family Fabaceae; genus Vicia; species Vicia faba. Next base: position 770,411,498 of record OX451741.1, on the reverse strand, counting down.
TCTTTCATCGTTTCAACTCCCTTCCTCATAAACTTCACACCGAATCGCGAATAGAGAAAATATGGTATAGTGAAATTGATGAAGAAATAAAGAGAAGTTGAGGCTTACCGGCCATGGAATGTCCGAAGCTTTTTCGTGATGACGAAGATGACGAGAAGCCAAGGAAGAAACTCTCAGGTATGCTTTTTTTCTTCCGATTATGCTTCTTCGAATTCCCCCAAACCATGCCGACGTGTCACTCTTCATCTCGCTTTGAGTCTCACCGCATAAATCTAAACAACCATGAAATCGGACCGCAACCCCAGTGATACAATCGAGGAAACCAGGTAATTCTTTTGGTTCTAATTTGTTTGCTCTTCTTATTCTTCTTCTCGCTGATTTGCAGTTCATGGTTTTGTTGTAGATTGCATTGTAGAAAGATGTTGATGTGTTTTGTGAGTCAGTGACGATGTGGTTTTTACGATGTAACTACGATTTGTTTTGATGATGAATGAAGACGCAGTTGTGTGATGAATATTTGGATAACGGTGAATAATTTTAGCGCTTGTTACGGTGGTTGAGAGTGAAGATGGTGATGGATGAGTTGAGAAATGAAGAGAGTGATGCGGTTTTTGCTGTTTGCTAAGTGCTGATGAACATAGAAAACGATAATGATGTGAAGAAGACGATTTACACAAAGATGAATCAGTCTGAAGCTTGAAGCAATAAAAAAAGGCTCAGCAATTTCCAGAGAAAAATAAAGGTAAGCCTTCAAGCTTTTTCTATGATCTTTTTTTTAGTAATGAATTCTGATTCTTCCCCTGAAAACTGGATTTTCTGTAGAGTTGGTTAGAAGATGGAATTTGGAGACTCTGTTTGTTTGGTTATAATTGTTTGCAGGTCAATGACTTGAATCAAGAAGATCGATTAAACGCGTTGGAAGAAAATGAGTGAAACTCGTGAAGAAGATGTGATTGCTTGCAAGTTGATGATGTCAAAGGATGAGGATGATGAATCTGTGCAAAGATCAGGATGCAAAAATTGATGAAGATGCAGAGAATGTTGTGTTGTTTGTTGTGGATTGAAGCAAAAAGTTTTCGGAGACTTCATGAACTCTTCTATGGATTTGATGTAGAGAATACAGTTAGAAGAGAAAGTGCAGAGAGAAGATAAAAATGAAGATGAGAAGAAGCCAGAAAGTTTCTATGATGGTGCTTTTTCAGAATGCTTGAAGAATGAATCATGAAAGAGGTAAATTTTTCTCTAACTTTTCCTGAACTTTTTTTGAGAAAATTTTCTGGAGTTTTTTTGTGGATGAAGATGAGACACCTTCTTCTGTGGAATTTCTGAACGAACCCCCCCCCCCCCCCCCCCCCCCCCCTTCAACCAAGGTGAATTTACTCTATCTTATACTGTAGATCTGTTAGGAGTTTGGTTATAAAATTCTGTTATGGAATTAGTTAAAATTAGTTGTCAAAAATTCTGTTATGAGGAAGTTAGTTATTGGAATTGGTTAAAATTAGTTTGGAGGTTGGAGGAAGTTTGTTAAGTTTGTGAAAGTTAGTTAAAAAAATGTTAGAATTCAGTTAGGACAGTTGAATGAGTTAATTAGAAATTGGTTAGGCAGTTAGAAGGTAGAAACTGTTAGAGGAGTTTGTTACTCTTTTAGGAAAATTAGTTGTTAATTCTGTTTGGCAGTCAGAGAGTTTGTTAATAGTTTGTTAGGAAATTTATGTTAGAATTCTGTTAGAAAATTTTGGTTAGAAGTTTGTTATGGTTACAAGTTAGTTATGAACTGTTAACTGTTTATTGATTTTTGCTTTTTAATCTTTCTATGCAGGGCTGAATTGGTTGCTTTTGTATTGGGTTCAAATTTTTCATTTAACTTACAAAATAAGTTTTCTTTAAAACTAGAAGGATCCCATGTCGGGGGTTTAAAGTACGTATCGTAATTTCAACCGATGGATGGCATCGCGAAGCTTCCTCAGCAACGTTGCCTGCTGACTTAGTAGCTTCTCCTCTGGCATCAGATTGAACTGCATTGCACTGGCAAAGAACTGGAACCGAAGCCTTAGTTGTGAGATATTCCGAATTTCACCCAAATGTGAAAACAACCCAATCGTACCACCAACAACGACAGAGATAATCAAATACCATATTTGCAAATCCATGAAGTATATCAGCACAACAGGTAACCATATCATAACAACTGCAACTCTGTTGGTGTTATTGAAAAACTCATGCCATTTATAATTAATGCCCCTAAGTTTCAATAGGGTCTTTGTAACAGCTTTGTTTTGTAATCTTGAAATGACATGTACTGTAACATGAGTGAATGAAAGACGCTCGAATGATTGAACTTGAGTAATTTGAATAATTTGGATGACCATGGATGGGAATAGTTCCGACTTGTAATAGAAATTTGATTTCCTTTGTAAATTTGTAGCCTTTTGTATATTTTGAGAATTATGTAGTCAAAGCAGAGGCTTGAATGAGATGTAACTGATAGAACTTGAATATGCTGAAACTTGCTACAATTCAAAATTCCATGTCTATTATTTATGAGCTTTTTTTTTACAAGATTGAACCTCTTGAATTATGCCATTTCTAAACATTCTTTAAGTTTCTTAGCTTTTGGTAAATGGAGGCCTTGATCACTTTTTAGTCAAATTAAGGAATTCTACCCATCCGACCTCAAATTTAATCCATGGTACTCCATGATGAGTGTCTTATGTGTTTCACAAGAACTTGAATCAAAATTTTCCTTGTATGCCATATTCCTATAAGAACTTTGGTTCAAACAAACTTGCACACCATGCTTTGGATCTCAAAACTCAAATTTCGATGTTTGAACTTCCAATTCTAAACACCTCGCACCTCAAACTCGCATGAATGGAGACCCTTGACTTTTAACCTTGAACGATGACGGATATTTGTAAAAAAATGATGATGATTTGTACTTGGAATTTGAAACTTTGATGAATGAGATGTCTTTTGTAACTTTGGTGTAATGACTTGAATTTGTAATGAACAAAACTTTATAACTTCTTGCATGACAAATTTCCAATTATTCAACACATTTGTCTCACTCAGTTTGAGCTTGAATGAATACTTGAATGAACTTGAGACAAACATGATAAACACTCGAATGTTATTTAAATGAATCTTTTTATCTTTTACCTTGGGGTGAACAATGATATGGGATAGTCTTGAAAATAACAACTTGAATCATGAAGAGATTTACTTGATACCATGTACTTTAATCTAAACTTATATTCATGTGTCATCTTCCTCCGCAAGAATTTATGAAATAAACCTTCGGGCATGCTATTTCCTTTTTTATCAAGTTGAGCCTTAACCCATGTTTGAAACCAAAGTTCTTGCACAAATATCCAAACAATAGCTTGTACCAATTATTCGCAATACCTTGACTGTCAAGCAACCAAATTTACCATACAAAATATCTTAAATCATGACGTACCCAACCCTAATTGATTAACTTATGGATAGATGAACTCAATGCAACAATGACATAGTCAACAACCTGTAACGCAAGCATCATATGCATCTTGGATTGATAACAGATCTTGACCCTTTAGAGAAATCTTAACACACCTCTAGTATTGTCAAAACCTTGGCCAAATGATAAGCACAATGACAGAATGATGTGTTTTAAATCAAAGATCATGTACGCGAGATCACAACCTTAAGTTATTGATAGGAATACCCTATAACCTATTGTTCAGCAGAAGATAATAGCCTTGTAGCTTGATAAAGAAGAAATCCATAACAACCATAAATCAAAGATCCTAAATTCACAATTCAATGTACCAGAAGAATCGGTCTCGTTTGATAAACACCTCGAACTAAAAGAAAACCCGAGCTTCACAACCAATAATTCTCTGAACCATGATTCAATAAAACCTGAATTGGTTAATTGAAGAGTGGATGAATGCCATGTCAAAGTCATTAAGCCTGATCAAATGATAGGCATACTTATAGGAAAGGACGCCATGATTTGAAACCCACATATGCTAGGTCACGTCCTGGATTTCTTGACCAGAATGACCTACACCCAGTTGTCTATCAGAAGATATTAGCCCAGTAACGGTGGAGAAGAAGTCCAGAAATGAGCCTTGAACCTTAATTCCAAAACTTTGTACACCGAGAAGACCCTAGATAATCAAACTTATCCAACACATACACCTTAAATAAGCTGTAAACCCTAGCTCCCTAACTGCTGATCTTTTGAGCCTCAGGCGATCTACTTTATGAAAAATGCGTGCTATGCAAATGACCCATTGGAATGATGCAGATGAATGCAAAAAGTCTAAGCCATAAAAGTGCAATTAGGAGGGCAAATTTTGGGGTGCAACAGCTGCCCCTATTTAATCGTCTTCAACCTGAAGGTGAGATTGGCGTCAGCCTTTCGAACTTTCAGGGTGGAGGAAGATTAAATACTAAAAGAACCCGAAAATTTGCGCTCCGGAGTCAGTCAAGTATTATTATTTTTGGTCTTCCTGGGTTAAAGGGGTTAGATGTATATTTAACTTGAGTTTGACACACCGAAGGATAACTTGGTTATCGAGGAACTTCTGTTGGGATTTAGTAACAAACACCTGTAAGAAAAATATCAAAAGGTATATGCCTGAAGTCTGTAGTAGACATACGAAAAAAAGTATCAGAGACACATATCCGGGGTTGGTAGCGGATATACAAGAAAGAGACATCAAAAATACATATCCGTGGTTGGTATTGGACACGTAAGAAAGAGATAGAAAAGATACATATCCGTGGTCGGTATCGGATACGTAAGAAAGAGATAGAAAAGATACATATCCGTGGTCGGTATCGGATACGTAAGAAAGAGATAGAAAAGATACATATCCGTGGTCGGTATCGGATACGCACAAAAGAGATATCAAAGATACATATCCGTGGTCGGTATTGGATACGCATAAAAGAGATATCAAAGATACATATCCGTGGTCGGTATTGGATACGCACAAAAGAGATATCAAAGATACATATCCGTGGTCGGTATCGGATACGTACAAAAGAGATATCAAAGATACATATCCATGGTCGGTATCGGATACGTACAAAAGAGATGTCAAAGATACATATACGTGGTCGGTATCTAATACGTATGACATAGACATCAAAGATACAAGAATATATGTCTGGGGTTGGTAGCAAACATATAAAACAGGTATCAAAAATACATATCTGTGGCCGGTATCGGATACGTAAGAAAGAGATATCAAGAATACATATCTGTGGTCGGTATCGGATACGTAGGGAAGAGACATCAAAGATACAAGAATATATGTCTGGGGTTGGTAGCAAACATATAAAACAGGTACAAAAAATACATATCCGTGGTCGGTATCGGATACGTAAGAAAGAGATATCAAGAATACATATCTGTGGTTGGTATCAGATACGTAAGGAAGAGACATCAAAGATACAAGAATATATGTCTGGGGTTGGTAGCAAACATATAAAACAGGTATCAAAAATACATATCCATGGTCGGTATCGGATACGTAAGAAAGAGACAGACCGAAGAAAGCTCTTGAAAAGAAAACACCAATCGAAGGTGAACTTACTGAGGGAAGAGACCAACAAATAGGACTCCTGACAAATGATACCAGTCGACGATGGATTTTAACAAATGATACCAGCCGAAGCGGGGTTTTGAAAGATACTAGCCGAAGCGGGATTTTAAAGGATGCCATCCGAAGGTGGACTTCAGGATAAAGAGACCAGCCGAAGGGGAATCTTCATCGAGGAATACTATGCCGAAGGTAGATTCCTAAGAAAAGAACGCCGGTCGAAGGCGAACTTACAACTGTAAAGAGACCAGCCGAAGGGGACTCTCAACAAACGGTACCAGCCGAAGGTGGATTTTAAAGGATGCCAGCCGAAGCAGGATTTTGAAAGGTACCAGCCGAAGCGGGGTTTTAAGGGATGCCAGCCGAAGGTGGACTTTAGGATAAAGAGACCAGCCGAAAGGTAATCTTCATCGGGGAATACTACGCCGAAGGTAGATTCCTAAGAAAAGAACGCCGGTCGAAGGCGAACTTACAACTGCAAAGAGACCAGCCGAAGGGGACTCTCAACAAATGGTACCAGCCGAAGGTGGATTTTAAAGGATGCCAGCCGAAGCAGGATTTTGAAAGGTACCAGTCGAAGCGGGGTTTTAAGGGATGCCAGCCAAAGGTGGACTTTAGGATAAAGAGACCAGCCGAAGGGGAATCTTCATCGGGGAATACTATGCCGAAGGTAGATTCCTAAGAAAAGAACGTCGGTCGAAGGCGAACTTACATCTGCAAAGAGACCAGCCGAAGGGGACTCTCAACAAATGATAAAGGTACGCATATCTGGTCAGAGTTAGATACACAAGAGCGAAGTTGATCATCAAGAAACAAATGTTTAGAATTGCTAGCAAACACAGGAACGAGACTAACCGAAGAAATCCCCAATAAAAAAGGACGCATTCGTCTAAACAAGGGCGCCAGACAACTGGACTTTGAAGAGACATTGAAAGACTCTTAATCATAAAAATTTAGCTAGGCTAACGAAAGGAGGACCCGACTAACATGGATAAACCAAAACAAGGAACTGACTAAGCAGGACCTTCAAAGAGCACCGATCGAAGGTGAACTCTGCAAGAGAAAGGGACTGGTCAAAGCAGACTTTAACAAAGAAAAACATGTTAGACTTTCGATAGGCTGCAAATACGCAAGAACTAAAAATCCCCCAGGCCAAAGGCGGGGTGTTAATTCTTCAAGAGTGGCAATTGTCAGAATTACCACACACCAAGTATGGATACTCAAACACTCGAGAAGCAAGAAGGTTACAAGCCAACTCTTACTCATCCTCTAACGACAAAGCAAACACGGGTAAAAATAACTGAAGGCTTGCAAAGAAAAGCGCAAACCACGAACTTACTAGGGAAATGGAGCAATACCAAAGACCCGACTGGTGGTGAATCCAAACAAACTCTGCTGGGGAAACATAATTGAATTACCCTAGGCTTGTTGTAGAGGTAAATCAAATCTGAGTGCATAACAATCTGGTTACTACAGGTGGACACAATTGGCTTATACTCGTGCATGTTTGAATTTTTTTTATAGCGTAATTCTCCATACAATGGAAATGCTACGAGTTTTGAGAGATGCAATGTAACGATGCAAGTTTAGTAATGCATTATGAAGAAATATCAATAATCGGCTGCTGAGAAGTCAATGAACTACAGGACAATTATTCTTGCACTCCGGATTTTCTGTAGAGAAAAGGCAATTTGTACTTCAATGGGGAACCGAGATTTGGAATCATCAATGTCTAAAGATCGATCACTGGGGAAGTAACTTCCTGGGAATATCATTACAAAAATAAATTATAGTCCAGTGAAAATCTTGGATTCTGATCAAACTCCCAACTTCACGGGGAATAAGTTCTTTATCCTCTGTTGGAAAGAGGAGAGCTTTGCTGGGAATGGAAACTTCTGGCATAGAAATTCTTGACGAAGATAACTTCTGTTGGGGAGTATATAAATTCTTAAATAAAAATAATTCTACTCAGGCCGCACTGGGGATAACATTGTTGGGGGGTAAAAGATCCTCACTTGGGGAAGAAACAACATCCCGAGATAGAAACTCCAATGGGGATACCTCAATAAAATCTTCTACCACTGATAACGACAAAGTTATGACCGGAATTTTCCTGTACATCTCACCAGAGAGATAAGACACTTGCTCCATTAGGGAAAGAAGAATAATTCCACTGGGGAAATTGGGTCTCATTATACGAACATCTTTATGTTAATCACATACAGACCCTTCTTGATTCATTTGTTGGTATGCATCTTGTCATACAAAACCAACAATACTTGCAAAACAGAAATTGGGGCGACATGCCCCTGTTTGGAATGGAAACCTTACTGAAGAATATACAACTTAAATGATCAATCACTGGGTAAAAACCGCGATGCAAGGTTGCTACTTCAACATTTTGACTCCGAGGAGGAATGCCACTAAAAAATGGACTTTAGAGGAGATGCTGCAAAAATAAATTGCAGTCCAATGAAAAAGGGGTCAACTAGACTTTAAACAACTTCTATATTTCCGGGGAGAAAGAACATTCTCCTTTCGCAGAGAAATCAAGATGCTTCACTGGGGAGAAAACACCTCAGAAGAGGAACCCCTTGGTAGATAGGTCTATGTCAAGTAGCAGCAAGTATTTTACTAGGAGCAAGCACCCTTCTAGGGAGAAATATTCCCATCGCATCTTGTACGTGTAAACAATCTTCAAATGATCTTTGTGTTACAGCTCATATCTTACTGAGGATAACAATCCAAACTTCAACTGGGGGTAATAACCTTGACTTAGGACAAAGGATATCAGTAAGTGGACTTGAGTCCTTGATAAGTCGAAGATAACAATCCTAACTTCTCGGCATGATTTTCAAATTCATAGGCCGTTTAGCCTGCGTATGGACTTGATCTGATCAACTACTCAAGAAGAGAGAAAGCCCTTACATGAATTCTTGCCCCAGTCTGTAAGGCTTTTGCAGAAAAATTGCTTCGAGAGGACTTTTTGAGATTTATACCACCAAGATAAACTGCCCCAATGTTATGAACTTCAGAATACTGCCCCTGGCTGACCAAAGTTGGAAATAACTTCAACAATGCTTGATTGAATTCTTATGCATCTCTGAATTCTGAAAAGATTCTCCCATAACAAATTCTTAGAGAGATTTATCAAATCTTGACATAACTGCCCCAGTGCTATGAACTTTGGAACATGATGTTCAGATAACCAAAATTGGAGAGGATTCCACCTATGCTTGAGCGAGTGCTTATACACCTTCAAATTCTGGGAAGATTCTCCTATGATCAACAAATTCTTAGAGAGATTTATCAACTCTCGACATAACTGCCCCAGTTTGACTGTACTTTGAGGGATAAGATCCCGACTTGAATGACTCAGATTGGCTGAATACCTACTCGACAAAGTACTTGACATGCTTTCCCCTGCTCAACAGAGTCTTTTCAGATCTTTTCCTTGTCCCATGCTCACGGAGAGATGAAAGCTTGAGGATTTTTTTTTGAAGACAACATAACCTTAGGGTAGTTGGATCATATCTTGAAAGTACGTTATTTCACAACCATACTTCTCGACTTGAACTGCTTCTTTCTCGAGAAAATACTTGAAGCAATACGTCCCTTGGGACCAACTGAAAGTAATGCACCATTGCTTGTCAGAAACTTTGGGCGACCAACCTTTGCAATCTACTTCAGATCATTTCTCAAACTGGTATTCTTTCACTCAACGGAGTCAATAGAAGATTTGCCCCAGGTTAATACCATTCCCGCAAATGATTTACCTTTAAACAGTGTCCTGAAGCAATTTTTCCTTTGAGATAATTAAATTCTCATTTGATTCTTATTATGCAAACTTACTCGATGTTTAAGCACTTGCTCATATGCAAAGAATGTTTATTATAAGAATGATAATTGTAATGCAAAACTCATGTTTGTCTTGAAGTTAAAAGATTTATAAAAAAATATTTTGAAACATCAAAAATTTGTACAAAAGATAGTAAAAAGATAGAGTGATACCAACTCAAAAGTTTTTGCAAGCCTCTCTAGGAGTCAGATTACCGTATTCTCGTTACAGTGTGCTTTCGAATTAACCCTTGCTTCAGTTAGGACTTTTCAGGGTTGTAACGTGGCCTGGTTCATGGTTTTAGAAAAAACGGATTTAAGGCTCAAAATATTTGGTGCCCACCCATTCTCCATGATGTTCTCTAATCCTAAATTTAGTTAAACTAATACGAGCACTCATCCCTCAAAAGAGTTTACCATGGTTGAGGAGGATATAACAGTCACTCACCCTTTCATTCTTGGTATTTTGATCACACGACTTTATTATTATTTATTTTTTTGTGGAGAATCTTTATTTGGTAATCCCCTTTTTCTCTTTTCGCGCTTTTCGCTTTCTTTTTGTATTCCCTAATTTTTGCCTGGACAAATTCCTCTTGAATTTGATTTTGAAGTCCAGCGGGATGCCCTGACTTTTGCCTAAGCGACTTGTTTTCCAAGTTTTGACTTAGCAAGGCTTTTTGTCTCTTTCTTTCATCATTTCTTTTGAACTAGTCGTGTGATTTCGAGTCATTCTTTGGTTTGCTTAAAAAGGTGTGACTGCCTTGCTGTTTGGTTGACAAGGAATAACCATTATGGTATCGTCATTTTTTGACCTTTTGATGTGCGAGAGATATCTATTGGGATATCATTATCATTGATGCACACTGCTGATATATGAGAGTTTAGCCATTGTGGTTTTGTTCTCTCTCAATCTTCTGAAGGATAGCCATTGTTGTATCCTTTGATGCGCACTCTTAACGAGTTTTGAATGCCCAATCAGATTAACTGAAATCTACCCTGCCCCGGGTTAAGTGTGATGGTTTTTCTCAAAAGAAAAGAAACTCCTACTTCAAGGCTCAAAGGGGTTGACGAGGGTCTATCTCCCTTATATCTCCGGTGTTTGGGAATTTGAAACAAGGCCTGTACATCGTCAGCAGGGTCCTACTCAAAAGCACACAGTTTGAAATTTTTGGTATATTACTCATCATCCTCCCTCCAGAGGTTATTTGCTTTATTTAACACGAGTTAAGTATCAAAAAGTCAAAGAAAAACATTCATGAGTGAATACGAATGGACTAATTCAAAACAAACATACTCAATGCATTATGATTAATATTCAATAATAAGCAAGTTTTGCATACAAGAAAGTACTGAACCAAAAGCAAGAAAGATCACAAATGAGAATGCAAAATGTAATTTGAAAATGCCATGTTGAGGAGACTAGTCTCCGTATGGACTTGTTGTTTCAGGCGATGATCTGTCAATCTTTATATCTATTGAGTCAATGGAGACTTCAAATCTAACTGGCTGGCCTGAAATAAATAGCTTTTGCATCCAGCAGGTATTGCACAATTTCTTTGAAAGCCCAACAATCTTCAATGGAATGGCCTAGTGCCCCAGTATAGTAATCACATCAAGTTCCTTCACCATGTGTGATGAGGACCTTATCAAGCGAATTTGCATAAATTGCACCACAAAGTATCTTCTACCATAGAGAAGACATGCCAACTATCTTCTATCACACATAAGAGAAATCCAGCCGCTGAATTCCGGAGTGTCTCCCACTACACAAAAGAGTCTCTGTCTTCTACTACACAGAAGCAAAATTCAGAAACTGTAACAAAGAATCTTCTACTACACAGAAGAAAGTAAACTTCGTCTCCTACTTCACAAGAGAGAAGTTTTAGCAACTGAATTATGGAGAATCCCCTGCTTCACAAAAGAGTCTCTGTCTTCTACTACATAGAAGCAAAATTCAGAAACCGTAACAAAGAATCTTCTACTACACAGAAGAAACTAAACTCTGGATATAGCATTCAACCTTTGAGGTATTTTCTTCTACACAACAACAGATATCAAGAACTCGACGTCTTCTTCATCACAGAAGCAATACCTCATCTTATACTTACACATAAGAAGCATCCAGCTGAGGAAAAAAAAGAAGCCTGAAATGGTTCTCCAAACATGGACTGAACCTTGGAAAAGAATCCAAACAAGTACCAAACTTCATACTTCAACCCCATGCAGTATTCAATATCCTAACTAAGTGCCCCAGAGTGGGAGACACATCTAGCATTTGTATCGAAATCAGGAGAGAAATTTGTTGGAGGATGGCCCAAAGCACGAAGCTTAATCAACTGAGCTTCCAACGCACAAGGAAGTAACTGGATACAAGGTATAGAGATTTTATCAACCTACTTCTCGAGCTTTTTCTATCTCTGGTGGTAAGTTTTTACCTCATGGGTTCACTTGGAGACCAGAAACTAGCTGCTAGCAAGGAAATCCGAGAACACGAAGCTCTGGGTGAGACCCATAAAGTATCTCATGATTTGAAAAAAAAAGTCCCATAGGCTGGGGATGAATGACAGCTCATGTTGCAACAACGTATACAAGATCACCTTTCTTTGTCGACACTGTCTTCAAAAATTCTATACCCGACTCAACCGAGTCTTCAATTGGCTATTTTCCCCCTTGAGGATTCCTGACTATATGTCATTGCTTGCATATCCCAAATAAACAACCCCATCTCATTGAACTCCCTAAGGAGTTATTCCACTGCTTTCTCGGATAACAGAGTGGTGAGAAGTCAAGATTCACAATTCTGAAGAGAAAATATCGGGCCTGAGTAAGGATTCCCCATTCTGAGTACCTTCTGAGTACCTTCCATGGATGCACGAAGATGCATGAAGATGCATGATGGGAGTGAGTGAATTCCTCTTCTGATATGATTTGGATACCACAGTCTCTGGATTGATCTCGTCTTGGGCCTTGTCTCTGGATAACGTACTCTCTTCAATCGAATGATCAATTGCCCCAGAATAATATGCATAGAAGATTCTTTCAGGAGAACAACTGAATGCTTCTTTAAGTGAAAATTGCATCATCAGGCATACTACGCCACAAAAGCTAATACAGTTTGTCTTCTATCAAAACAAAAGAGACATCCACCTGGTGAAAGAGAGTTTGGAAGAGACTCCAAACAGGTGTTGGGCTTTTATAACCCCTTTGTAGTCTTCAATATCAAAACCGGGTACCCCAAAATAGGAAATGTATCTAGCATACATATCGTAATCAGAAGAGACGTTCGTGGGAGGAAGTTATCAAAGATCAGAGCTGGGAAGAACTGGGAATAATAGGATGTAATGCATTGGGCTCGCATTAGCATGCTCATCAGGGTTCTTGTCTCTTAGCTTAAAAGCTTTGCTCCCTGGATTTACTTGGGGAATAAAGACTGGCTTTTGTTGAACAAATTAGGGAACACAAAGTTATGGAGGATGCCCCTGATTAAAAGGTATGATGCCCTGACGTGGTAACGACATCTGACGTTGGTTAAAAAGAACGAAGCAATGATATAAGATCCTACAGTAAATGGGAACCACCTCCTGCTGTGACAGTAGGTGCAATATTGTTGACATCGTCATCAGAGCTTTCATGACCCGACTCATCTGAGTTTTCAATCAATTATCTTCCTGCTTGAAGATATTTCTGTCCACGGGCCAAAGCTTGTAGGTATACCATATGGAGTTATTCCCTAACTAATCCCTGAGCATGTGGTATTAAGAATCAAGCTGAACCTCTGAGGAGAACCATGTCTGAATAAGAATCCCCAATCTTTGAGTACCTGTTATGGATGCATGAATATGCATGGAGTGCATGAATAGATGCCTTGTCATGTTCCGTCATTTCCAAGGAGTTTACGTGCTTTGATTTTGATTTTACGTAAGCAAAAGATGGAAAAGTTTGGCATAAGGCTTACAAATACGATTCCTTGGAAATCATAGAACATGTATGCTAAGTATGTGGTTAACCATGTTATATATGCACAGATATGAGATCAAATGGGATCAAGGTTCCATCATTTCTGGGTATGATTTCTGCACTGTTCTGAACCATATGAGTATTATCATATTAGAGGTCTGGCACAACTTCTGCACATGAGAACCAAGTACCATGTAAATCTCCCATTGTACGGGGTTAAGTTTTCTGGAACATCGAATATTGTTGAGCACTTTCTGAATACGCTGGGAATGCCAAGATCAAAGGCCTGAATGAGATTCCAAGTAAGCAAGTCCAGAATCTCAGAAAATAAATCTGAGAACCCTACAGTCCCCAACAGGATATGGCATCTGAATAAGTCACCAACAGAATATGGCATTTGAAAAAGTCACCAACAGAAATCCAGAATATAACCATTAGAACCAATAACCACCGTCTGATCATAGTCTTTATCTGAACATGAGTAACCATTTGAACATAGCACCAACTGTACCTGTAATGACAAATCCCTCCCCACTCACGGGTGAAGACTAGGTCAGGGTAAGACAATGGTAACTCGAAAATCATGGGTCCGCCTGAAAGTGCTATGGGCTTACCCACAGACGTGGGTGCCGATAGTAATTCATTTGAACCTCATCCGAGCGTGGTATATGACAAGACTGCACTAATCGGACCACGTCCTATAACCGTCATGCCCCCACTCTATTCCTAGTGTCCTAGTGCACTCTGGCCTGGGTACTGGGCCTTTTACCTCAATAGTGACATCCCCACCCAACATGGAAAACAGAGTCCAGCATAATAGATAACAAATAGGGAAAGCAATAAAAATGCAATGCACTTATGCTCAGGCAAACATGTACAAATGATTAAACTGAAAGCATAAAAATAGACACCCAAAGAAAGGAAAGCAAGAGCTAGGAGCGACTCCGGGATGGACCAGCATTTGGTCGACCAGTTCCCCAGTGAAGTCGCCAGCTGAAACCACCGGCTGATAATCATCAAACAATGAAGTCGCCATCGAACGTCTTTTATCCCAAAGGTAGGGAAAGGTAAACATCGAGGAAACCTGAAAAAGGTGAAATCGAGGTCGAACGACCAAGAGATAAGGGTAAGGGAGTCTGTTACGCGAGGGGAAGGTATTAGCACCCCACAAGCCCGTAGTACTCTACGGTATCCACTCTTGTTGTCTATCTTATGGGTGTGTTTAATCTACGCTTACTGTTTATTACTGCCAAAGGGAGAATGCATGCAAAAGAAAAGGGAAAAATGTAGGGAAAATAAAATTGTGCTCGTTCGGGCCCTACCCCGATGCCTACGTATCCCTTTTAAGGAATCAGAGCAGCCGTAGTTCGGCTTATATGTTTTTGTCAGTTTGTATTTTTTAATGAACAACATTAATTTCGCCTTCTGCCACAACTCGACCTTTGGAGACTTACGCGTCAGCACAGAAGTGAATTAACATGCTCTCTGGAAAAGTTTGGAAAGAAATGTGCCTGGACGCACAAAAGAGGTTTGAACTTGTTTATTTTTGAATGAACGATAGTAATTTCGCCTTCTGCCGCAACTCGACATTTGGAGATTTACGCGTCAGCACATAAGTGAATTAACACGCTCTTTTGAAAAAGAGTTTGAAAGGAAGGCCTGAAGGCATAAAGAATTTGTATTGGTTGGTATTTTTGCTTGTAGATAATAGCTAGTTAATCTCAAGAGAGAGATTTTATCCATGTCTCTACTTATTCATGAAATGATTCTTTGAGACTTTAATCGTACCAAAGCTTAGAACAAGAGAATAATAAGGTCGAGAAGAAACCCGCTTATCATCTCTCAAACTTAGCAAAGACATGGTCCTTGTCAGTAAATTTTTATGTATTTTTTTGAAGTTTGTAAAAAAGGAAGTTTTTGTTTTAAATGCATATGCAAAAGGAAAAGAAAAGTCAAGGGGAGACTAGCCTATTTCTAAACCTAATTTTATCATACTTCATGCAATCTATGGGAAGTGATAAATGTGGGGTGAGAGTGGAAATAAAATATACCAAACGAATACTAGCTCGTAGAGCAAAGTAAAAAGCAAAGAAACTCGATGATCTCACGAGCTGCTAGCATCAACAAAGAAAAGAATTAGAAATCCAATGCTCGGAATAAGTGTTGAAGCATCATCGATGTGAAAATAAATCACAATCGAAATTTCAAGCGTATCCGCATACCGCATAATAAACCTGCATAAGATTTAAATCTCAACAAACAAAGGTGAATCATGAATTTCGAATAATCGGATAACCACGAATTAATTCCTAAAAATCAAAATAAGAAAAAAAATCTAACAAATTTTACTGATTTTTATTATTTTTATTTTGTGAAGAAAATTAAAATAAGTCTAAGCTATAATCAAAATTATTCAAAAGAAATTGCAAATAGTAAGAAACAACCCAGGGGGTGCAATATGGGAACATGAGATATGATCTAGCAAACAGGCGCTGAAGACCCATCAATATAGTCCAAACAATTATTTATGTCTCACCAACATCAAAAATGCAACAAAAAAAATGCATATTGGACTCCATTTTGGGTGAGTTTCGGTCCACTTACTTCACAAACAAATCACTAACAGCCTCCCTATTATTCATATTACGTTTTTATTGATTATAAAAAAAAACAATCAAATAAAAAAATTTAGGGAATTAGGTTAAGTTTGGGTGACGGTTCAAATCTTCGAACACAGACTCCCTTTGTTTCTCAATCTCAACGGCGCGTCATCCCCAATCGTCCTCTTCTCCGATCCCTCAACACCAATGGTGCCGCAACCTCCTTCTCAGACGCTTCATTTTGCCATCCTCATCAATCAATTTTCGTTTCTTCTCCTTCAAATGCGAAAACAAGGTCTCGCGACACACAGCAGCGTACACGCCTCCGTTGATCTCCATTCCATTTGCCACCATAAGACAGCCCAACGCCACCACAACTCCTCTCTCTTTCATCAGTTCAACTCCCTTCCTCATAAACTTCACACCGAATCGCGAATAGAGAAAATATGGTATAGTGAAATTGATGAAGAAATAGAGAGAAGTTGAGGCTTACCGGCCAGGGAATGTCCGAAGCTTTTTCGTGATGACGAAGATGACGAGAAGCCAAGGAAGAAACTCTCAGGTATGCTTTTTTTCTTCCGATTATGCTTCTTCGAATTCCCCCGAACCATGCTGACGTGTCACTCTTTATCTCGCTTTGAGTCTCACCGCATAAATCTAAACAACCATGAAATCGGACCGCAACCCCAGTGATGCAATCGAGGAAACCAGGTAATTCTTTTGGTTCTAATTTGTTTGCTCTTCTTATTCTTCTTCTCGCTTATTTTCATTTCATGGTTTTGTTGTAGATTGCATTTTAGAAAGATGTTGATGTGTTTTGTGATGCAGCGACGATGTGGTTTTTACGATGTAACTACGATGCGTTTTGATGATGAATGAAGACGCAGTTGTGTGATGAATATTTGGATAACGGTGAATAATTTCAGCGGTTGTTACGGTGGTTGAGAGTGAAGATGGTGATGGATGAGTTGAGAAATGAAGAGAGTGATGCGGTTTTTGCGGTTTGCTAAATGCTGATGAACATAGAAAACGATAATGATGTGAAGAAGACGATTTACACAAAGATGAATCAGTCTGAAGCTTGAAGCAATAAAAAAAGGCTCAGCAATTTACAGAGAAAAATAAAGGTAAGCCTTCAAGCTTTTTCTATGATCTTTTTTTTAGTAATGAATTCTGATTCTTCCCCTGAAAACTGGATTTTCTGTAGAGTTGGTTAGAAGATGGAATTTAGAGACTCTGTTTGTTTGGTTATAATTGTTTGCAGGTCAATGACTTGAATCAAGAAGATCGATTAAACGCGTTGGAAGAAAATGAGTGAAACTCGTGAAGAAGATATGATTGCTTGCAAGTTGATGATGTCAAAGGACGAGGATGATGAATCTGTGCAAAGATCAGGATGCAAAAATTGATGAAGATGCAGAGAATGTTGTGTTGTTTGCTGTGGATTGAAGCAGAAAGTTTTCGGAGACTTCATGAACTCTTCTATGGATTTGATGTAGAGAATACAGTTAGAAGAGAAAGTGCAGAGAGAAGATAAAAATGAAGATGAGAAGAAGCCAAAAAGTTTCTATGATTGTGCTTTTTCAGAATGCTTGAAGAATGAATCATGAAAGAGGTAAAATTTTCTCTAACTTTTCCTGAACTTTTTTTGAGAAAATTTTCTGGAGTTTTTTTTGTGGATGAAGATGAGACACCTTCTTCTGTGGAATTTCTGAATGAAACCCCCCCCCCCCCTTCAACCAAGGTGAATTTACTCTATCTTATACTGTAGAGCTGTTAGGAGTTTGGTTATAAAATTCTGTTATGGAATTAGTTAAAATTAGTTGTCAAAAATTCTGTTATGAGGAATTTAGTTATTGGAATTGGTTAAAATTAGTTTGGAGGTTGGAGGAAGTTTGTTAAGTTTGTGAAAGTTAGTTAAAAAAATGTTAGAATTCAGTTAGGACAGTTGAATGAGTTAATTAGAAATTGGTTAGGCAGTTAGAAGGTAGAAACTGTTAGAGGAGTTTGTTACTCTTTTAGGAAAATTAGTTGTTAATTCTGTTTGGCAGTCAGAGAGTTTGTTAATAGTTTGTTAGGAAATTTATGTTAGAATTCTGTTAGAAAATTTTGGTTAGAAGTTTGTTATGGTTACAAGTTAGTTATGAACTGTTAACTGTTTATTGATTTTTGCATTTTAATCTTTCTATGCAGGGCTGAACTGGTTGCTTTTGTATTGGGTTCAAATTTTTCATTTAACTTACAAAATAAGTTTTCTTTAAAACTAGAAGGATCCCATGTCGGGGGTTTAAAGTACGTATCGTAATTTCAACCGATGGATGGCATCACGAAGCTTCCTCAGCAACGTTGCCTGCTGACTTAGTAGCTTCTCCTCTGGCATCAGATTGAACTGCATTGCACTGGCAAAGAACTGGAACCGAAGCCTTAGTTGTGAGATATTCCGAATTTCACCCAAATGTGAAAACAACCCAATCGTACCACCAACAACGACAGAGATAATCAAATACCATATTTGCAAATCCATGAAGTATATCAGCACAACAGGTAACCATATCATAACAACTGCAACTCTGTTGGTGTTATTGAAAAACTCATGCCATTTATAATTAATGCCCCTAAGTTTCAATAGGGTCTTTGTAACAGCTTTGTTTTGTAATCTTGAAATGACATGTACTGTAACATGAGTGAATGAAAGACGCTCGAATGATTGAACTTGAGTAATTTGAATAATTTGGATGACCATGGATGGGAATAGTTCCGACTTGTAATAGAAATTTGATTTCCTTTGTAAATTTGTAGCCTTTTGTATATTTTGAGAATTATGTAGTCAAAGCAGAGGCTTGAATGAGATGTAACTGATAGAACTTGAATATGCTGAAACTTTCTACAATTCAAAATTCCATGTCTATTATTTATGAGCTTTTTTTTTTACAAGATGGAACCTCTTGAATTATGCCATTTCTAAACATTCTTTAAGTTTCTTAGCTTTTGGTAAATGGAGGCCTTGATCACTTTTTAGTCAAATTAAGGAATTCTACCCATCCGACCTCAAATTTAATCCATGGTACTCCATGATGAGTGTCTTATGTGTTTCACAAGAACTTGAATCAAAATTTTCCTTGTATGCCATATTCCTATAAGAACTTTGGTTCAAACAAACTTGCACACCATGCTTTGGATCTCAAAACTCAAATTTCGATGTTTGAACTTCCAATTCTAAACACCTCGCACCTCAAACTCGCATGAATGGAGACCCTTGACTTTTAACCTTGAACGATGACGGATATTTGTAAAAAAATGATGATGATTTGTACTTGGAATTTGAAACTTTGATGACTGAGATGTCTTTTGTAACTTTGGTGTAATGACTTGAATTTGTAATGAACAAAACTTTATAACTTCTTGCATGACAAATTTCCAATTATTCAAAACATTTGTCTCACTCAGTTTGAGCTTGAATGGATACTTGAATGAACTTGAGACAAACATGATAAACACTCGAATGTTATTTAAATGGATCTTTTTATCTTTTACCTTGGGGTGAACAATGATGTGGGATAGTCTTGAAAATAACAACTTGAATCATGAAGAGATTTACTTGATACCATGTACTTTAATCTCAACTTATATTCATGTGTCATCTTCCTCCGCAAGAATTTATGAAATAAACCTTCGGGCATGCTATTTCCTTTTTTATCAAGTTGAGCCTTAACCCATGTTTGAAACCAAAGTTCTTGCACAAATATCCAAACAATAGCTTGTACCAATTATTCGCAATACCTTGACTGTCAAGCAACCAAATTTACCATACAAAATATCTTAAATCATGATGTACCCAACCCTAATTGATTAACTTATGGATAGATGAACTCAATGCAACAATGACATAGTCAACAACCTGTAACGCAAGCATCATATGCATCTTGGATTGATAACAGATCTTGACCCTTTAGAGAAATCTTAACACACCTCTAGTATTGTCAAAACCTTGGCCAAATGATAAGCACAATGACAGAATGATGTGTTTTAAATCAAAGATCATGTACGCGAGATCACAACCTTAAGTTATTGACAAGAATACCCTACAACCTATTGTTCAGCATAAGATAATAGCCTTGTAGCTTGATAAAGAAGAAATCCACAACAACCATAAATCAAAGATCCTAAATTCACAATTCAATGTACCAGAAGAATCGGTCTCGTTTGATAAACACCTCGAACTAAAAGAAAACCCGAGCTTCACAACCAATGATTCTCTGAACCATGATTTAACAAAACCTGAATTGGTTAATTGAAGAGTGGATGAATGCCATGTCAAAGTCATTAAGCCTGATCAAATGATAGGCATACTTATAGGAAAGGACGCCATGATTTGAAACCCACATATGCTAGGTCACGTCCTGGAGTTCTTGACCAGAATGACCTACACCGAGTTGTCTATCAGAAGATATTAGCCCAGTAACTTGGTGGAGAAGAAGTCCAGAAATGAGCCTTGAACCTTAATTCCAAAACTTTATACACCGAGAAGACCCTAGATAATCAAACTTATCCAACACATACACCTTAAATCAGCTGTAAACCCTAGCTCCCTAACTGCTGATCTTTTGAGCCTCAGGCGATCTACTTTACGAAAAATGCGTGCTATGCAAATGACCCATTGGAATGATGCAGATGAATGCAAAAAGTCTAAGCCATAAAAGTGCAATTAGGAGGGCAAATTTTGGGGTGCAACACCAACTCTTTGGGGTCAGATCTGTTTACCATGCCCCAAGCTCGTATGAACCTCCGGCGATGCTCCTTAACATCATCCTTATAGTCGAATACAATGTCCTCGAGAAGTAACTCATGGGGACCATCCCTTCGAGCACGACCAAATTGTCGCAAAGCTAGACAAGGATTGTAAGTTATACCCCCTCTGATACCAAGTAATGGGACATTAGGGTACCCCCCCATAGCGGTCAATAACAACAGTGTCTTCCATAGCTCGAGAACACCAAAGAATATCCATATGAGCGAGTGACATTATTCTGTGTGACCAACCCAAACCTTCTTTGTTCTTCAGTACCGACTTAGGGAGGTGAGAAATAAACCACCTCGACAGCAACGACATGCAGCACATAAGAGTCCCTCCTCTCTTCATGGTACGAGTATAGAGAGCGTGCAAAATATCTCCAAGCAAGGTAGGCACAGGGTTGCGAGAAAGGAAAATCTTGACAGCATTCACATCTACAAAGGAGTTCGTATTAGGGAAGAGAACTAAACCATAGATAAGAATAGCCAAGATATCCTCAAAATCTTGAAAATCCAAATCATCCCAAAATAGTTGAGCCTGGTCTATCAGAAATTTGGCTAGAAAACCCTCGACTCCGCTTCGAGTTTCCCAATTGGATACCACATCGGCCCGTTTCAAATGCAGAGCTAAGGCAATGACTTTTGGCTTAGGAACTTATTCCATACCTGTGAAGGGTACCTGTTCAAGAATGGATATGCCCAATAGATGAGAGAACTCTTCCAAGGTGGGTACCAACTGATAATCTGGAAAGGTGAAGCAGTGATGCTTGGGATCGAAGAACTGAAAAAGTATGCTCATCATCTGTTCATCAAGGTTTGAAGTAACCAGGCTGAGAAGTTGATCGTGTCTATTAATGAAAGTAGAAGTTTCAGAAACTCTAGATGCTAGCTCTTTGGTTGGGCAGGTATCTGCACAAAGTTGATTCAAATGGTATTTCTACGCACGGAAGCCATGATCTGCAAAATAGAACAAAGATAAATTCCCTTGGTCTTTGAAATGGTTAGTGTAATAAAGCATGAATGCCATGTTATGATGCATGATGTCATGATAAACCACAGGTATAGCAAACACAGGTATTGCAAACACAATCAAATCACATAAAGCCCTTAGGTTTAAGGCTTGCATGAGGTCAAAGGTAATACCCTCTTGAAGTTAAGTTAGATCAAACTGTCCTAGAAAAGTAACTGGGTTCTAGAGGATCTCAATATCACTGACTATCCTCCATCGGTCATGGTTTCAGCTCATGCAATCTTTTCTTGCGGCTGAAATTATTCCGAGAGTTTGATCTCAATGAGTGTAGCATCGAGTATCAACCAGTTCTCAGCTTTACACTGAGGCCGGCTATCTCACTACTTTCTAATGGCCAAGTTGGGAAATTAAAGGTTCTAAGGTCAGTTGATGCTTAACGACACCATGCAGCGGCCCCGTATTCTCCTCGTTTTTCCACAAGGGATACCGGTACCAACCAAAGTTCCACACCAACGTAGCTACTACTTCAACCGTATCGGTCTACACCGTACAGTTCCCTCACAGTCTATTGTTACTTACCTAAAAGTTATTCCCCAGATCTGGGTGTAGGATCTATAGTAACCCCAAACAAAACCCTCAAAAGTAAAGCAAACAAAGCAATCAAGAGAAGCAATTATGATGACCTAGATCCTAAGGTATACCCCACTTATCTTTCCCCAGCAGAGTCGCCAGTTCTGTGATACGGTGGCAGAACCGACTGTTTAATATTGGTTTGCATTTTGTGTTTTTTGTTCGCAAAATGTCGCGGTAAGCAAGAGTCGCCACCAACTTTTATTTCATCCAATCATGGAAAAGGAAAAAAAACAGAAATTTTTTTTTGTTGAGATATTCTGAGTACGGGGGGTAGATTATAGAAAGGGAAGATGTTAGCACCCTTTCTATCTGTGGTTTTCTATGGGCTCTTAGGTACTTTCTCATTTTTTAAATTTCTTGTGTGTGTGCTTTGTTTTTTAAAAGTTTGACTTCGTGATAACCCTTGTATCATTCCTCAAAGGTGTGACGAAGTTGTTTTGAAAATTTGTTTGAAAAGTGTAAGTGTGAAAAGTTTCAATTTGAGCAAGTACCTACTAGCATCTACTTACTCGAAAAAAGATCATTTCTATTCTTGTTTCCTTTAGACAACGCTATCCTACTATTGAGAAATAGGTAGCACCGTTGTTGGAATTTGTAAGGGTCAATTCGAAAGGGACGTACGATTACTAAAGCAATATTAGGACACCTTAGTAGTAACCCTAGAGTCTTAAGATCTTATTCGAGGCAACATTTCCGAGGCAACATTTACGGGGTAACATTTCTGAGGTAACATTTGAACGGGGAAATTTGATCTTTTTAGACTAGAGGGCAACCACTAAGACACCCTATGCTTAATGATCGTTTACTGAAGGCAACTGAAGTGAGAGTATACCCTAAGAGTGATATGTGCGAGTGATTTGTTTTCAGTTATTTATCTTTGCACATTAGAGTTTTCTAACTGTATTAATTTGTCATGCATTCTTGCCATACAATCCTATTAGCTTACATCTAAACAGTTAAATATTTGCAGGAATTAAAAATGCGAGAAAATAAATCTACGCTATTACAAGGCTTCGGGGAGGGGGGTTAATTACATAGCCAAAAAACCCGGGAATTTAAACAGTAAATAAAACCCTAAATTAAATATTACAAACCACGAACAATTACAAAAATTTTGGCAAAATAATAATAAGCGCGCTGCGGATTAAACGCGAGGCGATTAGGGTTTTGACCCTTTGACTAATCCTATTTGCGATTGATCAAAAAAATATGTTTTTGTGATGTTTTGTTATTTGAGAAAACAATGAAATAATTGAATTAAACAAAGAAAATCCTAAGTTCTAATTAATTTTAAATTAAGAAAAATAGATTCATTCATTCTAAAAAAAACTATTTTTTTTTGTATTTTTTCATTTATTTGAGAAAGAAAAATTAAATCAGGAGTTAACCTAATTTTCTAACTGAATTTTAATTGTGAAAGAAATTAAAGTTGCCCTAAATTAATTAAACTAATTAACTAAAAAACATTTATTAAGAAAATAAATCTTTTTTTGTGATTTTTTATTGGTTAATTTAAAATAAATTTTGTGTTGATAAAAAGTAAGATAATTAAAGAAAAGGAATTAAAGAAAAATAGTAGAAATAACCAAATGGGCCTGCTGTCAGCAGATCCGACTGGAGACAGATCCAGAAGATGATGACCCTCAGAAGGTGAGATGTGCTGGATCTGGTTCTGGCTGATGGATCCAGAAGATGATGACCCTCAGAAGGTGAGGTGCGCTGGATCTGGTTCTGGTTGATGGATCCAGAAGATGGTGACCCTCAAAAGGTAAGGTGCGCTGGATCTAGTTCTGGCTGATGGATCTAGAAGATGATGATCCTCAGAAGGTGAGATGCGATGGATCTGGTGAAAACAATGGAGAAAATGCCAAAAGCTCACACCTGGGATCGAACCCAGGACATGAGTTTCTGATTTCCTTCCTCTGACTAATTGCGATGGTTGTTAACTTGTTAATATAATAAAAACAAATAATATATTGGAAAACAAGTTAGTGGCCATAATAACGCGCCAAAATTTAAACCAGCCAGTCAGGTTGTGACACGTTGTTGTTTCTTCCCTGGAATCGTTGTTTTAGACTCTGAACCTTTACTTACAGACGCAGGTATGTTGCTGAAACCTGTGTTATTCAAAAATCAAGCACACGCAATATAAATTCAATTGGGGACCATGAATCAATTGGGTTTGAAGCTCTGGTCATCATGGTACCCATTATCAAGCCTAATTTTGCTTGAAACCCAAAACCCCAAATTGGAGCACGAAACCCTAACAATGGCAAAAGCTTGTTCCTGCACTGCAACTTAAATCAAACTATCCAGAAACGTTGCAAACATGATGATGATCACAAATATGTAACTTAAACATGCTAAAGATGCAAGAATTACAATAATCGAATTTGGATAATTTTGCAAACCGTGAGAATGATAGGAAGTGAGTCTGGATGTGCAGGGGACCTGGGAGTGAATGGAATAGCTTCCTGGGATGTCTTGGAATAGATTATTGGCCCTGAATTTCTCTCAAAGGTCCTGTATCCTGAAATCAGAATCTCACTTTTTGTCAAGATTTTTAAGTTTTGTTCTAACTGTTTCACGCCTCTAACCTCTCTTTTTTGATCTGCAAAGCTTTATTATATAACCTAGAATGAATTAGGTTAACAAACTTGGTATGAATCTTTGCATTTATCCAAGATTTGATTTGATTTTAAATTTGTATGATATCCTTCCAAATTTGGCCTAATAATGCCAATCTCGTTCCAATCAGCCTTGATAATACTGATTGTGACATGCCAGCATAATGAGCTTATGATTCTATCCAAAAACCCTTTCAAAACAAATCTTTGCTATTATTTACCAATTATTTGATTTAATTTAATTTTTAATAAATAAAAAATAAAAATAAAATAGATAATGAAGCAAATAACATGTGAGTGAACATTTGGGTCGTGGACCATGTTATAAGTGAGGTGCAAGCATAAAAAGTTAGGCCCATTTAGCAAAAAAAAGCAAATTTGAGCATATTTGACTTTTGGCAATTTTGCAAAAGTGGTCAACTTGGCCAATTCATAACTCTCTCAATTTTGATCCTAGAGAGGTTTTCTTGGACTTTTTAGAAAGCTTAGGATGTCCTATAAGCAACCCTTTTGGTTTCATCTCAATTGAGTCTTCCATGCTTATGTATGAAGCTTTGACCCAAAAGGTGTTTTTGTTTACTTTTCAAAAGGACCTATAATGTCAAAATTCATATCTTTTTGTGAATGCAAAATTTGGGTTTGGGAGCTGAATATGAATTGTAGGGCATTGCATCCTCTTCAAAATGAGCATTGGTTGGGTCATTTATGATAAAGTATGAGAAAGTTATGCTTGGTCAAAGTTGAGTTGACTTTTCTTGCAAAAACCCTAATTCAGCAACTTTTGGGTTCTGATGAATTGTGAGCAATCCTTGGGGAATCATGATCAACCCTTGATCAAATGATGGATAATACTTCAAAATGAGGATGTTTACCAAAAATCTTGAAGTTTGATTGTATGTGAGCCACAATTGACTTTTGACCTAACACAATTGATTTTCAGGCATTTGAGCAATTGACTGAGCAAACTCCTTCTGCAAGGCTTGAAACTTGACATGGATTACCTTGAGAACATATTAGGACAATGGTGAGAATTTGAGTCATTTGTGGTTCACACATCTTGATGAAGATGGAAACCCTAATGTTGAGGTGCACTGCCTTGGGAGAGAGTTTGTTTGGTCAACTCTTGAACTTCCTTGAGCCATTTGGGGATCTCACTTGCCATGTGTTGAGAAATATAGGAGGGAAAATTTTGGGGTACAACATTCGCACCATAGTGTTTTTCCACCTTATCCTCACAAAACTGATACATATAGTATTTCTGCGAGCAGAGGCCATAACCTATAAAATAGAACAAAGATAAATTCTTAGGTCCTTGAAATGGTTAGTGAAAATGGCATGTGTAAAGATGTCATGTTCGAACAAATAATCATGCACAAATAAAACACATAAGGCCTTAGGTTTACGTTTGCATGGAGTTCGTAGGTAAGTACCCTCTTAAAGTTTTAGTTGGCTCAACTTGTCCTAAAATAAGTAATCGGGTTCTAGGAATCTCATATCACTTAATTTTCCAACAGGCATTATTTTTGTACAAGCATCTGATTTGTGACCGAAATATCCCAAGAGTCTAATCTCAATGAGTGTAGTATCGAGTATCAACCAAATTCAGTTTGCACTAAAGCCCAAACATCTCACTACTTTCTAATGGCTAAGTTGTGTCAACTAAGGTTCTACGGTCAATTAGTGCTTTATGACACCATGCGACAGCCCAACATTCTCCTTTATTGACTCAAGGGATACCGGCACAAACCAATGTGTCGCACTAACGTAGCCATCATTTCAACCATATCGATCTACACCGTACATTTTTCACGATATATTGCTACTTACCTAAAATGCCCCCAGATCCGGGTATAGGATCTATACAAGAAATAAACCCAAGCATATCCCGAAATATAAAGCATACAGGGCAAACAAGTAAAGTAATAAAGGTGATCTAAATCTTAAGGTAACCCCACTTTTAGTTTATTAATGCCCCTAGCAGAGTCACCAGTTCTGTAATACAGTGGGATAACTGACTTTTGGATTTTTCATTTTATTGCAAATGTTGTGGATAGAAAGAGTCACCACCGACTTTTCTTTTATCTGATAAAGGAAAGAGTGAAAAGAACAGAAAAGACCTTTTGAGAATTTTCTGAGTTCGGGGGATAGCTTATGAAAAGGGAAGGTGTTAGCACCATTTTCATCTGTAGTTATCTACGGGCTCTTAATCGCTATCTCACTTTTGAAAATCCTTGTGCTTGTGTATATTTGAAAATATTTTGAAAATGCCTGAGTACGACAATTTTGCAATGATTCTTGTATCGTTGAGAATGTATAGAAAATGTTTGCTTTTGAAAATATTTCAGAAAAGGGTTTGTGTAAAAAGAGATGTTTTTTGTTTGTGAGCAAGCGACTATGAGCATTCCACCTACTCAAAGAAGTCTTTGTTCTTTTCCTCCTCCTTTAGATGGTGCTACCATACATTAGTTAGTAGCAAGCCCTATCATTGGATGTTAGGGACAGGCGCGGGTCATCGTACAATCATAGAAGGTAACTTGTAAGACGCTTTAGAAATTTTCATGAGGGACGAAGATCGTTTATCGAAGGCAGCATCGAAGGGTCATCGAGGGGCTACGATCTTTTAACCGAAGGGTCTTTTCTAAGGCATCCCATGTTCGAGGGACATCACTGTTTAAATCTGAGGCAACAAGTGAGGGTCACCCTAGAGGTGTACGTGTGCGAAGTGTTTTGATTTCAAGTATTTGTCTTGATATTAGGTTTTCTAATGTTTGTTCTTTTTACTTCTTGCCATGCACGCCTAATTAATCTAATAGTTAAATATATACAAGTGCGGAAAAATAAAAACACGGGAGATAAATCTACGCTATTACATCGCTTCGGGGATGGGGAGTACAAATTTATGAATGGGGATGAAAAGCAGTAAACCCTAATTATCTATTACAAACTATTGACAAATATTGAATAATAATGCGAAAAAGTAAATGAGCACGCGGAGATGGTGAAAAGGAGAAGATATTTAAGACCTAAAAAAATTCTAAGTATTTAGAAAATATTTTTGATGTTCTTTTTTTGTTTTTGGGTTTAGAAAAATACTTTTAGTGATTAATGCTAATTCTAGTCAATTTATAACTTAATTAATAAAATAAAATCAAAATGATTAAATTAAATTAATTTTAATTATCAAAAATTAAATTAATTAATTAAAACCTAAATATAATTTTTTATGAGTTTTATGATTTTTTATGATTAAATAAAAAATAATTAAAAGTAAATAATTAATTAAAACAAAATAATAAAAAAAGTTAAAAAGGGCCTGCAAACAAGTAAAATGGGGGTGAGAAAGAAGAAAAATTATCTAGGCCCAAATCAGGGAGCCCAGGCGCCTGTTTGAGATCCAGTGGAGATGGCTTTCAGAAGGTGCATCATGGGGGCATGCGTTTGGTGTGTTGGATTTGTCCTTGATGAGATCTGATGGTCAAAGACTGGGGATGCATGGTATGTGTGTTAGACTTGTTTACACTGAATCTGCAATGAAAAACATGTGAAAAAACAAAAGGGTACCACTGGGGCTTGAACCCAGGTCCCTAAGGTTAACGCACGCTTGTTTTACTACTGGGGTGGTTGTTTCATCCGGTTATGAAACGCCCCCAATCAATATATTATAAAATAAATTTTGAAAATTTGAAAAGTTATCTTCTTCTTCCTCGCGCGCACAGACGATAATAACACCATTGTTGATTCTCTAAAAGCTTCATTTCTCAACCTTTTTGAAAAGTGTAAACACCAAACTTGCTTGAAATTTAATCACAAAATCAACCATGTAACTTTTGAAAGCTACAAGTTAAAGACTGAAACGAATTTTGATTGTACCAAATAAACCCTAACGAAATTCAGTTCTAAAATTCTCATCACAAAGTCAATAAAAATGAAATTTAAAGGCACGGTTAGCTTCGTAGACATGATATCTACATTTTTGCTTTAGAATGTATTTACAAATGATGCCTGTATCAAGATATCATAGTTTCGAAAACTTACCTCTTGAAGTGAAAACTCAGAACGCATATGGATGCTTCCAGGTGCAAATAAATGATGCCAAAAGCTTCCTTGGACCTTGGTGAGTGTGTTGCAACCTTTACTTTTCTTTGAGGATGGCTGAAACGTTCTACTCAAGTCAAGTTGTAAGGTTAGATTTTGAAAATGGTGGATGACGATAGAGTGATTACAGAAGTGAAATAGGTGTTTGTATCACTTCTATATGGTGTATAGATGATGTTTGAATGACAAAAAGGGAAAACGCACGAGTGGATTAAGAGTTGGCTTCTTAATGCTCAAGATATGCACTAATGGAGTTTTCTTGGTGATTTTGAGTTTGAGAGTGTGTGAGAGGTTTATAGGGCTTGTAAATGGGTCCCCTATGCAGTGTGTTATGCTCTATATTTATAGGAAAAGTTTCAGAGGATGAGAGGACTTGGTTTACAAGTTATCAAGTTTTGGCTTGGTTGAGATGTAACTTGTGATTTCTTGAGAAATCAAAGTTCTAATGCATAGTATCATGGATTATATAGTGGTTAGACACTTTAAACATGTTCTCTGATCTTTTAGGTTGAGTGTATGCTAAGTAAACAAGTGAGAGGCTCAAGGAGAGTTGACAATTGCATAAAGCATGCTTTTATGGGAATGAAAGTGTGATCTTTTTCCCTTTAATGGCAAAATGGATTGGATAATGCTTGAATCAAATGGACCATAGCTCAAAAGCTTGTGTAATATTCTAATTAGAGATAGATTTACTAGTTAATAGACCTAAAAAGTGAGATTACAAGGAATGCTTGAAGATTTGATCATAAGGTTTTCAAAAGAATGGCCTAGAATTCAAGTTTGACATGCCATCTTCATCTCTTCGAAACTTCTAGCTCAAGTATGATAAATTTGTGTTCTTGGACATTTTGGAAAGCTTGAATCAAGATATACAACTTTCATGTTTTGAGTTTTTGTTTAATTAATTTGGATCTTAGTGAAAAATGACTATAAAGTGGTGACTTTGTTAAGAACAAAACACTTAGAAATTTTTTTAAGTGTTGGGTAAAAATATCAAAACTTCATGGACCCATATCTCTTAATCCAAGCACTTTTTGAGGATCATCCCACAATAACAAATTTGTAGAATTTATCAATCCCTACAACTTTCATGTTGAAAGTTTTCCTTGAATCAGCTTGTATCTTGAGGAAACTTGCTTGTGAAGTTAGGGTTTTTTAGGCACAAAACACTTGAATTTTCCTAACTGTTTGAAAATCTTCAATTTTGACTTTTGTTGACTTTTTTATTTTGGATGGTAAAACTTGATAATTTATAAATTTTTGATGATTCTTGATTTTTGAATTCCAATGTTTACCCAAAAAGTCAAAGTTTGGCTTTTGTGTAACTGTTGACTTTTTATCAATTGATTCAATTCTTCAACTATCAATCACTTGCAACTTTGGAAATGTCTTGAGCCATGTAATTAGGTCAAGATGTTGTATTTGAAGCCTTGAGATCATGCTTTAAGCCATTAGGTCATGCACTAGGCCAAAAGTCAATGATCAGTCATCTTCAATCAAAACCCTAATTTAGTAATTTTTTTACCTTTGATGATTTGGGGGCTTTCCTTAAGGAATTATGACCAACCCTTGATCAAATGATGAATGTCACCTCAAAATGTTGATGTTGACAAAAAATCTTAAATTTTGACTGTATGTTGACCATAGTTGACTTTTTATCCAATATAGTTGACTTTTAATCTTCTGAGCCATTGACTGAGCAAACATGTGATGCAAGACTTGGAGCTTGACATAAGCATTATTAAGGACCCATATGAACCATGAAAGTTATTTGAGACCCTTGCAACCCAATCTTCCTTGTGAAGCATAAAACCTTAATTGTAGACCCTTGCTTAGGAGAAGGTTTAACCAGACAACTCTTGAGTAACTTTGAGTATTTGAGACCTTTTGTGAGCATGTTTTTGAATAAAATGGGAGGGAAAATTTTGGGGTACAATAGTTGCTTTTGGATTTTTCTTCTCATAGTTTCTGTTCAGAAACTCTGGAATAAACCAAAAGTAAGAGAAAGATTAATATTGTGAAATTGTGGATTTCTGGATGAAAATTTTTGTTGGACTATAGTCTTATTTATAGACTTACAATTAAGTTTAAAAAACTTAGAAAGTTAGTTACCAAAAAACCAAAAGAAACCCAAAGCCTGGTCTATAAAAAAGAAAAGAAAATTAGTAACAAAAAGTTGAAAAAGAAAATGTTAAAAGTGCAACACAAGAGATTTGAACTTGCGACCTCATACTCGCAAGCTTCATTCCTTACCAAATGTGTTATGTTACTCATTTGAAATAAAAAACCCAATTGAAAGTATATGAAAGTGAACAAGTATTTGCTATTTAAAGTACAAATAATTTGAAATAAACTATTATACATTTTTAAATGAGCGCAATAAATTATTATTAAAATATTAATAAAATTGAACCAAAGAATATTATAAAAACCAACGTTGAAAATATTTTGGACTATAGAAATAAAGGGCGGGAAAATTTGGGGTAATGACAACAGATATCCATGATCCTTTCTTTATGCACCCAAGAAATGACCCATGTCTTTCCATTGTTTCTCCATCTCTGAACAAAAACAACTTTTGTTCTTGGTCGTGTTCTTTAAAACTCGTTCTTCACTCTAAGAACAAACTCAGCTTCATCGATGACACACTGCTTCGTCCCAATCCCACTGATTCCAAATATCTTGCTTGGGATCGTTGCAACAACATGGTCATGGCATGGATTACTAACTCCATCGAGAAAGACATATTTGAAAGTATTATGGATGGATTCTGCCAAAGATATCTCAGAAGAATTGCATGAATTCTACCATCAAGGAGACATGTTTCGCATATCCAACCTTCAAGAAGAAATATATTATAAAAGACAAGGTGAACAAATTCTCACTCATTACTTTATGACCTTGAAGAATATTTAGCAAGAATTCGATAATTTTGTCCCTATCTCTCATTGTACCTGTGATCTTGCGTGCACTTATCAATTAACAACAACCATCAAAGCCCATCGTGACAATGACTACATTATCAGGTTTCTCAAAGATTGAATGATTGATATGCCCCTATTCAAGCTCAAATCATATTAATGACACTATTACCTCTTGTCAACGAGGTCTTATCCCATCTCATTCAAAAAAAAGATAGCTTGCCCAACCTATTGAAGATGACAAACTTTTGGCAAACATTGCTAAACCCTATAATAAAGGTTGTTCCCCTAAGAATCAATGCAGAAACCCCTCCCACAACAAATCGAAGGGCATCACCATTAATGTGTGCTTCAAAAAGCACAAATTACCTCCTTACCTGGAGAAGCCTCAAATAGTTGTCCTCTGAAGAACAAGCCCAAGACAAAGATGATGACACCATTCAAGGCAGTAATCCCTCGGTTCTCACACCAGATCAACAATGGGCTGCTAGCTCTCCTGCCACAAAAAATGTCACCACCAACAAATACAGTCCAACATCTTTAGACTTCTCAATCATATATGCTCCCTACCATCTTATCCATCAATAACATAGGATCTACTGATTGGTTACTTGACACGGGTGCCACAGATCATGTGTGCCACTCTAAGTTAATGTTTTCCTCTCTCAATATGATAAACCCCATCAATATCAGACTCCCTAATGGAAACATGATAACCATTAATCAATATGGTTCTGTTTGTTTCTCCCCTACCCTCCATTTACAAAATGTGCTTTATATAACTTCTTTCTTAACAAATATTATATTTGTTTCTAAATTGTGTAAATCTCTCAACTATACCATTCAATTCACTTTTACTCACAGACTCATACAGGGGATCCACACCCTGATGAAGATTGGTGGAACTAGGATACACCACAAGCTCTATTCCCTCATTTTGCCTACTGAACTTAATTATACTCCCTATATTGATGTTCCCCATCCCCAAAATCACTTGTTGAATAATATTTCCCTTTGGCACAATCGTTTTGGACACCCTTCTTATGATACTTTGTGACACATTAATAAAGTTTTTCCTTTGCATCATTTATCTAATTCTAAGTTGCCATGTGATGCATGTTTTTATGCTAAGCAAAAACATATGTCTTTTCCTAATAGTTACACTAAATCTGTCAATTGTTTTGATCTTATGCACTGATATGGTGTATTCGCAAGTGTACGAATCGCGTCAGAGTAATATAAAAGATTATCGATCCACAAAGACCAATCGTCAATCTATTGTTTCCTATTGTTACAGTGTTTAGCTAAGTCAATATTAAACAGGGTCGAATGTAATTCACATAGTCAGATGATATTCACAATGCTTCGGAATAGAACTATTTATAGGGAAATATTTTATACTAAAGAAAATAACTAATTTAACAGGAACTGTCGCTTTCGCGTAATCAGAACCGAGTTTACTCTTTAATCAGACCTTATTATCGTCACTTATAAAAAAGGCGCGCATTACGTTAAAGTAATAAACCTATTTTTAAGAAATAAAGTACTTGACCAAGTTGAAAAGTATTTTAATATGGAATTTTTAATAAAAAGGGGACCTAACTTTAACCCTATAAACGCGTCCGAAAATAGTTTCAAAATTGATTTCTTTGATAATAAAAATCCCTAACTAACCGGACAAAGCGCTTTCGCTTCCTTTGACCAGTTAGAAGTAACCGAGTTTAACAAAGGGTTGGACGGCTTTCGATCTTACCCAACAACAATAAAGTACAGAAAACTCGTATTAAAAACCAAAATATCCCATAAGAATTTCTATTGACACATTATTTGGAATATCGATCTAACTAGATTCCTTGCATTCTAGCCCAGTAAGGTTCAGCCTCACATGGGAATATAAACAGACATGTTAAAATAAACCGTGCGAGAAAGTAAATAATTTAAAGTCCGGTGTGGGAAATAAACAAAGTAAAAGCAGTGCAGAAAATAAACAAAGTAAAAGCAGGTGCGGGAAATAAACAAAGTAAAAGCAGTACGGAAAATAGACAAAGTAAAAGCAGGTGCAGGAAATAAACAAAGTAAAATCAGGTGCGGGAAATAAACAAAGTAAAAGCAGGTGCGAGAAATATAAATAGAAACTTGCTCCAAACGGGGAGGTTTCAAATCTGGTACAAACTGGAAGTAAAATGCAACTGGAAATAAACAGCGGTTGAAAATAAATATGGTAGGATAAATTTATGCCGAAGTGCTCCAAACTCGATTACAGACTCAATCTACGAACTTGATCATTGACTCAATCAACATTGCAATAATTCCCTGATGTGAAGAATTATCGCTTTACAATGGTGAAATTATATGGCTTAAGTTCGCAACTATGGTTGGATCAAGTTTTCAACTAAGTTTGGGTGAATTGATATGAAATCAGGAACTTCTATTTATAGAGGATGAAGAATGCGGGAAATCACAGGAATGCCCCCCAACTCCTTTTGGGGGGGAAAACATCGTCCAAAGGTGGCGCCTGCCATGGAAGCCATGGCGCCCGCCATGAGTGTAAATGAAAGGAAGTGGGGAATGTGGCAGTTGAGGTCAGTAGGAGGTGGTCCACGTCATGGGCTACCATATGACTGGCGCCATGGTGGACGCCATGAGTGCAAATTTGACCTAAACTCCTATTTTTCAGCCTGTTTTCCTTCATTTCTTCAGGGAACTCTGAATAATTGAAATACCTGAAAAGGAAACAAAAGATAGGCATAATACGAGAAAACAATAATAAAAAACCTAAATAACATGTGAAATCAGAGTAAAAAACAAGTGTAAAGTAAGTGTTATCAAATTCTCCCACACTTAAACCTTTACTTGTCCTCAAGCAAAAACTCTAAATAGATTAAGAAGAAAAACAGTGTTAGTGAACAAGTTGGGTTGCAAGGGGCCTCTGGAATTAAAACAGGGATATATTGATAGGTACTGACTGATTCAAACCAAGGATATCATAGTGACACTCTTTCGTAAAATGGACATAATCTTCGTTCTTTTACGAACCAATCCATATCATGCCATTGTGCTTAGGCCTATATTTTCCCTTTTTCCAAATCCTTTTTCATTCATGCGCAATCACATTAAGCCCGTTATTCGTACATGCTCATAGTAAAGTGACCTAGTAGTGATTCTGATCATAAAACGCAGGGCTCTGGTACACAAAGTTGGTGTAACCCCTTTTATTGACCCATTTATAATTGCGGGGGATCGGATCGTAATCCTCCCTACCAAGTTCAGCACCAGATACCTCTGAACCAACTAAAGATGGGTAAAAAAAATTCTTTTTCTTTTTCTTCTTCTTTTGCTTTTGCTTTTGCTTTGTTTTTCAACATATAACTTTTGTTGAGTTAAATGACTTTGTGAGGGTCACCTATCCCGGGGTTGCAGTTTATAATAAGAACATTGCATATAGATCATTCACTTCTCTTCGGTCCCCTATGTAGAGCATGCTTAGATCGGAGCTGACTGCTAGGATAAACTATTCAAGGATTTAAGAATGAAAATTTTAAGGCCACGGCATAGGGGGTATCGGGATCGAATTCCTAAATTTATGAAGCTTAAGGTGTAAAAATGATGTCGATGCTTCAAAAGGGCTTTCCCAAGTCATACTACATCCTATCTCAACCAGGTCTTATAGTCCAACTAAGTTTAAAACACGGTGTTTTTCTTAGAAAAATTTTTAGATTAGGATCAAGAAATGGGGGAGTGGACATACACTAGGCCATACAGATATAGATGACTCGTCAAACACATGTATTATTTTGAAAAGAAAGCAAACAAGAAAACTAAAGCAAATAAAGAAGTAAAATAACGAGAAGGAAAATGCAGGAAAGGAAAAATAAAGCGAGAAAAAATAAAGCGAGAAAAATAAAGCGAGTAAATCTCCTCCCACACTTAAATCGAACAGTATCCCCAATGTTACAAAATAAGATAAGGAAAGAGTCACTTGGTAAAGTACTAAGGCTGGCTGGGTCCCTCTCCATCCTGCGGTGAATGTCTAGGATGACGAGATCGGTTGCGATGACGACTGCTCTGAGAAGCCTCGAACTGGTTGAATCTGGAGGACAAGGCAATCTGTGAACTCTGAATCTCGCGAAGGTTGCCTAAAAGGGAACCATGAGTGGCCTCCAAGAGGGCGGAGTGCCTCTGAAACTAGGCTTGTTGCCTATGCTGCTTGCGGGATATCGCCAATTGAGATTCCATAAGACTTTGAAAAGAGCGATCCGTCTGCTGTCGTGACGCCTCCATAAAACTCATGTTATCTGCCAGCTGTTGTTGGATGGTAGAAAGTAAACCATCTTTTCTCTCCTCCCGGGCTAGCTGGTCATGCCATATCTCTTCAGTGATGTAGAAGCCAGAAGCCGTACCTGAAAAAGTGTTAGAAGTAGAAGGTGTAGTGTGTGCGGGTGAAGCATGGTGGGGGGACACAGGTGGGGCATGGGGTCCATCCCTCTGCTCGTATTCTTCATCAGTCTCGCGTCCTTCCCCAAGTGGAACATTAGGAGGTAATAGACCCGTAAAAGGCAGAGCATCTAGATCGTAGGTCCAGTTCCTCGTAATTCGTACATCAGTACATCTAGTGTAAGGCAAAACGACTGATGGGATAGAGATACCTCGAACCATAAGGTCAAAGCCACCCGCTCTCCTCACCTTGCACAATTTCATATCTTTTAGAAATTTCAAATTAATTGTGCGGGGAGGCAGGGGTGCTAGGGTAGCTATTTAAGCGTCGAGGTGCAGAGATATAGCAATAGATGTAACTAGTCCTCCAAAAGCTATGGTCCCTCTGTGTCTCAGGAAAACAATCATGTGAGAAATCATAAACGAGACTGAATTAATAAACAGAGGAATTCTAAGGTGAGGTTCCTGTAGGTCACATTTAGGTCATTTGTATACTCGTCCCACTTTAGCTGGTTGCATAGATACTTGATATTGGCTTCAAAGCCAAGAGCTTTCATGCAAATCTGGTCTGGATATCTGGTCGGTTCCATGGGTCGCTGTGAAAGGACCGTATAGCGTTGTCTCTGAGTGTCATCTCGAAAGGAAACATGCATGTCATCGAAATGCTCCATCCTGAAAAATGTAGTTAGCAAAGACGGCTAACAGGTGATGCCTGAAATCATAAATTTTGCAACTGTTAGTATAAAGATAAAAATAAAATTTGATAAAGTAAAAAGTAAATAAATGCAAAAAATAAAAATAAACCCATGGGTTGCCTCCCATACAGCGCTTGTTTAACATTGTTAGTTTGACGAGTAAACTTCATATATCAGAAACTGGTACTAGTGGATCAATCAGAGTGTGTCTGGAGTAGTTGGTGGGAATGTCACCTCCTTCGTAGTGCTTCAACCTCTGCCCATTGACGATGAATGGGCTACTAGAATTGTTCTTGATCTCGACTGCTCCAGATCTTGAACGTAGCTTGCCAGGAAAAAGTCGCAACCTGGAATTGAAAAGGAGAACAAGGTCGCCTATATTGAAATCTTTCTTTACAATTCTTCTGTCATGCCAAGTTTTGGTTCTTTCTTTATATATTATAGCATTCTCATAGGCAGACTGGAAGAATTCATCTAATTTATGAATGTCAAGGATGCACTTTTCACCAACAGTCAAATATTCCAAATCCAGAGTCTTAATGGCCCAATAGGATTTATGCTCTAACTCGAACGGTAAATGATAAGATTTTCCATAGACTAATTGGTAAGGGGTTATTCCAATAGGGTTTTAAAAGTTGTTATGTAGGCCCATAGTGCTTCATGTAGCTTCTGAGACCAATCTTTTCTGGAAATTGAAACGGTTTTTTCTAATATTTATTTAATCTCCCTGTTAGACACTTCTACTTGGTCGTTAGTCTGTGTATGATAAGGTGTTGCTACTATGTGTTTTACTCCATGCTTATTCAAGAGCTTATCAAATATTCTGGATATGAAATGTGATCCTCCATCACTTATAAGGAGACAGGGTGTTCCAAACCTTGAAAAATGATATTCTTAAATAACTTGACTACCACTCTTGTGTCGTTTGTCGATGAGGCAATAGCCTCAATCCATTTAGACACGTGGTCCACAGCCACGAAAATGTACCTATTTCCCATTGAAGGTGGAAATGCTCCCAAAAAGTCTATACCCCAAACATCAAAGAGTTCAACTTCCTGGATATTCCTCATTGGCATCTCGTCACGTCTTGATATTTTCCCGATGCGTTGGCGTCGGTCGCTGTTGTACCCAAAAATTTTCCCTCTCATTTATCAAGATTTTTCTCATAAGACTTCTCGGACTCAAGGCAAGATTAGGGTTTGGTCAGCTCAAGACATCTCATCTTGCACTGATCACCCAAAATTAGGGTTTGAGTTTGCACAAGGATTTTTGGACCATCAATGCTTCATATGACTTTCATACATCATGTTGGACCCCTAAGATTGCTCATGTTAAGTTTCAAGCCTTGAATCACATTTTTGATTAGTCAATTGGACAGTTGACCTAAAAATCAACTGTATTGGGGAAAAAGTCAACCATGGCCAATTTACAGTCAAAATTCATAATTTTTGATCCACAACAACATTTTAGACTCATATGTACCATTTGATCAAGTTTGGATCACAACTCAAGAAATTTGATCAAATCATCAAAAGGGCAAAATGGTCAAAATTAGTGTTTTGACTGAGAAAGGGAAATTTCTGATTTTTAACCTAGCCAATGACCAATTGGGTTCAAAAATGATTTCAAGGGTTCAATGGCATCATCTTGACCTAATCACATAGTTCAAAAGATCTCAAGATCATTGGATTGAAAGATGAATTTTGCAATCAACTGATCAAAAGTCAATTGTACACTGAAAAGTCAAACTTTGACTTTTTGGTCAAAATCAAATGCCAAGGGTCATAATTCATCAAGATATGTCAAAATGTGAAACTTGTTGACCAAGAAAACCAATTTTGAAAATTAGGGTTTTGAATTTGAAAATTTTCATAACTTAGAATTTTTCTAAGTATGGAAATGGACAAAATATTAATATAGAACATATATTTTCTTGTACAAAAAAATATTTTCTTGTATAAATAAATGTACAAATATTCTTGTACAAAAAAATGGACAAAATATTAATATAGAACATATATTTTCTTTAATAAAAAAAATTAGGGTTTCCCCCTTTCAAAAATAATAATATTATTTTTCCTTATTTTCTAGGGTTAGTTAATTTATTTTCTCATACATTAAACAGATACAAAACATTTTTAGCATACATACATTTTTATTGCATCTTAAATATTTGTACATTTATTTAATTCTCACAATATTCAATTGGGTTGTAATAGTATTTTTAGGGTTTATTTTGTGCAATATCCCCATTCAAAAACTTGTATCCCCCCTCCCATAATAATTGTTGTAATAGCTTATTTTACATTTACGCAATTTATTGCTTTCATATACCATGTTTAGTAAACTAGGGTTTGCATGACAAGAACCAAAAATAAAACAAATAGAAAAGACCTAATCCAAGACAAATCAAATGCATGAAAAATTACACACATTGTACACAAGCACCCTTAGGGTTTCACCCACTTGGTTGCCTAAAAATAAAATGGCCATGTTACGCATGCGAAGTATCTTGGCAAAACAAAACAAAAATAAGATCATAGTCCCTCGATGACGCTATC
This sequence comes from Vicia faba, assembly GCA_948472305.1. NCBI lineage: Eukaryota > Viridiplantae > Streptophyta > Magnoliopsida > Fabales > Fabaceae > Vicia > Vicia faba. The sequence continues at coordinate 770,371,780 of OX451741.1, read as the reverse complement.
AAAAGGTTGCCTAAACAAAATGATCTTGGTCCCTTAAAAATTCTAAGATACTTGGCAACATTGCTATCATGGTCATACGATTACCCATGCCTGTCCCGTTTAACATCCAAAGATAGGGTTGGTTACCAAATCAATGGTAAGTCAACAATGTTAAAGGAATCAAAATGCACAAGAAAGACATTTGAGTAGGTAGATAGCTTCTAAGTTACTTGCTCTATTTCAAAACAATACTTGCTATTTTCAAAAACACATACACAATTTCAAAACATTTCCAAACATCTTTCAAAACATTGAAACATTTTTCAAAAGACAAACATCTTTGTATACATTCTTACGAACGAGAATCATTACAAAGATTGCCTAAACGAATGGCCTCTTTTTCAAAATACTTTTTGTTGTACCCCAAAATTTCCCCTCCCATATTTCTCAAAACATTGCAAGAAACATCCTCAAGTTGCTCAAGGTAGTCCAAGGGTTGGCCAGACAAGCTCTCTCCTAAGGCAGTCTACCCCAAACTAGGGTTTCATGTTGCATCAAGATACTTGATTCCAAGTGATCCCAAGTGCTCACCAATGTCCTAATATGTTCTTAAATATCATCCATGTCAAGTTTCAAGCCTTGCAGAGGAAGTTTGCTCAGTCAATTGCTCAAAGGTCCAAAAATCGATTGTGTTAGGGAAAAAGTCAATTGTGGCCTACATACAGTCAAACTTCAAGATTTTTTGTAAACATCCTCATTTTGAAGTATATTTCATCATTTGATCAAGGGTTGATCATGATTAATCAAGGATTGCTCATGATTCATCAAGATTCAAAAGTTGCTAAATTAGGGTTTTGTAGGAAAAGTCAACCCAACTTTGACCAATCATAACTTTCTCATTCTTTATGAGAAATGACCCATCCAAAGCTCATTTTAAAGAGGATGTAATTCTCTACAATCAATCTTCATCTCCCAAGTTCAAAATATGCACCCACAAGAAGTTATGAATTTGGACATTATAGGTCATTTTGAGAAGTCAATAAAAACACCTTTTTTGTCAAAGCTTCATACATGAGAATGGAATATCAAAATGATATGATACCAAACGGGTTGCTTATATGACATCTCAAGCTTTCTAAAAAGTTCAAGAACACCTCCAAAGATTCAAAATTGAGGAAGTTATGCATTGTTGAAGTTGACCTTTTTTACAAAATTGCCAAAAGTCAACTATCCCCAAAACTTCAAATTTTGCCAAATGGGCCCAATCTTTTTCACTTGTTTTGAGTTGGAAACATAGCCCATGTGCTCTAGCAGTTGCCACTTGTCCATATCTTATTTTTATCATTTATTTTGGTTTTTATTTGAATTAATCCAATTTAAATCAAATTAAATCAAATAAAAATCCAAAACATTGATAACAAGGGATTTTGTGCTTGTTTCAGGATTTATTACACAGCTAGCCATCATTCAAATTCGCATCAAGGCTTGTCTGCACAAAAAGATTGGAAATAAGCCAAATTTGGAAGGTTTTCAAAGCAAATCAAATCAAATCAAAAGGCATTGAAAGAGAAGGATTTTGATCAGTTTAGAAACCCTAATTCCTTCACTAATACATATAGACTGCGTGCAGATCAAAAGGGAGGTTAGAAAGGGGCGCTAGAACAAGAATCAGATTTGAGAAAAAAGCAAAAAAGTGTGAGATCAAAATCCCACTTAGAGGCATCCTCAAGGCTTGATATCTGTCCCAATCGCTTCCTGGAACTCTGAGGAACCAAAAGCTATCAAGAACAAGTCTGTTCCGGTCCTTAAACATGTTGTAAGTCGTTCACGTTACACCCCTGTTCTTGAATTCGAAACTCACGATTTATGCATTGTTAGGTTGTAATAATTGCACATTCTGGATCACCATAACATTTGCAAACTTTATGTATTACTCAATTTCGTTTATATGGCATGTAGCATTAATCACCATTGCTAGGTTTTCGAGCTTGGTTTTAGGGCTTTCAATTTCAGGGACAATTGGCCTTGGTAATGGGTACGGTTGTGCTCAGAAGAAGGAGACGGTTCTAACCATGGCCTTGGTGGTCGTTTATATTACCTGTACGTGATTTTGAGGATGGGCATGGTTATAGTGATAGACATTGTCCGTGGGTATAGGTCCCAAAACTTTTAGCCACGGTGCAGGGAAGAAGAAGCAGACGTGGCCAGCTTCCATTGGCTTATTTGAATTTGCGCGCAAAAATCTCCACTAACGCTTGTTTTCATATATTATTATTATATATTTTATGTACAATGAAAACAAAATAGCCCAGTGGTACTCATGCATATGCTTATGGCGTTGGAATGCATGAGGTCAGGGGTTCGACCCCTGCCTCTAACGTTTGTGGTTTTTTTCTTGATTTATTTCAGGTTATCATGTGCATGTGTAATATCCAGAACCATGGTACACCCTCGTCATCAACGCGCCAGATGGCCAAATGGCCAAATCTGATGGCCACCATTGAAGGTACACCATAGGCCAAGTCAACGCATATGCACTGGAATCAAAAGTCAGCATAGATCTTCATCATTTTGGGCCCAAATTCCTGCTATTGGCACCCCCTAATTTCAGGCCCATCTCTCATCTTTTTTTTATTCTATTTAATCTATTTGCTATTTATTTTATTAACTAAAAATTATTTTCTTTGTATCAAAAATCACAAAAAAAATATTTTTATGTCCAATCAAAATTAGAATATTATTTTTCTTCAATAAATGCAATTAATTTAATTAGGTTTGATTAAATTAGGTAACTTTAATTTATTTTGCAAATAATAAAAACCAATTAGAATCAATAGGTTTTTAACATTAACTTAATTATTTTATTTATTTCCTAAAATAACAAAAATCCAAAAATAGATCTTGTAATTATTTTTCATTAATTAATTTAATTAACTAATTAATTGCATTTTTAATTTAGAAAACTTATTTCTTGTAATAAAAACAACAAAAAACATTTTCTTTTAATTAGGAGGGTTAAAACCCTAGTTTTCGCATTCGATCTAATTTTCTCGCGCGCTTTATTTTTATCCAATTATTGTATCTGCTCCCGGTTTGTAATAATTAAATCAGGATATTTATTTATTTTTACCGCTTTTAAATTTTAAAGGGTTATTTTTGGCTATGTAAATACCCGAAGCCTTGTAATAGCTTAGTTTAAATTCCGCACTTTAATTTCTGCAAATATTCAACTGCTAGATGTTTGATAATATGGTTTGTATGACAAGAATGAATGACTAAATTTAAAACAGTTAGATCACCCTTAATTGTGCAAAGATAAAAATAATCTGAAACTGAATCACCCGCACATGCGCACTCCTAGGGTACATTCCCACTTGGTTGCCTTCGTAAACGGTCATTGAGTATAGGTTGTTTTAGAGGTCGTCCTTTGTCCAAAGATCATAGTTGCCTCGGAAAGGTTGCCTCGGATATTGTTGCCTCGGATAAATGATCTAAGACATTAGGGTTACCACTAAGACGTCCTAACGTTGCTTTAGGGACCGTATGTCCCTCTTTCGAATTGACCCTCAAACTCCAAAGACGGTGTTACCTACTCACTAATAGTGGGATAGCATTGTCTAAAGGAAACAAACATAGAACGATTCCTTTTTCGAGTAGGTAGATTAGCTCTTAAGTACTTGCTCGTTCCAAACAATTTTTTCACACTTACACTTTTTTTACGAACAAGTTTTCAAAAACACTTCATTACACTCTTGAAGACAGAAGCAAGAGTTAAATCGAAGTTAAAACAAAAACTTTTCAAAACCCACAAACACAAAGAAAACAATTTTGAAAATGATGAGAAAGTACCTAAGAGCCCGTAGATAACTACGGATAGAAAGGGTGCTAATACCTTCCCTTTCTATAATCTACCCCCCGTACTCTGAAATATCTGGAAAAAGGAATTTTTCTGTGCTTTTTTCCTTTCCTTGTTGGATAAAATAAAAGTCGGTGGCGACTCTTGCTTACCGCGACATTTTGCAAAAACAAACGCAAAACGCAAACCAGCATTTCAAAAACAGTCCCAGTTTTGGTCACCGTATCACAGAACTGGCGACTCTGCTGGGGAATAATATAAGTGGGGTGTACCTTAGGATTAGTTCATATTGTTTTCAATGGTTTGATCTGTTTGCTTTATTTTTATGGGTTTGAATTGGAGTTACTATAGATACTAACCCAGATCTGGGGATACCTTTTAGGTAAGTAACAATAGACTGTGAGAGAGTTGTACGGCATAGACCGACACGATTGAAGCAGTAGCTATGCTGATGTGACGCATTAGTTGGTACCCATATCCCTTGTTGCGCAACCAGGAGAGTATGGGGCTGCTAATGGGTCATTAAGCATCAACTGACCTTAGAACCTACAATTGACCAACTTGGCCATAACAAAGTAGCAGTATGCTACACTCATTGAGACCATACTCTCGCGATGATTCCGGCCGCAAGAAAAGGTTGCTAAACTGGAATTATGACTTTAATACGGTGGGAGAACTGACTTGAGGTTTCGCGTTTGTGTTTGCAAATGTTTCGGTTTAACAAGAGTCGCCACTGACTTTTTATTTTATCCTAAGGAAAGGTCAAAAAGCACATGAAAGACCTTTGAGATGTTTTCTTGGGTTCGGGGAGTAGATTATAGAGAGGGAAGGTATTAGCACCCTTTCTATCCATGGTTATCCATGGGCTCTTAGTTACTTGCTTAGATCACTTGCCTTTGCTTTTCAATTGTTTGAAATGGTGCTTTGTGTGTGTGGTTTTGAAAATGCTTTGAAAAAGATGCCTTGTCTAGGAAACCTTTGTAATTATTCTTGTTTGAATATATACAAAGGTGTGTGTCTTTTTGAAAAGATATTCCAATGTTTTGAAAGTTGTTTTGAAATTGTTTTGAAGTTGTTTTGAAGTTGTGTTGTGAAGTTGTGTTGTGAAGTGTGTTCTAAAATGGCAAGGATGTTTTTCAAGTTTTTTGATCAAGTAACTAAGAGTTGTCTACCCTATTTTACTAAAAGATCTTTCTTATGTTTTTTAACCCTTTTAACAGTGTTGTTTCACCATTGTATTTGGTGAACAACCTTGTGTTAGGATGTTAAACGGGACAGGCGCGGGTCATCGTATAGGCCATGATAGCAATGGTGTCAAGTATTTTTGGCAATTTTCTTGAGGGACTTGATCATTTTGTTTAGGCAACTCAGATAGCGTCATCGAGGGACTATGATCTTTTGTTTTGTTTTTGTTTTGCCAAAATACTTGACATGCATACCATGGCCCATTTTTGAAGGCAACAAGCGGATTGTAACCCTAGGGGTGCAAGTGTGCATTGTGTTTATTTTCATACCTTGTTATCTTGGATTAGGTCAAGCTATTTGTTGATTTTATTTTGCATACAAACCCTAGGTCTAATCATGGCATAATTGAAAGCATTTAAAGGTGCGAGTATTTAAATTCTACACTATTACAATATGATATAGGGAGGGGAGGTACAAATTTGAATTGGGGATTATTTTGCAAGAAATTAAATCCTAAATTATTACAACCAAATTGAATGTACAAGATAAATATTTAAATGTATAATAATTAAATAAAATATAATAAATAAATGTTAGATAAAATGTATTATGCAAAAAATATTTTTATGTATGTAAAAAGTATTTTTAAATGTGAAGTGTAAATAATAATAATAAAAAGTTAATTTTAATTATTTTTGTTCTTTAGGGCAAAAACCCTAATTTCTTAAATAAATAGTATTATTAATTACTTATATACAATAATGTATTAATTTGTACAAAAAAATAAATAAAAGTATATTGAAAAAAGGTATTTTTTAGTATAAAATATTTATAAAAATAAAAATGTATTATTTTTTGTGTTTTTTGTTCTTGTTATTTAATAAAATATATTATATATGTATATATATGTATTAAATATATTAAGTGTGTATAAAAATAAATTAAATTATTTACAAAATGTATATATTTCAAGAAAATATTTTCAAATATGTATATAAAAATAAAATAAATTATTTAAGTATTATTTGTATTATTTTTAAGTTTTAACAAAAGAAAATAAGATATTTAACATGTTTACATTAGGAAAAATTAGAATAAAATATCTAATAAATGAAAAAAAATATGAAAATATTTTTGGGATATTTTTTATGTTTGCAAATAAAATATCAAAGTCAGAGAAAAAATAAAAATGCAAAAATAATGAAAATACAAAGTAATGGGCCAAGGGGTGCTGAAAGTGAACTGGGGGGTGTCAAAAGCAAAGAAGTCCAGGCCCAGCCCAGAATCAACTTCATCTTCTTCCTTTGAACAGAAATGCGCGCGTGTTATACACAAAATGCTATCTCCTGATTCTGTGCTTTTTTGACAAAACTCATAACATGAAACTTGTAGAGCATCAAACAACGAATCTAACCATATAAAAAACTTAAGCTAACTCTCAAAGACCAGAGAGAATTTCTCTGGCCCTAATTCTTAACCTAGTTTTTTCAAAAAGTTCATGAACGAAATTCTCCTAGCATGATTAATATAAATGAAAACTAAGCACATGTATGGTTTCAGGGCTATAAATACAACATCTTTCATTCATAAACCTAAGTCTAACTATTCCTAAATAGAGAGATAGAAGTTCATGAAATACCTGTTTCAGTTGACTTCGAGCTGGACAATGCAGCAACTTCTAAGGGTGCTTGAGGTTCTTTTGAGCTTGCCTGAGGTCCACTGAAGCTTTTCCAATGCTTGGCTTGTTTTGAAGTAGCCTGAATCGTGCTATAGAACTCAACCTACAAAGCGTTCAAACAAAAATGGCAATGTGTGTTAATGGTGTTACAGCTGACAATGGAGGTCTGGAATAGTTTAGGTGAGTTGGATAGAAGATATTGGAACAAGTTTGAGGCAAAACGCACGAGGGAAAATGGAGATGGAGGTGGTTCTGCAGGGCTTGCCCTGTTTTGCAGAAAATGGTGATTTTGTGTACAAGGAGGTTTAAGGGGTCAAGGGCTCGTGCTTCTGACTTGTGAGTATATGCAAAACTTGTTTGACAACTTTGTTCTTGTTGGTTTTATCAGATATGAGAGATACAAGCTTTTGGCCCTTTGACTTGTTTTGAAAGCAAAGTGGGAAGTGAAGTGAGATAGGCCTGTACAGGCTATCTCTAAGCATGCACCAACTTCTTGTACTATGCCTGAGATTATGGAGCTTGTTTGATGCAAAGGAAGAAAGTCCAAGGCTCAAGAAAAAGCAATTTGACATAAAGTGCTCTTTATGAAAATGGAAGTGTGGCCTTTATGCTCAAAATGGCAATGTTCATTGTACAAAGCTCTCTTGATCAGAATAATGCCAATATCCAATGTATTTGCATTAAATTTTGGAGTGTAAATTGGTTTAGAGGCCTGTAATCATGTACTAAGCTAGTTTGGTCAGATTTGCAACTTGGTATGAACATGTATTGGCCATGGTTTCAAAGTGAGTTTTTGCCAACTTCAAGCATTCGATTCTCCCTAACCACAAGAGTGTTTGAGGAGTTCTTGGATAATTTTGAAAGCTTGAAACATTTACTATAATCCATCTTTGAAATGAAACTTGAAAATCCAAGTGGAACTATGTGAAAAATGGCCAAGAAGATGGGTCAAAATCCTGTCTAAACTAGGGCAAAATTTCTCTAAGTTAAAAGTTTTAGGTACCCTTGTTCCAAAAATAATAACTTGAGATAAAAGCTTCTTTTGAGAAAACTTTGTGAGTAAAAGTTGTAGACTTTGTGATGGGATACAACTTTCATGTTGCAAGTTATGTTTGAATCCATTTGCATCTTGGTGAAAAAATGGGACAAAGTTAGGAAAAAATAAGAAAATTTTATAACTTAGAAAAATTCTAAGTTATGAAAATTTTCCATTTTAAACCCTAATTTGCATTTTTGGGTTTCTTGATGAACAAGTTTCATAATTTGACATGTCTTGATGAAAAGTGACCCTTGGCACTTGATTTTGACCAAAAAGTCAAAGTTTGACTTTTCAGTATATAGTTAAATTTTGATCCGTTGACTGAAAAATTCATCTGTCAATCTTATGCATTTGAGATCTTTTGAACTTGTTGAATGGGTCAAGACAATGTCATTGAGTCCTTGAGTCCATTGGTTGAGCTTGATTTGCCATTGGCTAGTTCAAACAGTCAAAAATTGCCTTTGTACAGTCAAAACCCTAAAAATGACCATTTTGCCCTTTTGGTGATCTGATCAAATTTCTTGTGGAATTGTGATCCAAACTTGATCAAATGGTTCATATGAGTTCATAATGTTGATGTGAATCAAATTTCATGAGTTTTGACTGTCAATTGGCAACAATTGACTTTTTCCCCAATATAGCTGATTTCTAGGTCAACTGTCCAATTGACTGGGCAAAAATTTGAATCAAGGCTTGAAACTTGGTATGGACAAACTTATGAGTCCAACATGAAGTATGAAAGTCAATTTGGGCATTGTAGGTCAAAACATCACTGTGCAAACTCAAACCCTAATTTAGGTCAACAGTGCAAGGATGTGTCTTGAGCAGAGCAAACCCTAGCTTAATCTTGAATTCCAAGAGTCTTGTGATGAGAAATGTTGATGAAATGAGAGGGAAAATTTTGGGGTACAACAATGGCTGATCGAGGATGGTCAGTGATATTGAGATCCTCTAGAACCCGGTTACTATTACTAGGACATGTTGAACCAACTAAACTGAAAGAGGGTAATACCTAAACTCCATGCCATCCTGAAATTTAAGGGCTATTGTGTGACTTGTGTGCCTTAAAACTTGAATTACTTGCACATTTTTATCGTATGACAACATGAGTTCTTTGCAGGTTTTGTTTACAGTCCTTATCCAATAACTTGGATTTCTTGCCGAGTTTACTTGTTTGCATCACCTTGCACTTTTGCTTAAACGCATAGCATACATATCATAACATCATGCCTTACCATTTCCTTAACCATTTCAAGGATCTCAAGGGTTTGTGATGCAGGTTATGGTAAATCAAATGTCCAGCAAGGGGCAAAGGGGATTTATTTTCCTCTAGCCAATGTTGTTTAGAGATCAAAACATGGTGACATGAGTCAGGGGCTATGACCCACTCGATATGGTGAGCTTGACTCTTGAAGAAGGACTCTTAACGACATGAAGTTTCTTCAATCAAGTTGCAATCAAATTCTAACAGTTTCTTGTTTACCCCGCGAGATCCTTGAAAACATTGCATATATACATATCATCGCATAACAGATCTTCCAGTACAGGTCTCTCATCTTCTCTGCTGTTTATTTCAGCAATCATGTCTTCTGAAACGCCTACTATTCAAGCTATTAAGGCTCTTCAAGCTCAGAATGCTCAATTCCAGGAGTTGTTCCTGAACTTAGCCAAGGGGCAGCAAGATTTGAAGTCTCTCATCTTGAAGGAGAAGAAGAAAAAGAAGAAGAAGCTGGTCATCCTGAATAAGGGTCACAGGTTTGGGAATAGGTCGCGACAAGAGACTGATTTATCCCATTCATCGGGAGGGAATCAAGAGGAAAGAAAGGGTCCTAGCCATGTGGTTTCTGACAATGACACAGACTTTGATGAAGACCAGTATCCTCCTGCTAAGGATAGATATAAGCAACTTAAAGACCGGCTCAGTGCAATGGAAATTCAAAAGGTACCTGGATTGGACTTTGGAGATCTGGGATTGGCATCTGGGGTGGTGATCCCTCACAAGTTTAAAGCTCTTGTCTTTGCTCAGTATGACGGGGTATCCTGCCCAAAGTTACACCTCCGCTCATACGTCAGAAAGATTCAACCCTATACTGCTGATAGAAATCTCTGGGTTCATTTCTTTCAAGATAGTTTATCAGGGACTCAACTTGAATGGTTCTGTCAACTAGAAGGAGCTAACGTCCGCAACTGGGAGGAACTTGCTACTGCTTTTTACAAGTAATACCAGTATAATGCCGACCTTGCTCCCACGCGTACTCAGCTTCAGGGCATGTCTATGGGTACATGGGAAGGCTTTAAGGAATACACTCAGAAATAGAGAGATCTTGCTGGAAGAGTCCAACCCCCTCTGTCTAATAGGGAGTTGGATGTTTCTTGGGACTTTATCTGGTCCCTATTTCAATCATTTGATCGACAGCTCGTCAGTGGGTTTCACCAAACTGATTATGACTGGAGAAAGAGTAGAAGCTGGGATCCTGAGTGGTAAGATCCAGAAAGATACCTCTTCGAGTACAGAGAAGAAGTCATTTGGGGGCAAGAGGGAAGCCAATGCTGTACACGACCAGAAGAGGCATGGCAAGGCAGACTACCACCAATCTGTAGGGGCATTGTTGATCTCTAATTCGGAATGCACACAACGACCACAACAACAAAATAATCAGCCAAGGGGGGAAATAATTCAAAGGGAGTTCACCCAAATCAACATGCCATTGTCACAAGCATTGCAACACATGTTAAAGATGAATCTGATTACGATGATAAACCCTCATCCGAACCCTAAGACTTCTTCTCCTAACTACAACCCAGATGCAAGGTGTGCTTATCATTCTGGTAGCCTGGGGCGCGATACTAACGATTGTTGGGCATTGAAATACAAGATTCAGAATATGATTGATGCCAAGGAGATCGAATTCGACACTCCTAAGACTCCTAATGTGATCACTCCTCCCTTTCCAAAACATGGCTAGGATTGAAAGCATTTTTGTTCATTTGAATTCTGAAGTTGTATTTTTCTTTGCCTATTCAAATAATTATTGTCATGTCAAACTTTTCTTATTTCATTAATGCATTACACGTCTCTGTTTTGAATTAATTGTTTTCACTATGCTTAAATTGATTCATATTTCCTTTTTGTGATGTGAAACTCTCGATTAAAAATTCTGAGCCTTTAGAGGGAGGATGGCGAAATTGATACCACAATCTCTACAATATGCTTTTGAACAGACCCCGCTGACGATGTACAGGCGTTGTTTCAAATCCTAAACAGTGGAGTTATAAGGAAGATAATCCCTCGTCAACCCCTTTGAGCCAAAGAAGTATGAGTTTTTCTTTTCACATAAATTAAAAACTTTAATCACAACCTGGGGCAGGGTAGTTTTCTCAGTTAATTCAGGTGCACAATGAATGACATCAAAGAAGTCCTTCCAAAACAAAAGACAGAGATGGTTCCCCATAAGCGTCCAGACAGGTAGTCATTATCTCTCGAAAATAAAAGCCCATTAAGTCGAAACCTATGAAGGGGACTTAAGAATAAAACTGGAGCATCCCGCTGACTATAATCACAAAAGAAACAGTTCAGGTAAAAAGACAGGGATAACGAAATCAAAAAGAAAGAGGTCCTACAAACTCTCAACAAAATGACTGCCTTTTCAAAATAATCTGTCAGTATCCGAACCATCACTAGAATATCAGAGCAAAGACTCAAAACGGGGTCTAAATGCACAATTAGCTGAGTTTAGGATCGAAGAACATCACGAAGAATGGGTGGGTACAAATAAAATTTGAGCCTTTATCCTTTGTTTCTTGAACCGTGAACCAGACCATGTTATAACCCTTAAAAGTCCTAGCTGAGGCATGGTTTAGTTTGAAAGCATACTGTTACAAAAGGTATCATGAATCCTATAGGGCTTGCTGTAAATCCTGAGTTGACATCACATTTTACAAAAATTCGCTTGTTTTATTGAAAACTGCATTTTCAAAGAACTTCAAAACAGACATAAGCTCTGCATTCTTAAAATAACATTGTTTGCATATGATTATCTGTTCAACAACAGAGAAATTCGCACGAGAAATATCTAGTGAACAAAAACCTTTTCAATAAAAAAGGTCACCTCAAGTGGAAAAAAGAACTTCCAACCAAGGGGGCAGACATGATCATTATCCATCAACTGGGGAAGTCAAGTCAAGATTCAAGGAATCTCTCAAAGATGCCAAAATAGCCAGGGGAAAATCTCCATCTGAGTCAATTGGGCCATTGGACATGAATTCTAGCAATGAATCTTGCATGATCAAACGAACATCTTCTAGTATGGCAACATAACACTGTCGGCAGTGACAACTCCCTACACTCTGAGAGCGTGGACATAGTTGTTGTACCCCAAAATTTACCCTCACATTTCCTCAACATTTCCTCATCACTAGACCCTTGGAGCTCAAGATCAAGCTAGGGTTTGCTCTGCTCAAGACTCCTCCTTACACTGTTGACCCAAATTAGGGTTTGAGTTTGCACAAATATGTTTTGACCTAAAATGCCCAAAATGACTTTCATGCTTCATGTTGGACTCACAAGTTTATCCATACCAAGTTTCAAGCCTTGATTCCAATCTTTGCCCAGTCAATTGGACAGTTGACCGATAAATTAGTTGTATTGGGGAAAAAGTCAACTGTGGTCAATTGACAGTCAAACCTCATGATTTTTTACCCTCATCAACATTATGAACTCATATGAACCATTTGGTCAAGTTTGGATCACAATTCCACAAGAAATTTGATCAGATCACCAAAAGGGCAAAATGGTCATTTTTAGGGTTTTGACTACACAAAGGCAATTTTTGACTGTTTGACCTAACCAATGGCAACTCAAGCTCACATATGGACTCAAGGACTCAATGGCATTGTCTTGACATGTTCAACAAGTTCAAAAGATCCCAAATGCACAAGATTGACAGATGAATTTTCCAATCAACTGATCAAATTTGACTGTATACTGAAAAGTCAAACTTTGACTTTTTGGTCAAAATCAAGTGCCAAGATCCATTTTTCATCAAGACATGTCAAACTATGAAACTTGTTCATCAAGAAATCAAAAATTGCAAATTAGGGTTTAGAATGAGAAAATTTCATAACTTAGAATTTTTCTAAGTTATGAAACTTCCTTATTTTTTCCTAACTTTGTCCCATTTTCTCATCAAGATACATTTGGATTCAAACAAAACTCAAAACATTAAAGTTGTAGTCCATTGCAAATTCTACAACTTTGATTCACAAAGTTTTCTCAAAAGAAGCTTGTAGCTCAAGTTATGATTTTTGGAATAGGGTTGCAAAACATTCTTAACTTAGAAATTTTTTGACCTATTTTAGGCAGGATTTTTGCCCAACTTCATGGACACTTTTCACATGCTTCCACTTGGAATTTCAAATTTCATTACAAATATGGATTGTAGTACACATTCCAATATTTCCAAATTGTCCAAGAACTTCTCAAACACCCTTGTGGTTAGGGAGAATCGAATTGGCAAAGTTGGGCAAAAGTCACTTTGTTCATGGCCAAATTCATGTTCATAACACTTTGCATTTTTCAAGTCAGCTTGCACAAGCTAGATTACAGGCCTCTAATCCCTTTCTCACTCAATAATTTAATGCATATCCTTTGTGTTCAAGTCTTACTTTGTGTGTTTAACCATTACATACAAGATTAAGCCATAAATGGAAAAAGCATTTTAGCCATTTTTGAAAAGATCAACTTTATGTCAAAGTCCATATCTTTGAGGTACTAGGAAATCTCTGAGGCACAAATGTGTGGACATATCCCACTGATCAAGAACAAACTTTACAGCATGTTTGAGGGGCCTGCATGAGCCTGTAACCTAACTTGGCATTTTTGGCTTAAGAAGGAAGAAAACTTGCATTTTGAATAACAACTAACATTCCTGCAAGAACCAACTCAAGCAAACTTTGTAAACACTTTTCACTTGATCCAACTGACCTGAAACACGACCAAACCATCTCTCAAACCTCCATATACATAAAAACACAGTTTTGTGGCAAAACAGGGCATAGGCTGCAACTTGAATCCCACAGCATCATTCCATCGTGCGTTTTCATCCAAACCAGTTCAAACACATTTCCTACCATCACTTCAAACTATCCCAAGCCTTGGAAACCGACTGTAACAGCCATAGCCAAGTGTGCCATTTTCACTTTTCTCTCTTGCAGGTTGACTTCCATGGAGTGATTCAGAAGGATTCAAGGCACACCAAGCATTGGAGGAGCATCCTTGGACCTTAAGCAAGCTGTACAAGTCCTCACATTGCATTGAAAGCACCTCCATTGTTGAACACGATTCAAGCTGAACAGGTAAAAGTTTGAACTTCTATCTCTCTATCCAGGCATATCTAGGCTTAGGTTTGTGAAGAAGTTATGTCCTACTCATGGCCCTGAATCTACCCATATCATTACTTTTCATTTATGTTGTGTGTACTGAGAGAATTTGGGACCTGAACATTAGAAAAAAGTTAGGTCAGGAATTGGGGGAGAAGAAATTCTCTCTCATTTCTGAGAGTTAGATCAAGTTCTTTATATGTATGAATTCGTGGTTTGATGCTTTACATTTTTTGTGTTATAAGTTTTTGTTAAAAATCAAATAATCAGGATGTTTGAACAAGGTAGGAAAGGCGCGCGTTTTTGACAGAAATGTTGCTGGAGGTTGAAGAAGCTTGCTTTAGGCTGGGCCTGACTTGTTCTTTCTATTTGCACCACATTTTTTCACTTACACCCCCTTGGCCCATTGTGTGTTATTTTTATCATTTTTGATTTTTTCTTTTTGTTTCTGACTTATTATTTTTTGTCAAAATATAAAAAATATAAAAAATATTTTTTCACCCATTTTTGCATTCATTTTGAATTTATTTGCTTTATTAAACTTGTACATATAAATAAACATAATACTTTTTTTATTTAAACTACTAAAAAATAATACAAGATACATCTTATTTTCTGATTTTATTTTATTTTATCTTTTGAAAACATTTCCTTAAAATATACCTTTTGTTTATATAAATAATAAATATTTTATTTTTTTTGTATATATTTAATATGTTTAATATATAATATAAATACTTATATACTTATTAGAATATTTAGGATAAAAAATAAAAAAATAATACATTTTTATTTTTATTAATATTTGACCTCAAAAATTACTTTTTTACAATATACTCCTCTTTTATTTATTTTTTGTATATTTAATAAATATTGTATATAATATAAATAATAAATACTATTTATTTAGAAAATTAGGGTTTTGCCCTAAACCATGAAAATATCCAAAAATTAACCTTTTTTATTATTTTTATTTCACTTGTAAATAAATCACATACACTTACACAAATACATTTACACATACACATTTACTTATTCCTATACATTGATACATATTACATTTGCGATTGATTCGATTTGGTTGTAAATATTGGGATACCACTCTCCTATTAAGTCTCATCCCCATTTGAACATTTGTACCCCCATCCCCATGATTATTTTGTAATAATTTAGGACTTTAAATTCCGCATTTTAAAGCTTTCTAAATATGCCATGATAGACTTATGGTTTGTATGCTTATCAAAAAAATGACAAATAGCTTGACCTAATTCAAAGACAAAAAAGCATGAAAATGGACAACACCAATCACACTTGCACCCCTAGGGTTACTCCACTTGTTGCCTTCAATAATGGGCCATGTTGCATGTTGAGTTTCTTTGGCAAAACAAAACAATTCAAATGATCATAGTCCCTCGATGACGCTTTCGAAAGTTGCCTAAAATGATCAAGTCCCTTAAAGGAAAAGTTGCCAAAGACACTTGACACTATTGCAATCATGGTCTAAACGATGACCCGCGCCCGTCCCGTTAACATCCTAACACAAGATTGTCCACCAAATACAATGGTGGAACAAAATTGTTAAAAGGGTTAAAACATAGAAAAAAACCTTTGAGTAAATTTAAGGGTAGACAACTCTTAGTTACTTGATAAACTTGCAAAACACACTTGCCTACTTTTCAAAACCACACTCCACAACACTTTCAAAAACACTTTCAAAACAACTTTCAAAAACATTGAAAACTTTTCAAAAGACAAGTACACCTTTGTATACATTCAAACATGGATCATTACAAAGGTTGCCACAACAATGGCCTCTTTTCAAGACATTTTCAAACCCACACACAAAGCACCATTTCAAACAATTGAAAACACAAGGCAAGTGATCTAAGCAAGTAACTAAGAGCCCATGGATAACCATGGATAGAAAGGGTGCTAATACCTTCCCTTTCTATAATCTACCCCCCGAACCCAAGAAAACATCTCAAAGGTTTTTGCTGTGCTTTTTAACCTTTCCTTAGGATAAAATAAAAAGTCGGTGGCGACTCTTGCTCAACCGAAACATTTGCGAATACAAAATGCAAAACTCAAGTCAGTTCTCCCACCGTATCACAGAACTGGCGACTCTGCTGGGGAAAACTTAAAAGTGGGGTTACCTTAGGATTAGACCACTCTTGTTTTCAATTGCTTGCTTTGTTTGCTTTTATATTTGTGGGCTTTGCATCGGAGTTTCATAGATCCTAACCCGGATCTGGGGAATACCCTTTAGGTAGCATAAGCTGTGAGGGACCTGTCCGGCGTAGACCGACATGGGTGAAGCAGTGGCTACGTTGGTGTGACACCTTGGTCTGTACCGATATCCCTTGTGTTGCAACGAGGAGAATATGGGTCTTCTAAGGAGTCATTAAGCACCAACCGACCTTAGAACCTTAAATTGATCCAACTTGGCCATAGAACGGTAGCAGTATGCTACACTCATTGAGGCTAAACTCTCGCGATGGTTCTGGCCGCAAGAAAAGATTGTGATGCTGGAGTTATGACCGATTGAGGGTAGTCAATGATATTGAGATCCTCTAGAATCCGGTTACTTTTGATAGGACAGGTCTTAACCAACGAAACTGAAAGAGGGTAATACCTAAACTTCATGCTGGCTTAAACTCTAAGGGCTTTCTTGTGTGACTTGTGTGCCTTATCATGCTTGCCTTTGTGAATACTTGTGGTGTGTTTTATCATAACATCATACCATCATACCATTGCATGCATCCTGCATAAGGACTGACCCACTTCAAAGACGAGAGGGTTTCATCTTTGCTCTGTTTTGTAGGACATCATGATGCCCATGCGTAGGAATACTATCCGGCTCAACTTTGTTCAACCACCTACTTTGCTCAAGGAATTGGTTGATAGGATTCCAAACACTACTTCCTTCATCAAGAGGCATGGTTCTCTTCTCAGTTTAGTCACTTCAAAGTGGGACCAATAACTGATGAGTGTCCTGGTCTAGTTTTATGATCCCCTGTACCATTGCTTCACCTTTCAAGACTTCCAGTTGGTCCCTACCCTGGAAGAATTCTCTGATTTACTTGGTATCCCTGTTTTGGAACAAACTCCATTCACTGGTTGGGAGAAGACTCTTAGGCCTGAAGAGATTGCTGCAGCCCTTCCCTTGACCAAAGAAGAGGCAATGGCTAACTGGGAGACTAGAAGTGGAGTTAAGGGCTTTTTGGCTAAGTTTCTGGTTGGCAAAGCTAATAGTTTCTGGAATGACTTAGACTTCAAGGCATACGAAGACATTCTGGCTCTTTTAATCTATGGTCTAGTATTGTTTCCAAATCCTGATACCTTTATCAATATCAATTCCATAAGGATCTTCATGTCTCGGAACCATGTACCCACTCTCTTGGGTGATATCCTGCAGCAGCTCTATGCTCGTACTGCCCGAAGACGGGGAACTCCATGGTGCTGTGCTCCTTTGTTAGTGAGGTGGTTTATTTTGCACCTCCCTAAGTTCGTGCTGAAGAACACAGAAGGAAGGGGCTGGGCTCATAGGTTAATGTCTCTCACTGATAATGACATCATTTGGACTTTCAGAGGTTTGGATGAGGTAGCTGTTATTGATTGTTGCGGAGAATATCCTAATGTTCCATTGATCGGTACCCAGGGAGGAATCTCTTATAATCCATGTTTAGCTCTCCGTCAGTTTGGAAGAGCCAGAAGAGCAGGGCCTCATGAGATGTTGGTTCCTAACATCAGTTTTGAGTTTCAGGTAGACAGTGACGAGCTGCGTCGTAGATTCATCAAGGCTTGGGACATAATTCACAAAGCTGACCCACATGAGTTGGGATCGAAGACTTCTCTACCAATGGAACCCTACTACAGATGTGTCGGCATCCGTGCTCAGAAGTTAGGTATGCCATACGAATCTGTCAGGCCTATCATTCTTGAATTTCCTGATAAAGACGGGGTTCCTCCAACTGTCCTCCCTCCTCAGATACCCACTGATGTTGATACACTAAAAAGGTCTTGGGCGCGGCTACAGGAAGAACAAGATTCTTATCGGGAAAGGTTCAACGAACAGGAACAAAAGATCCAGAAGCTGACTAAGCAGTTGGAGAATGAGCAGATCCTGAACGACTATATATGTACTGAGAAGAGGAGGCCATGGGAGCACTGATGGGCTTTGGAATGTTTCTTTTACAGCTTTTATTTCCTTTTCAGTATTTTCATTCTTGTAATGCCTAAGGGCAAATTGTTGAACAATTTAAGGTTTGAATCTAATGAAGTGTGTTTCCTTTTTGTCTACAAAGTTGAATCCCGATTGTCTTTGAAAACATAAATCATATGCATCTCATTGCATCATATGCATAACAGGTACCCTTTTTCTACAGGTTGCTTAATCTTCTTCGCTTTTTATTTCAGCACTCAATCATCATGTCTTCCGAGCCTACTACCGAACAAGCTATCAAGGCCCTCCAGGCCCAGAACGCCCAGTTTCAAGAGCTGGTCATGAGCTTAGCCCAGGGTCAACAGGAGTTGAAGACTCTACTCTTGAAGAAGAAGAAGAAGAAGAGGACTGCGTTGTTTAACACTGGACGGAGGTTTGGGAATACACTGCAGAATGAGGCTGATCAGGCTACTTCCTCTGCAGAGAAAGACAGTCCCTAAGGGGGAAGGACTCCTAGTCCTGTGGTCTCCGACAACGAGACGGATTACAATGATGAACAGTACCCTCCTGCGGAAGACAGGTACAAGCAACTAGAGGACTATTTAAGTGCCATGGAGATTCAACATGTGCCGGGGCTGGATTTTGGAGATCTAGGTTTATCTTCTGGGGTGGTGATCCCACACAAGTTCAAGGCACCTGCCTTTGCGAAGTACGACGGGGCTACCTGTCCTAAGCTGCATCTCAGATCATATGTAAGGAAGATCCAACCTTACACTGCAGATAAGAACCTATGGATCCATTTTTTCCAGGATAGCCTTTCAGGGGCTCAACTCGAATGGTTCTATCAGCTGGATGGAGCCAGTATTCGAAACTGGGAGGACTTGGCTACTGCATTTTATAGGCAGTATCAGTATAATTCCGACCTTGCTCCCACGCGTACCCAACTCCAGGGTATGTCACTAGGGACGGGCGAAGGATTCAAGGAGTATGCGCAAAAGTGGAGGGACCTGGATGGAAGGGTGCAGCCCCCTTTGACTGACCGTGAACTTGTTGACATGTTCTTAGGGACCCTGTCCGGTCCATTCTTCAACCATCTGATTGGGAATTCTTCTGCTGGGTTCACAGACCTGATCTTAACCGGTGAGAGGATAGAAGCTGGTATCAAGTCAGGGAAGATACAGAAAAGTGCCTCCTCGAGTACTGAAAAGAAGCCCTTCAAGAAGGAAGCTAGTGTTGTTTATGGTCCCAGAAGACAAAATAAACCGGAACGCCGCCAAGCTGTCAATGCGGTGGTAATTTCAAAGCCTGCTGCTGCTCCTCAGCAGTATAACCAACCAAGGGGTGAGAGACCCAAAAGGCAGTACACTCGACTCAGCATGACCCTGTCTCAGATATTGCCACAACTACTGTCAACTAATCTGGTAATTGTCAAGGAAGCTCCGAAGGTGGTAAACACAACCTCTCCAAAGTACAATCCCAATGCCCGCTGTGCTTATCACTCTAACAGCCTGGGGCATACTACGGATGATTGCTAGGCTCTGAGGAATAAGGTTCAGGACCTTATTGATGCTAAAGAAATACAGTTCGAGGCGCCCGAAAGGCCCAATGTTGTGACTGCTCCCATGCCCCAGCATGGAGTGAATGTTGTGGAAGAAGACCGGTATGTAGCCTCAGTGGAAGAGATTGTTACTCTGTTGTTGACTGTCAAAAGGAACCTGTTGCTAGCCGGTTTATTTCCGGGATGTAGTAAAGGTTTCCTTCTATGTGCTGTTTCACCTGCTGGTTGTCCCTTGCTGAAGTCAGGCGTCCAAAACCTGATGGATAGCAAAGAGATCTTGTTCGAGAAGATTGCTGTTCCTGCTGTCCCTGCTGAAGAAGTGTCTATTGTTACTATTTTCAACAAACCTCCTAAGGCTCCTTCAAAGAAGCATGTCAAAATCATGTCCACTCAGAAGATTGCTCCTATCATCATCACTGTTTCGGGGCCCCTCCCCTATACATCTGACAAAGCTGTCCCGTGGCACTATGGGGCAGATGTTTATGTTCTTGGAGTAAAGCAAGAGTTTGATACTAGTACCGGCGTCAGCAATATTACCGGGCCTGCTAAAATTACTCGCAGTGGTAGGTTGTTCTCACCAGATATTGCGCCACCAGCTATTCAGAGACCTCTTATCATCACACCTGCAAGTGTGCCTGCTTCCCTTCCTGATCAAGTTCCTGTTTCTACCCCTGTCGCCGAGTCATCTGACGCTCGGGGCAAAGGGATTGCTACTGATATGCCTGCCCGAATGGAGGCATCGAAGACAACCACTGTTGAAGCTTCCCAACAAGAGATGGAAGAGATTCTCAAGATCATTAAGAAGAGTGATTTCAATGTAGTTAAGCAGTTGGGGCACACCCCATCTAAAATTTCTATGCTATCACTGTTGTTGTGTTCAGAGGCCCACGCCAAGGCTCTGATCTCCTTCCTTAAGACGGCCCATGTGCCACAAGAAACGTCTGCTGATCAATTTACCGATTGTGTGGCCAACTTGACTGTTGATAATGGGTTGGGTTTCTCTGACGCCGATCTGACTGCCAAAGGAAAAAACCATAACGACGCCCTGCATGTCTCCATTGAATGCAGGGGCACTACTCTTGCCCATGTGTTGGTAGACACCGGTTCTTCATTGAACGTATTACCCAAGAAGGCCCTAGACAGGTTGGATTGTGAGGGTTTAGAGCTCAAGCCTAGTAACATTGTTGTCCGAGCCTTTGACGGTTCGAAAAGGATGGTACATGGGGAAGTTGACATTCCAATCAGGGATGGTTCTCAAGTTTTTGATTCTACTTTCTATGTGATGGACATCCGACCATCCTATTCTTGTTTTCTGGGTCATCCATGGATCCACAAGGCTGGAGCTGTGACCTCCACACTACATCAGAAGCTGAAGTACCCAGTCAGAGGGAAAATTGTGACAGTTCAGGGGGAGGAAGAGTATATGGTCAGCCACCTCAACTCGTTCCGGTACATAGAAATGGATGGGGAATTCATTGAGACTCCATTCCAGCACTTTGAAGAAGTTCCTCAGACACTGGCATCAGCTGAAACCGTGATTGAAGACCCCCCTTTGAAGATGGCTTCCTTAAAGGATGCCTAGGTTATGATTGAGAAGGGTGAGTGCGCAAACTGGGGCCGACTTCCTGATTTCACTCTAAAGACCGACAAGTTTGGTTTGGGTTTCACTGCAGAAACTCAAAGGGCTGTTTGTAGTGCAAGGATTGGAAGACCTCATGTGTTCATCAGCAACTCGGGAGTAAATGCCATTGAAGACGACGTGGAGGAATCTGAATTCGACAGCTGGATCTACCCAACAACCGACGGTGGACCAAGCAACTGGACTGCCAAAGACTTCATACCTATTACTTTTGTCACTCAGTAATGAACTCTTTTGTTTTGAATTTGTAACAGACAATATTTTGAAACTTTTATGGCTCAGTGTCTTACCCAGGGCACCGTGGCTTCATTTGTGAGGGCTTTTGTGTGTCATTTTCATATATCATTAATAAAAACATTGGACGTTTGTTGCATTTCGAAATCTTGTGCTCCTTTTCTTTCTTTATTATATATTGCAAAACAGCTATATTTACACACACTCACCTATACAAGTTCCAATCCACTCTGGATCTCACTGGTAACGACTCTACTACCGCCAGTTATGACTTCGAAAATCCGATCAACTTAGCCGAAGACGAAGGTGAAGATGATTGCGAAGTGCCTGGTGAGCTCGCAAGACTGCTACTCCAGGAAGAGAGGGCCATTCATCCATATGAAGAGCCAGTGGAAACGGTAAATCTGGGTACTGAGACAGACAGAAAGGAAGTCAAGATTGGTGCCAATCTAGAGCTCAGTGTGAAACAACGGTTGATTCAGATGTTGCATGACTATGTGGAAATCTTTGCCTGGTCTTACGAGGATATGCCTGGGTTGGATACTGACATTGTGGTTCATCACTTGCCTACCAAGGAAGAATGCCCTCCAGTAAAACAGAAGGTCCGCCGTATGCATCCAGAAATGTCCGAGAAAATCAAAGCTGAGGTTATGAAACAATTTGATGTCGGGTTTCTAGCAGTGACTTCTTACCCTCAGTGGGTTGCCAACGTGGTTCCAGTGCCGAAGAAGGATTGTAAGGTCCGAATGTGTGTTGATTACAGGTATTTGAACAGGGCGAGCCCTAAGGATGACTTCCCTCTGCCTCATATCGACGTTCTGGTTGACAACACTGCTCAGTATAAAGTTTTCTCCTTCATGGACGGCTTCTCCGGTTATAATCAGATCAAGATGGCTCCTGAAGACATGGAGAAGACCACTTTTGTTACTCAGTGGGGAACCTTTTGCTACAAGGTCATGCCTTTTGGGTTGAAAAATGTTGGGGAAACCTACCAACGTGCCATGGTTGCCTTGTTTCATGACATGATCCATCACGAGATAGAAGTATACGTTGATGATATGATTGCAAGGTCCCAAACTGAGGAGGAACACCTTGACCATCTACAGAAGCTGTTTGACCGTCTGAAGTTGTACAAGCTGAGGTTGAACCCAAACAAGTGCACCTTTGGGGTGAGATCTGGAAAATTGTTAGGCTTCGTTGTAAGCGACAAAGGCATTCAAGTGGACCCTGCCAAAGTGAAAGCCATACAAGAGATGCCAACTCCCAAGACAGAGAAAGAAGTCAGAGGCTTTCTAGGACGGTTGAACTACATTACCCGATTCATCTCGCATCTAACTGCTACCTGTGAACCAATCTTCAAGCTGCTGAAGAAAGATCAAGTAGTACGCTGGAATGATGAATGGCAGGCCGCTTTCGAAAGAATCAAAGAGTATCTCCAAGAACCACCCATTCTTATGCCGCCGGTTGAAGGGAGACCTCTAATCTTATACTTGACAGTATTGGACAACTCAATGGGGTGTGTGCTGGGGCAGCATGACGAGTCTGGCCGAAAAGAATACGCCATTTATTACCTTAGCAAAAAGTTTACCGACTGTGAGACCCGATACTCACTGCTCGAGAAAACTTGCTGCGCTTTGGTATGGGCTGCTCGCCGGCTGAGACAGTATATGTTGACTCACACTACCTTGTTGATCTCAAAGATGGATCCAATCAAGTATATTTTCGAAAAGCCTGTCTTGTCCGGAAGAATAGCAAGATGGCAGATGATCTTGACAGAATATGACATCCAGTACACGACTCAGAAAGCAATCAAGGGAAGCGTATTGGCAGACCATTTGGCACACCAGGCAGTGGACGATTGCCAGTCGATGAACTTTGAATTTCCAGACGAGGATATCATGGTAGTGACTGATTGTGAAGTACCTGGACCGGATGAAGGACCTGAGGAAGGATCCCGATGGTCTATGCACTTTGACGGAGCCTCGAACGCTTTGGGTAATGGTATCGGCGCTGTAATCATATCCCCTAAAGGCACTCATACTCCACTCACCGCCCGACTATGTTTCAACTGCACCAACAACATGGCAGAGTATGAAGCATGTATCATGGGTCTTCAAGCTGCAATTGACTTAAGGATCAAGTTTCTGACTGTCTTCGGAGATTCCGCTCTCGTGATCAACCAGATCAAAGGCGAGTGGGATACGAAACACCCAAATCTTATTCCTTACAAGGAGTATGTGCTGACATTGCTTCCCCACTTCGAGGAGATAACTTTTGAACACTTCCCAAGAGAGGAGAATCAGTTAGCGGACGCACTAGCTACAATGTCTTCTATGTTCAAAGTCAAATGGGATAACGAGGCTCCCCGGATCATTATCTGGAAATTGGACGAACCTGCACATTGCTGCGATCTCGAGACCAAAGAGGTAACAGAAAAACCCTGGTATCATGAAGTGAAGAGGTACCTTGAAGCTCAAGAATACCCCGAAGGCGCATCTGTTAATGACAAGAAGTTCCTGAGAAGGTTTGCGGCAAAGTTCTTCCTCAGCAATGGCATTCTCTACAAGCGAAACCATGATTCAACCTTACTGCGTTGTGTGGATAAGACTGAAGCAGAAAGGATCATGGCAGAACTACATGAAGGTACCTTCGGAACACATTCCAGTGGACATACCATGGCAAAGAAAATCCTTCGGGCAGGATATTTCTGGTCCACAATGGAAGCCGACTGTTATTAGCATTCTCGAACTTGTCATAAATGCCAGATCTATGCTGATAA
Source organism: Vicia faba (assembly GCA_948472305.1). Lineage (NCBI taxonomy): Eukaryota > Viridiplantae > Streptophyta > Magnoliopsida > Fabales > Fabaceae > Vicia > Vicia faba. The sequence goes on along the minus strand of OX451741.1, from coordinate 770,347,293 downwards.
GGTGCACATTCATCCGGTTCCTTTGAACGTCTTGACAGCGCCTTGGCCTTTTGCAATGTGGGGCATTAATATGATCGACGAAATCAGACCTACGACATCCAACGGGCATCGCTTCATCTTGGTAGCGATTGATTATTTCACAAAGTGGGTCGAAGCAGCTTCTTTCGCTACCGTAACCAAGAACGTCGTGGCACGGTTCATTCGGCACAACCTGATCTGTCGATACGGTGTACCTGAGAGGATCATTACGGATAATGGTACCAATCTTGACAACAAGATGATCACTGAGCTCTGCGAGCGATTCAAGATACAGCACCACAACTCTTCTCCCTATCGACTGAAGATGAATGGGGCTGTAGAAGCAGCGAATAAGAACATCAAGAAAATTGTACAGAAGATGACAGTGACCTACAAAGATCGGCACGAAATGTTACCGTTTGCTCTTCATGGGTACCGTACCTCAGCACGGACATCAACAGGGGAAACTCCCTTTTCCTTGGTCTATGGCATGGAGGCGGTCTTGCCTATTGAAGTCCAGATACCCTCTCTCCAGATAATGAAGGATGCAGGTTTGAGCGAAGATGACTGGATCCAGACTCGGCTTGATCAATTAAACCTAATTGACGAAAAGAGACTCACTGCTATTTGTCATGGTCAGACGTACCAAAAACGGATGATCAGGGCATTTAACAAGAAGGTCAGACGACAAGAGTATCAAGTCAGAGATCTGGTAATCAAGTGCATCATTCTTCCTCAAAGTGATCCCAGGGGAAAATGGACCCCTATGTACGAAGGGCCATTTGTGGTTAAACATATCTTCTCAGGAGGAGCTATGATTCTAACCACCATGGATGGTGACGACCTTCCTCACCCCGCCAATGCAGACATAGCAAAAAGATACTACGCATGAGTTAAAGACCCGCTAGGTTGACACACCTAGGCAAAAATAAGGGCTTCCCGATGAGAAAAAAGGGTTCGGGCAAAAATAAGGGATGAAATAAAAAAAAATCTGTACACCCGGCAAGTCGAAAACCTGAAAAGGCGGCTTGGGCAAAAATGGGTATCCCGGTGGACTGAAAACCCGAAAGGGCGGTCCAGGCAAAAGTTAGGGATAAAGCGTAATACTATGTCTCATTGGATCACCTTGCATCTAGAATTCGGCATCAACTATCGGGCTCAGACGGCGCCAATCAATCAACTTCATCTTCAACTAAGCAGCAAAGTGATGAGACGTTTGAAGACATAAAGGCGATAGCAGAGTTGGAACCCAGTGGGATTATTTTTCACATAGCTGTTTTGTTTCCTTTTCACAAAATTGTATAAACTCTATTTTGCTCGGCGGCGTTCTCTTACTAGGACGTCAGCCTCTTGTACAAAAACGCCTATTTACAGGCAAATTCAAAAATCAATACAAATTCGCTTTGCAGACAAATTGCTATTTGTTTTTTTTTCCTTTATCTGTTTTTGTTTTGCAAAGAACGTCCAATGTTCATTCTTGATATATGCATTTGACACTAATGGCTAATTATAAATATTTGCATGCGAAACAAAAGATTAATTACGGGTAACGACAGAAACAGGGGCAATAATAAGTTGTCTAAGTGGTTTAGTTGTTCTGTCCACCAAGGTACTAAGGTAGGTTCGGCTGAAGAACGTAGCCAGGTTACTTTCACTCCCCGTTGAATAAGACAAGATTCAGCAATACTCTCCCCAGGCAGAGCTGGTCTCCCGTCAGCCCCGAAAAGGCACAATATTCCTCTAGCAAGTCAGCGATACTCTCCCCAAGCAGAGTTAGTCTACTGTCAGCCTTAAGGAAGTTGGGTATCCCCAGAAGATCTCAACATTCCCCAGCGGAGTATAGACATTCCTCAACAAGCATCCCCGACAATCTTAATATAAGATTGTTCCCCGGCGAAATACCAGACACCCCAGTGGAACCATTCCCCAGTACAGTCTGAAAAGTTTCCCCAGGAAAGATGAATCATCCTCCCCAGTAGATTCCGAAGCTTATCCCCAGTAGATTCTGAAGCTTATCCCCTGTAGAGTACAAACGCATCTCCCCGGCTTCATTCAAAGGTTATTTCCCACCAGAGCTTATAACTGGGTTATCCTCAGCTAATTACCACGGAAAGATCGTCCTCGGCGAAGTTCTTCCTATCCCCAGTGGAGTTCATCAAATTCCCCAACATAACTTATCAGTGGAATCCTCAGCGGAGCTCTCATCAAAACCTCAGTGAAGTATCTCTTCCCATAGAGTTATTCCCCGCAGAGTAATCTCTCCAACAAGTTTATCCCCCGACGGAGTCATCTTCTCCTACCGGTTTATTCTTGCAACCATCATCCCCAGCGGAAGCGAAGAACTCTACTCTTCAATGTCAGCCCAGGATTCCACAAACTCCCGGCAGTCGTCAAGGATTTATTTTCCTAGACAAAAATACATTCATCACATTATCATACACCATGACGCATGCATATACGCATCATATCACACAATCTCATTTATTCTTGAAAAACATCATGACATCATGCATTTCATACATCATGACATTGCATACAACTGATGTTTTGCCTTTACAGGAAAAAAGGACAATCCAAAGATGATTACTATCAACTGTCACAATTCCAGATTCGATTCCTGTATCTAGCCAGGGCATATTTGTGAGTATTTGATTGTAGATTCGATACCTGTATCCAGCCAGGGCATATCTGCATGAAGAGTTTAGAGATTCGATACCTGTATCCAGCCAGGGCATATCTGTAGACGACAAGTTCCAGATTCGATACTTGTATCCAGCCAGGGCATATCTGTAGACGACAAATTCCAGATTCGATACCTGTATCCAGCCAGGGCATATCTGTAGACGACAATTTCCAGATTCGATACCTGTATCTAGCCAGGGCATATCTGTAGACGACCAATTCCAGATTCGATACCTGTATCCATCCAGGGAACATCTGTAAGCAACCTTTTAAAGTTCCGGATTCGATTCCTATACCTAGCCAGGGCATATCTGTGAGCGTTTCATTATAGATTCGATACATGTATCTATCCAGGGCATATCCGTATGAAGAGACTGAAGATCAACACCTGTAGCAAGCCAGGAAACCATCTTTCTTTCTCAGGTACGCAAGTTCTCGCTAAGGAATCTCTTACGCGATCGACACCCCCAATGGCATCTTTAAGCCCATCTCCACAACTATCCATTACACTTCCAAATGGCATCTATAAGCCCATTCCTGACATCACATTGTTGATACTCCACTATGCGAGTGCAAATTTCTGGGCACTTTAGTGTTCAATCATCTTCCACCTTCGGATCACGAAAGGAACGCAAGCCAATCTACATCCTCAGGTCTAAGAAGATTGAACAGGGGCAACTGTTGTACCCCAAAATTTGCCCTCACATTTCCTCAACATTTCCTCATCACTAGACCCTTGGAGCTCAAGATCAAGCTAGGGTTTGCTCTACTCAAGACTCCTCCTTGCACTGTTGACCCAAATTAGGGTTTGAGTTTGCACAAATATGTTTTGACCTAAAATGCCCAAAATGACTTTCATGCTTCATGTTGGACTCACAAGTTTATCCATACCAAGTTTCAAGCCTTGATTCCAATCTTTGCCCAGTCAATTGGACAGTTGACCTAGAAATTAGCTATATTGGGGAAAAAGTCAACTGTGGTCAATTGACAGTCAAACCTCATGATTTTTGACCCTCATCAACATTATGAACTCATATTAACCATTTGGTCAAGTTTGGATCACAATTCCACAAGAAATTTGATCAGATCACCAAAAGGGCAAAATGGTCATTTTTAGGGTTTTGACTGCACAAAGGCAATTTTTGACTGTTTGACCTAACCAATGGAAACTCAAGCTCACATATGGACTCAAGGACTCAATGGAATTGTCTTGACATGTTCAACAAGTTCAAAAGATCCCAAATGCACAAGATTGACAGATGAATTTTCCAATCAACTGATCAAATTTGACTGTATACTGAAAAGTCAAACTTTGACTTTTTGGTCAAAATCAAGTGCCAAGATCCATTTTTCATCAAGACATGTCAAACTATGAAACTTGTTCATCAAGAAATCAAAAATTGCAAATTAGGGTTTAGAATGAGAAAATTTCATAACTTAGAATTTTTCTAAGTTATGAAACTTCCTTATTTTTTCCTAACTTTGTCCCATTTTCTCATCAAGATACATTTGGATTCAAACAAAACTCAAAACATGAAAGTTGTAGTCCATTGCAAAATCTACAACTTTTATTCACAAAGTTTTCTCAAAAGAAGCTTGTAGCTCAAGTTATGATTTTTGGAATAGGGTTGCAAAACATTCTTAACTTAGAAATTTTTTGACCTATTTTAGGCAGGATTTTTGCCCAACTTCATGGACACTTTTCACATGCTTCCACTTGGAATTTCAAATTGCATTACAAATATGGATTGTAGTACACATTCCAATCTTTCCAAATTGTCCAAGAACTTCTCAAACACCCTTGTGGTTAGGGAGAATCGAATTGGCAAAGTTGGGCAAAAGTCACTTTGTTCATGGCCAAATTCATGTTCATAACACTTTGCATTTTTCAAGTCAGCTTGCACAAGCTAGATTACAGGCCTCTAATCTCTTTCTCACTCAATAATTTAATTCATATCCTTTGTGTTCAAGTCTTACTTTGTGTGTTTAACCATTACATACAAGATTAAGCCATAAATGGAAAAAGCATTTTAGCCATTTTTGAAAAGATCAACTTTATGTCAAAGTCTATATCTTTGAGGTACAAGGAAATCTCTGAGGCACAAATGTGTGGACATATCCCACTGATCAAGAACAAACTTTGCAGCATGTTTGAGGGGCCTGCATGAGCCTGTAACCTAACTTGGCATTTTTGGCTTAAGAAGGAAGAAAACTTGCATTTTGAATAACAACTAACATTCCTGCAAGAACCAACTCAAGCAAACTTTGTAAACACTTTTCACTTGATCCAACTGACCTGAAACACGACCAAACCATCTCTCAAACCTCCATATACATAAAAACACAGTTTTGTGGCAAAACAGGGCATAGGCTGCAACTTGAATCCCACAGCATCATTCTATCGTGCGTTTTCATCCAAACCAGTTCAAATACATTCCCTACCATCACTTCAAACTATCCCAAGCCTTGGAAACCGACTGTAACAGCCATAGCCAAGTGTGCCATTTTCACTTTTCTCTCTTGCAGGTTGACTTCCATGGAGTGATTCAGAAGGATTCAAGGCACACCAAGCATTGGAGGAGCATCCTTGGACCTCAAGCAAGCTGTACAAGTCCTCACATTGCATTGAAAGAACCTCCATTGTTGAACACGATTCAAGCTGAACAGGTAAAAGTTTGAACTTCTATCTCTCTATCCAGGCATATCTAGGCTTTGGTTTGTGAAGAAGTTATGTCCTACTCATGGCCCTGAATCTACCCATATCATTACTTTTCATTTATGTTGTGTGTACTGAGAGAATTTGGGACCTGAACATTAGAAAAAAGTTAGGTCAGGAATTGGGGGAGAAGAAATTCTCTCTCATTTCTGAGAGCTAGATCAAGTTCTTTATATGTATGAATTCGTAGTTTGATGCTTTACATTTTTTGTGTTATAAGTTTCTGTTAAAAATCAAAGAATCAGGATGTTTGAACAAGGTAGGAAAGGCGCGCGTTTTTGACAGAAATGTTGCTGGAGGTTGAAGAAGCTTGCTTTGGGCTGGGCCTGACTTGTTCTTTCTATTTGCACCACATTTTTTCACTTACACCCCCTTGGCCCATTGTGTGTTATTTTTATCATTTTTGATTTTTTCTTTTTGTTTCTGACTCATTATTTTTTGTCAAAATATAAAAAATATTAAAAATATTTTTTCACCCATTTTTGCATTCATTTTGAATTTATTTGCTTTATTAAACTTGTACATATAAATAAACATAATACTTTTTTTATTTAAAATACTAAAAAATAATACAAGATACATCTTATTTTCTGATTTTATTTTATTTTATCTTTTGAAAACATTTCCTTAAAATATACCTTTTGTTTATATAAATGATAAATATTTTATTTTTTTTGTATATATTTAATATGTTTAATATATAATATAAATACTTATATACTTATTAGAATATTTAGGATAAAAAATACTAAAATAATAAATTTTTATTTTTATTAATATTTGACCTCAAAAATTACTTTTTTACAATATATTCCTCTTTTATTTATTTGTTGTATATTTAATAAATATTGTATATAATATAAATAATAAATACTATTTATTTAGAAAATTTGGGTTTTGCCCTAAACCGTGAAAATATCCAAAAATTAACCTTTTTTATTATTTTTATTTCACTTGTAAATAAATCACATACACTTACACAAATACATTTACACATACACATTTACTTATTCCTATACATTGATACATATTACATTTGCGATTGATTCGATTTGGTTGTAAATATTGGGATACCACTCTCCTATTAAGTCTCATCCCCATTTGAACATTTGTACCCCCATCCACATGATTATTTTGTAATAATTTAGGACTTTAAATTCCGCATTTTAAAGCTTTCTAAATATGCCATGATAGACTTATGGTTTGTATGCAAATCAAAAAAATGACAAATAGCTTGACCTAATTCAAAGACAAAAAAGCATGAAAATGGACAACACCAATCACACTTGCACCCCTAGGGTTACTCCACTTGTTGCCTTCAATAATGGGCCATGTTGCATGTTGAGTTTCTTTGGCAAAACAAAACAATTCAAATGATCATAGTCCCTCGATGACGCTTTCGAAAGTTGCCTAAAATGATCAAGTCCCTTAAAGGAAAAGTTGCCAAAGACACTTGGCACTATTGCAATCATGGTCTAAACGATGACCCGCACCCGTCCCGTTAACATCCTAACACAAGATTGTCCACCAAATACAATGGTGGAACAAAATTGTTAAAATGGTTAAAACATAGAAAAAAACATTTGATTAAATTTAGGGGTAGACAACTCTTAGTTACTTGATAAACTTGCAAAACACACTTGCATACTTTTCAAAACCACACTCCACAACACTTTCAAAAACACTTTCAAAACAACTTTCAAAAACATTGAAAACTTTTCAAAAGACAAGTACACCTTTGTATACATTCAAACATGGATCATTACAAAGGTTGCCACAACAATGGCCTCTTTTCAAGACATTTTCAAACCCACACACAAAGCACCATTTCAAACAATTGAAAACACAAGGCAAGTGATCTAAGCAAGTAACTAAGAGCCCATGGATAACCATGGATAGAAAGGGTGCTAATACCTTCCCTTTCTATAATCTACCCCCCGAACCCAAGAAAACATCTCAAAGGTTTTTGCTGTGCTTTTTAACCTTTCCTTAGGATAAAATAAAAAGTCGGTGGCGACTCTTGCTCAACCGAAACATTTGCGAATACAAAACGCAAAACTCAAGTCAGTTCTCCCACCGTATCACAATAGTCAAAAAAGTATTGTGCATGAATAAAGACCCGCTAGTTTGGCTGGCCTAGGAAAAAATAAGGGCATCCCGACGAACCAAAAGGGTTCGGGCAAAAATTAGGGATAAAAACAAAAAGGATTTGTACACCCGGCAAGTCGAAAACCTGAAAAGGCGTCTTGGGCAAAAAAGGGTATCCTGGTGGACTGAAAATCTGAAAAGACAGTCCAGGCAAAAGTTAGGGATTAAAGCGTACGACTATGTCCCGTCATCTCGTCACTTGCCTACTAGAAGAAGATTTGTCATTTCAATCGGCAGTTACCAAGAACCTCATAGGTTGGGATAATACTCGACCCACAAGGACTCCACAGGCACCTTCTCCCGCAGAAACAGGGACAGAAAAGTCTCGATGCAAAGTCATCGTCATATCCTCAGCATACGTCCCAATAACATTCACTCCCCGCAGAGTAAGAAAAAGACAGTGATGTTAGCTGTCCCAAATAGGACACCACTCTCCCCAGCTGAGGCTCACAACCACGAATGAGTCAGTAAAATTCTCCCCAAGACGAGTTTATCCATCATCAGCACTGGAAAATTATCCCCAGTGGAGTCAAGAGAATTATCCCCAGTAAAGTTTGGAAAATTATCCCCAGTAAAGTCAAGAGAATTATCGCTAGAAGAGCCTAAAAGGTTATCCCCGGTGAAGTCACAACTGGAAAATCATCCCCAACGGAGTTCATTCCTTTTACAAACAGAAATTTAATCCCCAACAGAGTTTATCATCGCCAACAACGGTAATTCATCCCCAGCTGAATTTATCAGCGGAATCCTCAGCAGAGCATCTCTTCCCCACAGAGGCATTTCCTCGTCAGTTTATTCCCCAGCGGAATTATCCTCTCCTACAGGTTTATTCTCACAATAATCTTCATTCACTATCCCCAGCGGAAACAAAATATTCAATTCTTTTCTCCAGCAGCAATCTGAGATTTATTTTCCCCAGCTAAAAACATCACATTTCCATACATCATGACATGCATACGCATCATACGACACAATCTCATTTATTTTGAGAACATCATCGCTTGATACATATCATGCATTACATGCAGCTAACCTTTACCTTTCAGGAAAGATACAATCGAATTCTCACAAAATTCAAGCTATGAAGCTTTTTCCTCAGTTGAGTACGGATGACTGGAGTTCCTAAATCTTGATAGAGATGTTTCCTCAGTTGAATTACGGGAGAGTTCCTAAATCTTGACAAAGATGTTTCCTCAGTTGAATTACGGACGAGTTCCTAAATCTTGACAGAGATGTTTCCTCAGTTAAATCACGGACGAGTTCCTAAATCTCGACAAAAATATTTCCTCAGTTGAATTACGGACGAGTTCCTAAATCTCGACAGAGATGTTTCCTCAGTTGAATTACAGACGAGTTCCTAAATCTTGACAAAGATATTTCCTCAGTTGAATTACAGACGAGTTCCTAAATCTCAGCAGAGATGTTTCTCCAATTGAATTACGGACGAGGTCCTAAATCTCAACAGAGATGTTTCTCCAGTTGAATTATGGACGAGGTCCTAAATCTCAGAAAAATGTTTCCTCAGTTGAATTACGAACGAGTTCCTATATCTCAGCAAAGATGTTTCCTCAGTTGAATTACAGACGAGTTCCTAAATCTCAGCAGAGATGTTTCCTCAGTTGAATTACGGGTGAGTTCCTAAATCTCGACAGAGATATTTCCTCGGTTGAATTACGGACGAGTTCCTAAATCTTGACAGAGATGTTTCCTCAGTTGAATTAAGGACGAGTTCCTAAATCTCTACAAAAATATTTCCTTAGTTGAATTACGGGCGAGTTCCTAAATCTTGACAGAGATGTTTCCTAAGTTGAATTACGGACGAATTCCTAAATCTCGACAAAAAAATTTCCTCAGTTGAATTAAGGATGAGTTCCTAAATCTCAGCAGAGATGATTCCTCAATTGAGTACGGACGATCTAAGTTCCTAAATATCAACAGAGATGTTTCCTCCGTTGAGTACGAACGATCGAAGTTCCTAAATATCAGCAAAGATGTTTCCTCCGTTGAGTGTGAACGATTGAAGTTCCTAAATATCAGCAGTGATGATTCCTCCGTTGAGTACGGACGATCGAAGTTCCTAAATATCAGTAGAGATGTTTCCTCCGTTGAGTAAGGATGATCGAAGTTCCTAAATATCAGCAGAGATGTTTCCTCCGTTGAGTACGGACGATCGAAGTTCCTAAATATCAGCAGAGAGGTTTCCTCCATTGAGTACGGACGATCATAGTTCCTAAATATCAACAGAGATGACTCCTCAGTTGAGTACAGACGATCTAAGTTCCTAAATATCAACAGAGATGATTCCTCAGTTGAGTATGGACGATCGAAGTTCCTAAATATCAACCAAGAAGACTCACCAGCAGAATAACGGACGATGAAGCTCCTAAAATTCTACCTCTATCAACAGAAATTAGCCTTCCCCAGCGACATTTTCCTCAAATGACAGGTATACAAGCTCTCACTAAGGAATATCTTATGCGATCGACACTCCTTCGGATGGCATCTTTAAGCCCATGTCCCCTCAGCGATCTCCAAATGGAATCTGTGAGCCCATTCCCGACATCACAAGACAATTACCACTTCATGCGAGTGCAAATTTCTGGGCACTCTAGTGTTCAATCATCTTCCACCTTCGGATCACGAAAGGCACGAAAGCCAATCTACATCCTCAGGTTTAAGAAGATTGAACAGGGGCAGCTGTTGTACCCCAAAATTTTCCCTCCCATATTTCTCAAAACATTGCAAGAAAGATCCTCAAGTTGCTCAAGGTAGTCCAAGGGTTAGCCAGACAAGCTCTCTCCTAAGGCAGTCTACCCCAAACTAGGGTTTCATGTTGCATCAAGATACTTGAGTCTAAATGATCCCAAGTGCTCACCAATGTCATAATATGTTCTTAAATATCATCCATGTCAAGTTTCAAGCCTTGCAGAGGAAGTTTGCTCAGTCAATTGCTCAAAGGTCCAAAAATCGATTGTGTTAGGGCAAAAGTCAACTGTGGCCTACATACAGTCAAAGTTCAAGATTTTTTGTCAACATTCTCATTTTGAAGTATATTTCATCATTTTATCAAGGTTTTATCATGATTCATCAAGGATTGCTCATGATTCATCAAGATTCAAAAGTTGATAAATTAGGGTTTTGTAGGAAAAGCCAACCCTACTTTGACCAATCATAACTTTCTCATAATTTATGAGAAATGGCCCATCCAAAGCTCATTTTAAATAGGATACAATTCCCTACAATCCATCTTCATCTCCCAAGTTCAAAATATGCACCCACAAGAAGTTATGAATTTGGACATTATAGGTCATTTTGAGAAGTCAACAAAAACACTTTTTTTGTCAAAGCTTCATACATGAGCATGGGATATCAAAATGAGATGAGACCAAAACGGTTGCTTAGAGGACATATAAAGCTTTCTAAAAAGTCAAAGAACACCTCCAAAGAGTCAACATTGAGGAAGTTATGCATTGTTGAAGTTGACCATTTTTGCAAAATTGCCAAAAGTGAACTATCCGTAAAACTTCAAATTTTGCCAAATGGGGCCAATCTTTTTCACTTGTTTTGAGTTGGAAACATATCCCACATGCTCTAGCCTTTTCCACTTGTCCATGTCTTATTTTTATTATTTATTTGGGTTTTTATTTGAATTAATCCAATTTAAATCAAATTAAATCAAATAAAAATCCAAAACATTGATAACAAGGGATTTTGTGCTTGTTTCAGGCTTTATTATACAGCTAGCCATCATTCAAATTCGCATCAAGGCTTGTGTGCACAAAAAGATTGGAAATAAGCCAAATTTGGAAGGTTTTCAAAGCAAATCAAATCAAATCAAAAGGCATTGAAAGAGAAGGATTTTGATTAGTTTAGCAACCCTAATTCCTTCACTAATACATATAGAATGCGTGCAGATCAAAAGGGAGGTTGGAAAGGGGCGCTAGAACAAGAACCGGATTTGAGAAAAAAGCAAAAAAGTGTGAGATCAAAATCCCACTTAGAGGCATCCTCAAGGCTTGATATCTGTCCCAATCGCTTCTTGGCACTCTGAGGAACCTAAAGCTATCAAGAACAAGTCTGTTTCGGTCTTTAAACGCACTGTAAGTCGTTCACGTTACACCCCTGTTCTTGAATTCGAAACTCACGATTTATGCATTGTTAGGTCGTAATAATTGCATATTCTAGATCACCATAACATTTGCAAACTTTCTGTATTACTCAATTTCGTTTATATGGCCTGTAGCGTTAATCACCATTGCTAGGTTTTCGAGCTTGGTTTTAGGGCTTTCAATTTCAGGGACAATTGGCCTTGGTAATGGGTACGGTTGTGCTCAGAAGAAGGAGACGGTTCTAACCATGGCCTTAGTGGTCGTTTATATTACCTGTACGTGATTTTGAGGATGGGCATGGTTATAGTGACGGACATTGTCCGTGGGTATAGGTCCCAAAACTTTTAGCCACAGTGCAGGGAAGAAGAAGCAGACGTGGCCAGCTTCCATTGGCTTATTTGAATTTGCGCGCAAAAATCTCCACTAACGCTTGTTTTCATATATTATTATTATTATATATTTTATGTACAATGAAAACAAAATAGCCCAGTGGTACTCAGGCATATGCTTAAGGCGTTGGAATGCATGAGGTCAGGGGTTCGACCCCTGCCTCCAACGTTTGTGGTTTTTTTCTTGATTTATTTTAGGTTATCATGTGCATGTGCAATATCCAGAACCATGGTACGCCCTCGTCATCAACGCGCCAGATGGCCAGATGGCCAAATCTAATGGCCACCATTGAAGGTACATCATAGGCCAAGTCAACGCATATGCACTGGAATCAAAAGTCAGCATGGATCTTCATCATTTTGGGCCCAAATTCCTGCTATTGGCACACCCTAATTTCAGGCCCATCTCTCATCTTTTTTTTATTCAATTTAATATGTTTGCTATTTATTTTATTAACTAAAAAATATTTTCTTTGTATCAAAAATCACAAAAAAAATATTTTTATGTCCAATCAAAATTAGAATATTATTTTTCTTCAATAAATGCAATTAATTTAATTAGGTTTGATTAAAATAGGTAACTTTAATTTATTTTGCAAATAATTAAAACTAATTAGAATCAATAGGTTTTTAATATTAACTTAATTATTTTATTTCTTTCCTAAAATAACAAAAATCCAAAAATAGGTCTTGTAATTATTTTTCATTAATTAATTTAATTAACTAATTAATTACATTTTTTATTTAGAAAACTTATTTCTTTTAATAAAAACAACAAAAAAAACATTTTCTTTTAATTAGGAGGGTCAAAACCCTAGTTTTCGCATTCGATCTAATTTTCTCGCGCGCTTTATTTTTATCCAATTATTGTATCTGTTCCCGGTTTGTAATAATTAAATCATGATATTTAATTATTTTTACCGCTTTTAAATTTTAAAGGGTTATTTTTTGCTATGTAAATACCCGAAGCCTTGTAATAGCTTAGTTTAAATTCTGCACTTTAATTTCTGCAAATACTCAACTGCTAGATGTTTGATAATAGGGTTTGCATGATAAGAATTAATGACTAAATTTAAAACAGTTAGATCACCCTTAATTGTGCAAAGATAAAAATAATCTAAAACTGAATCACCCGCACATGCGCACTCCTAGGGTACATTCCCACTTGGTTGCCTTCGTAAACGGTCATTGAGTATAGGTTATTTTAGAGGTCGTCCTTTGTCCAAAGATCATAGTTGCCTCGGAAAGGTTGCCTCGGATATTGTTACCTCGGATAAATGATCTAAGACATTTGCGAAAAAACACAAAACCTCAAGTCAGTTCTCCCACCGTATCACAGAACTGGCGACTCTGCTGGGGAATATTGAAAGTGGGGTTACCTTAGGGTTTAGATCACATTTATTGGCTTACAATTGTTTGACTTGTTTGCTTTACACTTTCGTTCTATTGTTTGGGTTTGAATCCTCCACCCGGATTTGGGAAACATTATAGGTAAATAGCAATACTTTGTGGAAACTATGCGGGGTATACCGACACGGTCTAAGAAATGGCTTTGTTAGTGTGACATATTTGTTGGTACGAGTAGACTTTGAGTCAATCAAAGAGAATACGGGGCCTCTGAGTGATGTCATGAAGCACTAACGAACTTCTAGAACCTTTACTTGACCAACTTGGCCTTTTAGGATGTAGTTAGATGGCCGACTTTGGTGCAGTCCGAAGTTGGTAGATACTCGATACTACACTCACTGAGGGTTGGTTCCTTGGAATATTTCGGTCCCCGGTAAGAGGTTTGAATTTAAACAATGAACCTGGAAACAATCCAGTGATATTGAGCTCCTTAGAACCCGATTACTATTTCTAGGACAGGTTGAGCCAACTAAACTTCAAGAGGGTACTTACCTATGAAACCCCATGAAAGCCTAAACTAGGAACTTATGTGATTTTCTTATACATATATACTTTTGCATAACATCATGGACATCATGAGCATTATTTGCATCCACTAACCATTTCAAGTATTTTGGAAATTCATCTTTGTTTTTGTTTTGTAGGATATGGATTCACTTCGCAGGAAAACCATCCAAGTCAACCTTGTAAGAATTCTTCCACAACTCAAGGAGCTAGCTTCAAGGATTCCTGAGAACTCTCCATTCACCTAGAGACATGGTCGCCTACTCAACTTAGTCACTTCCAACACAGAGGAAGACATGATGAAGGTTCTCTTCCAGTTCTTTGACCCTTTGCATCACTGCTTCACATTTCCTAACTACCAGCTTGTGCCTACTTTGGAAGAATTCTCTCAACTATTGAGGATTCCCATTCTCAATCAACTACCTTTCAACGGTACGGAAATAGATCCATAGCCAGGAGAGATTGCTCAAACCATGCACTTGCATGCATCTGATGTCACAACCCATTAGGAAACTAGAAGTGGTGTCAAAGGCTTCTTATCAAAGTTTCTGTTTGAGAAGGCCCAAAATTGCTGGAATTCCTTGGAATTGCAAGCTTTTGAGGAGATTGTAACTCTTCTCATCTATGGGATGGTCTTGTTCCCTAATCCTGACCAACTCATAGATGCGAGTGCTGTCAAAATCTTCATGTCACGCAATCCGGTGCCTACATTGCTTGGAGATATCTTACACTCTTTTCACACTCGTACAATGAGGAAAAGAGGTATTCTCATGTGTTGCACTCCTCTCATAGCAAGATGGTTTATTTCTCATCTTCCCCAATCAGTCTTGAAGAATGAGCAAGGTTTGAGGTTGTCAAAAAGGCTGATGACACTTACACATTCAGATATTCATTGGTGTTCTCGATCCAAAGAGAATGTTATCATTGTCGACCGTTGTGGGGAATTCCCTAATGTCCCTCTACTTGGCATTAGGGGAGGCATCACCTACAACACATGCTTGACTCTAAGACAGTTTGGTTATGCCCGAAGGGATGGCCCACATGATATGCTGATTCAAGGCTTGGTTTTCGACTTCGACAACGACAATCAAGGACTTCGTCAAAGGTTCATCTGAGCTTGGAGGATGCCAAACAAGGTAGATAGTAAGACCTTGGGACACAAGAATTCCATCCCTTTTGAGCCTTACCTCAAGTGGGTACAAACTCGCGCCCAAAGTCTTATGATGCCTTATCCTTCTATTCTTCCAGTGATTATAGAGCATTTTAAGGAGGGAGAGGTTCTATACATCATCCTACATCCTGACATGCCGACATAACTCGAAGATATACAAAGGAGTTGGATACAACTCAAAGAAGAACGCGATAATTTCGAAGCCCAATTCTACGCAAGCGAGAAGAAGGTTTTAGAACTCACTCGACTACTTTACGAAGAACAGACTCTCAACACCTACATTGCACCAAAGAGGATGCACAACGTCTTTTTATCTTATAATTTTGTATTATTTTTCCCTAGGGGCATTGATGTACTCAAATTCTATTTTATTAATATAACATGTGTTCCTTTTTGTTTGACACAAATTTGAATTTTCTAAATCCTTGAAAACATTGCATGAATACATATCATTCATCATGAGCATAAACAGGTCTTTGCAACAAGTTTCCTCATCCTTCTACTGTTTATTTCAGCAAGATGGATCTAGAACAGACGGTTAAAGACTTGCAAGCTCAGAATTCACAATTTCAACAGCTACTCTTGACCTTGGCCAAGGGGCAGGAGGAGCTCAAGACTCTGCTAGAAAAGGAAAGAGAGAAAAAGAAGAAGAAGCCAACTGGTGTGGTTATCATGGGCAGAAGGTTCCAAGGACAAGCCAGAAGGACCTTGGAATTTCCATCAACCTCTGAGGAAGGGGAAAGAAAAGGTAAAGAGATGGCAGTACCATCAGATTCTGAAGCAGAAGAACAGGAAGAAGAGGATTACTCTTAACAACAATACCCTTCGGCCAATGACACATATAAACACCTGGAAGAGCGTCTAACTGCTATGGAGATACAGAGAGTACCTGGGCTAGATTTCGAAGAACTGGGGCTGGTGTCTGGAATAGTAATCCCTCCTAAGTTTAAAGTACCTTTATTTACCAAGTATTATGGGGTGTCTTGTCCCTAGATGCACCTCTGCTCATATGTCAGAAAGATGCAGCCACCTTCTGCAGACAAAGACTTGTGGGTTCACTTTTTTCAGGACAGTTTATCAAGAACACTACTTGATTGGTTCTACCAGATGGAAAGGGCTGATGTGCATAATTGGGAGGACTTGGCAGCATCCTTCTATAAACAATATCAATACAACACCGATTTGGCACTAACACGTACTCAACTCCAAAGTATGGCTATGGTGTCCAATGAGGGCTTCAAAGACTACGCCCAAAAGTGGAGGGATCTAGTCGGAAGGGCGCAACCTCCTTTATCTGAAAGGGAGCTAGTGGACATGTTCCTGGGAACTCTATCAGGTCCTTTCTTTAATCATCTGATTAGAAGTTCCTCTGCAGGGTTCACTGAATTGATTCTAACTGGAGAGAGGGTGGAAGCCGGTATAAGAAGCAGAAAAATTCAGAAGGACGCGTCTACCTCTGCAGTTGTAAAAAAGCCCTTCACTAGAAAGAAGGAAGTGTCTGCTGTCTATGCATAGAGAAATCAGGGAAGAACCAAGCGCCGACCAACGGTGGGGGCCGTTATGATTCAAAAGCCTGCATCAGACCAGCCGAGAAACAATCAGCCGAGAAATAACCAGCAAAGGGTGGAAAGGACAGTACGACAATTCAACAAGATTAACATGACTCCAGCTCAAGTCCTACCACATCTTCTGAAGTTGAATCTGGACATGCTAAAAGAGGCCCCTAAAAATCCCAATACTGCGTCACCTCACTACCATCCGAATGCCAGGTGCGCATACCACTCTGAAAGTCCAGGGCACGACACCAACAACTGTTGGGCTTTGAAGAACAAGATTCAAGATATGATAGACACAAAGGAAGTTGAATTTGAAGCGCCTGAGAAACTGAATGCTATTTCTACTCCGATGCCTAGGCATGGACACAATGCTAATGTTGTTGAGGAAGATCTGTTTGTTGCTACTATGGATGAACTGTTAACTCCTCTCCCGACCATCAAGTTGGATTTGATGAAAGCTGGTATATTCCCAGGATGTGACGAAAATTGCCATATTTGCCTATCCTCATCATTTGACTGCCCTCTGTTGAAAAAAGGTATCCAACAACTGATTGATAACCAGGAAATTTTGTTTGAGAAAGCTCCTATTTCACCCGTTCCAGTTAAAGAAGTATCAATAATAACCATCTACGCCAATCCTTCTAGGGTCCCTAAAAGACCCGTTAGGATTACATCTGCTCCTAAGACTGCTCCACTGAAGATAACAATGCCCGGGCCTTCCCCATACAAATCAGATAAAACGGTACCATGGAATTATGATGGAGAAATCTACTACCATGGTGTCAAACAGATTGAACAGACTGCCGAAGGAGAGAGCTCCGAAGAGGACAATTCTGACATCAGTAAATTGCTGGAACAAGAAAAATTACCCGTAGTGGGAGAATTTTCTCTCCAGCGATTGCCCCTCCAAAGGCAGTCTTTGGACCCGTGGTCGTTCTAAAGATTACATTTGTACCAGTGATTACGCCTGCAAGCATACCGACCAACAAAGAAGACAATAAAATTCCTATCTCTACTTCCACTGCTGAGAATAAAGGAAATGATATTCAAGAGGAGCATGTCCTGACGGAGGCTCAATCACTAGCTATTCCTGAAACATCCAAGAAGGAGATGGAAGAAATCCTGAGGATCATAAAAAAGAGTGATTATGATATGGTTGAACAACTGGGGCAGACCCCTTCCAAGATCTCTATGTTAGCCTTGTTGTTGTGCTCTGAGGCACATGCTAAATCTTTGGTAAAATTTCTGAAGACAACTCATGTGCCGCAAGAGACGTATGCGGATCAATTCCAAGAGTGTGTGGCCAGTTTGACAGCTGACAATGGCCTGGGTTTCTCTGATGCTGACTTGACCCCCAAAGGTAGAAAACACAACGACGCACTACATGTCTCGGTGGAGTGTAGAGGAACGACCCTAGCCCATGTCTTGGTGGATACGGGATCATCTCTGAACGTCTTGCCAAAGAAAGCCCTTGATAGATTGGATTGTGAGGGGCTGACTTTAAAACCCAGCAATATAATTGTGAGAGCATTTGACGGCTCTAAGAGGATGGTCCATGGGGAGGTGGACATCCCGATCAAGGTGGGAACCCAGACGTTCAATTCAACCTTCTATGTGATGGACATCTGTCCCTCCTACTCTTGTCTGTTGGGACGCCCCTGGATTCACAATGTCGGTGCTGTCACCTCCACTTTGCATCAGATGCTGAAGTACCCTGTCCAAGGGAAGATCATAACTGTCCACGGGGAAGAGGAGTACATGATTAGTCATCTTAATTCTTTTTGATATATGGAGTTAGATGGCGAGTTCATTGAAACCCCTTTCCAACATTTTGAAGAAGTCTCTCAAGAAATAGCGGCGACCAAGGCGGTATCTTCAATTCCTTTGATCACAAGACCTCCACCTCGGATGTCATCTCTAAAAGATGCAAAGGCAGTAGTGGAAGAAGGCGAAAGCACCATCTGGGGGCAGCTTCCAGACATTCCCTACAAATCAGACAAGTTTGGCTTGGGATTTACTTCAACCACTCAGAAGGTTGTGCGTCGCGCCCGTGCCGGAGGGCCACCTGTGAAGATCAGCCACCAAGGGGTTAATGCACTAGAGGACAGTGAAGAAGATGGCAGCCTGGAAGATTGGATATTTCCTACTGTCGGTGGAGGACTACGCAACTGGGAAGCTAAAGACTTCATCCCGATTACTTTCATATCTCAGTAATTTATCTTTTACATTTCTGTTGGATCTGTAATAATTCACAAACAATTCGTACTTTTTCAACCTTGTGTCTTACCCGAGGCACATAGGTCCATTTGTAAGGGTTTTTATTTCATTTTCATATGTCATTTCAATGAATCATGGACGCTTTTTCATATATAAACCTTTTTTGCTCATTGTCTTTCTTTTACATTTTGTTGTTTTAAGATGGTTGTACCCTTACACACACCCACACTCACAAATGCAGGTACCCTTCCATTGCGAAACCCATGGGTAACGATACTGCTATAGCCTTCAGTGACTCTGAAGATCTGATCTACATGGCCGAATACGAAGTTAGGAAGATTATGAGGTGCCAGGGGAATTGTCCAGATTACTACAACAAGAGGAAAGAGTTATTCAACCTCATGAGGAGCTGTTGGATACAATCAACTTGGGCACTGAGGAAGATAAAAAGGAAATCAGAGTGGGTGCCAATCTAGAGCTGAGTGTCAAGGAGCACCTAATTCAGCTGTTGCATGATTATGTTGAGATCTTTTCCTGGTCATATGAGGACATGCTGGGACTCGATACAGACATTGTGGTACACCGTCTAACCACAAGAGAAGACAGTCCACCAGTGAAGCAAAAAGTCCGCCGCATGAGACCTGACATGTCAGAGAAGATCAAAGCAGAAGTTATGAAGCAGTTCTATGCTAGATTTCTGGCTGTTACTTCCTATCCTCAATGGGTTCCTAACATTGTTCCCGTGCCTAAAAAGGACGGCAAAGTCAGAATGTGCGTGGACTATAGAGATTTAAATAGGGCCAGCCCTAAAAATGATTTTCCACTTCCGCACATCGACATCCTGGTTGACAATACAGCCCAGCACAGAGTATTTTCTTTCATGGACAGATTCTCATGCTATAACCAGATCAAAATGGCACCTGAGGACATGGAGAAAACTACATTTGTCACATAGTGGGGTACGTTCTGCTACAAAGTGATGCCATTCGGACTGAAGAATGTCGGGGCAACCTATCAACGTGCCATGGTAGCTTTGTTTCATGATATTATACATCATGAGATAGAGGTCTACGTAGATGACATGATAGCCCAATCACAAACGGAAGAAGAACACCTTGATCACTTGCAAAAGCTGTTTGTCAGGTTAAAGGAGTACAAACTAAGGTTGAACCCAAACAAGTGCCCATTTGGAGTCCGGTCCGGTAAACTCTTGGGTTTCATTGTCAGCAACAAAGGCATCGAGGTTGATCCTGCCAAAGTCAAAGCGATATAAGAAATACCTGCTCCTCGTACTGGGAAGGAAGTCAGAGGGTTCTTGGGACGCCTAAACTACATTGCTAGGTTCATTTCTCACCTAACACCTACTTGTGAGCCAATCTTCAAGCTGTTGAAGAAAGATCAAGTAGTTAGATGGAATGATGACTGTCAGATTGCTTTCGATAAAATCAAAGAGTATTTACAAGAGCCTCCTGTCTTAATGCCACCAGTCGAGGGAAGACCGCTAATCATGTATCTGACCGTTTTAGAGAACTCAATGGGGTGCGTATTGGGGCAGCATGACGAGTCTGGCCGAAAAGAGCATGCCATTTATTACTTGAGCAAAAAGTTTACCGACTGTGAAACCAGATATTCACTGCTTGAGAAAACTTATTGCGCTCTGGTATGAGCTGCTCGCCGACTAAGACAGTATATGTTGACTCATACCACTTTGCTGATATCTAAGATGGATCTGATAAAGTACATCTTCGAAAAGCCTGCTCTGTCTGGAAGAATAGCTAGATGGTAGATGATCCTAACAGAATATGACATACAGTACACAACCCAAAATGCTATAAAAGGCAGTGTGCTAGCTGATCATCTTGTTCATCAAGCTGTAGAAGATTATTAATCCATGAAGTTTGAATTCCCTGACGAAGACATCATGACAATAGACAACTGTGAAGGAATCAGACCATATGACGGACCTGAACAAGGATCCCAATGGACCCTGTTCTTTGATGGGGCATCCAATGCACTTGGTAACGGTATTATTGTTATGCTTATATCTCCAGAAGGATGCCATACTACTTTTACCTCCAGACTTTACTTCAATTGTACGAACAACATGGCAGAGTATGAAGCATGCATCTTCGGTCTCAAGGCTGCCATAGACTTGGGAATCAAATCTTTGGTTGTGTTTGGGGATTCAGCTTTGGTCATCAGTCAGATCAAAGGAGAATGGGACACTAAGCATCCTAACCTTATCCCTTACAAAGAACATGTTTTGACATTGTTACCACATTTCGAACAGATTACCTTCAAGCACTTCCCGCGAGAAGAAAATCAGCTAGCAGATGCTCTAGCTACAATGTCATCCATGTTTAAACTTAATTGGGATAACAAAGCTCCCCAAATCACCATTGAACGAATGGATGAGCCAGCACAGTGTCACAAGATTAATACCGAAGAAGTAGTGGACTAGCCGTGGTTTCATGAAGTCAAAAAGTATCTCGAGGCTCAAGAATATCCGGAAGGAGCTTCAGTCAATGACAAAAATTTCTTGAGGAGATTCTCAGCTAAGTTCTTCCTAAGTAATGGTATCCTGTACAAACGCAATCATGATTCTGTTCTGCTCCGTTGTGTGGACAAGATTGAAGCTGAAAGGATTATGGTTGAATTGCATGAAGGCACCTTTGGCACTCACTCTAGCGAGCATACAATGGCGAAGAAAATCCTACGGGCAGGCTATTATTAGTCTACCATGGAAGCTGACTGCTATCAACATTCCCGGACTTGTCATAAATGTCAAATCTATGCAGACAGGGTGCACGTACCTCCAGTCCCTCTAAATGTCTTAACAGCTCCTTGGCCCTTCACTATGTGGGGAATCGATATGATTGGGGAGATCAAGCCTACAACATCATATGGACACCGCTTCATTCTAGTGGCCATTGACTATTTCACCAAGTGGGTTGAAGCAGCTTCCTTCGCATCTGTTACTAAGAATGTGGTTGCCCGCTTCATCAAGCATAATCTTATTTACCGGTACGGCATCCCCGAAAGGATCATCACTGATAACGGTACAAACCTTAACAATACTATGATCACCGCCTTGTGCGAGCAGTTCAAGATTCAACATCACAATTCATCCCCCTATCGGCCAAAGATGAATGGTGATGTCGAAGCTGCGAACAAAAACATTAAAAAGATCATACAGAAAATGACAGTCACCTACAAGGACTGGCATGAGATGCTACTGTTTGCTCTCCATGGGTACCGTACCACGGCTTGCACATCAACTGGGGCAACACCCTATTCTTTAGTTTATGGCATGGAGGCTGGTTTACCTATTGAGGTTCAGATCCCCTCTTTACGAATCATGAAGGATGCATGTTTGAGTGAAGACGATTGGATTCAAACCCAACTTGATCAATTGAACTTAATTGATGAAAAGAGACTTACTGCTGTTTGCCATGGTCAGACGTATCAAAAGCGGATGATCAAGGCTTTCAACAAGAAAGTCAGACGTCAAGTATATCAAGTTGGAGATCTAGTGATCAAGCACATCATTTTGCCACAAAGTGATCCCAGGGGCAAATGGACTCCTACCTATGAAGGACCGTTTGTAATCAAGAACATATTTTCTGGTGGGGCAATGATCTTAACCACCATGGACGGCGATGACCTGCCACACCCTGCGAACACAGACATAGTCAAAAGATACTACGTATAAGAGACCCGCTAGGTTGACACACCTAGGCAAAACAAGGGCATCCCTGCGAACCAAAAGGTTCGGGCAAAAATTAGGGATAAAATAAAAAAAATCTGTACACCCGGCAAGTTGAAAACCCAAAAGGGCGACTTGGGCAAAAAAGGGTTTCCCGGTGGATCGAAAACCCGAAAGGGCGGTCCAGGCAAAAGTTAGGGAATTAAAGCGTATGGCTATGTCTCGTCGGATCACTTTAAGGATAATCTCTTCACATACAAACCTGGAGCTTCTGATCAATCCAATCATCTTCGGACGAAGAAGCAAATGGACCAGATATTCAGAGACACGAAGGCTATAGCGGAATGGGAACCCCATGGGATTTTTACACATAGCTATCTTTCTTTGTATAAAATTTTTCTTACTTTTATGACACCATCCTCTTACTAGAATGCCTGTCTCCTTTGTACAAAACACTTATTCAAAGTAAATACAAAGATATCTCTTTCAAAATATAGAAAAACTATTTGCCTTTTTCTTTTACACTTGTGTTTTTATTTGCAAAAAACGTCCAATGATTCATTGATGAACATATGCATTTGAACATAATTACTGTTTACAAATAAACAAAGTGGAAAAGAACAATTACTGACAGGCTAAAAGAATAGGAAAACGTCTTTAGGCTATTCCAGAGGCAATCCCTATAGTACATCATTAAGATCCCCAGTAGAGCTAAAACTTCAAACTCTCAATCCCCAGCGGAGCTAAAACTTTGAACTACCAAGCCCCGGCGGAGCCAAAATTTCAAACTACCAATCCCCAGCGGAAACCATCCAATTTCTCTAAATTCCCCAGCAAGTTGTATTGAAGCCTGAAAATAAACCAGATAGCAGTTAACTTTTGTCTCTCCCCAACCTAGGATAATTCCCCAGTAGAGTGACAGACAATCCAAACTCCTGGACCTACTCCCCAGCAGTAAGCCTTCTTCCCCATAGAGTTTTTATTGCTTTCCAACAGAATTAAGATTCTCATTCTTAATTCCCCGCAGAAGTCATCAGAGTTTTCTCTATTCCCCAGCAGAATAAGGATTCCTATTGTGTAATCCCCAGTAGAAGTCATCGAAATTCTCTGGATTCCCCAAGCGGATTACTCAAGCAGTATATGGCATTGCTCGCAGCAGATTTTTGTCAATACTCCAACTACAAGACATGAAGGATCCATATATCCCTAGGAAAGTCATCAAGGATTTTTAATCCCCAACAGTCGCCAAGGATTTCTCATCCTTAGCAATCAAGGATTTTTAATCTCAAGCAGCAATCAAGGATTTATTTTCCTCAGCAATACAGCGAATCAGCTTACATGCGCATACATTACATCCATATATCATAAACATTAACAAAACACATATATTGCATCATACATGTCATACCCCAAATTTTGACCTAAGATACCACCTCCCATCTGCATTATTACATAGCAAGCGTTCACAAGCGATTCGACCTATTTTTTTGCCAATTCTCGAGTCAGATTTCAAAAATTCATAACTTCTTCAAATTTCGACAATTTTTTAGTGGTTCTTTTACATATGATTCTCCTTTGCAACAACTACAACTTTTCTTTACAAGTCAAGAGATGATTATGCTTTGAAAATCCACCAAAAAATAGAAACGTTAGAAATTGTTGTGAATTTAGTGAAATTTAACTGGTTTTGCCTGACTTTATTAAATCATGTTTTTTTTTTCATTTTTATCATCTTTCTTTTATTCTTATTTTTCATAAAAAAAGAAAATCCTAAAAAATATTTAGTTCATGCTATCTTCATTTTATTTACGTTTTTATTCAAAATATAAAAAATTAGTTTCCTTAAGTTTCATTTAGTTTTTTTTGTTCTTGTATCATTTAAGTTAAAATTATAGTCTTTTAGATTTAATTTAGTAAAAACTCAAAAAATAGTAATTTCACATTATTTTATTTTATTTTGCAAGTTCTTTATGTTAATTTAAAATTATCAAAAAAATCTTAGTTACATATAATTTATATTTTTGCATCACTTTATTTGAAAAAAACTCAAAAATTATAAATCTGTCCATATGCTGCAAAATCAGTCCAAATCTTGTTGTGTTACTGCTGCCCAATTTCCAGTCCAAAAACCTGTGAACACCTGCCAAATCTGCATTATGTCAAGACAAACATTACACCAAAATAGGAGGGCAAGAAACTGCATCAAAAAGTGTCGAAAACAGGGTATTCCATATGTTCAAACTCACCAAATTTTCCCTCCCAAAACCTCATTCTTATTCACCATAAAACAAGCAGATATACAATCGAAGAAGGGGGTGAGAGAGAAAAGGCAGTTCACAAAGAGTTCACAAAGAAAAAGAAACCACAAACCGTAACATCTCTTCCTCATTCCACCATCATAAAACACTCACAAGATCCATGGCCTGCAACTTATGCGATTTACACCAATAACCGCTAACTTCTTTTAATCATGGCTTCAATCTTCCTTATTCAACCTTTTATGTTACCATACAACATAACAGCCCTCACACCACAAGCTCAAACCTTCATTCCATACAACATTCAGCTTCATTCACTACCTCAGAAGCTCCCCCAACCTGCCATGTTGAACCGAATCTGAACCATACAAACTTACTGCAACTGAACAATCATACACCATATCCACTATGAACCTACAAGTTTGGATTGCACAAAAAACCAAGCTCCAATCATACCAGCAAGCTCGCACCAACACCGACGCGTAGCTCACAACAATAGTGCTAGAATTTTAGGAGAAAAGGGGAGAAAAGAATCTGCAGAATTTGAAGAACAAGCAACCTTTATTCTCTAGAATTTCAGAAGAAATCAATTCTATTACAAGATTTTCCAACAAGATTTTTAGAAGAGCAGAAGGAATTAAAAGAGCATATTACCTCATCTCTGGATTTATTTATATTTCATCGTCAAAAATCGAAATCATCAGACTTGCTCTGATCTTGTAAGTCTCCCTACTTTTTTTCTCAAAATCTGTTGCTATGCTTGTTATAATGATGTATGCTGTGAACTAGTTGTCGTTGCTGCATTTTTGTTGTTGTTGATGTTTCAATAAACCAGAACCCCTGAGATTGTTATTGTTGTTTCTCTTACCATGAATATTTGTCGCCTTGTTAATTTGATGTTTAATTGCATGAAAAAAACCAGAAGCAGTGTTGTTGTTCGATTTCTATTTAGATTTAGGGGGAGAAAGAGTTCGAAACCAGAAGCAGTGTTGTTGTTCGATTTCGATTTAGGGGAAGAAGGAGTTCGAAACCAGAAGCAATGTTGTTGTTCGATTTCAATTTAGGGGGAGAAGGAGTTCGAAGCCAGAAGCAGTGTTGTTGTTTGATTTTGATTTAGAGAGAGAGAGTTCGAAAGAGGGAGCAAAGTGTTCGATTTCGATTTAGAGGGAGAAAGAGTTTGAAAGAGGGAGCAGGGTGTTCGATTTCTATTTAGAAAAGAGAGTTTGAAGAGAGAGTTCGAAAGAGAGATTGAAGAGATAGTTCAAAAGAGAGATCGAAGAGAGAAAAAAAAGAGTTCGAAAGAGAGTTCGAAAGAGAGAAAAAAGAGAGTTCGAAAGAGAGTTCGAAAGAAGCGTTGTTCAATTTCGATTTCAATCCCATGCTGGACCTTTATTTCGTTTTCAGTTTATAACCCAATTAATTAGTTTAGTTTTATAATTTATTTAAATCTTGATATTTCATTTTTAGTTTGGTCAACATTTTAGTTAATTTTGTTAGTTTTTTTAACTAGTCTTTTACTGATAAGTTTGTAAGTTATCTCTTTGAATTTATTGCCCCTTATGATGTTCCTTCCATGATACATGTTGGTTGAGTTTGTGATAATTTCGATTTAATTCCATGGCTTCTCTCTTGGTTTTCTTTTAAAATCTTGGAGTGTTTATACTTTTAGTTTTAATCTTCATGTTTGCTTGCAAAATCCAAGGGAATTGTTTAATTTTTGTCGACTTCATGTCATAAAAAAAACATCGTGCGAATACCCTCATTCATCCTCCGTTTATTATTTTGTTAAAAACTTAAGATAATTTTCCCAAATATTCAATTTTTCAAAACTCACACCTTTTAAGTCAAAACTTCGACGTTAGGTCGTCGTATCTTCAAACTCTCACCCACACCTATTTTTAGCCAAATGAACCATTTTAATCAAACAAACAATTTTAACCAAAAACAGATATTTCAAAAGGTTCCTATAGAATACTATAGATACATTGGGTGCTAATACCTTCCCATTGTATAACCAACCCCCGAACTCTAGACCTTTTTTCAAAAACGCTTTGTATTTTCATTACTTTTAAAGTATTATTTTTACATTGCATATTTTAGGGTTTCATTTCGCTCTTTTCCCTTTTCCCTTGGAAATGATAAAGCACGGTGGCGACTCTTGCTTTTGTGAGACGAATTAATTAATAATTCGATCTCCGATTTACCCCGCTACATTTTTTATCGCTACAGAATTGGCGACTCTGTTGGGGAAAGATTGACCTCTTGCTGGTCCATCCCTAAGTGGGTTAAGCCTAATTTGTCATATATGTTTATTTATTTATTATTACTTGTTTGTTTGATTATATGTTTATTTTGTGGTTATTTGGGTTTTTACAAAGGACGAATCCTATACCCGGATTAAGTTACACTTAAGAATAGGACGGGTGGTATAGTCATGTTAACTTTGAGGGAGTAATCCCGAAGATGAGGCATGAAATCCCCCACTCAGTGGAAGGCCCTTTTGAACGTAGTATTTGTTTACCGAGTAATCGGGAAGACATTATTATTTTTGACCTGGGAGCCAGAGAAGCTGAGAACCGTAGAACCCTAACCCATCTTGGCCTTTTAGGTGTAGCGCGGAGATTATAACGGAGTAATCTGGAAGTAATTGTTACGCGATGCTACGCTCGGACGAGTTTCTCTTGAGAATATTGTTAACTATTGAGTAATCAAGACGTTGGTAATATCCTAAGGAGTAATGTAGACTCTAGGAAGTCTTAGAACCTTGTCTTGTAAGTGCGATTAAACCGTTAGTACATACCTTGGGGTGGGCTTTACCCTTGACTCCATGCACGAAACGTTGAACCTTTGAACCCCATATTTATGAACTTGTGTGTAACTGTTGCATTATCATTCATCCATGCATCCATCAACATTTTTTTGTAAAAACTTGTTTTTCAAGGAACTTAAGAATGATTTTTGCAGACATCTCAGGTACTATTATTATGGAGTTTGGAAGGAGAAACACTCGAAGTTGACTCTGAGTGACCTTTAGTTTATAGTTTTTATTACTGATGTTATTTTGTAAAACTCTGTAAAAGGGCTTCATGTTCCAAAATTGTAATTTACTGCTTTATTATGGGCTTCATGTTCCAAAGTTGTAATTTACTGCTTTTATTATTGGGTTGTCGTCCCAAAGTTGTAATTTATTGTTTTGTTGTTCCAAATTTGTAAGTTGTAATTTACCGCTTTTGATTAATGAAACGAGTCTTGTTGTTCCAAATTCCATTACCATTGATGTGTGCAAAATTATCGAAGTTCCTTGAAAAACTATCGAAACAAACGATCATTTTCATCGCATATCATGCATCATCCAACATTCCACTTCACATGTTTTCTAGAGTCTTATCCTTGTTTCTTTTTCCACTCCGATAGATTTCCAAGTTGTCTCATCGGTACGATACTCGAGCCAATCGTCAGAGGAAGATGGAAGATCTAGAACAGGAAAACCACGAGCTTCGTTAGGAGGTTGCTACCCTTCGTGTCGGTATGGAGAAACTAACTGCGTTGGTGGAAAGTTTGATGGCTGCTCAGAATCAGCCATCAACTGCAGCTGCTGAGATTCAGACTTCAACTACTGTGGTTTCTGAGATTGTCACCGTTCCAACATCTGTGACTCAAATCAACTCTCCTTCAACATCAGATGCCAAAAGGTTTTCTGTGGGGAATGCCTTATAACTTTGTGCCAGAAGGGTATCAGCCTGTCGTACAACCTTTGGTTTAACCTACTGTGTCTTTTCCTCAACCGGAGACAACTACTATGCCGCCTGTAATCCCGTCTGTGGCACCTTTCCCTCAACCAGTGATGACAACTGTCGCTCCTGTGGTTCATTCTATGCCATACATGAATGAACCTACTTATCATGTCGAGCCTGCTGAAAGTCTGGGTCTTTTCGATAGGATGGAAGAATTTCAAGACCAGTTTCAAGAGATGCAGAGGGAGATCAGAGCGTTAAAGGGGAAAGATTTGTTTGGAAAGAATGCTCATGACCTGTGTTTAGTTCCAAATGTAAAGATTCCAGCCAAATTCAAAGTGCCGGACTTTGAAAGGTATAAAGGTGATTCTTGTCTGCGGAGTCATTTAACTATGTATGTGAGAAAGATGTCTACATATTCTGATGATCATAACTTGTTAATTCACTTCTTTCAAGACAGTTTGACCGGTGCCGCTCTAAAGTGGTATATGGGTTTGGACAACACTCGGATCCGTAATTTCAACGATCTTAGTGAAGCTTTTGTTCACCAGTATAAGTACAACATCGACATGGCGCCGGATAGAGATCAACTCCGGGAGATGTCCCAGAGAGATAGAGAGTCCTTTAAAGAATATGCCCAGAGGTGGCGCGAGATTGCTGCTCAAATTTATCCCCCTCTTGAGGAGAAAGAAATGACAAAGATATTCCTGAAGACTTTAGGTTCCTTTTATTATGAAAGAATGATTGCCAGCGCACCCAGTGACTTCACCGAGATGGTAAGTATGGGCATGCGGTTGGAAGAAGGGAATCGTGAAGGACGTTTGGTTAAGGAAGGAAGTCTGTCTAGCAGTATCAAGAAGTTTGGAAGTGTTTTCCCTAAAAAGAAAGAACAAGATGTCAATGTAATTTTCCCTGGGAGACCAAGGAGAGGTTATTCACATGTTGCGGCAGTCACTCCGACTGTCCTCCCAACATTGGTGACCCCAACTCATCAAACCCCACCAATTCAGCAACAGCCATTTCAACAGCAGCCTCGACAACAGACTTATCAATTTAATAACCAGAATCGTTCACCAAGGAAACCGCAATTTGATTCCATTCCCATGACTTACACTGAATTGTTCCCTGCTCTGATTAGAAAGAACCTCATAACGACGAAGCCTCCTCCTGTCGCACCGAATAGTACTTCTCCGTCGTACAAGGCGGACCAGTTTTGTGAGTATCATCAAGGGTCGCCGGGGCACAACATTGAAAATTGCTTTGCTCTAAAGGAGGACGTGTAGAGGTTGATTAAGAACGGAATCTTGTCTTTCAAGGATCTTAACCCGAATGTTAGAGATAATCCTTTGCCTCGACATGGGGTAGCATCAGTGAATATGGTGGAAGGTTTTCCGGGAAAGTTTCGAGTTTTTCAAGTTGAACACATAAGAGATTCGTTGATCAGGTTACATCAGAGCTTAAGAAGACTTGCCTTTTTTAGGCATCAGCATGATTATGATGTTTGTGAATTTTGTTCAAGAGAGGTTGATTGCCCTATTGTGAAGGAGGACATTCAAAAATTGTTAGACTAGAGGGTTATCACTATTACACATGACAGAGATCCGGTGGATGAAGTGAATGTTATAATACCACAATTCAACTTGCCTGAACCAGTAGATATCGTTTACGATAGTCAGACTGCACCTGTTGCTCCTTTGATCATTTATCCACCTGGTCTTGTGCCTTACAACTCAGACCAAGCTATACCGTATAAGTATAATGCCACAATGATTGAGAATGGGGTAGAAGTCCCTATACCAACAATGCCATCTTTTGTTAACATCGCTGATGTGAGCAGAGTTACGAGAAGTGGACGTGTCTTTGCAGCAGTACCTTTGAAGAGACCATAAGTTCAAGTCAGGAGGCCCATACCGGCAGAAATTCCAGCGAGAAATGTTGAACCCAGGGTTGAGGTAGGCCGATCCAATGAACCTATCCCACACCCCGATGTTGATGAGATTCTGAAGCTTATCAAGAGAAGTGAATATAAGATTGTGGACCAACTATTGCAAACTCCTTCCAATATTTCTTTGCTTGCTTTACTGAGAGATTCTGGTGCCCATAGAGAAGCTTTGATGAAGGTTTTGGACCAGGAATTCGTGGATCATGATGTGACGGTTGACCAATTTGATGGAATTGTGGGAAATATTACTTCGTGTAACAATCTTGGTTTCAGTGATGAAGAGCTTCTAGAGGAGGGAAGGAACCATAATATGGCTTTGCATATCTCAATAAGTTGTGGAAATGATACTTTATCAAGTGTGCTGGTAGATACATGTTCGTCGTTAAATGTAATGCCCAAAACTACATTATCTTGACTCTCATATCAAGGTGCTCCCATGAGACCTAGTGGGGTAATTGTCAAAGCGTTTGATGGTTCTAGGAAGACTGTCATTGGTGAAGTGGATCTTCCTATAATAATTAGTCCTCATACTTTTCAGATCACTTTTCAAGTAATGGATATTCGTGCCGCCTACAGTTGCCTATTGGGTCGTCCATGGATCCATGATGCAGGGGCAGTCACTTCCACGCTCCATCAAAGATTGAAGTTTGTAAGGCATGGAAAGTTGGTAATGATTGGTGGAGAGCAGGCTATGGTGGTAAGCCATTTGTCATCTTTCTCTTTTATTGATGCTGATGAGGATGTTGGAACCCAATTCCAAGCTCTGTCTGTTGCTAATAATGAAGTGAAGAAGCAAGGGACATCTATTTCTTCTTTTGAGGATGCGCGACGAGTGGTTGAAAGTGGTTCGGCTGAAGGTTGGGGCCAGGTGTTGACTTTGCCTGAGAACAAGTCTGGAGAAGGTCTTGGTTTTCATCCCGTGTCTACAAGAGTTAAGCAGGAAACAGTTATCCGTCCGATACAAGAGGTTTTCCGAAGCGCAGGTTTTATCCATCCGACACCTCCTGAAGTTGATGCTATAATAGGAGACGATTCTGTAGAGGATTTACCCGATTTTGTAACGCTTGGAGTGGTTTGCCAGAACTGGATTGCTGTTGATGTTCCTGTTGTGATGCACATTTCTGAGTAATGTTTTGTTTTTATTTTTTATTTTTAAAATTTTCGCTCTGCCCAAGGCGAAAAGTATTTGTGTCGGGCTATGTTGAAAATAAATCCTTTTGCTCTGCCCAAGGCAAAAGAGAGGATGTCTGGGCTCTTTATTTCAAGTATTACCAATCATGAATAAAAATGTTATTTTGTCCACTACTGTTTTATTTTTTTCACTTTTCTGGGAAATAGTAATGAAAATTAATTGGTAGTAATAAGAAAATATAATAACTTTTTGTTTTATTTGCACAAATCGATTTCTAAAATAAAGCATAGTCATATGTGCATATTAATCCATGACTTAACCATTGAAAACAATGATCCTATGCCCCCTCCCAACTTTGAATTCCCTGTGTTCAGAGCCGAGGAAGAAGATAGTGAAGAAGTTCCTGATGAAATTTCCCGTTTACTTGAGCATGATGAAAAGACTATTCAGCCGTTTGAAGAGCCTATAGAGATGATCAATTTGGGTGATGAAGAAGATAAAAAGGAAGTTAAGGTCGGAGCATTGCTTATCCCAGAGGTCAAAGAGAAAATGTTGGAGCTTCTCAGAGAGTATGTTGATGTGTTTGCTTGGTCCTACCAAGATATGCCAGGTTTGGACAACAATATTGTGGAGCATCGTTTACCGTTGAGACCTGAATGTCTGCCGATTAAGCAGAAGTTGAGAAGGACTCGTCCTGATATGGCTGACAAGAGCAAAGAAGAAGTTCAGAAGCAAATTAATGCAGGTTTCCTTTTTACATCGGTCTATCCTCAATGGTTAGCCAATATAGTGCCTGTTGCTAAGAAAGATGGCAAAGTTTGAATGTCTGTAGACTACAGAGATCTGAATAGAGCTAGCCCAAAGGATGACTTCCCATTACCGCACATTGATGTATTGGTCGACAGTACCGCAAAGTTCAAAGTCTTTTCTTTCATGGATGGTTTCTCTGGTTATAATCAAATCAAGATGGCACCAGAAGATATGGAGAAGACAACTTTCATTACACCTTGGGGAACATTTTGTTATCGGGTAATGCCGTTTGGTTTGAAGAATGCTGGTACAACATACCAAAGGGCCATGACTGCTTTGTTCCATGATATGATGCATAAGGAGATAGAAGTGTATGTAGATGACATGATTGCCAAATCGCAAACTGAAGAGGATCATTTGGAACATTTATTGAAGTTATTCCAGCGTTTGAGAAAGTATAAACTCCGTCTGAATCCCAACAAGTTCACTTTTGGTGTTCGTTCTGGAAGACTTCTGGGTTTCATTGTCAGTCAGAAAGGTATTGAGGTAGATCTTGATAAAGTCAAAGCTATTCGGAAAATGCCTGCACCCAAGACGGAAAAACAAGTAAGAGGATTCCTTGGGAGACTGAACTATATTTCTAGATTTACATCTCATATGACTGCTACCTGTGGGCCTATTTTCAAGCTTCTCTGAAAGAACCAAGGATGTGTGTGGACAGAAGATTGTCAGAGAGCTTTTGATAGCATCAAAGAATATTTACTTGAACCTCCCATATTGATTCCTCCAGTGGAAGGAAGACCTTTGATTATGTACTTGACTATATTGGAAGATTCCATGGGATGTGTGCTTGGTCAACAAGATGAGACTGGAAGAAAGGAACATGCCATATATTATCTGAGTAAGAAATTCACAGATTGTGAGTCTCGATACTCAATGCTTGATAAAACCTGTTGTGCTTTAGCTTGGGCTGCTCGCCGTCTGCGCCAGTATATGATTAACCACACCACTTGGTTGATCTCCAAAATGGATCCGATCAAGTATATCTTTGAGAAGCCTGCCTTATCTGGAAGAATAGCCCGCTGGCAGATGTTGTTATCTGAATATGACATTGAGTATCACACTCAGAAAGCAATCAAAGGGAGTATTTTAGCCGATCATTTGGCTCACCAACCAATTGACGATTATCAATCCATCAAGTTTGACTTCCCAGATGAAGATGTTATGTACTTGAAAGCTAAAGATTGTGAAGAGCCGTTACCAGAAGAAGGACCTGATCCCGAATCCCATTGGGGTTTGATATTTGACGGAGCTGTGAATTCTTATGGAAATGGAGTTGGGGCAATCATCGTCACTCCTCGAGGTACTCATATCTCGTTCACGGCGAGATTGAAGTTCGACTGTACGAACAACATGGCTGAATATGAGGCATGTATTATGGGTCTCGAAGAAGCAGTGGATCTAAGTATTAAGATTCTTGATATTTACAGAGACTCGGCATTGGTAATTAATCAAATGAAAGGAGAATGGGAGACTCGTCATCCTGGTTTGATCCCTTACAGAGATTATGCTAGAAGATTGTTAACCTTCTTCAACAAAGTGGAGTTACATCATATCCCTAGAGATGAAAACCAAATGGTTGATGCTTTAGCTACTTTGTCTTCAATGTTTCAAGTGAATGGTTGGAATGATGTGCCTACAATCAGAGTAATGCGCCTCGACAGACCTGCTCATGTGTTCTCAGTAGAAGAGGTCATCGATGACAAACCGTGGTTCTATGATATTAAACGTGTTCTTCAAACTCAAGAGTACCCGCCTGGGGCATCCAATAAAGATAGGAAGACGTTGAGGAGATTGGCAAGCAGTTTCTTCCTCAATGAAGAAGTGTTGTATAAGAGGAATTACGACATGGTCTTGCTCAGATGTGTAGACAGACATGAAGCAGACATGCTAATGCAGGAAGTACATGAAGGATCCTTTGGCACCCATGCCAACGGACATGCAATGGCTAAAAAGATGTTGAGAGCTGGTTACTATTGGATGACAATGGAATCTGATTGCTGCAAATATGTGAAGAAATGTCATAAATGCCAGATTTATGCGGACAAGATACATGTGCCACCGACCCTACTCAATGTTATCTCTTCACCTTGGCCTTTCTCTATGTGGGGCATTGATATGATTGGAATGATTGAACCCAAAGCTTCAAATGGTCATCGTTTCATCTTGGTAGCGATCGATTATTTTACTAAATGGGTGGAAGCAACATCTTATGCTAATGTAACCAGACAGGTGGTAGTCAGATTTATCAAGAATCAGATCATTTGTCGATACGGCATCCCGAGAAAGATCATCACTGATAATGGATCGAATCTGAATAACAAGATGATGAAAGAGCTTTGTGAAGAGTTCAAGATTGAACATCATAATTCTTCTCCTTACAGGCCGAAGATGAATGGGGCTGTTGAAGCTGCTAACAAGAACAATAAAAAGATTGTCCAGAAGATGGTGGTAACTTATAGAGATTGGCATGAAATGCTTCCGTTTGCTTTACATGGATATCATACTTCAGTTCGAACTTCAACAGGTGCAACCCCATTTTCCCTAGTTTATGGTATGGAAGAAGTACTCCCCGTGGAGGTTGAGATTCCGTCTATGAGAGTGTTTATGGAAGCTAAACTTTCTGAGGCTGAATGGTGTCAAAGTAGATATAATCAGTTGAATTTAATTGAAGAAAAGAGATTGACAACATTGTGTCACAGTCAATTATATCAGCAGAGAATGAAGAAGGATTTTGATAAGAAGGTTCGACCACGCGAGTTCAGAGAAGGTGACCTTGTGCTCAAGAAGATATTATCTTTCCAACCTGATTCTAGGGGCAAGTGGGCTCCGAATTATGAAGGACCGTATGTCGTTAAGAAAGTTTTCTCTGGAGGTGCCATGATTCTCACAAATATGGACGGTGAAGAGCTCCCGCACTCCGTGAATGCCGACGCAGTCAAGAAGTATTTCGCCTAGGTTTGAGTTGACAGTTCGCTAAGTTGAAAACCCGAAGGGGCGGCTTAGGCAGGCTTTTGGTCAGACCGGCTGTGGCATTTGAGCACATTTCGAAATTCGAAGTTGTTAGGGAGAATAATGATCATTATTTTTGTGTAACCCTTTCTTTCATGTACTATTTCCCAAACTTTTGTAAACCGTTGGAGTCGCGTTGTTAGCAAACTACCATCTTATTATTGAAATTTGAGCATTTACCTTTTGTGGGCAAAATTTTAATTTTTTACGGCAATATTTGAAACAAAGTTATTTAAAGTATTCTTATTTTATAAAAAAATGTGTCATGAATAATGAAAGGAATATTAACAGTTATTCCTAGGATGGTCGAGCCATGAAATGCAAAACAATACAGTAATTTATCCTTGCATGATGAACATGTTTTCTTTCAAAATCGTCACGAGGTGTTGGTTGTGTAAACTTTTGTTTCTAGTGGTACTAAGTTTGGTGACTCCCCAGCATTTCCAGTTAAGCGTTGTTTTGGTTATCTATATTTGAGCAGATTTCTGAAGTGTGGTACGCTTTGTCTCATGCCAGTGGTCTATTGGAGATTAGAAGATTGGTTTTGAATATTTTTCTCCCCAGAAGTTTTGAGCCTTGTAGCGTGATACGCTCTGATGTTGCTTTTTGGTTCCAATTCCAGTTATTTTCCGTCTTTTTAAGATTGGCCGAGTATCTATTATTTTGTGATATCTTATCATCTTCAAGATATTCCGTCTGCCTGTTTCGTCAACATAACATTCATTCATTCATTTACACTTATATCACGCATTCATCTTCACATTTGTCGTTGATTTTGGGTCGTATACCTTGTTTATGTTTATTAAGACAATGTACATGTTCTTTCCAAGTAGAATGTTGGCTTAGGCAGAAAATGTGCTTCCTTTCTAAATTCCCCAACTGAGCTAATCCTCGTGGATGATTTTTTGATTTAGCCTTCCTTTTCCATTTTTGGATAGGATGAATCCCCAATCAAGTTATTTTCTCATTGGGTGGAGTCTTGTTTGACTGTTTTCTCTCTGGTTTATTCCTGGAGGGAGTTGTTGTCTCTTGCATAGGCTATCTCGTGATTTTCTCCAAGCTAGGCAACCTAGACGAATGGTGCATTTATTTTGCACATTTAAGTATTTGATCTCCTCGGGAAGGATCTATTCATGGTTCCTTTTGACGAAGATTTTATTCTCTGGCAGGGTTATCGCAATTTTCTTCTGAATTATTCTTCGGAAAACGGCAAGCGGCGGTCTCTTCACGAGCAACTTGTACGTTATTATTTTTTGGAAAACGGCAAGCGGCGGTCTCTTCATGAGCAACTTGTACGTTATTATTTTTGGAAAACGGCAAGCGGCGGTCTCTTTATGAGCAACTTGTATGTTATTATTTTTTGGAAAACGACAAGCGGCGGTCTCTCCATGAGCAACTTGTGCGTTATTATTTTGCGGAAAATGGTAAGCGACGGTCTCTTCATGAGCAACTTGTACGTTATTTTTTTGGAAAACGACAAGCGGCGGTCTCTTCATGAGCAACTTGTACGTTATTATTTTTCTGGAAGACAGCAAGTGGCAGCTTCTTTATTTGAGCAGCTTGTATGTCATAGTATTTTTGGAAGACAGCAAGTGGCAGCTTCTTTATTTGAGCAGCTTGTATGTCATAGTATTTTTGGAAGACAGCAAGTGGCAGCTTCTTTATTTGAGCAGCTTGTGTATCTGCAACCATATTATTATTCTAGCATTAATTGGTATCTCTCCGGAAATCTCGCAGAGAAGTTTGTTATGAATCTTTACCTTTAGAAGTCGGTAATCCATAATCAGCAAATTTGGTACATCTTTTGTCTACCTTTGACCTTGAGTTGTGAACTCACTGTTATTTTGGGTCAATAATCTATTTTTGTGGCCTATGCAAGATGCCTTCTTTGTTAGGGTCAGAAGTCGTATTCTCTCAAATTTTTATTCGCCGTCAAGAGTCTATCATTTGAGGCCGATGGCTCATTTCCCCAGTAGTGTATAATCTATGTTCCTGTGGTTTGTTGGTGTTTGGTTTCTCCAGCATTATCTTGTCTCATACAATATCATTCTCTGTGAATTTAAATACTACATTCATATCACAAACATAATGGCGGTATCTTAGGGCAAAAATTGCGTATTATGTATTTAAGTACCTTCAATCTCGTCGAGACGAAGATTTTAATCTTCATATCTCCGGATAGAAGAAACTTAAATAGGGGAAGCTGTCATACCCCAAATTTTGACCTAAGATACCACCTCCCATCTGCATTATTACATAGCAAGCGTTCACAAGCGATTCGACCTATTTTTTTGCCAATTCTCGAGTCAGATTTCAAAAATTCATAACTTCTTCAAATTTCGACAATTTTTTAGTGGTTCTTTTACATATGATTCTCCTTTGCAAGAACTACAACTTTTCTTTACAAGTCAAGAGATAATTATGCTTTGAAAATCCACCAAAAAATAGAAACGTTAGAAATTGTTGTGAATTTAGTGAAATTTAACTGGTTTTGCCTGACTTTATTAAATCATGTTTTTTTTTCATTTTTATCATCTTTCTTTTATTCTTATTTTTCATAAAAAAAGAAAATCCTAAAAAATATTTAGTTCATGCTATCTTCATTTTATTTACGTTTTTATTCAAAATATAAAAAATTAGTTTCCTTAAGTTTCATTTAGTTTTTTTTGTTCTTGTATCATTTAAGTTAAAATTATAGTCTTTTAGATTTTATTTAGTAATAACTCAAAAAATAGTAATTTCACATTATTTTACTTTATTTTGCAAGTTCTTTATGTTAATTTAAAATTATCAAAAAAATATTAGTTACATATAATTTATATTTTTGCATCACTTTATTTGAAAAAAAAACTCAAAAATTATAAATCTGTCCATATGCTGCAAAATCAGTCCAAATCCTGCTGTGTTACTGCTGCCCAATTTCCAGTCCAAAAACCTGTGAACACCTGCCAAATCTGCACTATGTCAAGACAAACATTACACCAAAATAGGAGGGCAAGAAACTGCATCAAAAAGTATCGAAAATAGGGTATTCCATATGTTCAAACTCACCAAATTTTCCCTCCCAAAACCTCATTCTTATTCACCATAAAACAGGCAGATATACAATCGAAGAAGGGGGTGAGAGAGAAAAGGCAGTTCACAAAGAGTTCACAAAGAAAAAGAAACCACAAACCGTAACATCTCTTCCTCATTCCACCATCATAAAACACTCACAAGATCCATGGCCTGCAACTTATGAGATTTACACCAATAACTGCTAACTTCTTTTAATTATGGCTTCAATCTTCCTTATTCAACCTTTTATGTAACCATACAACATAACAACCCTCACACCACAAGCTCAAACCTTCATTCCATACAACATTCAACTTCATTCACTACCTCAGAAGCTCCCCCAACCTGCCATGTTGAACCGAATCTGAACCATACAAACTTACTGCAACTGAATAATCATACACCATACCCACTATGAACCTACAAGTTTGGATTGCACAAAAAACCAAGCTCCAATCATACCAGCAAACTCGCACCAACACCGACGCGTAGCTCACAACAATAGTTCTAGAATTTTAGGAGAAAAGGGGAGAAAAGAATCTGCAGAATTTGAAGAACAAGCAACATTTATTCTCTACAGTTTCAGAAGAAATCAATTCTATTACAAGATTTTCCAACAAGATTTTTAGAAGAGCATAAGGAATTAAAAGAGCATATTACCTCATCTCTGAATTTCTTTATTATTTCATCGTCAAAAATCGAAATCATCAGACTTGCTCTGATCTTGTAAGTCTCCCTACTTTTTTTCTCAAAATATGTTGCTATGCTTGTTATAATGATGTATGCTGTGAACTAGTTGTCGTTACTGCATTTTTTTATTGTTGATGTTTCAATAAACCAGAACCCCTGAGATTGTTATTGTTGTTTCTCTTACCATGAATATTTGTCGGCTCGTTGATTTGATGTTTAACTGCATGAAAAAAACCAGAAGCAGTGTTGTTGTTCGATTTCGATTTAGGGGGAGAAAGAGTTCGAAACCAGAAGCAGTGTTGTTGTTCGATTTCGATTTAGGGGAAGAAGGAGTTCGAAACCAGAAGCAGTGTTGTTGTTCGATTTCGATTTAGGGGGAGAAGGAGTTCGAAGCCAGAAGCAGTGTTGTTGTTTGATTTTGATTTAGAGAGAGAGTTCGAAAGAGGGAGCAGAGTGTTCGATTTCGATTTAGAGGGAGAAAGAGTTCGAAAGAGGGAGCAGGGTGTTCGATTTCTATTTAGAAAAGAGAGTTCGAAAAGAGAGTTTGAAAGAGAGATTGAAGAGAGAGTTCGAAAGAGAGATCGAAGAGAGAAAAAAAGAGTTCGAAAGAGAGAAAAAAGAGAGTTCGAAAGAAGCGTTGTTCGATTTCAATTTCAATCCCATGCTGGAACTTTATTTCGTTTTCAGTTTATAACCCAATTAATTAGTTTAGTTTTATAATTTATTTAAATCTTGATATTTCATTTTTAGTTTGGTCAACATTTTAGTTAATTTTGTTAGTTTTTTTAACTAGTCTTTTATTGATAAGTTTGTAAGTTATCTCTTTGAATTTATTGCCCCTTATGATGTTCCTCCCATGATACATGTTGGTTGAGTTTGTGATAATTTCGATTTAATTCCATGGCTTCTCTCTTGGTTTTCTTTTAAAATCTTGGAGTGTTTATGCTTTTAGTTTTAATCTTCATGTTTGCTTGCAAAATCCAAGGGAATTGTTTAATTTTTGTCGACTTCATGTCATAAAAAAAAACATCGTGCGAATACCCTCATTCGTCCTCCGTTTATTATTTCATTAAAAACTTAAGATAATTTTCCCAAATATTCAATTTTTCAAAACTCACACCTTTTAAGTCAAAACTTTGATGTTAGGTTGTCGTATCTTCAAACTCTCGCCCACACCTATTTTTAGCCAAATGAACCATTTTAATCAAACAAACAATTTTAACCAAAAACAGATATTTCAAAAGGTTCCTATAGAATACTATAGATACATTGGGTGCTAATACCTTCCCATTGTATAACCAACCCCCGAACTCTAGACCTCTTTTCAAAAACGCTTTGTATTTTCATTACTTTTAAAGTATTATTTTTACATTGCATATTTTAGGGTTTTATTTCGCTCTTTTCCCTTTTCCCTTGGAAATAATAAAGCGCGGTGGCGACTCTTGCTTTTGTGAGACGAATTAATTAATAATTCGATCTCCGATTTACCCCGCTCCATTTTTTATCGCTACAATACACTTCATGCAACATAACTTTGTGTTTCAGCTAACATTTTACCCTTTTCAGGATAAGATTAGCAGTTATCATTAACAATGTTCAAAGATTCTAAATACAGTATGGATACGCTACAGACACGGAAGCCATTCTGTTACTCATTCAGACTCCAATTTAAGATAAAGTCCAGATACGCTCCAGACACGGTTTCCATTCTGTCACTTATTCAGATTCAAGTCCAGATACACTCCAGACACGGAAGTCATTCTGTCACTTATTCAGATATAGTCCAGATACACACCAGACACGGAAGTCATTCTATCACTTATTCAAATTCAGCTTTCAGATACAGTCCAGATACACTCCAGATATGGATGCCATTCTAATACTCATTCAGACTTTAACTTCAAGATTCATCTTTAAGATATCAAGTACAGATACACTCCAGACACGGAAATTATTTTGTCACTTATTCAGACCCAGTGCAGATACACTCCAGACACGAAAGTAATTCTGTCACTTATTAAGATTCCAGTCCAGATACGCTCCAGATACGGATGCCATTCTGTCGCTTATTCAGATTTCAGATTCGAGATACAGTACAGATACAATCCAAACACTGAAGTCACTCTATTACTCATTCAGATTCAAGCTCGGATACGCTCTAGACACGGACGCTATTCCATTGCTCGTACAGATTCAGTCTCTAGATACAGTCTAGATACATTCTAGATACGGATACCATTCTGATAGTCATTCTTTTGACTTACAACTTACAATTCAACAAACTTTCTTGGATGGCATCTACAATCCCATCTCCAACAAGATTCTATCACCTCTCCAAATGGCATCTTTAAGCCCATTCCCTCAACTACACTTTGACGAGTGCAAATTTATGGGCACTCTAGTGTCCAATCATCTTTTACCTTCGAGTCACGAATGACAAAACTCGCCAATCTAACTCTTCAGGTTCAAGAAGATTGAACAGGGGCAGCTGTTGTACCCCAAAATTTTCCCTCTCATTTATCAATATTTTCTCACAAGACTTCTTGGACTCAAGGCAAGATTAGAGTTTGGTCAGCTCAAGACATCTCATCTTGCACTGATCATCCAAAATTAGGGTTTGAGTTTGCACAAGGATCTTTGGACCATCAATGCTTCATATGACTTTCATACATCATGTTGGACCCCTAAGATTGCTCATGTTAAGCATTGAATCACATTTTTGATTAGTCAATTGGACAGTTGACCTAAAAATCAGCTGTATTGGGGAAAAAGTCAACCATGGCCAATTTACAGTCAAAATTCATAATTTTTGATCCAAAACAACATTTTAGACTCATATGTACCATTTGATCAGGTTTAGATCACAACTCCTCAAGAAATTTGATCAAATCATCAAAAGGGCAAAATGGTCAAAATTAGGGTTTTGATTGAGAAAGGGCAATTTCTGATTTTTAACCTAGCCAATGACCAATTGGGTTCAAACATGATTTCAAGGTTTAAATGGAATCATCTTAACTTAATCACATAGTTCAAAATATCTCAAGATCATTGGATTGACAGATGAATTTTGCAGTCAACTGATCAAAAGTCAACTGTACACTGAAAAGTCAAACTTTGACATTTTGGTCAAAATAAAATGCCAAGGGTCATAATTCATCAAGATATATCAAAATTTGAAACTTGTTGACCAAGAAAACCAATTTTGAAAATTAGGGTTTTGAATTTGAAAATTTTCATAACTTAGAATTTTTCTAAGTATGGAAATTTTCTTATGTTTTCCCAACTTTCCACCACATTTTCACCATGATGCAATTTGATTCAAAGAAAACTTCAAACATTAAAGTTGTAGTCCTACATGAAATATACAACTTTTATTCACAAACTTTTCCCAAAAGATGTTTGGATCTCAAGTTATTAATTTGTGAACATAAGTCCATGAACTAAATAACTTAGTGAAAATTTGCCCTAATTTAGGCAGATTTTTGACCCAACTTCATGGCAATTTTTCACCTAGTTCCAAGAGGTATCTCAAAATTCATTTGAAATATGGATTATAGAGAACATGATAAGATTTCCAAAATGTCCAAGAACTCTCCAAGATCATTTTTGGTTAGGGAGAATCGAAGAAGAGAAATTTGCATTTTATCACTTTTGTTCATGCCATTTTCACAAAGTATCAAGTTGCAAATCAGATCCATGATGCTTGTACCTTGAATTACAGGTCCTAAACTCATTCTACACTCCATAATTAAATGCAAAATCATAACTTAAAGGCTTTATCTTGGCTTTTGGAGCATTGTACAAGAAATAATTTCATTTTAGGCATAAAGGTTACAATGCCATTTTCATAAAGTGAGCTTTTGTAACTTTATCAATCTTGAGCCTTGGACCTGTTTCTTTAAGGCAAGCAACTTCCACAGGTATCAAGCAATGTGTACCAACTCCTATCAGCTCACAATCCAGCCAATACAAGCATGTTGCACAAGTCATCTCACTTTTCTTAAAATGCAAGAAAGTTGGCCAAAAGTTCAAAACTGGTACAGCTAGTGAGGAGTGGACTTTGTGTCCATTCTATACATATTCATAAACTTGTCACAACTCAGAACATGACTGCTTAGCCTCCAAAACACTCTCAAACTTAGAAACATCATTTTTCTGCCCAAACATCCAGTTTCTGCAAAACCATAGCAAACTCATTTTTTGCTCGTGCATTTTGTGGCTTGACACTTCAAACACCTTCCATATATCCTATCAAAGCTATCCAAGCATTCATCCTGCATCTGTAAGCCCTGTTTCAGCCATTGCCATTTTCAAACTTGGAGCTTGTAGCTTGACTTCTACCGAGAGTTCTGGCCATCCACAAAGCAAGCTAGGTATTGGAATAGTTTAAAGGAAGTTCAAGGAAGCTCACACGATCCTCAAGCCTCCCTTAAAGTCCCCGCATTGTCATATCCAAATCCAGCTGAAGGAGGTATTTTTCTCAAACTCTATCTCTGTATTTAGGCATCCTCAAGCCACGA
Source organism: Vicia faba (assembly GCA_948472305.1). NCBI lineage: Eukaryota > Viridiplantae > Streptophyta > Magnoliopsida > Fabales > Fabaceae > Vicia > Vicia faba. The sequence goes on along the minus strand of OX451741.1, from coordinate 770,303,515 downwards.
TTTGTGAAGCAAAAATGTAGTCCTTAACATGGTGAAGCTGTACATATGCATACTTTCCATTTATATTAACTATGCTGTGAGAATTTGAAGCTTGAAGTTCATGAAAAAATTAGGTCACGAATTAGGGCCATTAAAATTCTCCTTGATCTTTTAGAGTTAGGTTACAAATTTTATATGGTTGGAATCGTGAGATTAAATGCTACATTTTTTATGTTATGAGATTTTGTTTTTGTGCAAGCATCTGAGAGTTACAGATTTGAACATAACACGCGCGAAGGAGAAGAAGCCGGAGGACAGGGATGACTGTCTTGGGCCTTTGACGCCTTGGGCCTGTTGTTTCTGATTTTCACACCCCCTAGATTACTTTTGCACCCCCCTGACTTATTATTTTATATTTTTGCATTTTTCTTGCATATTTTATATTTATTACTTGCATTTATTTTTTCTAATGATAAGAAATACCCAAAAATAATTTATTTATTTCCACACTTTTATTTTATTATTTTATTATTTTTTGGCATAAATAATAGTTTATTAGGATAATATACTTTATTTTCTTAAATAAATTGTAAATATATTTAAAAATACTATACCTTTTTATTATGTTATTTATATACATAAAATATTTATTTTCATATATATTTTAATTTTTAATATTTGTACATAATATTATTTATTATTTTCTTGTACAAAAAAATGGACAAAATATTAATATAGAACATATATTTTCTTTAATAAAAAAAATTAGGGTTTCCCCCTTTCAAAAATAATAATATTATTTTTCCTTATTTTATAGGGTTAGTTAATTTATTTTCTCATACATTAAACAAATACAAAACATTTTTAGCATAAATACATTTTTATTGCATCTTAAATATTTGCACATTTATTTAATTCGCACAATATTCAATTGGATTGTAATAGTATTTTTAGGGTTTATTTTGTGCAATAACCCCATTCAAAAACTTGTATCCCCCCTTCCATAATAATTGTTGTAATTGCTTAGTTTACATTTATGTAATTTATTGCTTTCATATACCATGTTTAGTAAACTAGGGTTTGCATGACAAGAACCAAAAACAAAACAAATAGAAAAGACCTAATCCAAGACAAATCAAATGCATGAAAAATGACACACATTGCACACAAGCACCCTTAGGGTTTCACCCACTTGGTTTCCTAAAAACAAAATGGCCATGTTACGCATGCAAAGTATTTTGGCAAAACAAAACAAAAATAAGATCATAGTCCCTCGATGACGCTATCAAAAGGTTGCCTAAACAAAATGATCTTGGTCCCTCAAAAATGCTAAGATACTTGGCAACATTTCTATCATGGTTGTTTTACCCCAAAATTTACCCTCTCATATTCTCAAGATTTTCCTCACAAGACTCCTTGGACTCCAGACAGGATTAGGGTTTGCTCAGCTCAAGACATCTCCTTGCACTGATGGCCTGAAATTAGGGTTTGAATTTTCACAAGTATTTTTGGACCATCAATGCCTCATGTGACTTTCATACACCATCTTGGATGCCTAAGATTGTTCATACCAAGTTTCAAGCCTTGAATCACATTTTTGCCCAGTCAATTGGACAATTGACCTAAAAATCAGCTGTATTGGGGGAAAAGTCAACCATGGTTAATTTACAGTCAAACTTCATAATTTTTTTATCCAAAACAACATTCTAGGCTCCTATGTACCATTTGATCAAGTTTGGACCATAACTCCTCAAGAAATTTGATCAGATCATCAAAAGGGCAAAATGGTCAAAATTAGGGTTTTGACTGAGAAAGGGCAATTTCTGATTTTTAACCTAGCCAATGACCAATTGGGTTCAAAAATGATTTCAAGGACTCAATGGCATCATCTTGACCTAATCAAATAGTTCAAAACATCTCAAATGCGTTGGATTGACAGATGAATTTTCCAGTAAACTGATCAAAAATCAATTGTACACTGAAAAGTCAAACTTTGACTTTTTGGTCAAAATCAAGTGCCAAGGGTCATAATTCATCAAAATATGTCAAAATGTGAAACTTGTTCACCAAGAAACCTAATTTTGAAAATTAGGGTTTTAATTTGAAATTTTTCATAACTTAGAATTTTTCTAAGTTATGGAAATTTCTTATTTTTTTCCCAACTTTTCCCAACATTTTCACCATGATGCAATTGGATTCAAAGAAAACTTCCAACATGAAAGTTGTAGTCTTCCATGAAATATACAACTTTTATTCACAAAGTTTTCCAAAAAGATGCTTGTATCTCAAGTTATGATTTTGTGAATAGGGGTCCATAAACTTTTTAACTTAGTAAAATTTTGCCCTAGTTTAGGCAGATTTTTGACCTAACTTCATGGCAATTTTTCACCTAGTTCCAGGAGGTATCTCAAAATTCATTTCAAATATGTATTGTAGAGCATGTTACAAGCTTTCCAAAATGTCCAAGAACTCTCCAAGATCATTTATGGTTATGGAGAATCAAATGAAGGAAAATGGAAATTTATCACTTTTGTTCAAGGCATTTTTACAATGTTACAACTTGCAAATCAGTTTCAAACAAGCTTGTACTTACATTACAGGCCCTAATACTTTCTACACTCATTAATTTAATGCAAACACAATGGATATTGGTTTTATTTTGATCTTTGAAGCATTGTACAAAGAATTATTCCAAAAATGGCATAAAGTTCATAATACTACTTTCATAAAGCTAGCTTTTTGCAACTTTGTATTTCTTGAGCCATGGACCTGATCTCTTGTTGCAAACAATATCCACAAACTTCAGGCAAAGTACACCAACTCTCATCAGACCTCAAGCTAGCCTGTACAGGCCTTGGGCATTGTCATCTCAAACTTTTCTTCAAAAGCAAGAAACTTGCAAAAGTCAATACAACTCATCCATCTGATAAAGGCAAGCCTTGGCTTCATTTCAAATAACCTCAGAACATTGTCTCAAGCAGAATACACAAATTCATAACTTCCAAAACACCCTAAAACACCAAAATCCCATTTTTCTGCCCAAACAGGGCATCATCTGCAGAACTCAAGCCATTTCAATATTGGCTCGTGCATTTTGCCTTTCAACCCTTCAAACATCTTCCATACATCACACCTAAACTATCCAGGCCCCTGTCTTACAACTGTGTGCCCTGTTTCAAGCTTCACCATTTTCATTTTGAAGGTTTGCAGGTTGACTCGTGCAGCAAGATTCAGGAATCTACAAGGCAAGCTGAGCATTGGAGAAGCTTGAGGGAACTTCAAGGAAGCTCACAAGAACTTCAGGCCTCACTCAAAGTTCCCACATTGCCATATCCAAACTCATTTGTCTAGTTTCTATCTCCTTATTTAGGCATCCTTAAGCTTAGGTTTGTGAAGCAAAAATGTAGTCCTTAACATGCTTGAGCTGTACATATGCATAGTTTCAATTTATATTAACTGAGCTAAGAGTATTTGATTGTTGAAGTTCATGAAAAAACTAGGTCAGAAATTAGGGCCATTAAAATTCTCTCTGTCCTTTGAGAGTTAGGTCACAAAATGGATATGGTTGGAATCGTGATTAAAAATGCTATAAGTTTCATGTTGTAAATTTTTTATTTCATGCAAGCATGAGCAAGAACAGGATTTGAAGAAGAATGCGGGCGTTTGGAGAGACAGAGGTCAGGGACGAAGTTGTCTGGGCCTGGCGCGCTTGGGCCTTGCATTTTTCACTTTCCACACCCCCATTTTACTTCTTCACCCCCCTGATTCATATTTTGTTATTTTTCATATTTTTTTGTTATTTCTATATTTTTGACTTTATTTTTTTTTTCTGAACATTAAAAAATACCCAAAATATTTTCTTAATTTTTTGCATTTTTATTTTATTTTTATCATTTTTTTTGCATAAAATATTGATTAGTTTAAATAGAATAAGAATTATTTTCTTAAAATAAATTGTAAATACCTTAAAATATTATATACTTTTTTTTTATTATTTAATACATAAAATATTATTTTCCACATTATTTTAATTTTTAATATTTGTAAATATTTTTATTTCTTGTACAAAAAATGGATAAAATAAATATTAGAAAACAATATTTTCTATTAAATCAAAATTAGGGTTTCCCCTTTCAAAAATAATAACATTATTTTTTCTTATTTTTTAGGACTTAGATAATTTTATTTTCTCATACATAAAACAATTACAAAACATTTTTTGCATATTTACATTTTATTGCATATTTAAATAATTGTTTATTTATTTATTGTACAATAAATTCAATTGGGTTGTAATAGTGAATTAGGGTTTTATTTTGAGCAATATCCCCCATTCAAAACTTGTATCCCCCCTCCCATAATATTGTTGTAATAGATTAGATTCACTTTATGCAATTTATTGCATCATATACATGTTTAGTAAATTAGGGTTTGTATGATAAGACAAAAATCAAAACAAATAGCATGACCAAATACAAGACAAAAATGCATGAAAAATGACAACACCTTGCACACAAGTACCTCTAGGGTTTCACCCACTTGGTTGCCTTAAAACATGGCCATGGTATGCATGCTAGGTATCTTGGCAAAATCAAACAAAACAAAAAGATCATAGTCCCTCGATGATACTATCTTGGTTGCCTAAACAAAGATGATCTTAGTCCCTCAAAACTTGCTAAAGATACTTGGCACCATTGCTATCATGGTCATACAATGACCCACGCCCGTCCTGTTTAACATCTAAAGATAGGGTTGTTTACCAATGCAATGGTAAAACAACAATGTCAAAAACAATCCTTGCTATTTTCAAACAAACACACACACACATTTCAAAACAATTTCCAAACAACTTTCAAAACCTTGAAACATTTTTCAAAAGACAAACATCTTTGTATACATTCTTACGAACGAGAATCATTACAAAGATTGCCTAAACGATGGCCTCTTTTCAAAATACTTTCAAAACCACACAAAGCACCATTTCAAACAATTGGAAAAGCAAAGCAAGTGATCTAAACAAGTAACTAAGAGCCCTTGGAAAACCATGGATGAAAAAGGTGCTAGCACCTTCCCTTTTCATAATCTACCCCCCCGAACTCAAGAAAACATCTCAAAGGTCATTCCTGTGCTTTTTGAACTTTCCTTTTGGATAAAATAAAAGTCGGTGGCGACTCTTGCTAAACCGAAACATTTACGAACACAAACGTAAAACCTCAAGTCAGTTATCCCACCGTATCACAGAACTGGCGACTCTGCTGGGGAAAATTATAAAAGTGGGGTTACCTTAGGGTTTTAGATCACCTTTACATGCTTATCTTGTTTGACTTGTATGCTTTACACTTTGGTTCTATTGTTTGGGTTTGAATCCTATATCCGGATTTGGGAAACATTCATAGGTAAATAGCAATACATTGTGGAAAATGTGCGGGGTATACCGACACGGTTTAAGCAATATCTATATTAGTGCGACATATTTGTGGGTACCGGTAGCATTTGAGTCAATAAAAGAGAATACGAGGCCACTGAGTGATGTCATGAAGCACTAATGGACTTTTAGAACCTTTACTTGACCAACTTGGCCTTTTAGGATGTAATGAGATGACCGGCTTTGGTGCAGTCCGAAGTTGGTAGATACTCAATACTACACTCATTGAGGGTTGGTTCCTTGGAATATTTCAGTCGCCAGTAAAGAGGCTGAATTGAAATAATGAACAAGGAAACAATCCAGTGATATTGAGCTCCTTAGAACCCGGTTACTATTTCTAGGACAGGTTGAGCCAACTAAACTTCAAGAGGGTACTTACCTATGAAACCCCATGCAAGCCTAAACTAGGAACTTGTGTGACTTGTTTGTACATATATACTTGTGCAAAACATCATGGACATCATGGACATCATGAATCATCATATGCATCCACTAACCATTTCAAGGATTTTGGATTTTCATCTTTGTGCCTGTTTTATAGGTTATGGATTCACTTCGCAGGAAAACCATCCAAGTCAACCTTGTAAGAATTCCTCCGCAACTCAAGGAGCTAGCTTCAAGGATTCCTGAGAATTATCCATTCACCGAGAGACATGGTCGTCTACTCAACTTGGTCACCACCAACACTGAGGAGGATGTGCTGAAGGTTCTCTTCCAGTTATTTGACCCTCTGCATCACTGCTTCACATTTCCTGACTACCAACTTGTGCCTACTTTGGAAGAATTTTCTCAACTCCTGAGGATTCCTATTCTCAATCAACTACCCTTCAACGGTACGGAAAGAGATCCAAAGCCAAAAGAGATTTCTCAAGCCCTGCACTTGCACTCCTCTGATGTCGCAACACATTGGGAAACTAGAAGTGATGTCAAAGGCTTCTTGTCAAAGTTTCTGTTTGAGAAGGCCCAAAGCTCCTGTAATTCTTTGGACCTACAAGCTTTTGAAGAGATTGTAGCTCTTCTCATATATGGGATAGTCTTGTTCCCTAACCCTGATCAACTCATAGATGTGAGTGCTGTCAAAATCTTCATGACTCGCAATCCGGTGCCTACATTGCTTGGGGATATCCTCCACTCTTTCACACTCGTACAATGAGGAAAAGAGGTGTTCTCATGTGTTGCACTCCTCTACTGGCAAGATGGTTTATTTCTTATCTTCCCCAATCAGTCTTGAAGAATGAGCAAGGTTTGAGGTGGTCACAACGGTTGATGACCCTTACACATTCAGATGTCCATTGGTGTTCTCGATCCAGAGAAAATGTTACCATCATCGACCATTGTGGGGAATTCCCTAATGTCCCTTTACTTGGCATTAGGGGAGGCATCACCTACAAACCCTGCTTGGCTCTGAGACAGTTTGGTTATGCCCGAAGGTATGGCCCACATGACATGCTGATTCCAGACTTGGTTTTTGACTTCGACAACGATGATCAAGGACTTCGATAAAGGTTTATCCGAGCTTGGAGGATGCCCAACAAGGTAGACAGTAAGACCTTGGGACACAAGAATTCCATCCCCCTTGAGCCTTACCTCAAGTGGGTACGAACCCACACCCAAAGTCTTATGATGCCTTACCCCTCCATTCTCCCTGTGATTATAGAGCATGTTATGGAAGGAGAGGTTCCATACACCCTCCTACATCCGGACATGCCAACATCACTCGAAGATCTGCAAAGGAGTTGGATACAACTCAAGGGAGAACGCGATACTTTTGAAGCCCAATTCTATGCAAGCGAGAAGAAGGTTTTGGAACTCACTCGTCAAATCCACGAATAGCATACTTTCAACACCTACATTGCACCAAAGAGGATGCGCAACATCTTTTAACCTTAGAATTTTGTATTATTTTGCCCATGGGGCATTGATGTACTAAAAAATTCTATCTTATTAATATGACATGTTTTTCTTTTTTGTTTAAAACAAGTTTGAATTTCTGAATACTTGAATGCATTACATGAATACATATCATTCATCATATGCATAAACAGGTCTTCACACCAAGTTTCCTCATCTCTCTGCTGTTTATTTCAGCAAGATGGATATTGAACAAACGGTCAAAGATTTGCAAGCCCAGAATTCACAATTTCAACAGCTACTTCTGACCTTGGAAAAGGGGCAGGAGGAGCTCAAAATTCTACTAGAGAAGGAAAAAGAGAAAAAGAAAAATAAGCGAGCTGGAGTGGTTCTTATGGGTAGAAGATTTGAAGGACAAGCCAGACGGACTTTGGAATTCCCATCAACATCAGAAGAGGGGGAAGGAAAGGGTAAAGGAGCGGCAATGCCATCTGAATCTGAAGCTGAAGAAGAGGAAGATGATGATTACTCTGAACAACAGTATCCTCCATCCGATGACAAATACAAAAACTTGGAAGAGCGTCTAGCTGCCATGGAGTTACAGAGAGTTCTGGGGTTGGATTTTAAGGAGTTAGGGTTGGTTTCTGGAATTGTAATCCTTCCTAAATTCAAAGTGTCACTGTTTTATAAGTACGATGGGGTGTCTTACCCAAAGATGCACCTACGATCTTATGTCAGGAAAATTCAACCATATTCTTCTGACAAGGACCTGTGGGTCCACTTTTTCCAGGACAGTCTTTCAGGAACACAGCTTGACTGGTTCTACCAGTTGGAGAGGTCTGATGTCCATAATTGGGAGGATTTTGCAGCCGCCTTCTATAAACAGTATCAATACAATGCGGACTTAGCACCAACCCGTACTCAATTACAGAGTATGGGCATGGTCTCAAATGAAGGCTTCCAAGAGTATGCCTAGAAATGGAGAGACTTGGCAGAATGAGTACAACCACCTTTATTTGAAAGAGAGCTAGTGGACATGTTTTTGGGGACTCTGTCAGGTCCTTTCTTTAATCACCTGATTGGAAGCTCCTCCGCAGGTTTCACTGAGTTGATTCTAACTGGCGAGAGAGTTGAAGCCGGCATAAAAAGCAGGAAAATTCAAAAAGATGCATCTGCTTCCGCTACCATCAAAAAGACTTTTCCGGCAAAGAAGGAAGTATCAGTTGTCTACTCCCAAAGAGGTCAAGGAAGAGTTGAGCGCCGGCCAGCAGTGGGGGCCGTTATGATTCAGAAGTCTGCAGCTGATCAGCCGAGAAACAATCAACCGAGAACCAACCAAACAAGGGTAGAAAGGCCTGTACGATAATTAACCCAGATAAACATGACTCCTGCTCAGGTTCTACCCCATCTCTTGAAGTTAAACCTTGTAAGTTTTAAAGAGGCTCCGAAGAACCCGAATACCGCTTCTCTGTACTACCATTTGAACGCCAAGTGTGCTTATGATTCAGACAACCTGGGGCACGACACCAACAATTGTTAGGCCCTTAAGAATAAGATTCAAGATTTGATAGACGCTAAAGAAGTGGAATTCGACGCCCCTGAAAAGCCGAATGTAATCTCTGCTCCAATGCCAAGGCATGGCCACAATGCCCATGTTGTTGAAGAAGATCTTTTTGTTGCTACTGTTGATGATTAGATAACTCCGCTACCGATAATCAAGTTGAATTTGCTGAAGGCTGGGATTTTCCCAGGTTGTGAAGAAGATTGTTGCCATTGTTCATCCTTACCAACTGACTTTCCATTGTTGAAGTTAGGCATCCAACGCCTAATGGATAACCAATAAATCCTTTTTGAAAAGTGTGATCGGTGGAAATAAAACTGACTGTTTTTTAAGCTGGTTCGCGAAATGTCGCGGTAAGCAAGAGTCGCCACCGTCTTTTATGTTCTCCAACATAGAAAGGACAAAAGCACAGCAAAATTCCTTATTCGAGAATGTTTCTCGGTTCGGGAGGTAGATTTATAGAAAGGGAAGGTGTTAGCACCCTTTTTATCCGTGGTTATCCACGGGCTCTTAGGTACTTGCTCTTATGTTTTCAAAAGATTGTTTGCTTTTCAAGTGTATGTGGGTTTCGAAAAAAAGTTTCGTTTGAAAAATTTCTAAGTAACTCTTGTATTTGTCCTCAAGAGTGTATGAAAAATTTGTTTGAAAACTTTTAGAAAGTGTGAGTGCGAAAAGTTATTTTGTTTGTTTTGAGAGAGCAAGTACCCAGGAGAAATCTACCTACTCTAAGGAATTAGGCTGTGTAAGAGTCCTTTAGATAGTTCTATCCCACCATTGAGAGGTAGGTAGCACCATCGTTGGAGGTGTTCGGGTCAATTCGATTATCGGGACAGTGTGGTCACCGAAGCAATGGTAGGACACCTTAGAAATAACCCTAATGTCCTAGATCCTTTTATCCGAGGCAACCGTTTCGAGGCAACTGGATCTTTTAGACAGAAGGGCGACCTCTAAGACACCCTATACTTGATGACCACTTTCGAGGCAACCAGTGAGGCATACCCTAGGAGTGGCATGTGCTTTGTGTGTTGTTTTTATGTTATGTTTATCTTGTACATGTTATTTGTGAGCTACGGATTAATTTTATTATTCATACATTCTTTCATGCATTTTTTAACAGTTAGGAGTGCGGAAAATAAATTGCAGAAATGTAAATTCTAACTATTACAAGGCGCGGGTCTATACATCGCCAAAAAACAAAAACCCGTTTTGAAAAGTAAATGCAGAAAATTAAAGAAAGCAATAAAATCCTAATTAACTATTACATACTCTGTACAGATACATAAATATAATCAAAAGAAATAAACACGCGCGAATAGAAATTTAATCGGGAACGTCCTAAGGGTTTTGACCCTTTTTTGAATAAGAATGAGATTTGTCTTTTTTTTTTGTAATTAATGAAATTAAAACTAATAACTAATTAATTAATTAATTAAGAAAATGTTTTTTTGTATTTTTATGTTTTTAATGAAAATAAAATAAAAAGAAATTAAAAGTTGAAAGTTCTAATTCTAAATTAATTTTACTTATTAAAAAAATGTTGAAATTGTTCTAATTACACAACTAATTAATTAATATTAAAACTTATTTACAAAATAAGTTAATAAATAATAAAATGTTTTTTTTTTGGTTTTATTGAATTTTATGGGAAAAAATTAGTTTGTTAGGTTAATTAACAATAATGATAATAATTAAAAAAAGAAAATAAAAAGAAAAGGAAAATAGAAAGAAAAAAAAAAGAAATAGAAACCAATGGGGGTGTTGATGGCCCAATGGAGGTGTGAAGCCTGGAAATTGCTGGCCCATTAACCAGCCTTGTTGACTTTTGGAGATTGCCTGGAGCACGTTGACTGGAGAATATAGTGTTCATCACTTTTTGGCCCTCGGATTGATGATCGTGGCCACTTGGCATGTGGAACGCTGAAGGTTCATGGTGAAACGCACTGGGCATCCTGCACACAAACACATAAGAAAAAATGATATGGAATTTTGGGGGACCTGGGAAGAACTTACAGCGCGGTATGATGGATCTTAGGACATGGCAAGGGTTGCTTTAGCTTCAGGGGATGGCAAAGAAGAGAGTCACGTTCTCCTTTTGGCCTGAAAATGCTTGCAATACTCCTTTTGATCTCACACTTTTTTTTGACACTTTTTGGATTTTGCTCTGGCTGTTTGTGTAATGTTCAGGTTGTGAATGAGGCTTGCAAGGCTTGCATATGTAGTATTGAGTGAGAATAAGTCACATTTAGGAGCCTTTAACCATTGCAATTAAGCTTTGGATTTTGTCTTAACCACCATTAAAGGCCTTTCAAAGCTTGTTCAAAAATTTGAATTTTCATGCCTAAATGAGCTTAGCACGAAATTGGTAGGTTGCAGATGCTTCATGAAGGCTATTCAAACCATAAGATACCATTTAATTAATTTTTTTAGATTTACTTGAATTATTATGGATTAAAATGAATTAAATCCATAAAAATTAAATAAAAATAGAAAAATAATTATTTGGTATTGAAATTGATCATGGGACACGTGGGTGGCATGACAAGGCTGAATCAAGTGGAAAAAAGTGGGCCCTTTTGTCAAAAATTGAAGTTTCAAGGATAGTTGACTTTTGCCATTTCACAAAAATTTCCCAACTTCTCCAATGCATATCTTGCTCAATTTTGATCATATGAACATGTTCTTGGACATTTTGGAAAGTTCTTGAAGTCCTCTAACCAATGCCTTTGGTCCCATGTCATTTGAACTTACCAATCTCAAGTTATGGTCTTTGACTTAAAATGCCTTTTTGTTGACTTTTGAAAATGACCTATAATGTTGAAATTGATAACTTTTTGTGAGAGCATTTCTTGGACTTGGAATGTGAAGATGAGTTGTAGGAAATGTCCTCCCCTTCAAGATGAGCATTGGATGGGATTTTTATGATGAACCATGAAAAAGTTATGCCTTGGTCAAGTTACAGTTGACTTTTCAGCTGTCTAAAAATGGAAACTTTTGCATCTTGATGATTTTTGAGCCATTCTTGTGGAATCATGATCAAGACTTGATCAAATGATGATTGTGGCTTCAAAATAAGATGTTAACCAAAATTTTTGACTTTTGACTGCCAAATGACCATTTTACCCCTACAGTTGATTGTGAAGCAATTAGGGTTTTTGATTGTGCAACTTGACCTTGTGAGCCTTGAAACTTGACATGTAGGTGCTTGACAATGTATATGAGCATATGGGACTTGATTGAGCCCTTGAAAACCTCAACTTCCTTGCAAGAACCAAAACCCTAATTTTGACTGGCTTAGGAGGATGATTTGACTGTGCAACCCTTGAGTAGACTTGAGCAAATTTAGATGATGCTTGTCAAAACTTTGAAGAATATGGGAGGGCAAATTTTGGGGTACAACAAAAAGACTCTTGTTACACCGACTCCTATTAATGATGTTTCAATAATAACCATATCCGCCAATCTTTCCAAGGTCTCCCAAAGACCTGTTAAGATTACATCCGCTCCGAAGACTGCACCTTTAAAGATAACCATGCCCGGGCCCGTCCCGTACAAGTCCGACAGATCAGTACCGTGGAACTATGGTAGAGAAATCTACTACCACGGTATTAAACAAATTGAATCAATTGAAGAGAGTTCTGATGAAGAGGCTTCCGACATTGGAAACATTACTGGAACGAGCAAAATCACCCACAGTGGAAGAATTTTCTCTCCAGAGATCTCCCCTCCAAAGGCAATCTTTGGACCCTCAGTTGCTCCTAAGGTTACCCCTGCACCGGTAAACATATCTGCGAGAACTCCAATTACTGAAGAAGTTGTGAATCCTGTGGTTGTCCCCTCTGCTGCTGATGATGATAGAGGGAAAGGGATCCAAGAAGAGCCTGTTAGGACGAGGGCTCAGCCATTAGTCATCCCCGAAACCTCTCAAAAAGAAATGGAAGAGATTTTGAAAATAATCAAGAAAAGCGATTATGATGTTATGGAACAACTGGGGCAAACCCCCTCAAAGATCTCTATGTTGGCCCTGCTTCTTTATTCAGAGGATCATGCTAAATCTTTGATAAGATTCTTGAAGACGGCCCACGTGCCACAGGAAACCTCCACGGATCAGTTCCAGGAATGTGTAGCTAGCTTAACAACTGACAATGGTCTAGGATTCTCCGATGCTGATTTAACTTCAAAAGGGAGAAAACATAATGATGCTTTACATTTCTCGGTGGAATGCAGAGGGACTACTCTAGCACATGTACTGGTAGATATTGGTTCGTCTTTAAATGTCCTGCCGAAGAAAGTCTTGGATAGACTGGACTGTGAAGGCCTAACCTTGAAGCCCAGCAATATAATTGTCAGAGCCTTTGATGGTTCTAAAAGGATGGTCCACGGGGAGGTGGACATCCCGATTAAAGTGGGAACTGAAACCTTCAACTCTACATTCTATGTGATGGACATCCGTCCTTCCTATTCTTGCTTGTTGAGAAGACCCTGGATTCACAATGCTGGAGCCGTCACTTCTACTCTGCATCAAATGCTCAAGTACCCAGTCCAAGGGAAATTATAATTGTTCATGGCGAAGAGGAATACATGATAAGCCATCTAAATTCTTTCCGCTATGTATAATTGGATGGCGAATTCATCGAAACCCCTTTTCAGCATTTTGAAGAGATAGCTCAGGAGATTGCGGCAACCAAGACAGTGTCTTCTGTGCCCATGATTACCAGACCTCCGCCTTGGATGTCGTCTCTCAAAGATGCAAAGGCTGTGATTGAAGAAGGAGGAAGCACAATCTGGGGGCAGCTTCCAGACTTTCCTTATAAATCAGATAAATTCGGCTTGGGGTTCACTTCTTCTGATCAAAAGGTTGTACACCGCGCCCGTGCTGGAGGGCCACCAGTGAAGATGACCTATCATGGAGTCAATGCTTTGGAGGATAGTGAAGAGGAGGGCAACTTGGAAGATTGGATTTTCCCTACTGTTGACGGAGGACTGTGCAACTGGGAAGCAAAAGACTTTGTTCCGATTACTTTCATACCGCAGTAATTTAACTTTCAAACATTTCTGTTGGTTTGTAATAATTCTCAAACAATTCGTACACTTTTAACCTTGTGCCTTACCCGAGGCACATAGGTCCATTTGTAAGGGTTTGATTTTTCATCTTCATATGCCATTTTAATGAATCATGGACGTTTTCACATATAAACTTTGTGTTCATTGTCTTTCTTTTTACATTTTATTTGTTTAAAGGTGGTTATCCCTTACACACACCCACACTCACAAATGCAGGTACCCTTCCATTCCGGATTCCATGGGTAACAATTCTGCTATGGCCTTCAGTAACTCTGAAGATCTGGTTTACCATGCCGAATATGAAGGTGAGGAAGATTGTGAGGTGCTGGGAGAATTGGCTAGGCTGCTACAACAGGAAGAAAGGGTTATTCTACCTCATGAGAAGTTGTTAGAGACAATCAACTTGGGTACTGAGGAAGACAAAAAAGAAGTCAGAATGGGTGCCAACCTAGAGCCAAGTGTCAAAGAGCGTCTAATTCAGATCTTACATGAATATGTTGAGATCTTCTCCTGGTCTTACGAAGACATGCCGGGACTTGATACAGATATTGTGGTTCACCGTCTACCCACAAGAGAAGACTGTCCACCAGTCAAGCAAAAGGTCCGCCGCATGAGACATGACATGTCTGAAAAGATCAAAGCAGAAGTTATGAAGCAGTTCAATGCTGGATTCCTGGCTGTTACTTCCTATCCACAATGGATTGCTAACATTATGCCCGTGCCTAAGAAGGACGACAAAGTCAGAATGTGCGTGGATTACAGAGACTTAAACAGGGCCAGCCCTAAAGATGATTTTCCACTTCCGCACATTGACATCCTGGTTGACAACACAGCTCAACACAAGGTATTTTCTTTCATGGACAGATTTTCAGGTTACAACCAGATCAAAATGGCACCTGAAGACATAGAGAAAACTACTTTTGTTACACAGTGGGGTACGTTCTACTACAAAGTGATGCCATTTGGACTGAAGAATTCTGGGGCAACCTATCAACGCGCCATGGTAGCTTTGTTTCATGATATGATACATCATGAGATAGAGGTCTACGTAGACGACTTGATAGCCCGTTCACAAACTGAAGAAGAACACCTCGACCACTTGCAAAAGCTGTTTGTCAGGTTGAAGGAGTATAAGTTAAGACTGAACCCGAACAAGTGCACCTTCGGAGTCAGGTCCGGTTAACTCTTGGGTTTCATTGTCAGCAACAAGGGAATCGAGGTTGATCCTGCCAAAGTCAAAGCTATACAAGAAATGCCTTCTCCTTGCACTGAGAAGGAGGTCAGAGGTTTTTTGGGACGCCTAAACTACATCGCTAGGTTCATTTCTCACCTAACATCTACCTGTGAGCCAATCTTCAAGCTGTTGAAGAAAGATCAGGTAGTTAAATGGAATGATGACTGTCAAATTGCTTTGGATAAAATCAAGGAGTATTTGCTAGAACCTCCCATCTTGATGCCACCCGTCGAAGGAAGATCGTTAATCATGTATCTTACTATCTTAGAGAATTCAATGGGGTGCGTACTGGGCCAACATGACGAGTCTGGCCGAAAAGAGCATGCCATTTATTACCATAGCAAAAATTTTACTGACTGTGAGACCTGATACTCACTGCTCGAGAAAACTTGTTGCACTTTGGTATGGGCTGCTCGCCGGCTAAGGCAGTATATGTTGACTCATACCACTTTGCTGATATCTAAGATGGATCTGATCAAGTACATCTTTGAAAAGCCTGCTTTGTCCGGAAGAATAGCTAGATGGCAAATGATCCTGACAGAATACGACATATAGTACACGACCCAAAAAGCTATAAAGGGGAGTGTGCTAGCTGACCATCTGGCTCATCAAGCTGTCAAAGATTACCAATCCATGAAGTTTGACTTCCCCGACGAAGACATTATGACATTGGACAACATTGAAGATTTCAGACCATATGACAGACCTGAATAAGGATCCCGATGGACCCTGTACTTTGATGGGGCCTCCAATGCACCTGGCAACGGTATCGGCGCGGTACTCATCTCCCCAGAAGGTTGCCATACACCTTTCACAACCAGACTTTGCTTCAACTGCACGAACAACATGTCCAAGTATGAAGCTTGCATCTTTGGTCTCAATGCTGCAATAGACTTGGGAATCAAATCTTTGGTTGTGTTTGGAGACTCCTCTTTGGTCATCAGTCAGATCAAAGGAGAGTGGGATACTTAGCATCCAAACCCCATCCCTTACAAAGAACATGTCTTGACATTGTTACCATATTTTGAGCAGATTACCTTCGAGCACTTCCCGCGAGAAGAGAATCAGCTAGCGGATGCTCTAGATACAATTTCATCCATGTTTAAACTTAACTGGGATATTGAGGCTCCCCAAATCACCATTGAACGGATGGACGAACCTGTACATTGTCACGAGGCTCAAGAATATCCTGAAGGAGCTTCAGTCAATGACAAAAAGTTCTTGAGGAGGTTCTCTGCCAAGTTCTTCCTGAGCAATGGTATCCTGTACAAGCGCAATCATGATTGCATTATGCTCCATTGTGTGGACGAGATTGAAGCTGAACATATCATGGCTGAATTGCACAATGGTACCTTTGGCACTCACTATAGCGGGCATACGATGGCTAAAAAGATCCTACGGGCAGGCTATTACTGGTCTACCATGGAAGCTGACTGCTATCAACATTCCAGGACTAGTCACAAATGTCAAATCTATGCGGACAAGGTACATATACCTCCAGTTCCTCTCAATGTCTTAACAGTTCCTTGGCCATTCGCTATGTGGGGAATTGACATGATTGGAGAGATCAAGCCTACAACTTCCAATGGACACCGCTTCATTCTAGTGGCCATTGATTAATTTACCAAATGGGTCGAAGCAGCTTCCTTCGCATCTGTCACAAAGAATTTTGTTCCCCACTTCATCAAGCAGAACCTCATTTGCCGGTACGGCATCCCCGAAAGGATCATCACTGACAACGGTACAAACCTTAACAACACTATGATCACCGCCTTGTGCGAGCAGTTTCAAATTCAACATCACAATTTATCCCCCTATCGGCCAAAGATGAATGGTGCAGTCAAAGCTTCCAATAAAAACATTAAGAAGATCATACAAAAGATGACAGTCACCTACAAGGACTGACATGAGATGTTACCGTTTGCTCTCCATGGGTACCGTACCACGGCACGCACGTCAACTGGGGAAACACCCTATTCTTTGGTATATGGCATGGAGGTTGTTTTACCTATCGAGGTTCAGATTCCCTCCTTGAGAATCATGAAAGATGCTGGTTTGAGTGAAGACGATTAGATTCAGACCCGGCTTGATCAACTTAACTTAATTGACGAAAAGTGACTTACTGCTATTTACCACGGTCAGACGTATCAAAAACGGATGATCAAGGCTTTCAACAAGAAAGTCAGGCGTCAGGTATATCAAGTCGGAGATCTAGTAATCAAGAACATCTTTTCTGATGGGGCAATGATTTTAATCACCATGGACGGCGATGACCTGCCGCACCCTGCGAACGTAGACAGTCAAAAGATACTACGCATAAATGACCCACTAGGTTGACACACCTAGGCAAAAAAAGGGCATCCCGGTGAATCGAAAACCCGAAAGGGCGGTTCAGGCAAAAGTTAGGGATAAAACAAAAAAAATTGTACACCCGGCAAGTTGAAAACCCGAAAGGGCGACTTGGGCAAAAAAGGGTTTCTCAGTGGATCAAAAAATCGAAAGGGCGGTCCAGGCAAAAGTTAGGGAATTAAAGCATATGACTATGTCTCGTCAGATCACTTTAAGGACAATCTCTTCACAGACAAGCTCCGGGCTTCTGATCAACTCAATCATCTTTGGACAAAGCAACGAATGGACAAGATACTCAGAGTTATGAAGGCTATAGCAGAATGGGAACCCCATGGAATTTTCACACATAGCCATCTTTCTTTGTATAAATTTTTCTCATTTCTATGACAACGTTCTCTTACTAGGATGTCTATCTCCTTTGTACAAAATACTTACACAAAGTTAATACAAAGATACTTCAAAGTGCAGAAAAACTATTTGCCTTTTCTTCTTTTTTTACACTTGTGTTTTATTTGAAAACGTCCAATGATTTATTAATGAGCATATGCATTTGAATATAATCATTGTTTACAAATAAACGAAATGGGAAAGAATAATTACTGACAGGTTGAAAGTATAGGAAAACGTCTTTGGACTATTCCAAGAGAAATCCCCTGCAGTACATTATCTAGATCCCCAACGAAGCTAAAACCTTGAAATACATATTCCCGGAGGAGTTATAATTTCAAATCCCCAATTCCCATCAGAGTTAGGTTTTCAAACTCCAAATCCCCAACGGAGCCAAAAACTTTGAGTTACAGATTCCCAACGGAGATGAAACCTTTTTCCCCAGTCAAGTCGAGACTCCTAATCCCCATCGGAAACCATCCAATTTCCCCAGCAAGTTTATCTTAGAGCCTGGAAATCAACCAGATAATAGTTAACTTTCGTCTCTCCCCAACCTAGGATAATTCCCCAGTATAGTGGCATACAACCCGAACTCTTGAGCTTTCTCCAAAACAGGAATAAGTTTTCCCCCAGAGTCCTGAACTTACTCCAGCAGGAAGCCTTCTTCCCCACAGAGTGTTTCACTCCCCAGCAGATTGAAGATTCTCATTCTCATTTCCCCAATGAAGTCACCAAAGTTTTCTTTACTCCTCAACAGAATGAAGATTATCATTCTTAGTTCACCGCAGAAATCATCAGAATTTTCCCTATTCCCCAGCCGAGTGAGGATTCCCATTATTTAACCCCCAGTAGAAGTCTTCAAAGTTCTCTGGATTTCTCAAGCAGATTTCTCAAGCAGTTTGACATTACTCTCACAACAGATTTTGTCAATACTCCAACTTCGAGACATGAAGGATTCTCACATCCCCACAGAGTTTGTCAGGAATTTTCCATCCCCAACAGTCACCAAGGATTTCTCATCCTCAGCAATCAAAGATTTTGAATCTCCAGCAGCGGTCAAGGATTTATTTTCCCCGGCAGCAATCAAGGGTTTTATTATCTCCAGCCGTCAAGGATTTATTTTCCTCAGCAATACAGCAAATCAGCTTACATGTGCATACATTACATTCATATATCATAAACATTGATAAAACACATTTTATTGCATCATACATTTCATACAACATAACTTTGTGTTTCAGCTAACATTTTACCCTTTTCAGGATAAGATTAACAGCTATCTTTAACAAATATTCAATGATTTCAGATAAAGTACGGATACACTCCATACACGAAAGTCATTCTGTTACTCATTCAGATCCCTTATTCAGAACCAGTACGGATATACTCCAGACACGGAAGTCATTCTGTTACTCATTCAGATCTCTTATTCAGATACAGTACAGATACACTCCAGACACGGAAGTCATTCTGTTACTTATTCAGAATTCAAAGTCAAGATACAGTACAGATACACTCCAGACACGGAAGTCATTCTGCTACTCATTCAGATACAGATTAGATACGCTCCAGATACAGAAGCCATTCTATTTCTCATTCAGATTCAACTATCAATTTCAAGTTCAGATATACTCCAGACACGAAAGTCATTCTGCTACTCATTCATATATAGATTAGATATTCTCCAGATACGGAAGTCATTCTATTTCTCATTCAGATCTCAATTTCAGATACAGTACGGATACACTCCAGACACGGAAGCCATTTTGTCACTTATTTTGATT
Organism: Vicia faba; assembly: GCA_948472305.1. Classification (NCBI taxonomy): domain Eukaryota; kingdom Viridiplantae; phylum Streptophyta; class Magnoliopsida; order Fabales; family Fabaceae; genus Vicia; species Vicia faba. Next base: position 770,283,884 of record OX451741.1, on the reverse strand, counting down.
TTCCCCAGCTCAGATACACTCCAGACACGGAATTCATTCTGTCACCTATTCAAGATACAGTCCAGATACGCTCCAGACACGGAAGCCATTTTGTCACTTATTCGGATTCAAATCTCCAGATACAACTCAGATACGTTCCATATACGGATACCATTATGAGGCTCATTCTCCTGGTTTACAACAAGCATTCTTGGATGGCATCTACAAGCCCATCTCAAACAAGATTCAATCACCTTTTCAAATGGCATCTTTAAGCCTATTCCCTCAACTACTTCATCAAGTGCAAATTTATGGGCACTCTAGTGTCCAATCATCTTTTACCTTCGAGTCACGAACGGCAAAACTCGTCAATCTAACTTTTCAGGTTCAAGAAGATTGAACAGGGGAAGCTGTTGTGCCCTAAATTTTCCCTCTCATTTTATCAAGATTCTCCTCACAAGACTTCTTGGACTCAAGGCCAGAATAGGGTTTGCTCAGCTCAAGACCTCTCCTTGCACTGATAACCTGAAATTAGGTTTGAGTTTGCACAGGTATTTTTGGACTTTCAATGCCTCATGAGACTTTCATACTTCATGTTGGACCCCTAAGGTTGCCCGTACCAAGTTTCAAGCCTTGAATCACATTTTTGACCAATAAATTGGACAATTGACCTAAAAATCAACTATATTGGGGAAAAAGTCAACCATGGCCAATTTACAGTCAAACCCCATAACTTTTTATCCATATAAACATATAGACTCATATGAACCATTTGATCAAGTTTGGACCACAACTCCTCAAGAAATTTGATCAGATCATCAAAAGGGCAAAATGGTCAAAATTAGGGTTTTGACTAGAGAAAGGCAATTTCTGATTTTTGACCTAACCAATGACCAATTGGGTTCAAGCATGATTTCTAGGACTCAATGGAATCATCTTGACTTAATCACAAAGTTCAAAAGATCTCAAATGCATTGGATTGACAGATGAATTTTCCAGTCAACTGATTAAAAATCAACTGTACACTAAAAAGTCAAACTTTGACTTTTTGGTCAAAATCAAGTTCCAAGGGTCATAATTCATCAAAACATGTCAAAACATGAAACTTGTTCACCAAGAAACCTAATTTTGAAAATTAGGGTTTAAGTTTGAAATTTTTCATAACTTAGAATTTTTCTAAGTTATGAAACTTTCTTATTTTTTCCCAACTTTTCCCAACTTTTTCACCATGATGCAATTGGATTCAAAGAAAACTTCCAACATGAAAGTTGTAGTCCTCCACAAAATCTACAAGTTTGATTCACAAAGTTTTCTCAAATGATGCGTGGATCTAAAGTTATGATTTTGTGAATAGGGGTCCATAAACTTTTTAACTTAGTGAAATTTTGCCCTAGTTTAGGAAGATTTTTTACCTAACTTCATGGCAACTTTTCACCTAGTTCCAAGAGGAATATCAAAATGCATTTCAAAGATGGATTGTATAGCATGTTACAAGCTTTCCAAAATGTCTAAGAACTCTCCAAGATCATTTATGGTTAGGGAGAATCGAAGAAATGAAAATGGCAATTTGTCACTTTTTGTCCAAGGCATTTTCACAATGGTGCAAGTTGCAAATCTGTCCTAAGCATGCTTGTACTTGGTTTTACAGGTCCTAATCCATTCTAAACTCCATAATTAAATGTTAATTCAGTGGACAATGGCTTTATTTTAATCTTTGGAGCATTGTACATTGAATTAATCCATTTATGGCATAAAGTTCACATTGCTACTTTGATAAAGCATGTTTTTTGCAATTTTGTATTTCTTGAGCCATGGACCTGATCTCTTGTTGCCAACAATATCCAAAAACATCAGGAAACTTGTACCAACTCTCATCAGACCTCAAACTAGCCTGTACAGGCCTTTGGCTTTGTCACTTCACTTTTTCTTCAAAAGCAAGCAAACTTGCAAAAGTCAAGCAAGCTTGTGTATCTGATAAAACCAAGACTAAGCATCATTTGAACCAAGCTCAGAACTTTGTTACAAGCCTAAACACGATTGCCTAACATCTCAAACACCCTCAAACACAAAAAAATCACGATTTTCTGCCCAAACAGGGCATCATCTGCAGAACTCAAGCCATTTTGAAATTGGCTCGTGCGTTTTTCCTTTCAACCCTTCAAACATCTTCCCTACAACACACCTGAACTATTCAGGCCCCTGTCCAGCAACTGTGAGCTCAGTTTCACACTTCACCATTTTCACTTTGCAAGTTTGCAGGTTGACTTCTACAAGGAGATTCAAGCAACTTCAAGGCAAGCTGAGCATTGGGAAAGCTTGAGGGAACTTCAAGCAAGCTCACAAGAACTTCAGGCCTCACTCAAAGTTCCCACATTGCCATATCCAAACTCAACTAAACAAGGTATTTGTCAAGTTTCTATCTCTCTATTTAGGCATCCTTAAGCTTAGGTTTGTGAAGCAAAAATGTAGCCCTTAACATGCTTGAGTTGTACATATGCGTAGTTTCCATTTATATTAACTGAGCTAAGAGTATTTGGATGTTGAACATGCTGAAAAAACTAGGTCAGAAATTTGGGTCATTAAAATTCTCTCTGATCTTTGAGAGTTAGGTCATGTTCTTTATATCATTGGAATCGTGTGATAATGAGCTACATTTGTCATGTTATAAGTTTTTGATTTTATACAAAGAATAGCAAGAACAGGATTTGAAGGCAGATACGCGCGTTTTGGAGGAGACAGAGGTCAGGGACGAAGTGTCTGGGCTTGGCGCGCTTGGGCTTGGCTTTTCTGACTTTTTGCACCCCCCCCTCATTTACTTTTGCACCCCCCTGATTCATATTTTGTTATTTTTTCATATTTTATTTTTTATTTTTATATTTTTTACTTTTATTATTTTTTCTGACCATTACAATATCATAAAAATATTTTCTTTACTTTTTGCATTTTATCATATTTTTTATTTTATTTTTTTTGCATAATAAATAGTTTGTTAGGATTTTATACTTTTATTTTCTTAAATAAAACTTGTAAATAATATAAAAATATCATACAATTTTCATTTTTATTATTTATACACTTAAAATAACATTTTCATACAATATTCAATTTTTTAACATTTTGTATATATTATTATTATTTTTTCTTGAACAAAACATGAATAAAAGGAATAATATTAGAATATATTTTCTATTAAACAAAAATTAGGGTTTTCACCCTTTCAAAAATAATCATTTTATTTTCTCTTATTTTTAAGACTTAAATAATTTTTATTGTACATACATAAAATTAATACAAAAAACATTTTTTGCATATTTACATTTTATTGCATATTTAAATATTTGTTTAATTTATTTATTGTACAATAAATTCAATTGGGTTGTAATAGTAAATTAGGGTTTTATTTTGTGCAATATCCCCTTATTCAAAACTTGTATCCCCTACCCATAATATTGTTGTAATAGTCTAGATTTACTTTACGCATTTTATTGCTTTCATATACCATGATAGTAAACTAGGGTTTTGTATGCAAAGACCAGAAATCAAACAAATAGCTTGACCTAATACAAGACAAAAATGCATGAAAAATGACAACACTTTGCACACAAGCACCCCTAGGGTTTCACCCACTTGGTTACCTTAAAACATGGCCATGGTATGCATGCTAGGTATCTTGGCAAAATCAAACAAAACAAAAAGATCATAGTCCCTCGATGACGCTATCTTGGTTTCCTAAAAACAAATGATCTTAGTCCCTAAAACTTGCTAAGATACTTGGCACCATTGCTATCATGGTCATACGATGACCCACGCCCATCCCGTTTAACATCCAAAGATAGGGTTGTCTACTAAAACAATAGTAAGACAACAATGTCAAAGGAATAAAAATGTACAAGAAAGACTGTTGAGTAGGTAGATAAGCTTTTAGTTACTTGATCAATTTGCAAACCATCCTTGTTATTTTCAAACAAACACACACATTTCAAAACATTTCCAAACAACTTTCAAAAACATTGAAACAATTTTCAAAAGACAAACATCTTTGTATACATTCTTGTAAACAAGAACCATTACAAAGATTGCCAAAACAATGGCCTCTTTTCAAAATACTTTCAAAACCACACAAAGCACCATTTCAAACAATTTGAAAAGAAAAGCAAGTGATCTAAACAAGTAACTAAGAGCCCATGGAAAACCATGGATGAAAAGGGTCCTAGCACCTTCCCTTTTCATAATCTACCCCCCGAACTCAAGAAAACATCTCAAAGGTCTTTCCTGTGCTTTTTGACCTTTCCTTTTGGATAAAATAAAAGTCGATGGCGACTCTTGCTAAACCGAAACATTTGCAAACACAAACGCAAAACCTCAAGTCAGTTCTACCACCGTATCACACAAACAATATCCACAAACTTCAGGCAAAGTACACCAACTCTCACCAGACCTCAAGCTAGCCTGTACAGGCCTTGGGCATTGTCATCTCAAACTTTTATTCAAAAGCAAGAAACTTGCAAAAGTCAATACAACTCATCCATCTGATAAAGGCAAGCCTTGGCTTCATTTCAAACAACCTCAGAACATTGTCTCAAGCAGAATACACAAATTCATAACTTCCAAAACACCCTAAAACACCAAAATCCCATTTTTCTGCCCAAACAAGGCATCATCTGCAGAACTCAAGCCATTTCAATATTGGCTCATGCGTTTTTCCTTTCAACCCTTCAAACATCTTCCATACATCACACCTAAACTATCCAGGCCCCTGTCTTGCAACTGGCCCTGTCTTGCAACTGGGTTCCCTATTTCAAGCTTCACCATTTTCATTTTGAAGGTTTGCATGTTGACTCATGCAGTAAGATTCAGGCATCTACAAGGCAAGTTGAGCATTGGAGAAGCTTGAGGGAACTTCAAGGAAGCTCACAAGAACTTCAGGCCTCACTCAAAGTTCCCACATTGCCATATCCAAACTCAACTGAACAAGGTATTTGTCAAGTTTCTATCTTCTTATTTAGGCATCCTTAAGCTTAGGTTTGTGAAGCAAAAATGTAGTCCTTAACATGCTTGAGCTGTACATATGCATAGTTTCAATTTATATTAACTGAGTTAAGAGTATTTTATTGTTGAAGTTCATGAAAAAACTAGGTCAGAAATTAGGGCCATTAAAATTCTCTCTGTCCTTTGAGAGTTAGGTCACAAAATGGATATGGTTGGAATCGTGATTAAAAATGCTATAAGTTTCATGTTGTAAATTTTTGATTTCATGCAAGCATGAGCAAGAACATGATTTGAAGAAGAATGCGTGCGTTTGGAGAGACAGAGGTCAGGGACGAAGTTGTCTGGGCCTGGCGCGCTTGGGCCTTGCATTTTTCACTTTCCACACCCCCCATTTTACTTCTGCACCCCCCTGATTCATATTTTGTTATTTTTCATATTTTTTTTGTTATTTCTATATTTTTTACTCTTTTTTTCTGAACATTAAAAAATACCCAAAATATTTTCTTAATTTATTGCATTTTTATTTTATTTTTATCTTTTTTTTTTTTGCATAAAATATTGATTAGTTTAAATAGAATAGGAATTATTTTCTTAAAACAAATTGTAAATAACTTAAAATATTATATACTTTTATTTTTATTATTTAATACATAAAATATCATTTTCCACATATATTTTAATTTTTAATATTTGTAAATATTTTTATTTCTTGTACAAAAAATGAATAAAATAAATATTAGAAAACAATATTTTCTATTAAATCAAAATTAGGGTTTCCCCTTTCAAAAATAATAACATTATTTTTTTCTTATTTTTTAGGACTTAGATAATTTTATTTTCTCATACATAAAACAATTACAAAACATTTTTTGCATATTTACATTTTATTGCATATTTAAATAATTGTTTATTTATTTATTGTACAATAAATTCAATTGGGTTGTAATAGTGAATTAGGGTTTTATTTTGAGCAATATCCCCCATTCAAAACTTGTATCCCCCCTCCCATAATATTGTTGTAATAGTTTAGATTCACTTTATGCAATTTATCGCATTATATACATGTTTAGTAAATTAGGGTTTGTATGATAAGACAAAAATCAAAACAAATAGCATGACCTAATACAAGACAAAAATACATGAAAAATGACAACATCTTGCACACAAGCACCTCTAGGGTTTCACCCACTTGGTTTCTTTAAAACATGTCCATGGTATGCATGCTAGGTATCTTTGCAAAATCAAACAAAACAAAAAGATCATAGTCCCTCGATGACGCTATCTTGGTTGCCTAAACAAAGATGATCTTAGTCTCTCAAAACTTGCTAAAGATACTTGGCACCATTGCTATCATGGTCATACGATGACCCACGCCCGTCCCGTTTAACATCCAAAGATAGGGTTGTTTACCAATGCAATGGTAAATCAACAATGTCAAAGGAATAAAAATGTACAAGAAAGACTTTTGAGTAGGTAGATGCTTCTAGTTACTTGATCATTTCAAAAACAATCCTTGCTATTTTCAAACAAACACACACACATTTAAAATAATTTCCAAACAACTTTCAAAACCTTGAAACATTTTTCAAAAGACAAACATCTTTGTATACATTCTTACGAACGAGAATCATTACAAAGATTGCCTAAACGATGGCCTCTTTTCAAAATACTTTCAAAATCACACAAAGCACCATTTCAAACAATTGGAAAAGCAAAGCAAGTGATCTAAACAAGTAACTAAGAGCCCATGGAAAACCATGGATGAAAAGGGTGCTAGCACCTTCCCTTTTCATAATCTACCCCCCGAACTCAATAAAACATCTCAAAGGTCTTTCCTGTGCTTTTTGACCTTTCCTTTTGGATAAAATAAAAGGTAGTGGCGACTCTTACTAAATCGAAACATTTGCGAACACAAACGCAAAACCTCAAGTCAGTTCTCCCACCGTATCACAATGGTCATACGATGACCCATGCCCGTCCCGTTTAACATCCAAAGATAGGGTTGCTTACCAAATCAATGGTAAGTCAACAATGTTAAAGGAATCAAAATGCACAAGAAAGACATTTGAGTAGGTAGATAGCTTCTAAGTTACTTGCTCTATTTCAAAACAATCCTTGCTATTTTCAAAAATAGATACACAATTTCAAAACATTTCCAAATATCTTTCAAAACATTGAAACATCTCTCAAAAGACAAACATCTTTGTATACATTCTTACGAACGAGAATCATTACAAAGATTGCCTAAACGAATGGCCTCTTTTTCAAAATACTTTTAAAATCACACCAAACACCAATCACCATTTCAAACAATTTCAAAGCAAAGCAAGTGATCTAAGCAAGTAACTAAGAGCCTATGGTAAACCATGGATGAAAAGGGTGCTAGCACCTTCCCTTTTCATAATCTACCCCCCGAACTCAAGATAACATCTCAAAGGTCTTTCCTGTGCTTTTTTACCTTTCTTTTTTGGATAAATAAAAGTCGGTGGCGACTCTTGCTAAACCGTGACATTTGCGACAAAACGCAAAACCTCAAGTCAGTTCTCCCACCGTATCACAGAACTGGCGACTCTGTTGGGGAATATTGAAAGTGGGGTTACCTTAGGGTTTAGATCACATTTATTGGCTTACAATTGTTTGACTTGTTTGCTTTACACTTTGGTTCTATTGTTTAGGTTTGAATCCTCCACCCGGATTTGGGAAACATTATAGGTAAATAGCAATACGTTGTGGAAACCGTGCGGGGTATACCGACACAGTCTAAGCAATAGCTATGTTAGTGTGACATATTTGTGGGTACTGGTATCCTTTGAGTCAATCAAAGAGAATACGGGGCCGCTGAGTGATGTCATGAAGCACTAACAAACTTCTAGAACCTTTACTTGACCAACATGGTATTTTAGGATGTAGTGAGACGACCGGCTTTGGTGCAGTCCGAAGTTGGTAGATACTCGATACTACAATCATTGAGGGTTGGTTCCTTGGAATATTTCGGTCGCTGGTAAGAGGTTTGAATTGAAACAATGAACCTGGAAACAATTCAGTGATATTGAGCTCCTTAGAACTCGGTTACTATTTCTAGGACAGGTTGATCCAACTAAAATTCAAGAGGGTACTTACCTATGAAACCCCATGCAAGCCTAAACTAGGAACTTGTGTGATTTGCTTATACATATATACTTGTGAATAACATCACGGACATCATGAGCATCATTTTCATCCACTAACCATTTCAAGGATTTTGGAAATTCATCTTTGTTTTTGTTTTGTAGGATATGGATTCACTTCGCAGGAAAACCATCCAAGTCAACCTTGTAAGAATTCCTCCACAACTCAAGGAGATAGATTCAAGGATTCATGAGAACTCTCCATTCACCGAGAGACATGGTTGCCTACTCAACTTAGTCACTTCCAACACAGAGGAAGACATGATGAAGGTTCTCTTCCACTTCTTTAACCCTTTGCATCACTGCTTCACATTTCCTGACTACCAACTTGTGCCTACTTTGGAAGAATTCTCTCAACTCTTGAGGATTCCCATTCTCAATCAACTACCTTTCAACGGTACAGAAAGAGATCCAAATCCAGAAGAGATTTCTCAAGCCCTGCACTTGCACTCATCTGATGTCACAACCCATTGGGAAACTAGAAGTGGTGTCAAAGGCTTCTTGTCGAAGGTTCTGTTTGAGAAGGCCTAAAACTGCTAGAATTCCTTGGACTTGCAATCTTTTGAGGAGATTGTAGCTCTTCTCATCTATGGGATGGTCTTGTTCCCTAATCCTGACCAACTCATAGATGTGAGTGCTGTCAAAATCTTCATGTCACGCAATCCGGTGCCTACATTGCTTAGAGATATCTTACACTCTTTTCACACTCATACAATGAGAAAAAGAGGTGTTCTCATGTGTTGCACTCCTCTCCTGGAAAGATGGTTTACTTCTCATCTTCCCCAATCAGTCTTGAAGAATGAGCAAGGTTTGAGGTGGTCACAAAGGCTGATGACACTTACACATTCAGATATTCATTGGTGTTCTCGATCCAAAGAGAATGTTATCATTGTCGACCGTTATGGGGAATTCCCTAATGTCCCTCTACTTGGAATTAGGGGAGGCATCACCTACAACCCATGCTTGGCTCTAAGACAGTTTGGTTATGCCCGAAGGGATGGCCCACATGATATGCTGATTCAAGGCTTGGTTTTCGACTTTGACAACGACAATCAAGGACTTCGTCAAAGGTTCATCCGAGCTTGGAGGATGCCAAACAAGGTAGATAGTAAGACCTTGGGACACAAGAATTCCATCCCTCTTGAGCCTTACCTCAAGTGGGTACGAACCCGCGCCCAAAGTCTTATGATGCCTTATCCTTCTATTTTTCCAGTGATTATAGAGCCTGTTAAGGAGGGAGAGGTTCCATACACCATCCTACATCCTGACATGCCGACATCACTCGAAGATCTACAAAGGAGTTGGATACAGCTCAAATAAGAACACGGTACTTTCAAAGCCCAATTCTATGCAAGCGAGAAGAAGGTTTTGGAACTCACTCGACTACTTCACGAAGAGCAGACTCTCAACACCTACATTGCACCAAAGAGGATGCGCAACGTCTTTTTATCTTAGAATTTTGTATTATTTTTCCCTAGGGGCATTGATGTACTCAAATTCTATTTTATTAATATAACATGTGTTCCTTTTTGTTTGACACAAATTTGAATTTTCTAAATCCTTTAAAACATTGCATGAATACATATCATTCATCATGAGCATAAACAGGTCTTTGCAACAAGTTTCCTCATCCTTCTACTATTTATTTCAGCAAGATAGATCTAGAACAGACGGTTAAAGACTTGCAAGCTCAGAATTCACAATTTCAATAGCTACTCTTGACCTTGACCAAGGGGCAGGAGGAGCTCAAGAGTCTGCTAGAAAAGGAAAAAGAGAAAAAGAAGAAGAAGCCAGTCGGTGTGGCTATCATGGGCAGAAGGTTCCAAGGATAAGCCAGAAGGACCTTGGAATTTCCATCAACCTCTGAGGAAGGGGAAAGAAAAGGTAAAGAGACGGAAGTACCATCAGATTCTGAAGCAAAAGAAGAGGAATAAGAGGATTACTCTGAACAACAATACCCTCCGGCCGATGACAAATATAAACACCTGGAAGAGCATCTAACTGCTATGGAGATACAGAGAGTACCTGGGCTAGATTTCGAGGAACTGGGGCTGGTGTCCAGAATAGTAATCCCTCCTAAGTTTAAAGTACCTTTATTTTCCAAGTATGACGGGGTGTCTTGTCCCAAGATGCACCTCCGCTCATATGTCAGAAAGATGCAGCCACATTCTGCGGACAAAGATTTGTGGGTTCACTTTTTCAGGACAGTTTATCAGGAACACAGCATGATTGGTTCTACTAGTTGGAAAGGGCTGGTGTGCATAATTGGGAGGACTAGGCAGCAGCCTTCTATAAACATTATCAATACAACGCCGATTTGGCACCAACACGTACTCAACACCAAAGTATGGCTATGGTGTCCAATGAGGGCTTCAAAGACTACGCCCAAAAATGGAGGGATCTAGCCGGAAGGGTGCAACCTCCTTTATCTGAAAGGGAGCTAGTGGACATGTTCCTGGGAAATCTATCAGGTCCTTTCTTTAATCATCTGATTGGAAGTTCCTCTGCAGGGTTCACTGAATTGATTCTAACTGGCGAGAGGGTGGAAGCCGGTATAAGAAGCGGAAAAATTCAGAAGGACGCGTCTACCTCTACAGCTGTAAAAAATCCCTTCACTGGAAAGAAGGAAGTGTTTGTTGTCTATGCACAGAGAAATCATGGAAGAACCGAGCGCCGACCAACGGTGGGAGCCGTTATGATTCAAAAGTCTGCATCAGACCAGCCGAGAAACAATCAGCAGAGAAATAACCAGCAAAGGGTGGAAAGGCCAGTACGGCAATTCACCAAGATTAACATGACTCCAGCTCAAGTCCTACCACATCTTCTGAAGTTGAATCTGGCCATGCTAAAAGAGGCCCCTAAAAATCCCAATACTGCATCACCTCACTACCACCCGAATGCCAGGTGCGCATACCACTCTGAAAGTCCAGGGCACGACACCAACAACTGTTGGTCTCTGAAGAACAAGATTCAAGATATGATAGATGCAAAGGAAGTTGAATTTGAAGCGCCTGAGAAACCGAATGTTATTTTTGCTCTGATGCCTAGGCATGGACACAATGCTAATGTTATTGAGGAAGATCTGTTTGTTGCTACTGTGGATGAACTGTTAACTCCTCTCCCGACCATCAAGTTGGATTTGATGAAAGCTGGTAATTTCCAGGATGTGACGAAAATTTACATTTTTTCCTATCCTCATCATTTGAATGCCCTCTGTTGAAAAAAGGTATCCAACAACTGATTGATAACCAGGAAATTTTGTTTGAGAAAGCTCCTATTTCACCCGTTCAAGTTAAAGAAGTATCAATAATAACCATCTACGCCAATCCTTCCAAGGTCCCTAAAAGACCCGTTAGGATTACATCCTCTCCTAAGACTGCTCCACTGAAGATAACAATGCCCGGGCCTGCCCCATACAAATCAAATAAAACGGTACCATGGAATTATGGTGGAGAAATCTACTACCATGGTGTCAAACAGATTGAACAGACTGCCGAAGGAGAGAGCTTTGAAGAGGAAAATTCTGACATCAGTAACATTGTCGGAACAAGCAAAATTACCCGTAGTGGGAGAATTTTCTCTCCATATATTGCCCCTCCAAAGGCAGTCTTTGGACCCGTGGCCATTCCAAAGATTACATTTGTACCAGTGATTACGCCTGCAAGCGCACCGACCAACAAAGAAGACAATACAATTCCTATCCCTACTTCCAGTGCTGAGAATAAAGGAAAGAATATTCAAGACGAGCTTGTCCTGACGAAGGCTCAATCACTAGCTATTCTTGAAACATCCAAGAAGGAGATGAAAGAAATCCTGAGGATCATAAAAAAGAGTGATTATTATGTGGTTGAACAACTGGGGCAGACCCCTTCCAAGATCTTTATGTTAGCCTTGCTGCTGTGCTCTGAGGCACATGCTAAAGCTTTGGTAAATTTTCTGAAGACAGCTCATGTGCTGCAAGAGACGTCTGCGGATCAATTCCAAGAGTGTGTGGCCAGTTTGACAGCTGACAATGGCCTGGGTTTCTCTGATGCTGACTTGACCCCCAAAGGGAGAAAACACAATGACGCACTACATGTATCGGTGGAGTATAGAGGAACGACCCTAGCCCATGTCTTGGTGGATACGGGATCATCTCTAAACGTCTTGCCAAAGAAAGCCCTTGATAGATTGGATTATGAGGGGCTGACTTTAAAACCCAACAATATAATTGTGAAAGCATTTGACGGCTCTAAGAGGATGGTCCATGGGGAGGTGGACATCCCGATCAAGGTGGGAACCCAGACGTTCAATTCAACCTTCTATGTAATGGACATTCGTACCTCCTACTCTTGTCTGTTGGGATGCCCCTGGATTCACAATGTCAGTGTTGTCACCTCCACTTTGCATCAGATGCTGAAGTACCCTGTCCAAGGGAAGATCATAAATGTCCACGGGGAAGAGGAGTACATGATTATTCATCTTAATTATTTCCGATATGTGGAGTTAGATGGCGAGTTCATTGAAACCCCTTTCCAACATTTTGAAGAAGTCTCTCAAGAAATAGCAGCGACCAAGGCGATATCTTCAATTCCTTTGATCACAAGACCTCCACCTCGGATGTCATCTCTAAAAGATGCAAAGGCAGTAGTGGAAGAAGGCGGAAGCACCATCTGTGGGCAGCTTCCAGACATTCCCTACAAATCAGACAAGTTTGGCTTGGAATTTACTTCAACTACTCAGAAGGCTGTGCGTCGCGCTCGTGCCGGAGGGTCACCTGTGAAGATCAGTGTTGTACCCCAAAATTTTCCCTCGCATTTTTCCACAAGAAATCTCAACTTCAAGCATTTCCTGACTTTTCAAACTGGCTCAAGAATCGGACAAACGGACTTTTCTCGTCAGTCAAACAAAAATTAGGGTTTTATTGATTTTTAGGACTCTGGATTGCTTCAAATAATTGGCTTAGGGTTTTGGTTGATTCTGGCTCAATTGCGATCAGGCGAATGTTCGTTGGCATTTAATCAGGAATTAAGGTTTTATGGGCATATTCTCAGAAAGGTTAAAATTCCACGGCACTTTGCAAGATATTCCGAGATTCGGGTTGAATTCGCATTGTTTTGATTTAATCAGTAAAAGAGGCAGTTGGTTTGAATTCACGTTGTTTTGTTTGAGCCAGTCAAAAGAAATACGCAGTTTGGATTTACAGTGTTTATTGAAAACCAGTGAAGAGGGAATGCGCTTATTTGGTTTGTTTCGGTTAACTGTTACTTTGCTTTGGATATTGGAAAGGCCAGATTTAATTGATCAATGTGCTAAAGCATTGTTTATTTTAATTATTTATTATTCTAAATTAAATGATTGAAATTTATTTTTCAATTATTTTAATTCAAAGAGTTTTAAATAATAAATAAACAATAAAGAGAAAACAGAATTAAATTGGATAATGGAAACTTTTATTTATCTTTAAATTAACTGTACAATTGATGTTTGGAATTTAATTACAAACATTGGTTTTACATTGATTTAAATTTAAATAAAAAGAAAACTATCCTATTTATTTCTAATTCTTCATGCTTCACTTTATTCCTCTCCATCCGAATATTCATCTGCAAAAGAAAAGGAGAAAAGTCAAAAAGCAGATAAAATAATAAATGACAGAAGAAATTCATCATTAAGGGCCACTAATTGGGATCAGTGAACCCTCTCTACAAATCACGGGATTTCTCCCGGTTCACAGAGAGGGACGAGTTTATTTGCTAAAATTGAATGCACAAGTTTAAAAAATGCAAAATTCAAAATTGTCAAAATTGCATAAAGTTCAAATCTCAAACAGCAAGTCCAAACCAAAGGTCCAAACTCAACTTTCTGCTAAAAATAAAGCAACTATCCAAAAGGCTACTCAAAGCTATCAAAGAAGAAGATTTTGAAAGATATCAAAAAGCACAAAAGCTGTCAAGAAGAGATCAAATAGGCAGAGGAAAGTATGATATGCAAGCAACTCATTTTCATCATTTCCCAATTGAAGTGACCCTTTCAGAACTAGGTACAGTATAAAACATATTAAAATATTTAACTGTACTAGAAGAGAGAGAGATAAAGTAAGCAGGGAGCAGGTTTTTTAGGCTGAGAGGCATAGATAGAAAGATATACAAAAGAGCAAAAGACAGTAAGAGATAAAAGAGAGAGAACTTTCACCGAAGCACAAAGAAAAATATACAGGGGGGCAGAAAACTCAAACCAGTTCTCCAACCATCAACCTGCTGTCCAAGAACCTTAGGCAAAAACAAACTGATATATAGAACCTGCCAGGCCTCAAACCTGAGAGAGAAAAAAACCTGTTCAAAGTTCAGTGACCAACAAAAGCTTCCAAACTTTTACCATTTCCAAAACCTAAACTAAAAAACACCCAAAGCATATACCAGCCATTTACATGACCTGCTAAACCACCCTACTGTCAAGCAGAAGCCTAACCACAACCTGCATTAGCACAAACTGCATAAACCATAAACACCTCCAAAAGACACCTCAAAACCAATAACCTGTATTGGCTCAAAAACAAAAACCATACAAACCTGTCAATAACAAATCCAGCAATAACCAGCATAACCTAAAAGCATTCAACCTGCTAGGCCTCCAGCCTGAAACCTCATAAACCCTTACCTACTGTCAACACAGAAACAAGTTCAAAGCACATACCCTGTCAAACACTAAACTTGCCTAAATACTGAAACCTGGCCAAAACCATTCAAAGAACATTGACCATTCAACCAAAGCATACTCAAGCATTTAGGGTCAGCTCTAAGCCCTCAGAAAGATATCATCACTGGGCGTGGAAAGAATCAACATTTTTAGGCATCCAACACAAGTGTTTCAAGGAAGTAGCAAGAGAAGCAAGCACACAAGAAGGCAAAGAAGATACAGAGGCATCTCAAGGCAACTAAACCCTAGGCCTCAGAAACTCTTCATCATAGGCAATAAACATTCAAGGCAAGCATACGGAGTTCAGGGCAACTGTAAGAGAAGAGGAAAAGCAGTAGGCCATTCAAAGCAAACCCAAGGCAACACAAGTAGAAGAAGAGGAAAAGTAACAGGCAAGCCTCAGTAAACACATCAGTGGCCAACATAAACTATCAAACTCAGGGAAGCATCAAAGATAACAAGCATACAGTGGCATAGAAGAAGAAGAAAGAGGTGAACGTCAAGAAATAGGTTTTCAGCTCATCATCATTAAACCCAATAAGCAGGCAAAGTAGATAAAGAGTACCCGGAAGTATACAGGTCCGTCATCATCTCGCTCCGCCCTTGGCCGCCTGGGCGCCTCCACCTCCGTCCCTCCTCCGTCTCCTCAGAAAGGTACATATTTTTTCCCTCTTCGCATAACTCGAACCAAAGAAGCACATAATCCGAATCAATAAACAAAGAACTAAGCATGCAAAAACACAAGATCCCTAATGCGTTTGAACAAATTCATACCTTTTATATTGCCGTTGGAGCGAGTGTGAGAAGGAGGGAGATAGGTGGCGCCGGTGGCCTCGAACGAAGGGAAGTACCGTGACATGCATGAGGACAAACGGAGAAGACGGAAACCTCCATGAACGCCGCTGCGCTAACCCTAAGCGTTATCAACTGCACAACAAAACAATGAACCCTAAAAAAAAACAAATGCTTGCACTATGGGCCTTGCCCGTTTCTGAATACCCAGGCCCATTTTAAACAAAAAGGATTTTAAACTCTTTTCTCTTATAAAACAAATACAATTCTTACTAATTAATTAATTTAACCCTTTTAGACAAATGTTTTATTAATAACTTAATACTAAATTTTCTCTATAACATTTTAAAATACTTTTTTTCATTAACTTAATTTCTACAACAATACTTTAATAATAAAAATACATTTTTGCACTATATAATTAAAATTGAAAATAACCTTTTTTTCTTTTAATTAAAATATATTTTTTTGTGCATACTTTAAAAACACATTTCTTATATACATAATTTTAGAACATTTAATTTAAATATAATTTTGTACATATCATACAATATAATTGAAAATATCTTTTTTCTTTTAAATATACTTTTGTACATAACAATTAAAAATACATTCCTTTTTTTTATATACATAATTCAATTCATAACAAATGAAAAATACTTTTTGTATACATAATTAAAGCTTAGAAATATTTTCTTTTCTTAAAACATCATTTTTTTTATATATACATAATTTAATTAGAACTTGAACATTCAATTAAAACATTTTTCTTTTGTACCTATTAAAAATATACAAATCAAAGATTCATTAAACACATATTTAGGTCAACAATACCCTAATACACATTAATTTCACCTTGTCGCACCTGTAAATAATTACATACCTACACGCATGTACACTTACACAAATACATTTACATTGCCCCTATACACATTTGTTTATCTTATATTTGTATATTCGTCATTTACATTTGATCGCAAATTCGATTTGGTTGTAACTTATTGGATACTATAAGTCTCATCCCCATTCATACACATGTACCCCCACTCCCGGATACTTATCTTGTAATAGCGTAGATTTTACATTTTCGCAATTTACCGCTTTCAATTATACCATGGTTAGATCTAGGGTTTGCATGTACATAAAATAAAACGCTAGATAACCTAACACAAGACAAATACATGAAATCAATACACAATCACACTTGCACCCTCTAGGGTAATCCCACATGTTGCCTTCCAAAATGGGCCATGCTTGCACGTCGAGTATCTTTGGCAAAACAAAATCAAAATGATCATAAGTCCCTCAAAGTGTTGCCTAAACGGAATGATCATAGTCCCTTCAAAGCAAATTGCCAAAGACACTTGGCATCATTGCATTCATGGTCCATACGACGACCCGCGCCCGTCCCGAATAAACTTCCTAAACGCAAGATTGTCCACCAAATTCAATGATGGAACAAAATTGTTAAAAAAGGGGTTAAAACATAACAAAAACCTTTGAGTATAATAGGGTAGACAAAACTCTGAGTTACTTGAGATCAACTTGCGAAAAACGCTTGCCTTCTTTTCAAAAAAACCATAATCCACAACACTTTCAAACAAACTCTCAAAAACATTTGAAACATCTTTTCGAAAAGATCCACACTTTTGTAAAACACTCAAACACGAGTCAAATACATTGGTCGCCTAAGACAAGGCATCTCTTCCAAAACATTTTCAAAAAAACACACACACATACACACCATTTTCAAGCAATCAAAAATCAAGGCAAGTGATCTAAAAACCAAGTAACTAAGAGCCCATGGATAACCATGGATGAAAAGGGTGCTAATACCTTCCCTTTTCATAATCTACCCCCCGAACCCATGAAATATCTCAAAAGGTTTTTGCTGTGCTTTTTTAACCTTTCCTTTAGGATAAAATAAAAAGTCGGTGGCGACTCTTACTCAACCGCACAAGTGCGAATACGAACGCGAAACTCAATTCAGTTCTCCCACCGTATCACAGAAATGGCGACTCTGCTGGGGAAAATTTTTAAAAGTGGGGTTACCTTAGGGTTTATATCACCTTTATTTTCAATTGATTGCTTTGTTTGCTTTTACATTTGTGGGCTTTGTATCGGAGTTCATAGATCCTAACCCGGATCTGGGGAAACCTTTTTAGGTAGCATAATCTGCGAGGGACCTGTCCGGGGTATACCGACATGGGTGAAGCAGTGGCTACGTTGGTGTGGTGTCTTGGTCTGTACCGATATCCCTCGTGTTGAAACGGGGAGAATATGGGTCTTCCAAGGAGTCATTAAGCACCAACCGATCTTAGAACCCTAAATTGACCCAGCTTGGCCATTAGAACAGTAGCAGTATGCTACGCTCATTGAGGCTAAACTCTCGCGATGGTTCCGGCCGCGAGAAAAGGTTGCGATGCTGGAGTTATGACCGATTGAGGGTAGCCAATGATTTGAGATCCTCTAGAACCCGGTTACTTTTGATAGGACAGGTTTTAACCAACGAACTGAAAGAGGGTAGTACCTGAACCCCATGCAAGCCTAAACCTAAGGACTTGTTTGCTTTGTGTGAATATGTTTGTCTGTATATACACTCACTTGCTTTTGGCATACATGTACATAACATCATGACATCATACCATAGCATTTTCAATAACCATTTCAAGGATCTCGAGGGTTCTTTTTGATGCAGGGTTACGTTGAACCAGACGTCTATCAAGGGGCAAAGGGTTTCTCCTCTAACCGATGCAATCAAAGATCAAGTGCAACAACTTGAATCAGTGGCTATGACCCACTCGACATGGTGAGCTTGATTCTCGTGGAAAGACATCCACCGATACAAAGCTCTCCAATCAAAAGATCAAGTGCAACAACTTGAATCAGTGGCTATGACCCACTCGACATGGTGAGCTTGATTCTCGTGGAAAGACATCCACCGATACAAAGCTCTCCAATCAAAGTTCAAAAACAACAACTTGAATCAGTGGCTATGACCCACTCGACATGGTGAGCTTGATTCTCGTGGAAGGACGTCCACCGGTGCGGAGATCTCCAATCAAAGATCCAAGTTCAACCTCTAACGTTTTCTTGTGTTTACCCCAAGAGATCATTGAAAGCATGCATCCACATATCATGCATTGCATTTTGACAGTCTTTCCTTTTTCAGGTTTCCTTACTCTCCTGCTGTTTATTTCAGCAAGAGATGGCTTTAGAAAGGTCTGTCAAAGACATCCAAGACCAGACTGCTCAGTTGCAGGAGATGTTCCTGAACTTGTCTCTGGGGCAAGAAGAGATGAAAGCTCTCCTCACAAAGGGCTTGGAGAATTCCAACAACGCCAGGTGTGATCAATTTGTGGAGCTGCAGTTTGATCTGACAACCTTGAGGATCCAAGTGATGGGACAGTTGGTGGTCCAGATGGCTCTCATCCAGGACCTATCTCAAAGACAAGAGGAACTCAGAGTTCTTGTCCGCCAACTGCTTCCAAACAACCAACTGGGGAAGAATCTGAGGTCGAAGAGCAAGTCACCGCTCAACCTCCATCCACTCAAGAGGGCAAAGGGAAAGCTCCTTTGCTTGCTTCAGGGTCACAAGCCCATCAACAACCTCGCCAGCGTTAATGGGGCAATCGGCGTAAGCAAGAAAAGTCGGGAAGACAATTCACGGAGACTGAAATACCATCTTTCTTCATACTGAAGCGTCTGATGGAGGTCAACTTGCTTACCTTGAAGGACCCTCCTCAGAAGCCCAATACCTCCTCTCCTCACTATCATCCCGATGCATTCTGTGTTTACCACTCCTACAGCCCGGGACACGACACCAACGACTGTTGGGCCTTGAAGAATAAGATTCAAGATCTGATCGACATTGGGGTGCTGGAATTCATGCCAGACGGCGAGATGAAAATCTTCCGTTAAAGGGTTCTCCACTTGAAGTGACGAAGCTCGAGCTGAAAGACTTTTGCTTCTTTTTGAATTTTGAAAGTTGTAATTTCTTTTGCTGTCAAACAATTATCTGTTGATGATAAACTTTGTTTTCATTAATGCATTGCATATGTTTGTCTTGAATCCATCCATTCGTTTCACTACTCTTATGATTTTCTTTATGATATTTGACTCTTGATAAAAAGCTGTAAGCCTTTAGAGGGAGGATGACGAAACAATACCGCGATCTTATACAGTATGCTTTTGAACAGACCTTGCTGATGATGTACAAGCATTTCTTTCAAATCCCAAACACTGGAGTTATAAGGAAGTTAATCCCTAGTCAACCCCTTCGAGCCAAAGAAGTAGGAGTTTCTTGTCCTGAAACGATCAAAACCCTTGATATAAACCTGGGGCAGGGTAGTATCTCAGTTAATTCAAGAGAAAATGCGCATTGAAGTCGCAAACTCTCAG
This sequence comes from Vicia faba, assembly GCA_948472305.1. NCBI lineage: Eukaryota > Viridiplantae > Streptophyta > Magnoliopsida > Fabales > Fabaceae > Vicia > Vicia faba. The sequence goes on along the minus strand of OX451741.1, from coordinate 770,263,878 downwards.
TTCGTAACACAACGAACGACATCGAAAAAGAAAGCATTCCCTTGGAGTCAAAAGACAAGGGTGGTTCCCTATCACATAGACAGTCAATCTCTCAAAAGAGAAAAGCCCACTGAGCCAAAACCTATAAAGGAGGCTTAAGAAAGCTGGGGCATCCCGCTGACAGTAATCCCAGAAAATGGTAACAGTCAGGCAAAAGTTAGGGATAACAAATCAAAATCAAAATAGTGAGGTCATTACAAAATCCTCAACAACATGAAAAATGTTGAAAAAAAAAGGAGATGATGATTGTCTCCCCAAATTCAACTGGTGAACCATTGCCCAAAAGTCGTTCCAAACTCAAAACAGAGTATGACGCAGTTAACTGAGCTTAGGTTGAAGGACATCACGAAGAGCGGGTGGGTACAAATATACTTTGAGCCTTTATCCTTTTTTTCTTAAACCGTGAACCAAGCCACGTTACAACCCTTCAAAAGTCCTAATTGAAGCATGGGTTAGTTCGAAAGCATATTGTTACAAAAGGTATCCTGACTCCTGTAGGGCTTTGCTCTAAATCTTGTGTTAACTTGTCTTATGAAAAGTTTTCTGCTAAAAATGCATTTTTCAAAACTTCGAGACAAACATAAACTTTGCATTATTCGAATATCACTGTCTGCATTTGACCTTTTTGTTTGACAGCGAAGAAATTCATACAGCGAATGTTCGGAGGAACGAAAACTCTCTCAGTAAGTCAAAATCACTTCAAGAGGATAACACTTCCATCAAATCCCCTTATCAACAAGGGGCATGACATGTCACAATTCAATTAACCTGGGGCAGTCCAGTCAAGGTCCAACAGATCTTTCAAAGTTCAGTTAACCTGGGGCAGTCCAGTCAAGATTTCAAGAAATCTCTCAATATGCAGAGTAATCTGATTCAAGACTCCTTCTTCACCACTTGGGGCATTCGAATGTCAAAAGTGTTCAACAAATCAACCATTACATTTCCAGACTCGATTCCTGTATCTAGCCAGGGCACGTCTGAAGAGTTTGAAGATTCGATTCCTGTATCCAGCCAGGGCATATTTGTTGACCACATTTCCAGACTCGATTCCTGTATCTAGCCAGGGCACGTCTGAAGAGTTCGAAGATTCGATTCCTGTATCCAACCAGGGCATATCTGTTGACGACCAATTCCAGATTCGACTCCTGTATCCAGCCAGGGCATATCTGTTGACCACATTTCCAGACTCGATTCCTGTATCTAGCCAGGGCACGTCTGAAGAGTTTGAAGATTCGATTCCTGTATCCAGCCAGGGCATATCTATCAACTATTACAATTCCAGATTCGACTCCTGTATCCAGCCAGGGCATATCTATCAACTATCACCTTTCCAGATTCGATTCCTGTATCCAGCCAGGGCATGTCTGAAGAATTCCAGATCAGCACCTGTAACAAACCAGGAAAACATCTGTAAACGACCGATTGTAGACCAACACCTGTAATAAGCCAGGAATTTATCTACATCACCACTTGGGGCATTCGAATGTCAAAAGTGTTCAAAAACCGATGCAGTTTTACATGAGCTCATCATCAGGAAACCCTACACCGGTTCCTCTTCAAGACTTCTGAAAACAGTTTACGGATTCTTCCCAACAACGGATGTTAATCTACCGACTTGTTCAGACTCTTCTCAACCGCTGAAAACAGTTTACGGACGCTTCCCAACAACGGATGCGGCTCTATTGCTGATTCAACTTCAAGATTTCTGAAAACAGTTCACGGGTTCTCCAAGTAAACGGATGTTAACCTATCACTTGTTCAGATTCTTCTTCAAGACTTCTGAAGATAGTTTATGGATTCTTCCCAACAACGGATGTTAATCTATCAACTTGTTCAGATGCAACCTTTGAAAACAGTTTACGGACGCTTCCCAACAACGGATGCGGCTCTATTGCTTATTCAATCTCAAGATTTCTAAAAACAATTCACGGGTTCTCCAAGAAACGGATGGTAACCTATCGCTTGTTCAGATTCTTCCAGAAGCTAACTCCACTCAGAGTCAAGCTTCATTATCTCCAGCAAAGCTAAAACTTCAAATTATTCCCCAGCGGAGCCAGACCATTGAACCTTCTCCCCACAGAGTTTTGGGAGGGCAAATCTTGAGTTCCCCAGTGAAGTCGCCAGAGTCACTTCCCACCGAACTGAAGATTCCCTGTCTTATACCCCCAGCATAAGTCTACTAGATTGGAACTCCCCAGTAGAGGTCATTAGGAATTCTCTTCCCCAGCAGCAGCCAAGGATTTATTTTCCCCGGCAGCAGTCAAGATGCTTTTATCTTCAGCCATCTCGGATTCATGTATCCTCAGCAAGATATCTCATCAGCTTCCACGCGCATTTATCACATTCATGTCATAAACATTGATGTCACATACATTGCATCATGCATCATAACATTGCATACGGCTAACCCTTTACTTTTCAGGCAAGAGCAGTCGACAGACGCAGATCATCTCCCGAGATTCATCCAGAAATAGTTCAGATGTGACCCAGACACGGCGACGTTCTGATACTTATTCCGGATCCATTTCAAACGCATCATCAGGAAACCCTACACCGTTTCCTCTTCAACTTCAAGACTTCTGAAAACAGTTTACAGATTCTTCCCTACAACGGATGTCAATCTACCAACTTGTTCAGACTCTTCTCAACTTTTGAAAACAGTTTACGGATGCTTCCCAACAACGTACGTTGCTCTATTGCTTATTCAATCCCAACTCCTGAAAATAGTTTACGGATTCTCCAGACATGGACGTCAATCTGTTGCTTATTCGGACCCCTAATTCAGAGATGTTCCAAAAACATGGATGCCCTTCTGATACTTGCCCACTCACTTTTGACATACAGTTCAACATGTCCAGATGGCATCTATAAGCCCATCCTCCTACCAGCAGTCACCAGATGGCATCTTTAAGCCCATTCTCAGATGGCATCTCTAAGCCCATCCCCCGACTAAATTCTATCGCACCAGATGGCATCTTTAAGCCCATCACCAAATGGCATCTTTAAGCCCATTCACCTCCACCATCATATCGCCGAGTGCACATTTTCTGGGCACTTTAGTGTCCAATCTTCTTTTACCTTCACGTCGCGAAAGGCAAACTTGCCAATCTAACTCTTCAGGTTCAAGAAGATTGAACAGGGGCAACTGTTGTACCCCAAAATTTGCCCTCGCATTTTTCCACAAGAAATCTCAACTTCAAGCATTTCCTGACTTTTCAAACTGGCTCAAGAATCGGACAAACGGACTTTTCTCGTCAGTCAAACAAAAATTAGGGTTTTATTGATTTTTAGGACTCTGGATTGCTTCAAATAATTGGCTTAGGGTTTTGGTTGATTCTGGCTCAATTGCGATCAGGCGAATGTTCGTTGGCATTTAATCAGGAATTAAGGTTTTATGGGCATATTCTCAGAAAGGTTAAAATTCCACAGCACTTTGCAAGATATTCCGAGATTCGGGTTGAATTCGCATTGTTTTGATTTAATCAGTAAAAGAGGCAGTTGGTTTGAATTCACGTTGTTTTGTTTGAGCCAGTCAAAAGAAATACGCAGTTTGGATTTACAGTGTTTGTTGAAAACCAGTGAAGAGGGAATGCACCTATTTGGTTTGTTTCGGTTAACTGTTACTTTGCTTTGGATATTGGAAAGGCCAGATTTAATTGATCAATGTGCTAAAGCATTGTTTATTTTAATTATTTATTATTCTAAATTAAATGATTGAAATTTATTTTTCAATTATTTTAATTCAAAGAGTTTTAAATAATAAATAAACAATAAAGAGAAAACAGAATTAAATTGGATAATGGAAACTTTTATTTATCTTTAAATTAACTGTACAATTGATGTTTGGAATTTAATTACAAACATTGGTTTTACATTGATTTAAACTTAAATAAAAAGAAAACTATCCTATTTATTTCTAATTCTTCATGCTTCACTTTATTCCTCTCCATCCGAATATTCATCTACAAAAGAAAAGGAGAAAAGTCAAAAAGCAGATAAAATAATAAATGACAGAAGAAATTCATCATTAAGGGCCACTAATTAGGATCAGTGAACCCTCTCTACAAATCACGGGATTTCTCCCGGTTCACAGAGAGGGACGAGTTTATTTGCTAAAATTGAATGCACAAGTTTAAAAAATGCACAATTCAAAATTGTCAAAATTGCATAAAGTTCAAATCTCAAACAGCAAGTCCAAACCAAAGGTCCAAACTCAACTTTCTGCCAAAAATAAAGCAACTATCCAAAAGGCTACTCAAAGCTATCAAAGAAGAAGATTTTGAAAGATATCAAAAAGCACAAAAGCTGTCAAGAAGAGATCAAATAGGCAGAGGAAAGTATGATATGCAAGCAACTCATTTTCATCATTTCCCAATTGAAGTGACCCTTTCAGAACTAGGTACAGTGTAAAACATATTAAAATATTTAACTGTACTAGAAGAGAGAGAGAGAGATAAAGTAAGCAGGGAGCAGGTTTTTTAGGCTGAGAGGCATAGATAGAAAGATATACAAAAGAGCAAAAGACAGTAAGATATAAAAGAGAGAGAACTTTCACCAAAGCACAAAGAAAAATATACAGGGGGGCAGAAAACTCAAACCAGTTCTCCAACCATCAACCTGCTGTCCAAGAACCTTAGGCAAAAACAAACTGATATATAGAACCTGCCAGGCCTCAAACCTGAGAGAGAAAAAAACCTGTTCAAAGTTCAGTGACCAACAAAAGCTTCCAAACTTTTACCATTTCCAAAACCTGAACTAAAAAACACCCAAAGCATATACCAGCCATTTACATGACCTGCTAAACCACCCTACTGTCAAGCAGAAGCCTAACCACAACCTGCATTAGCACAAACTGCATAAACCATAAACACCTCCAAAAGACACCTCAAAACCAATAACCTGTATTGGCTCAAAAACAAAAACCATACAAACCTGTCAATAACAAATCCAGCAATAACCAGCATAACCTAAAAGCATTCAACCTGCTAGGCCTCCAGCCTGAAACCTCACAAACCCTTACCTACTGTCAACACAGAAACAAGTTTAAAGCACATACCCTGTCAAACACTAAACTTGCCTAAATACTGAAACCTGGCCAAAACCATTCAAAGAACATTGACCATTCAACCAAAGCATACTCAAGCATTTAGGGTCAGCTCTAAGCCCTCAGAAAGATATCATCACTGGGCGTGGAAAGAATCAACATTTTTAGGCATCCAACACAAGTGTTTCAAGGAAGTAGCAAGAGAAGCAAGCACACAAGAAGGCAAAGAAGATACAGAGGCATCTCAAGGCAACTAAACCCTAGGCCTCAGAAACTCTTCATCATAGGCAATAAAAATTCAAGGCAAGCATACGGAGTTCAGGGCAACTGTAAGAGAAGAGGAAAAGCAGTAGGCCATTCAAAGCAAACCCAAGGCAACACAAGTAGAAGAAGAGGAAAAGTAACAGGCAAGCCTCAGTAAACACATCAGTGGCCAACATAAACTATCAAACTCAGGGAAGCATCAAAGATAACAAGCATACAGTGGCATAGAAGAAGAAGAAAGAGGTGAACGTCAAGAAATAGGTTTTCAGCTCATCATCATTAAACCCAATAAGCAGGCAAAGTAGATAAAGAGTACCCGGAAGTATACAGGTCCGTCATCATCTCGCTCCGCCCTTGGCCGCCTGGGCGCCTCCACCTCCGTCCCTCCTCCGTCTCCTCAGAAAGGTACAGATTTTTTCCCTCTTCGCATAACTCGAACCAAAGAAGCACATAATCCGAATCAATAAACAAAGAACTAAGCATGCAAAAACACAAGATCCCTAATGCGTTTGAACGAATTCATACCTTTTATATTGCCGTTGGAGCGAGTGTGAGAAGGAGGGAGATAGGTGGCGTCGGTGGCCTCGAACGAAGGGAAGTACCGAGACATGCATGAGGACGAACGGAGAAGACGGAAACCTCCATGAACGCCGTTGCGCTAACCCTAAGCGTTATCAACTGCACAACAAAACAATGAACCCTAAAAAAAACAAATGCTTGCACTATGGGCCTTGCCCGTTTCTGAATACCCAGGCCCATTTTAAACAAAAAGGATTTTAAACTCTTTTCTCTTATAAAACAAATACAATTCTTACTAATTAATTAATTTAACCCTTTTAGACAAATGTTTTATTAATAACTTAATACTAAATTTTCTCTATAACATTTTAAAATACTTTTTTTCGTTAACTTAATTTCTACAACAATACTTTAATAATAAAAATACATTTTTGCACTATATAATTAAAATTGAAAATAACCTTTTTTTCTTTTAATTAAAATATATTTTTTTGTGCATACTTTAAAAACACATTTCTTATATACATAATTTTAGAACATTTAATTTAAATATAATTTTGTACATATCATACAATATAATTGAAAATATCTTTTTTCTTTTAAATATACTTTTGTACATAACAATTAAAAATACATTCCTTTTTTTTATATACATAATTCAATTCATAACAAATGAAAAATACTTTTTGTATACATAATTAAAGCTTAGAAATATTTTCTTTTCTTAAAACATCATTTTTTTTATATATATACATAATTTAATTAGAACTTGAACATTCAATTAAAACATTTTTATTTTGTACCTATTAAAAATATACAAATCAAAGATTCATTAAACACATATTTAGGTCAACAATACCCTAATACACATTAATTTCACCTTGTCGCACCTGTAAATAATTACATACCTACACGCATGTACACTTACACAAATACATTTACATTGCCCCTATACACATTTGTTTATCTTATATTTGTATATTCGTCATTTACATTTGATCGCAAATTCGATTTGGTTGTAACTTATTGGATACTATAAGTCTCATCCCCATTCATACACATGTACCCCCACTCCCGGATACTTATCTTGTAATAGCGTAGATTTTACATTTTCGCAATTTACCGCTTTCAATTATACCATGGTTAGATCTAGGGTTTGCATGTACATAAAATCAAACGCTAGATAACCTAACACAAGACAAATACATGAAATCAATACACAATCACACTTGCACCCTCTAGGGTAATCCCACATGTTGCCTTCCAAAATGGGCCATGCTTGCACGTCGAGTATCTTTGGCAAAACAAAATCAAAATGATCATAAGTCCCTCAAAGTGTTGCCTAAACGGAATGATCATAGTCCCTTCAAAGCAAATTGCCAAAGACACTTGGCATCATTGCATTCATGGTCCATACGACGACCCGCGCCCGTCCCGAATAAACTTCCTAAACGCAAGATTGTCCACCAAATTCAATGATGGAACAAAATTGTTAAAAAAGGGGTTAAAACATAACAAAAACCTTTGAGTACAATAGGGTAGACAAAACTCTGAGTTACTTGAGATCAACTTGCGAAAAACGCTTGCCTTCTTTTCAAAAAAACCACAATCTACAACACTTTCAAACAAACTCTCAAAAACATTTGAAACATCTTTTCGAAAAGATCCACACTTTTGTAAAACACTCAAACACGAGTCAAATACATTGGTCGCCTAAGACAAGGCATCTCTTCCAAAACATTTTCAAAAAAACACACACACATACACACCATTTTCAAGCAATCAAAAATCAAGGCAAGTGATCTAAAAACCAAGTAACTAAGAGCCCATGGATAACCATGGATGAAAAGGGTGCTAATACATTCCCTTTTCATAATCTACCCCCCGAACCCATGAAATATCTCAAAAGGTTTTTGCTGTGCTTTTTTAACCTTTCTTTTAGGATAAAATAAAAAGTCGGTGGCGACTCTTGCTCAACCGCACAAGTGAGAATACGAACGCGAAACACAAGTCAGTCCTCCCACCGTATCACAATCAGCCACCAAGGGGTTAATGCACTAGAGGAAGTGAAGAAGATGTCAGCCTGGAAGATTGGATATTTCCTACTGTCGGCGGAGGACTACGCAACTGGGAAGCTAAAGACTTCATCCCGATTACTTTCATATCTCAGTAATTTATCTTTTACATTTTTGTTGGATCTATAATAATTCACAAACAATTTGTAATTTTTCAACCTTGTGTCTTACCCGAGGCACATAGGTCCATTTGTAAGGGTTTTTATTTCATTTTCATATGTCATTTCAATGAATCATGGACGCCTTTTCATATATAAACCTTTTGTGCTCATTGTCTTTCTTTTACATTTTGTTGTTTTAAGATGGATGTACCCTTACACACACCCACACTCATAAATGTAGGTACCCTTCCATTCCGGAACCCATGGGTAATGATACTGCTATAGCCTTCAGTGAATCTGAAGATCTGATCTACCAAGCCGAATACGAAGGTGAGGAAGATTATGAGGTGCCAGGAAAATTGGCCAGATTACTACAATAAGAGGAAAGATCTATTCAACCTCATGAGGAGCTGTTGGATACAATCAACTTGGGCACTGAGAAAGATAAAAAGGAAATCAGAGTGGGTGCCAATCTAGAGTCGAGTGTCAAGGAGCGCCTAATTCAGTTGTTGCATGATTATGTTGAGATCTTTGCCTGGTCATATGAGGACATGCCGAGACTTGATACAGACATTGTGGTACACCGTCTACCCACAAGAGAAGATTGTTCACCAGTGAAGCAAAAAGTCTGGTTGTTACTTCCTATCCTCAATGGGTTGCTAACATTGTTCCCGTGCCTAAAAAGGACGGAAAAGTCAGAATGTGCGTGGACTATAGAGATTTAAACAGGGCCAGCCCTAAAGATGATTTTCCACTTTCGCACATCGACATCCTGGTTAACAATACAGACCAGCAGAAAGTATTTTCTTTCATGGACGGATTCTCAGGCTATAACCAGATCAAAATGGCACCTGAGGACATGGAGAAAACTACATTTGTCACACAGTGGGGTACGTTCTGCTACAAAGTGATGCCATTCAGACTGAAGAATGTCGGAGCAACCTATTAACGCGCCATGGTAGCTTTGTTTCATGATATGATACATCATGAGATAGAGGTCTACGTAGATGACATGATAGCCCGATCACAAACTGAAGAAGAACACCTTGATCACTTGTAAAAGTTGTTTGTCAGGTTGAAGGAGTACAAACTAAGTTTGAACCCAAACAAGTGCACATTTGGAGTTCGGTCTGGTAAACTCTTGGGTTTCATTGTTAGTAACAAAGGCATCAAGGTTGATCTTGCCAAAGTCAAAGCGATACAAGAAATGCCTGCTCCTCGCACTGAAAAGGAAGTCAGAGGGTTCTTGGGACGCCTAAACTATATTGCTAGGTTCATTTCTCACCTAACACCTACTTGTGAGCCAATTTTCAAGTTGTTGAAGAAAGATAAAGTAGTTAGATGGAATGATGACTGTTAGATTGCTTTCGATAAAATCAAAGAGTATTTACAAGAGCCTCCTGTCTTGATGCCACCAATCGAGGGAAGACCGCTAATCATGTATCTGACCGTTTTAGAGAACTCAATGGGGTGCGTATTGGGGCAGCATGACGAGTCTGGCCGAAAAGAGCATGCCATTTATTACTTGAGCAAAAATTTTACCGACTGTGAAACCAGATATTCACTGCTCGAGAAAACTTGCTGCGCTCTGGTATGGGCTGCTCGCCGGCTAAGACAATATATGTTGACTCATACCACTCTGCTGATATCTAAGATGGATCCGATAAATTACATCTTTGAAAAGCCTTCTCTGTCTGGAAGAATAGCTAGATGGCAGATGATCCTAACAGAATGTGACATACTGTACACGACCCAAAAAGCTATAAAAGGCAGTGTGCTAGCTGATCATCTTGCTCATCAAGCTGTAGAAGATTATCAATCCATGAAGTTTGAATTCCCTGACGAAGACATCATGACAGTAGACAACTGTGAAGGAATCAGACCATATGACGGACCTGAACAAGGATCCCGATGGACCCTGTTCTTTGATGGGGCATCCAATGCACTTGGTAATGGTATTGGTGTTGTGCTTATATCTCCGGAAGGATGCCATACTCATTTTACCGCCAGACTTTGCTTCAATTGTACGAACAACATGGCAGAGTATGAAGCATGCATCTTCGGTCTCAAGGCTGCCATAGATTTGGGAATCAAATCTTTGGTTGTGTTTGGGGATTTAGCTTTGGTCATCAATCAGATCAAAGGAGAATGGGACACTAAGCATCCTAACCTTATCCCTTACAGAGAACATGTTTTGACATTGTTACCACATTTCGAACAGATTACCTTCGATTACTTCCCGCGAGAAGAAAATCAGCTAGCAGATGCTCTAGCTACAATGTCATCCATGTTTAAACTTAATTTGGATAACAAAGCTCCCCAGATCACCATTGAACGAATGGACGAGCAGCATACTGTCATGAGATTAATACCGAAGAAGTAGTGGACCAGCCGTGGTTTCATGAAGTCAAAAGGTATCTCGAGGCTCAAGAATATCTAGAAGGAGCTTCAGTCAATGACAAAAAGTTCTTAAGGAGATTCTCGGCTAAGTTCTTCCTATGTAATGGCATCCTATACAAATGCAATCATGATTGTGTTTTGCTCCATTGTGTGGACAAGATTGAAGCTGAAAGGATTATGGCTGAATTGCATGAAGGCCCATTTGACACTCACTCTAGCGGGCATACGATGGCGAAGAAAATCCTATGGGCAGGCTATTATTGGTCTACCATGGAAGCTGGCTGCTATCAACACTCCCGGACTTGTCATAAATGTCAAATCTATGCAGACAAGGTGCACGTACCTCCAGTCCCTCTAAATGTCTTAACAGCTCCTTGGCCCTTCGCTATGTGGGGAATCGACATGATTGGGGAGATCAAGCCTACAACATCCAATGGACACCGCTTCATTCTAGTGGCCATTGACTATTTCACCAAGTGGGTCGAAGCAGCTTCCTTCGCATCCGTTACTAAGAATGTGGTTGCCCGCTTTATCAAGTACAATCTTATTTGCCGGTACGGTATCCCCAAAAGGATCATCACTGATAACGGTACAAACCTTAACAATACTATGATCACCGCCTTGTGCAAGCAGTTCAAGATTCAACATCATAATTCATCCCCCTATCGGCCAAAGATGAATGGTGATGTCGAAGCTGCGAACAAAAACATTAAAAAGATCATACAGAAAATGACAGTCACCTACAAGGACTGGCATGAGATGCTACTGTTTGCTCTCCATGGGTACCGTACCACGGCTCGCACATCAACTGGGGCAAAACCCTATTCTTTAGTTTATGGCATGGAGGCTGTTTTACCTATTGAGGTTCAGATCCCCTCTTTACGAATCATGAAGGATGCGGGTTTGAGTGAAGACGATTGGATTCAAACCCGACTTGATCAATTGAACTTAATTGATGAAAAGAGACTTATTGTTGTTTGACATGGTCAGACGTATCAAAAGCGGATGATAAAGGCTTTCAACAAGAAAGTCAGACGTCAAGTATATCAAGTTGGAGATCTAGTGATCAAGCGCATCATTTTTCCACAAAGTGATCCCAAGGGAAAATGGACTCCTACCTATGAAGGACCATTTGTAATCAAGAACATCTTTTCATGTGGGGCAATGATCTTAACCACCATGGACGGCGACGACCTGCCACACCCTGCGAACGCAGACATATTCAAAAGATACTACGCTTAAGAGACCCGCTAGGTATACACACCTAGGCAAAACAAGGGCATCCCGGCGAACCAAAAGGTTCGGGCAAAAATTAGGGATAAAATAAAAAAATCTGTACACCCGGCAAGTTGAAAACTCGAAAGGGCGACTTGGGCAAAAAAGGGTTTCCCGGTGGATCGAAAACTTGAAAGGGCGGTCAAGGAAAAAGTTAGGGAATTAAAGCATATGACTATGTCTCGTCGGATCACTTTAAGGACAATCTCTTCACAGACAAACCAAGAGCTTCTGATCAATCCAATCATCTTCGGACGAAGCAGCAAATGGACCAGATATTCGGAGACACGAAGGCTTTAGCGGAATGGGAACCCCATGGGATTGTTACACATAGCTATCTTTCTTTGTATAAATTTTTTCTTACTTTTATGACACCATCCTCTTACTAGGATGCCTGTCTCCTTTGTACAAAACACTTATTCAAAGTAAATACAAAGATATCTCTTTCAAAGTATAGAAAAAATATTTGCCTTTTTCTTTTACACTTGTGTTTTTATTTGCAAAAAAACGTCCAATGATTCATTGATGAACATATGCATTTGAACATAATTACTGTTTACAAATAAACAAAGTGGAAAAGAACAATTACTAACAGGTTGAAAGAATAGGAAAACGTCTTTAGGCTATTCTAGGGGCAATCCCTACAGTACATCATTAAGATCCCGAGCGGAGCTAAAACTTCAAACTCTCAATCCCCAGCGGAGCTAAAACTTTGAACTACCAAGCCCCGGCGGAGCCAAAATTTCAAACTACCAATCCCCAGAAGAAACCATCCAGTTTCTCTAAATTCCCCAGCAAGTTGTATTGAAGCCTGAAAATCAACCAGATAGCAGTTAACTTTTGTCTCTCCACAACCTAGGATAATTCCCCAATAGAGTGGTAGACAATCCAAACTCCTGGACCTACTCCTCAGCATTAAGCCTTCTTCCCCGCAGAGTTTTTATTGCTTCCCAACAGAATGAAGATTCTCATTATTAATTCCCCACAGAAGTCATCAGGTTTTTCTCTATTCCCCAGCAGAACAAGGATTCCCATTGTGTAATCCTCGGTAGAAGTCATCGAAATTCTCTGGATTCCCCAAGCGGATTACTCAAGCAGTATATGGCATTGCTCGCAGCATATTTTTGTCAATACTCCAACTTCAAGACATGAAGGATCCCTATATCCCCAGGAAAGTCATCAAGGATTTTTAATCCCCAACAGTCGCCAAGGATTTCTCATCCTTAGCAATCAAGGATTTTTAATCTCCAGTAGCAGTCAAGGATTTATTTTCCTCAGCAATACAGTGAATCAGCTTACATGCGCATACATTACATCCATATATCATAAACATTGACAAAACACATATATTGCATCATACATTTCATGCAACATAACTTTGTGTTTCAGCTAACATTTTACCCTTTTCAGGATAAGATTAACAGCTACCATTAACAATGTTCAAAGATTCTAAATACAGTACGGATACGCTCCAGACACGGAAGCCATTCTGTTACTCATTTAGACTCCAATTTCAAGATACAGTCCAGATACGCTCCAGACACGGTTGCCATTCTGTCACTTATTCAGATTCAAGTCCAGATACACTCCAGACACGGAAGTCATTTTGTCACTTATTCAGATACAGTCCAGATACACTTCAGACACGGAAGTCATTCTGTCACTTATTCAGATTCAGCTTTCAAATACAGTCCAGATACGCTTCAGATACGGATGCCATTATAATACTCATTCAGACTTCAACTTTAAGATTCATCTTTCAGATCTCAAGTACAGATACACTCCAGACATGGAAGTTATTCTGTCACTTATTCAAACCCCAGTGCAGATACACTCCAGACACGGAAGTCATTCTGTCACTTATTCAGATTCCAGTCCAGATACGCTCCAGATACGGATGCCATTATGTCGCTTATTCAGATTTCAGATTCTAGATACAATACAAATACACTCCAAACACGGAAGTCACTCTGTTACTCATTCAGATTGAAGCTCGGATACGCTCCAGACACGAACATTATTCCATTGCTCGTACAGATTCAGTCTCCAGATACAGTCCAGATATGTTCCAGATACGGATATCATTCTGATACTCATTCTTTTGACTTACAACTTATAATTCAACAAACTTTCTTGGATGGCATCTACAAGCCCATCTCCAACAAGATTCTATCACCTCTCCAAATGGCATCTTTAAGCCCATTCCCTCAACTACACTTTGACGAGTGCAAATTTACGGGCACTCTAGTGTCCAATCATCGTTTACCTTCGAGTCACGAACGGAAAAACTCGCCATTCTAACTCTTCAGGATCAAGAATATTGAATAGGGGCAGATGTTGTACCCCAAAATTTTTCCTCTCATTTATCAAGATTTTTCTCACAAGACTTCTTGGACTCAAGGCAAGATTAGGGTTTGGTCAGCTCAAGACATCTCATCTTGCACTGATCACCCAAAATTAGGGTTTGAATTTTCACAAGGATTTTTGGCCCATCAATGCTTCATATGACTTTCATACATCATGTTGGACCCCTAAGATTGCTCATGTTAAGTTTCAAGCCTTGAATCACATTTTTGATTAGTCAATTGGACAGTTGACCTAAAAATCAACTATATTGAGGAAAAAGTCAACCATGGCCAATTTACAGTCAAAATTCATAATTTTTGATCCACACCAACATTTTAGACTCATATGTACCATTTGATCAATTTTGGATCATAACTCCTCAAGAAATTTGATCAAATCATCAAAAGGGCAAAATGGTCAAAATTAGGGTTTTAACTGAGAAAGGGAAATTTCTGATTTTTAACCTAGCCAATGACCAATTGGGTTCAAACATGATTTCAAGGGTTCAATGGAATCATCTTGACCTAATCACATGGTTCAAAAGATCTCAAGATCATTGGATTGACAGATGAATTTTATCAGTCAACTAATCAAAAGTCAATTGTACATTGAAAAGTCAAACTTTGACTTTTTGGTCAAAATCAAATGCCAAGGGTCATAATTCATCAAGTTATGTCAATATGTGAAACTTGTTGACGAAGAAAACCAATTTTGAAAATTAGGGTTTTGAATTTGAAATTTTTCATAACTTAGAATTTTTCTAAGTATGGAAATTTTCTTATTTTTTCCCAACTTTTCACCATATTTTCACCATGATGCAATTTGATTCAAAGAAAACTTCCAACATGAACTTTGTATTCCTCCATGGAATCTACAACTTTTCTTTACAAACTTTTCCCAAAAGATGCTTGGATCTCAAGTTATGAATTTGTGAACATAGGTCCATGAACTAAATAACTTAGTGAAAATTTGCCCTAATTTAGGCAGATTTTTGACCCAACTTCATGGAAATTTTTCACCTAGTTCCAAGAGGTATCTCAAAATTAATTTCAAATATGTATTATAGAGCACATGATAAGCTTTCCAAAATGTCCAAGAACTATCCAAGATCATTTTTGGTTAGGGAGAATCGAAGAAGAGAAATTTTCATTTTATCACTTTTGTTCATGCCATTTTCACAAAGTATCAAGTTGCAAATCAGATCCATGATGCTTGTACCTTGCATTACAGGTCCTAAAATCATTATACACTCCATAATTAAATGCAAAATCATAAGTTAAAGGCTTTATCTTGGCTTTTGGAGCATTGTACAAGAAATAATTCCATTTTAAGCATAAAGGTTACAATGCCATTTTCATAAAGTGAGCTTTTGTAACTTTATCAATCTTGAGCCTTGGACCTGTTTCTTTGAGGAAAGCAAATTCCACAGGTATCAAGAAATTTGTACCAACTCCTATCAGCTCACAAGCCAGCCAGTACAAGCATGTTGCACAAGTCATCTCACTTTTCTTAAAATGCAAGAAATTGGCCAATAGTTCAGAACTGGTACAGCTAGTGAGGAGTGGACTTTGTGTCCATTCTATACATATTCACAAACTTGTCACAACTCAGAACACAATTGCTTAGCCTCCAAAACACTCTCAAACTCAGAAACATCATTTTTCTGCCCAAACATCTAGTTTCTGCAAAACCATAGCAAACTCATTTTTTGCTCATGCGTTTTGTGGCTTGACACTTCAAACACCTTTGATATATCCTATCAAAGCTATCCAAGCATTCATCCTGCATCTGTAAGCCCTATTTCAACCATTGCCGTTTTCAAACTTGGAGCTTGTAGCTTTACTTCTACAGAGAGTTCTGGCCATCCACAAAGCAAGCTAGGTATTGGAATAGTTAGAAGGAAGTTCAAGGAAGCTCACACGATCCTCAGGCATCCCTCAAAGTCCCCACATTGTCATATCCAAATCCAGTTGAAGGAGGTATTTTTCTCAAACTCTATCTCTGTATTTAGGCATCCTCAAGCCACGATTTGTGTAGCAAAAATGTAGTCTTTAACATGGTGAAGTTGTACATATGCATACTTTCCATTTATATTAACTATGCTGTGAGAATTTGAAGCTTGAAGTTCATGAAAAAATTAGGTCACGAATTAGGGCCATTAAAATTCTCCTTGATCTTTTAGAGTTAGGTTACAAATTTTATATGGTTGGAATCGTGAGATTAAATGCTACATTTTTTATGTTATGAGATTTTGTTTTTGTGCAAGCATCTGAGAGTTATAGATTTGAAAATAACACGCGCGAAGGAGAAGAAGCTGGAGGACAGGGATGACTGTCTTGGGCCTTTGACACCTTGGGCCAGTTGTTTCTGACTTTCACACCCCTTGGATTACTTTTGCACCCCCCTGACTTATTATTTTATATTTTTGTATTTTTCTTGCATATTTTATATTTATTACTTGCATTTATTTTTTCTAATGATAAAAAATACCCAAAAATAATTTATTTATTTCCACACTTTTATTTTTTTATTTTTTTTTATTTTTTGGCATAAATAATAGTTTATTAGGATAATATACTTTATTTTCTTAAATAAATTGTAAATATATTTAAAAATACTATACATTTTTATTATGTTATTTATATACATAAAATATTTATTTTCATATATATTTTAATTTTTAATATTTGTACATAATATTGTTTATTATTTTCTTGTACAAAAAAATGGACAAAATATTAATATAGAACATATATTTTCTTTAATAAAAAAAATTAGGGTTTCCCCCTTTCAAAAATAATAATATTATTTTCCCTTATTTTATAGGCTTAGTTAATTTATTTTCTCATACATTAAACAAATACAAAACATTTTTAGCCTAAATACATTTTTATTGCATCTTAAATATTTGTACATTTATTTAATTCGCACAATATTCAATTGGGTTGTAATAGTATTTTTAGGGTTTATTTTATGCAATATCCCCATTCAAAAACTTGTATCCCCCCTCCCATAATAATTGTTGTAATAGCTTAGTTTACATTTATGCAATTTATTGCTTTCATATACCATGTTTAGTAAACTAGGGTTTGCATGACAAGAACCAAAAACAAAACAAATAGAAAAGACCTAATCCAAGACAAATCAAATGCATGAAAAATGACACACATTGCACACAAGCACCCTTAGGGTTTCACCCACTTGGTTGCCTAAAAATTAAATGGTCATGTTACGCATGCGAAGTATCTTGGCAAAACAAAACAAAAATAAGATCATAGTCCCTCGATGACGCTATCAAAGGGTTGCCTAAACAAAATGATCTTGGTCCCTCAAAAATGCTAAGATACTTGGCAACATTGCTATCATGGTCATACGATGACCCATGTCCGTCCTGTTTAACATCCAAAGATAGGGTTGCTTACCAAATCAATGGTAAGTCAACAATGTTAAAGGAATCAAAATGAACAAGAAAGACATTTGAGTAGGTAGATAGCTTCTAAGTTACTTTCTCCATTTCAAAACAATCCTTTCTATTTTCAAAAACACATACACAATTTCAAAACATTTCCAAACATCTTTCAAAACATTGAAACATTTTTCAAAAGACAAACATCTTTGTATACATTCTTACGAACGAGAATCATTACAAAGATTGCCTAAACGAATGGCCTCTTTTTCAAAATACTTTCAAAATCAAACCAAACACCAAGCACCATTTCAAACAATTTCAAAGCAAAGTAAGTGATCTAAGCAAGTAACTAAGAGCCCATGGAAAACCATGGATGAAAAGGGTGTTAGCACCTTCCCTTTTCATAATCTACCCCCTGAACTCAAGAAAACATCTCAAAGGTATTTCCTGTGCTTTTTTACCTTTCCTTTTTGGATAAAATAAAATTCGGTGGCGACTCTTGCTAAACCGCGACATTTGCGACAAAACGCAAAACCTCGAGTCAGTTCTCCCACCGTATCACAGTCGCACTTGACAATGTAAGCATGAACACCGCGCCATAAAGTTGGCCAATAGAGGCCTGCTTGAAGAATCTTGGCGTGTGTTTTAGATATAACTGCATGTCCACCATAAGGTGCAGAATGACAGTGTCTGATGATGTCTTCTATTTACTCTTTTGGGATGCAACACCTGAAAATATCATCTATTCCTCTCTTGAATATGAGTGGTTCATCCCAGTAGAAATGTTTAACATCTTTGAAGAACTTCTTTTTCTGTTGGTAATTTAGATCAGGGGGTATGATATCTTCAGCTAGGTAGTTTACAAAATCAACGTACCAAGGTACGCTCTTCATTACTGAAATTTTTTCAAAATCTTTATCTCTGTAAGGCTCGAAATCCTCAGTCTTAGCTATAAGTCTGCCATAGGTGAAATCATCATTTATAGGCAATAAGTTAGGTTTTAAGTGTTCTAATCTAAAGAGGTGGTCAGCGACAACATTCTCTGTTTCTTTCTTATCCTTAATGTTTAGATCAAACTCTTTGAGTAACAGGATCCATCTAATTAATCTAGGTTTAACATCCTTTTTATTTAATAGATAACGTATGGCAGCATGATCAGTGTAAACAATGATCTTTGCTCCAACTAGGTAGGACTTAAACTTATCTATCACAAAAATTACTGCCAGTAATTCTTTCTCTATTGTTGCATAGTTAAGTTCGGCAGTATCTAGGGTTCTACTAGCATAATATATAACACATAATTTCTTGTCTTTTCGTTGTCCTAGAACAGCACCAACTGCATAATCGTTGGCATCGCACATGATTTTAAAAGGTTGTGTCCAATCTGGGGGTTGCATGATCGGAGCTGAAATCAGTGCTTGTTTCAAAAATTTAAAAGCTTCGAGACATTTCTTGTCAAAAACAAATTCAACATCCTTCATTAGAAGATTAGTCAAATGTTTTGTTATTTTAGAGAAGTCTTTTATAAAACACAGATAAAAACCAGCATGTCCAAGAAAACTTCTAATCTCCCTAATGGTTTTAGGTGGGCTGAGGTTTTCTATAACTTAAATTTTGGCTCTATCGACCTCAATTCCTCTTTCGGAGACAATGTGTCCTAATACTAAACCTTCATTAACCATAAAATGGCATTTTTCCCAGTTTAGCACTAGGTTCACCTCTACGCATCTTTCAAGGATTTTTTCGAGGTTGGAGAGACAATCTTTAAAATTGAATCCACACACCGAGAAATTGTCCATGAAAACTTCCATTATTCCATCTAGGTAATCTGCAAATATAGACATCATACAATGTTGAAAACTGGCAGGGGCATTACAGAGTCCGAAGGGCATTCGTCTATAGGCGAACGTTCCATAAGGACATGTGAAGGTTGTTTTCTCTTGATCCTTAGGGTGAATAGGTATTTGGAAAATCCTGAGTATCCATCTAGATAACAAAAGTGTGAGTGTCTGGCTAGACGTTCGAGCATTTGATCTATAAATGGAAGAGGGAAATGATCCTTCCTGGTTGCTTTGTTTAATTTTCTATAATCTATACACATACGCCAACCTCCTTCAGTTCGTTTAGCAATATTCTCACCTTTCTCATTTTCTATGATTGTGATGCCTCCTT
This sequence comes from Vicia faba, assembly GCA_948472305.1. NCBI lineage: Eukaryota > Viridiplantae > Streptophyta > Magnoliopsida > Fabales > Fabaceae > Vicia > Vicia faba. The sequence continues at coordinate 770,244,234 of OX451741.1, read as the reverse complement.
TCTTTGGCACCGCATTCACAGGGCTCACCTAATTACTATCTGATATTTGGTAAATTATACCAGCCTCTAGTAACTTAAGAATTTCTCTTTTAACAACATCACTCATTATAGTGTTTATTCTTCTTTGTTGTTCTCTTGAGGTTTTTGAGTTTTCCTCTAATAAGATCTGGTGCATGCACACCGATGGACTTATTCCTTTTAAATCGGAGATGTTATACCCTAAAGCTGAGGGATATTTTTGTAAGATATCTAAGAGTTGAGTTGTCTCATCTTGACTTAAAATAGTGTTAACTATAACAGGACGATTTATCTCTTTATCTAAGAATTCGTATATGAGGTTCTTGGGAAGTTCCTTTAGTTCTAAATATGGTTTCAAAGGGTGAGGCATGGAATCGGGAGTAAGCGATAAACATTCATAGAGGTCGTCATCGATGTAAGGTTCTAAACTTTTAAATCCATCGTCCTCCATAATGGGGGTCGAAGGTAACTTGATATTTTTGTTATATTCCTCTCGCTTAAGTTCTAATATACACTCGTCAATGATGTCGATGGCATAACAGGAATCTCCTATGACTGGTGCTATTAAGAACTTTGAAAGAATAAATTTTTTTTCATCACCCACCTCAAATGTTAATTTTCCTTTCTTAACGTCAATTATGGCTCCGGCTGTTGATAGGAATGGTCTACCTAAGAGGATTGGGATTTATTCATCTTCTTTAATATCCATAACCACGAAATCAGTTGGGATATATAGCTGACCGATCTTAACTGGTATGTCTTCAAGTATGCCTATAGGATACTTAACTGATCTATCATCCAACTGGAGAGACATTTTAGTCGGCTGCAATTCTCCTAAGTTTAACCTTCTACAAACTGCTAAAGGCATAAGGCTAACGCTAGCTCCTAGATCTAAGAAGGCTTTGTCAATAGTATGATTTCCTAAGATACAAGGAATGGAAAAACTTCATGGATCCTTTTCTTTCTTGGCAAGTTTATTTTCTGAAATAAAATTGCATTCGATAGGTTTGGGATCATCAAGTCTATGCTTGTTGGTCAGGATGTCTTTTAGGAATTTAGCATAAGATGGTATCTGAGTGATGGCTTCGGTGAAAGGAATCTCTACATGGAGTTTTCAATAACTTTAACTAATCTCTGGTATTGATTGTCAAGTTTGGTTTGTTTAAGTCTTTGCGGAAATGGGATTGGGGGTTTGTACGGGGGTAGTGATTTATTACTTTTATCTTTTAATTCTGGTTCTTTTTTCTTTTCGGGTTCCTCTGGTTCCTCCACTTGGTCTGTAGGCAAAACATTTGTCTTAGGTTGTGAGGGTGTACTCATGGCTGGATTCTTAGGTCCATCGTAAGTAGTCCCACTTAGTAAGGAAATGGCATTAGCTTGCCCTTTAGGATTTGGTTGATTTTTTCCAGGGAATTGTCCTCCAGGTGTAGTTTGTGGGGCTTGTGTTTGGGCTATCTACGAGATCTGGGTTTCAAGCATCTTGTTATGCATAATTATCTGATCAACCTTAGTTCCTAATTGCGTGATTAGTTCATTTACGTGAATATTCTGATTTAGGAACTCTTTGTTTTGCTGGGTTTGAGCTGAAATGAAATTTTCCATGATTTTCTCAAGGTTTGGTTTGGGTACCACAGCTTGCATAGGTTGATTTGGTCTTTTGTCTTTGAAACCTGCAGGTCTCAGAGGTGCAGAGTTTTGTATTAGGCTATTGTTTTTATAAGAAAAGTTTGGGTGATTCCTCCATCCGGGGTTGTAAGTGTTTGAAATGGGTTTCCTTGGGTGTAGTTTACTTGGTCTGAGCAAGGCTCATTCAACAAGTTACATTTCGCAGGTTGATGTCCTTGGGTCCCACAGAGTTCGCATTCTGAAGCTACTGCAGCTATAGTATTAGGGTTTTGAGACAAGTTTTAAACTTTTAAGGCAAGAGCGTCCATGTTAACTTGCATCATGTCTAGAGAACTTATCTCATGTTTTCCTCCTTGGGTCTCCTTTTTCTCTACTGTAGCTCGTTCTGTTCCCCATTGGTAATGGTTTTGGGCCATGTCCTCAATGAGAGCGCAGGCTTCTAGGTAAGGTTTATTCATCAATGTGCCACCGGCGGCAGCATTGATAGACATCTTTGTGTTGTAATGGAGTCCATTATATAAGGTGTGGATGATTATCCATTGTTCTAGGCCATGGTGTGGACAGGCTCTTAACAGGTCCTTATATCTCTCCCATGCTTCAAAACGTGATTCTCCCAGGTTTTGGTTAAATCTAGTGATTTGGTTTCTAAGGACAACAGTTTTGCCGGGCGGAAAATATCTTGCAAGAAATACTCTCCTAAGGTCTTCCCAGGTTGTTATTGAATTGGGTGGAAGGGAATCCAACCAATCTCATGCTTTATCTCTGAGGGAAAAAGGGAATAATCTTATTCGTATTGCCTCAGGCAAAACACCATTGCATTTTAAAGTGTCTGCTAATTGTATAAAAGTTTTTAAGTGTTGATTCGGGTTCTCAGTAGCAAGACCATCGAATTGGTTTTGTTGCACCAATTGTAGCAATGAGGGTTTTAGTTCGAAATTATTTGTGATTATAGATGGGTTTACGATACTTGAACTAGGTTCCTCATCTGACGGTTGGGCAAATTCCTTAAGGGGTCTTTGGTTACCATTCTCGGCCATAGTTTTTCTAATTCTACAGAGAAAATGGATGTAACGTTCAGGTTCTGCTAAAGGATTGAATAAGGTTTCCGTGCTACGAGATCTTCGCATTAACCGGACTGTAAAACTTAGTCTAGACGGTGCGACTATAGGGTGCAAAATTTGATGAAATTGATCCCCGACAACGGCGCCAAAAACTTGATGCGGGGTATTCGCAAGTGTACGAATCGCGTCAGAGTAATATAAAATATTATAGATCCACAGAGACCAATCGTAAATCTATCGTTTCCTATTGTTACGGTGTTTAGCTAAGTCAATATTAAATAGGGAATTGAGCATGCAAGAAAGTAAAGTGCGGCGAAATAAACTTCAGATATAAAAGCAGGGTAGAATGTAATTCACATAGTCAGATAATATTCGCAATGCTTCGGAATAGAACTACTTATAGGGCAATGTTTTCTACTAAAGAAAAGAACTAATTTAACAGGAATTGTCACTTTCGCGTAATCAGAACTGAGTTTACTCTCTAATCAGACCTTCTTATCGTCACTTATAAAAAGGTGCGCATTGGGTTAAAGTAATAAACCTATTTTTAAGAAATAAAGTACTTAACCAAGTTGAAAAGTATTTTGATCTGGAATTTCTAATAAAAAAGGGACCTAAGTTTAACCCTATAAACGCGTCCGAAAATAGTTTCAAAATTGATTTCTTTGATAATAAAAATCCCTAACTAACCGTACAAAGCGCTTTCGCTTCCTTTGACCAGTTAGAAGTAATTGAGTTTAACAAAGGGTTGGACGGCTTTCGATATTACCCAACAATAATAAAGTACATAAAACTCGTATTAAAAACCAAAATAGCCCATAAGCATTTCTATTGACACATTATTTGGAATATCGACCTAACTAGATTCCTTACATTCTAGCCCAGTAAGGTTCAGCCTGACATGGGAATGTAAACAGACATGTTAAAATAAATCATACGAGAAAGTAAATAATTTAAAGTACGGTGCGGGAAATAAACAAAGTAAAAGAAGTGCAAAAAATAAACAAAGTAAAAGCAGGTGCGGGAAATAAACAAAGTAAAAGCAGTGCGGAAAATAGACAAAGTAAAAGCAGGTGCGGGAAATAAACAAATTAAAAGCAGGTGCGGGAAATGTAAATAGAAACCTGCTCCAAACGGGGAGGTTTTAAATCTGGTACAAACTGGAAGTAAAATGCGATTGGAAATAAACAGCAGTTGAAAATAAATGTGGCAGGATAAACTTCTGCCGAAGTGCTCCAAACTCGATTACAGACTAAATCTACGAACTCGATCACAGATCAATCAACAGTGCAATAATTCCCCAATGTGAAGAATCATCGCTTTACAATGGTGAAATTATATGGCTTAAGTTCGCAACTATGGTTGGATCAAGTTTGCAACTAAGTTTGGGTGAAATGAAATCAGGAACTTATATTTATAGAGGATGAAGAATGCAGGAAATTACATAAATGCCCCCCAACTCCTTTTGGGGGAGGGGGGGGGGGGGGGGGGGGGAAACATCGTCCAAAGGTGGCGCCCACCATGGAGGTCATGGCGCTCGCCATGAGTTTAAATGAAAGGAAGTGGGGAACATGGAAGTTGAGGTCAGCAGGAGGTGGTCCACGTTATGGTCTACCCTATGGCTGGCGCCATGGTGGACACCATGAGTGCAAATTTGACCTAAACTCCTGTTTTTCAGCATGTTTTCCTTCATTTCTTCAAAGGAGCTCTGGATAATTGAAATACCTAAAAAGGAAACAAAAGATAGGCATAATACCATAAAACAATAATAAAAAACCTAAATAACATGTGAAATCAGAGTCAAAAACAAGTGTAAAGTAAGTGTTATCATGCACATGGACATTTGTGGTCCAATCTATATTGCTTCTTGTGATACGGTGGGAGAACTGACTTCAGATTTTGCGTTTGTGTTTTCAAATCTTTCGGTTTAGCAAGAGTCGCCACTAACTTTTTATTTTATCCAAAGGAAAGGTCAAAAAGCACAGGAAAGACCTTTGAGATGTTTTCTTGAGTTCGGAGGGTAGATTATGAAAAGGGAAGGTGTTAGCACCCTTTTCATCCATGGTTATCCATGGGCTCTTAGTTACTTGTTTAGATCACTTGCTTTGCTTTTCCAATTGTTTGAAATGGTGATTTTTATGGTTTTGAAAGTATTTTGAAAAGAGGCCATCGTTTTGGCAATCTTTGTAACGATTCTTGTTTGCAAGAATGTATACAAAGATGTTTGTCTTTTGAAAAATGTTTCAATGTTTGAAAGTTTGTTGGGAAATGTTTTGAAATTGTGTGTGTGTTTTTGAAAATAGCAAGGATGGTTTGCAAATATGATCAAGTAACTAGAAGCATCTACCTACTCAAAAGTCTTTCCTACACATTTTTAACCCTTTGACATTGTTGTTTTACCATTGCATTTGGTACACAACCTTATCTTTAGATGTTAAACGGGACAGGTGTAGGTCATCGTATGACCATGATAGCAATAGTGCCAAGTATCTTAGCAAGTTTTAGGGACTAAGATCATTTGTTTTTAGGCAACATTTTGATAGCGTCATCGAGGGACTATGATCTTTTGTTTTTGCATTGATTTTGCCAAGATACCTAACATGCATACCATGACCATTTTAAGGCAACAAAGTGGATGAAACCCTAGGGGTGCTTGTGTGCAACGTGTTGCCATTTTCATGCATTTTTGTCTTGTGTTACGTCATGCTATTTGTTTGATTTTGGTCTTTGCATACAAAACCCTAATTTTACTATCATGGCATATGAAGGCAATAAAATGCGTAAAGTAAATCTAGAATATTACAATAATATTATGGGAAGGGGGGTACAAGTTTGAATAGGGGGTATTTGCACAAAATAAAGCCCTAATTTACTATTACAACCCAATTGAATTTATACAACAATAAATAAATAAACAAATATTTAAATATGCAAATAAATGTAAATATGCAAAAAAAAATGTTTTGCATTTATTTTATGTATGTAAAATAAATTTATTTATGTCTTAAAAAATAAGAAAATGAAATGATTATTTTTTAAAGGGGTGGAAACCCTAATTTTTGGTTTAAAAGAAAATATATATATTCTATTATTATTTATTTCATTTATGTACAAGAAAATAAATAAAAATATATACAAAAATGTTAAAAAATAAAATATTGTATGAAAATATTATTTTAAGTGTATAAACAATAAAAAATAAAAATATATAATATTTTTATATTATTTACAAGTTTTATTTAGAAAAATAAGTTATATTATTATTAATAAACTATTTTTATGCCCAAAAAATATAAAAATAATAAAATAAAATGCAAAAAATTAAGAAAATATTTTTGAGATTTTTCAATGTTTGGAAAAAATAAATAAAGTCAGAAAATATAAAAGAAATGAAAAATATACAAAAATATAGAAAATGGGCCAAGGGGGTGCAAAAAGAAAAAGAGTGGTGTGAATAGCCAGAAAAGCCAGGCCCAGGCCCAAGCTCCACTTCGTCCCTGTCCTCTGAACATGCGCGTGCTATGTACAAATCCTGTTCTTGCTCATGCTTGCATAAAATCAAAAACTTATAACACGAAAAATATAGCTCATGATCACACGATTCCAATGATATAAAGAACTTGACCTAACTCTCAAAGATCAGAGAGAATTTTATCACCCCTAATTTCTGACCTAAAATTTCCAGCATGTTCATCATCCAAACTCTCCTAGCTCAGTTAATATAAATAAGAACTATGCATATGTACAGCTCAAGCACATTAAAGACTACATTTTTGCTTCACAAACCTAAGCCTAAGGATGTCTAAATAGAGAGATAGAAACTTAGAAAATACCTTGTTCAGTTGAGTTTGGATAGGGCAATGTAGCAACTTTGAGTGAGGCTTGAAGTTCTTTTGAGCTTGCTTGAAGTCCCCTTAACCTTTCCCAATGATCAGCTTGCTTTGAAATGGCTTGAATCTCCTTGTAGAAGTCAACCTGCAAACTCAGAAATTGAAAATGGTGAAGCATGAAACAGGGGTTACAGTTGCTGGACAGGGACTTGGACAACTTAGGTGTGATGTATGGAGTGTGTTTGAAGTGGTTTCAAGCAAAATGCACGAGGTAATATGGAAGTGGCTTGTGATTTGCAGAGATGGCCCTGTTTTGGGAAGAAGTTGGTGTTTTTGTGTTTTAGGGTGTTTGAGAGCTTGGCAAATCGTGTTTCTGGCTTCCTACAATATGTTGAGCTTGTTTGAAATGATCACAAGGTTTGGTTTTTAACAGATATTCAAGTTGTGGACTTTTTGCAAGCTTACTTGCTTTTGAAGTAAAAGTTGAGTTGACAAAGCCAAAGCATGTACAGGCTAGCTCAAGGCCTGAGAAGAGTTGGTACACTTTTCCTGATGTTCATGGATCTTGTTTGCAACCATAGATCAGGTTCAATGCTCAAGGAATACAAAATATAAAAAAGCATGCTTTATGGAAATGGTATTGCAACCTTTATGCCATTTTTGGAATAAATCAATGTACAATGCTCCAAAGCTCAGAACAAAGCCATTGTCCAATGTATTTGCATTAAATTAAGGAGTGTGGAAAGGTTTAAGACCTTTAAAACAAGTACAAGCATGCTTAGGACATATTTGCAACTTGTAACAATGTGAAAAATGCCATGGACAAAAGTGAGAAATGGCCATTTTCTTTTCTTCGATTCTCCCTAACCACAAATAATCTTGGAGAGTTCTTTGACATTTTGGAAAGCTTGTAACATTCTATATAATCCATATTTGAAATGCATTTTGATATTCCACTTGGAACTAGGTGAAAAGTTGCCATGAAGTTAGGTCAAAAATCTGCCTAAACTAGGGCAACATTTCACTAAGTTAAAAGTTTTATGGACCCTTATTCACAAAATCATAACTTGAGATACAAGCATCTTTTGGGAAAACTTTGTGAATCAAAGTTATAGATTTTGTGGAGGACTACAACTTCCATGTTGGAAATTTCCTTTGAATACAATTGCATCATGGTGAAAAAGTTGGGAAAAGTTGGGAAAAAATAAGAAATTTTCATAACTTAGAAAAATTCTAAGTTATGAGAAATTTCAAACTTAAACCATAATTTTCAAAATTAGGTTTCTTGATGAAGAATTTTCACTTTTTGACACATCTTGATGAAAAATGACCTTTGGCACTTGATTTTGACCAAAAAGTCAAAGTTTGACTTTTCAGTGTACAGTTGATTTTTGATTAGTTGACTGGAAAATTCATCTGTCAATCCAATGCATTTGAGATCTTTTGAACCTTGTGATTAGGTAGATATGATGCCATTTAGTTCTTTAAACCATGCTTGATCCCAATTTGCCACTGGCTAGGTGAAAAATCAGAAATTGCCCTTCTACAGTCAAAACCCTAAAAATGACCATTTTGCCCTTTTGATGATCTGATCAAATTTCTTGAGGAGTTATGGTCCAAACTTGATCAAATGGTTCATATGAGTCTATAATGTTGATGTGGATCAAAAATTCTGAGGTTTAACTGTAAATTGGCCACATTTGACCTTTTCCCCAATACAGTTGATTTTTAGGTCAATTGTCCAATTGACTGGGCAAAAATTTGATTCAAAGCTTGAAACTTGGTATGAGCAATCTTAGAAGTCCAACATGAAGCATGAAAGTCACATGAAGCATTGGGAGTCCAAAAATCCCTGTGCAAACTCAAACCCTAATTTTAGGTCATCAGTGCAAGATGAGGTCTTGAGTTGAGTAAACCCTAATCTGGTCTTGAATCCAAAGAGTCTTGTGAGGAGAATCTTGATAAAATGAGAGGGAAAATTTTGGGGTACAACAACTTCCCCTGTTCAATCTTCTTGAACCTAAAGAGTTAGATTGGCGAGATTTACCGTTCGTGACTCGAAGGTAAAAGATGATTGGACACTAGAGTGCCCGTAAATTTGCACTCGTCAAAATGTAGTTGAGGGAATGGGCTTAAAGATGCCATTCAGAGATGTGATAGAATCTTGTTGGAGATGGGCTTAAAGATGCCATCCAAGAGTGTCTGTTGAGTTGTAAGTTGTAAGTTAGAAGAATGAGTATCAGAATGGTATCCGTGTCTGGAGCGTATTTGAACTGTATCTGGAGACTGAATTTGTATGAGCCATAGAATGGCGTCCATTTTTGGAGCGTATCCGAGCTGTAACTGTATTTGAATCTTGAATGAATAACAGAATGACTTTCGTGTCTGGAGTGTATCTGTATTGTATCTGAATCTGAAATCTGAATAAGCGACGGAATGATGTCCGTGTCTGGAGCATCTCTGGGTTGGGGAAAAAGTCAGAATAAGTGACAGAATGGCAACCGTGCCTGGAGCGTATCTGGACTGTATCTGAAGTTGAGATCTGTATGAGTAGCAGAATGACTTCCGTATCTGGAGTGTCTCTGGGCTGGGGAAAAAGTCAGAATAAGTGACAGAATGGCAACCGTGTCTGGAGCGTATCTGGACTGTATCTAAAGTTGAGATTTATATGAGTAGCAGAATGACTTCCATATCTGGAGTGTATACGTACTGTAACTAGGATCTGAATAAATGACAGAATGAGTTCCGTGTCTGGAGTGTATCTGAACTTGAAATTGATAGTTGAATCTAAATAAGAAATAGAATGGCTTCCGTGTTTGGAGTGTATCTAATTTGTATCATGATTGTTGAAGTCTGAATATGTGACAGAATGGCATCCGTGTCTGGAGTGTATCCGTACTGTATCTTGACTTTGAATTCTGAATGAGTAATAGAATGACTTATGTGTCTGGAGTGTATCTTTACTGTATCTGAATAAGAGGTCTGGATGAGTAACAGAATGACTTACGTGTCTGGAGTGTATCAGTACTGTACCTGAAATCTTTGAATATTTGCTAAAGATAACTGTTAATCTTATCCTGAAAAAGGTAAAATGTTAGCTGAAACACAAAGCTATGTTGCATGAAATGCATGATACAATAAAATGTGCCTTATCAATGTTTATGATATATGAATGTAGTGTATGCGCATATAAGCTGATTTGCTGCACTGTTGAGGAAAATAAATCCTTGACAACTGGGGATAATGAAATCCTTGACTGCTGCCGGGGAAAATAAATCCATGACCGCTGTTGGAGATTCAAAATCTTTGACAACTTTTGTGGGGATGTGAGGATCCTTCATGTCTTGAAGTTGGAGTATTGGCAAAAAATTATGCTTGGGGAAGTAATGCCATGTACTGCCTAAGAAATCTGCTTGGAGAATCCAGAGAACTTTGGAGACTCCCACTGGGGTTAAATAATGGGAATCCTTACTCGGCTGGGGAATAGGGAAAACTCTGATGATTTCTGCGGGGAACTAAGAATGAGAATCTTCAATATCCTGGGGAATTTGAATCCTTGGGGACTTCATGCTGGGAAGTCAAGAATAAGAATCTTCGATCTGCAGGGGATTAAAAATTCTGACAAATTCATGCTGGGGAGTAATGAAGACTATGGCAACTTCACTGGGGAATTTAGAAAGAGAATCTTCATTCTGTTGGGGAGTAAAAACTATGTGGGGAAGAAGGCTTCCTGCTGGAGAGTAAGTTCAGGATTCTGGGGAAAAAGCTATAATGCTGGAGAGTAGCTATCCTGTTGGGGAGATCAGGAGTTTGGGTTGTATGTCAATCTACTGGGGAGTTATCCTAGGTTGGGGATAAAAGTTAACTGGTATCTGGTTGATTTCTAGGCTTTGAGATAAACTTGCTGGAGGATTTGGGGAAAACTGAATGGTTCCCGCTGGGGATTGATAGTTGGAGATTTGACTCGACTGGGGAAGAAGGTTTCATCTCCGCTGAGGGTCTGTAGTTCAAATTTTTACTCTGCTGGGGATTGATAGTTGGAAATTTGACTCGACTGGGGAAGAAGGTTTCATCTCTGCTGAGGGTCTGTAGTTCAAAGTTTTACTCCGTTGGGGATTGGGAGTTTGAAGTTTTAACTCTGATGGGAAATAAGGATTTGATATTATAACTCCGCTGGGGATATGTATTTCAAGGTTTTAGCTCCGCTGGGGACCTAGATGTTATATTGCAGGGGATTTCTCTTGGAATAGCCTGAGGACGTTTTCCTATACTTTCAACCTGTCAGTAATTATTCTTTCCCATTTCGTTTATTTGTAAACAGTGATTATATTCAAATGCATATGCTCATTAATAAATCATTGGACGTTTTCAAATAAAACACAAGTGTAAAAAAGAAGAAAAGGCAAATAGTTTTCTGCACTTTGAAGTATCTTTGTATTAACTTTGTGTAAGTATTTTATACAAAGGAGACAGACATTCTAGTAAGAGAACGTTGTCATAAAAAATGAGAAAAATTTGTACAAAAGAAAGATGGCTATGTGTGAAAATTCCATGGGGTTCCCATTCTGCTATAGTCTTCGTGACTCTGAATATCTTGTCCATTCGTTGCTTCATCCGAAGATGATTGAGTTGATCAGAAGCTTGGAGCTTGTCTGTTAAAGAGATTGTCCTTAAAGTGATCCGACGAGACATAATCATACGCTTTAATTCCCTAACTTTTGCCTGGAACGCCCTTTCGGGTTTTCGATCCACCGGAAAACCCTTTTTTGCCCAAGTCCCCTGTTGTACCCCAAAATTTGCCCTCCCATATTTCTCAAAACATTTCAAGAAAAATTCACAAGTCCAATCCGGCGCGTCATATTCAGGTATTCTTTCGCCAAGATATCTCTGATAACGTATTCTCAAATTCAGGTTCGGCTCAAGAGTCAATTCTTTAAAGAAGGTATCTGAATGTGTGAGTTTTCTCGAAGAAATATGGTGAAAAAGTATGCTGAAAGTGCAGTTTTTACGCGTTAAAAAATTCATAACTTGAAGATCGTGGTTCATTTTGAACCCGTTCCGGTGGCCAAAATTCCGTCTTGATATTATCTACGTTTTCATCTCTCACGGCTGGAAGCCAATTTCGATCATAAGGTCTTCAAAAATGTGGATTTATCAAGTATTTTCGTACAGAAAATTTGTGACAGAAGTTTATTTGCGTCATGTTCAGAAAATCATAACTTGGTCGATTTTCATCGTATCGAGCTGGTTCCGGCGCCAAAATTTCACAAATTGAGTTGACTACATTTTCACAGAAGGTATTAAGTTCAAACGGTATACAAAAGGCCTTCGTTTTTTGCTCAGAGTGCATGACACGCTGAAAATCCTGAATGCTGAATATTATTTCATCTGGGCCGAAACTTCGAAAATTCATAACTCGGTCAATTTTTATCGGATTGGGCTCATATTTTTACACAAAGTCACTGATTCATAGATCTACAACTTTGCTTCAAAAGTCGAGACCGGATTATGCTCCGGTCAATACCAGTTTTTTATTGAAGAACGTGTCAGAGTCGACACTGGAGCCCAAAATAAGTTTGTCTGAGCTGAAACTTCAAAAATTCATAACTAATTAACCGTTTATCCGATTGAGCCGATTTTCGGACAGGAGTTAGTTCTCGATGTCGGCTACATTTTGTTTTCACATTTCAACTTCAAAAATTGCACTTAAGTCCCTGCGATTTAGCCTGGAAAGTGACGAACTCAAGTGAACATTGGAGGCCCAATTGCACATTCAAAGCCCATTTTCTTTATCCTAATTTCCATTATATAATCACCTTCTTTTCACACAAACCAAAGAGGAGAAAAAAGAGAAAAAAAACCTGGCCACAACATTGTCAGAATATCAAATTCTTTCAAGAACCCTAAAACCTTGAAATCCTTATTACAAATCCCTCTCTCACTACAAACAAGTCATCTCAGTTACAAACCAACATCTCACTACTTCTTCAATAAGGGTAAGATTGATTTGATCTCCATGATCAAAAGGGTATAATCATTCATACATGCCATATTGTGCCTAAACATTAAATTTCTTCATATATTGACTTTATTTGCATTTTATGATTTTATTTAATGTGTTCATGAGATTCAACACTGTAGATTTTAGACAGGATCTCATGCAGGTTCATTAAGGAACGTTGAGGCCAGAACACAAATGGCCAAAAGTCAGAACACAAATGGCCAAAAGCCAAAACACAAATGGCCAAAACAAAACAGTTTACACATGACGTCAATAGCTGTTTCACCCCTCCAATCAGGCTCGTATACTCCTAAACTCTCTCTCTATTTTTATTATTTTCCTTTAATTAATTAATCGTTATTCTTTTTATTAATCACTAACCAATTAACATTTTTTTCATAATAAAATTCAGAAAACTAACATTTTTAGTATTATTATTATTTAGTAATTTCACTATTAATTATTTTTTGTAAATAAATTCTAACAAATTAATTTAGTTTAATTAGGTTTAATTTTGGCTTTTTCATAATAAATAAAATAAATTAGAATTAGGTTTTACTAACTTTTGACTTTATTTTATTTTATTTTTATTTTTCATTAAAGACATTAAAAAACCAAAAATACTTTTTTCTGTTATTTAAATAATTAGTTTTAGGTTTAATATTAATTAAATACAAAAAACACAAAAAAAAAAACACCTTTCTTTAATTAAATAATAATTAGACTTTAATTTAATTTAATTTAATTTCAAGCAAAGGGTCAAAACCCTCGGACGTTCCAATTTATTCTTTTCGCGCATTATTTTCTTTATCAATTATTATGTAACTGCTTTCCGGATGTAATAGTAATTAGGTCTTTTTTACTTTCCGCATTTTTATCAAAAACGGGTCTTTGTATTTTGGCGATGTATAGACCCGCGCCTTGTAATAGCTTAGATTTAATTTTCCGCAATTTACTTCCCGCAAATTATTAAATTGTTAATTATGCATGACAAGATTTGTATGACAAATAAAATCAACCCGTAGCTCACAATGATGCATGTTCAAAGATAAATGTAAACTGAAAACAACACACAAATACACACACCACTTCTAGGGTACGCCTCACCTGTTGCCTTCGAAACGTGGTCGTCAAGTATAGGACGTTTTAGCGGTCCTTATGTCCATGATCCAGTTGCCTCGAAACAAGTTGCCTCAAAACGGTTACCTCGAATCAGTTGCCTCGAAATAGTTGCCTCGAAACGGTTTCCTCGGATTAAAAAAGGATCAAGGACATAAGGGTAGCTTCTAAGGTGTCCTACTGTTGCTTCGGTGACCACATTGTCCCTACACTCGAATTGACCCGAACACCTCCAACGGTGGTGCTACCTACCTCTCAATGGTGGGATGGCACTACCTTAAGGACTTTTACACAACCTAATTCCTTAGGGTAGGTAGATGACTCATAGATACTTGCTCTCTTCAGAAACAAATCAAAAACCTTTTCACACCGACACTTTCAAAAAGCTTTCAAAACAATTTTTCAAACACTCTTGAGGACTGATACAAGAGTTATTCAGAAAATTTTCAAAGAAACTTTTTCAAACCCACTCACATTTTGAAAAGCAAACACTTTGAAAACACAATGAGCAAGTATCTAAGAGCCCATGGATAACCATGGATAGAAAGGGTGCTAACACCTTCCCTTTCTATAAATCTACCTCCCGAACCGAGAAACTATCTCATAAGGAATTTTGCTGTGCTTTTGTCCTGTCCATGTTGGAGAAAATAAAAGAAAGTGGCGACTCTTGCTTCCGCGATATTTTGCGAACTAACTTTAAACAGTCAGTTCTAAATCCACCGATCACAGAACTGGCGACTCTGCTGGGGAATTCTTATAAAGTGAGGTGTACCTTAGGACTAAGATCACTTGTGTTTTCAATTGCCTGAATTGCTTGCTTTATTATTGTGGGTATTGTTTTGGGAGTTCTATAGATCCTAACCCGGATCTGGGGGATACCTTCTTAGAAAGTAGCAACAAGACTGTGAGGGAACTATGTGGGGTATACCGACATGGTTGAAGCAGTCTGCTACGTTGATGTGGCACTTTGGTGAGTACCGGTAACCCTTGAGTCCAGTCAAGGAGAGTACGGGGCCGCCGCGTGGTGTCTTGAAGCATCAACTGACCTTAGGAACCTTAATTGAACCATCTTGGCCTCTTTAGGGTAGTGAGATAACTGACTTTGGTGCAGTCCGAGGTTGGTTGATACTCGACACTACACTCAATTGAGGGTTGTTTTCTTGGAATATTTCGGTCGCCAGTTCAGTGGCTAAATCGAAACAATGATCAATGAAAGCAATCCAATGATATTGGGACCCTTAGAACCTGGTTACTTCTGATAGGACAGGTTTTGAGCCCACCAACTTCAAGAGGGTAGTACCCAAACTTCATGCTGGCCTGAACTCTAAGGGATGTCTTGTGTGACTTGTGTGCCTTCAAACTTGACTACTTGCATACTTGTTATCTGACACTTGAGTTTCTCGCAGGTTTTGTTTACAGTCCTTAATCTGGACTCATAACAGGGTTACGTATATCACTCCATACATAACATAACATCATACCATTGCATACATCCTACATAAGGACTAATCCTTTTCAAGGATCTCAAGGGTTTGTGATGCAGGTCGTGATGAATCAAAGTGTCTAGCAAGGGGCAAAGGGGATTTATTTTCCTCCAGCCAAAGTTGTCAGGGGCTATGACCCACTCGATATGGTGAGCCTTGACTCCTGAAGAAGGACTCTCAACAACAGGAAGTTCCTTCAATCAAGCTACCAGATTCTAACAATTTTCTTGTTTACCCCACGAGATCCTTGAAAACATTGCATGCATACATACACATCATTGCATAACAGGTACCCTTGTTACAGGTCACTTACCTTCTTCGCTGTTTATTTCAGCAATGGCTTCCCAATCAGATAACCAGGAGCTTCGTACTCAAGAGACTCAGTTCAGAGAGATCTTCCTAAGCCTATCCAAGGGGCAGGAAGAGTTAAGGACACTCCTCATGGGGAATCTGGCCAAGAAAAGTCCCGAAGAGGACAAGGACGAACGACTGAAACGTCTACAAGCTGAGGTAGATACAATGAAAACCCAGATGCTGGGGCAAAGGGCTCTCATCCAAGGTTTAGCTCAGGAGCAAGAAGAGTTGAGGACCATGATCAGTCAACTCCACCAAGACAGATCCAACATGAAGCAACCAGTCCGAGTCAGGGACCAGGTCTTTGATCAGCTTCCAAGAGGACAAGAGTCTGGTACGGTGAAGAATGGACCTCTCCAAATTGCTACTACTTCACAGGTCCAACAACGACCTCGCCGAGAACAATAGGCTGATCAGAGCAAGCCAGACAAGCCTAAAAGGCAGTTCACCCAGCTCAACATGTCGCTGTTTCAAGCCTTACAACGCCTGTTGAGATTGAATTTGATCACACTAAGGGACCCTCCTAAGAATCCCAACAAGACACCTTCAAGGTACAACCCCAACGCCCGCTGCGCTTATCATTCTGACAGCCCGGGGCATGCCACAAACGACTGCTGGTCTCTGAAGAACAAGATCCAGGACCTGATTGATGGAGGAGCAGTGGAATTCACCCCAGATGGTCAGGTCGAGTTCTTCTACTATCCCTAGACGAGAAGACCTTTTGTTCATTGGAATGTTCAAGTTGTATTTTTCTTTGCTTATACAAACAATTATTGTCATAGCAAACTTTATTACTTTATCAATGCATCGCATATGTCTATTTTGAATCAATATATTCGCATTCACTATATTCAAACTTCTTTCATTTTTGTGATGTTCAAACTCTCGATTAATAACTCTAAGCCTCTTGAGGGAGGATGACGAAAACGATACCACGACATTTACAGTATGCTTTTGAACAGACCCCGCTGATGAGGTACAGGCATTGTTTCAAATCCTAAACAGTGGAGTCATAAGGAAGATAATCCCTCGTCAACCCCTTTGAGCCAAAGAAGTAGGAGTTTTTTCTTTTTTACAAAAAAATTAAAACCCTTAATCATAACCTGGGGCAGGGTAGTCTTCTCAGCTGATCCGGGTGCACAACGAATGACATCAAAAGAAGTCCTTCTGAAACAAAAGACAGTGATGGTTCCGAATAATCATAAAAGATAGGCAGACATTATTTCCCAAAAATAAAAGCCCAATAAGTCAAAACCTATGAAGGAGACTTACAAAAATGGGGCATCCCGCTGACTGTAATCGCAAAAGAAACAGTTCAGGCAAAAAAATAGGGATCATAAAATCAAAAAAGAAAGAGGTCTTACAAACCTTCGACAAAAAATGACTGCCTATTCAAAATAGATTGTCAACATCCGAACCATCACTGGAATATCAAAGCAAAGACTCAACAAGGTCTAACGCACGATTAGCTGAGTTTAGGATTGAAGAACATCACGAAGAACGGGTAGGTACAAATAAAGTTTGAGCATTTATCCTTTGTTTCTTAAACTGTGAACCAGGCCACATTACAACCCTAAAAAGTCCTAGCTGAAGCATGGGTTAGTTCGAAAGCATACTGTTACAAAAGGTATCCTGACTCCTTAAGGCTTGCGGTAAAATAACGAGTTGACATCACATTTTACAAAATTTGCTTGTTTTACTAAAAGATGCATTTTCAAAAACTTCGAAACAGACGTAAGCTTTGCATTTTTAACATAACTTTGTTTTCATATGACTTTTTGTTTGAACAGCATAAGAGTTCGTACGATGAATGTCTAATGGACAAAAGCTCTTCCAACCAAGGAGCAGACATGATCATGGTCCATCACCTGGGGCAGTTAAGTCAAGATTCAGAGAATCTCTCAAAATGCCAAATAGCCCGGGGCAAATCTCCACCTGAGTCACTTGGGGCATTGGACATGAATTCCAGCGACGAATCGTGCATGTTCAAAGATCTTCAGACGGTATGGCAACACAACAACAGGGGCACCTCCCTACATTCTGAGAATGTGAACATAGTCGAAAAAATACTACGCAAAATCAAAGACCCGCTAGGTTGACACACCTAGGCAAAAATAAGGGCTTCCCGGTGAACCAAAAGGGTTCGGGCAAAAATAAGGGATGAAATGAAAAATCTGTACACCCGGCAAGTCGAAAACCTGAAAAGGTGGCTTGGGCAAAATTGGGTATCCCGGTGGACTGAAAACCCGAAAGGGCGGTCCAGGCAAAAGTTAGGGATCAAAAGCGTACGACTATGTCCCGGCATCTCGTCACCTGCCTACCAAAGGAAGATTTGTCAATCGGCAGTCATCAAGCTCCTCCACAAGGTATCTTCTCCCCTCACCTCGGAAACAGGGGCAATAATGAGTTGTCCAGGCGATCCAGTGGCGCTGTCAACCAAAGTACCAAGGAAAGGTCAATCAAAAGATGATTACCATCTACCTTTACAAGTTCCAGATCAACACCGGTAACAAGCCAGGAAAATTCTGTGGACGACTGATCTTGGGTTAAGATCCGAAACCAGACAGGACAGTTATCTACTTGATCATCACGAAGCAACCCTACACCGATTCGTTCTCAACTTCAGATGTAGTTTTACACGGACTCATACTCAGGCAACCCTACACCGGTTCCTTCTCAATTTCAGACAAAGTCTCACACAGACCTATTATCACAAAGTAACCTTACCCCGGTTCCTCCAGAAGTCTTACACGGACTTATTTCGAGACGACCTTACCCTGGTTCATCAAGAAGTTTTACACGAACTTATCCTGAAGTAACCTTACCCTGGTTCCTTCAGAAGTCTTACACGGACTTATCTCGAGATGACCTTACCCCGGTTCATCCAGAAGTTTTACACGAACTTATCCCGAAGAAACCCTACATAGGTTCTCTCTCTCCAGGCGTAGTTTTACACAGATTCGTCGTCAAAGAAACCCTACACAAGTTCTCTCTTTACAAAGATGCAGTTTTACATGGACTCATCATCAAGGTAACCCCACACAGGTTCCCTCCTCAAACTCCAGACGTAGTTTTACACGGACTCGTCATCAAGAAACCCTACACAGGTTCTCTCTTTCCAAAGATGAAGTTTTACACGGACTCGTCACCCAGAAACCCTACACAAGTTCCCTATTTTCAAGGATGCAGTTTTACACGGACTCGTCATCAGTAAACCCTACACAGGTTTCCTTCTCAGCTCTAGATGCAGTCTTATACGGACTCATTATCAGTAAACCCTACACAGGTTTCCTCCTTCCAAAGATGCAGTTTTACATGAGCTCATCATCAGGCCTCCACCAGTATCTTCTCCCACAGAAACAGGGGGCAGTAATGAGTTGTCTAAGCAATCTAACTACTCTGTCCTCCAGGTACCAAGGTAAGTTCGGCTGAAGAATGTAACCAAGATGCCTTAACTCCCCAGAGCGTGAGCCAAGATTCAACATTTCTCCCCGAGCAGAAAAGGTACAGTATCTCCTAGCAAGCCAGCGATTCTCTCCCCAAGCAGAGTTAGCCTACTCAGTCAGCCTTAAGGAACTTGGGTATCCCCAGCGGATCTCAACATTCCTCAGCAGAGTATACAAACATTCTTGACAAGCATCCCCGGCAGTCTTGATCTAAGATTTTTCCCCGACGGAATCCAGACACCTCAGTGGAGCCACTTCCCCAGTACAATCCAAAGTTTCCCCAGGAAAGTGGAATCCATCTCCCCAATAGGAAGCTTATCCCTAGTAGATTCTGGAAGCTTGTCACCCGCATAGTACAAACGCTCCCCCGACTTTATTCAAAGTTTATTTCCCCACCAGGATATAACTGGGTTATCCTCAACCAATTGCCACGGAAAGATCGTCCCCGGCGAAGTCTTCCTATCCCCAGCGGAGTTCATCAACTTCCAACAGAACTTAGCAATGGTATCCCCAGCGGAGTTATCATCAAACCTCAGTAAAGCACCTCTCTCTCCCACAGAGTTCACTCCCCGCAGAGTAATCTATTCGCCAAGTTTATTCCCCAACGGAGTCATCTTCTCCTACCGGTATTCTTGCAACCATCATCCCCAGCAGAAACAAAAAGCTCTATTCTTCAACATCAGCCCAGGATTTGACTTCCCGGCACCCGTCAAGGATTTACTTTCCTAGACGAAAATACATCCATAAACATCATATCTTCATACATTATAGCATGCACATATGCATCATGAACATACAATCCCATTTATTCTGAGAATGTCATGCATCATGACATCGCATACAACTAACGTTTTGTCTTTTCAGGACAAAGGTCAACACAAAGATAATTACTACCAACTGTCGTGATTCCAGATCCGATTCCTGTATCTTGCCAGGGTGTATCTGTTGACGACTAATTCCAGACTCGATTCCTGTATCTTGCCAGGGCACGTCTGAAGAGTTCGAAGATCTGAGTTTTGTATCTTGCCAGGGTGTATCTATTGACGACTATATTCCAGACTCGATTCCTGTATCCTGCCAGGGCACGTCTGAAGAGTTTGAAGATCCGATTCCTGTATCTTGCCAGGGTGTATCTGTTGACGACTATATTCCAGACTTGATTCCTGTATCCTGCCAGGGCACGTCTGAAGAGTTTGAAGATCTGATTCCTGTATCTTGCCAGGGTGTATCTGTTGACGACTACATTCTAGACTCGATTCCTGTATCCTGCTAGGGCACGTCTGAAGAGTTCGAAGATCCGATTCCTATATCTTGCCAGGGTGTATCTGTTGACGACTACATTCCAGACTCGATTCCTGTATCCTGCCAGGGCACGTCTGAAGAGTTCGAAGATCCGATTCCTGTATCTTGCCAGGGTGTATCTGTTGACGACTAATTCCAGACTCGATTCCTGTATCCTGCCAAGGCACGTCTGAAGAGTTTGAAGATTCGATTCCTGTATCTCGCCAGGGTGTATCTGTTGACGACTATTTCCATACTCGATTCCTGTATCCTGCCAGGGCACGTCTGAAGAGTTTGAGGATCCGATTCCTGTATCTTGCCAGGGTGTATCTGTTGACGACTACATTACCAGACTCGATTCCTGTATCTTGCCAGGGCACGTCTGAAGAGTTTGAGGATCCGATTCCTGTATCTTGCCAGGGTGTATCTGTTGACAACTACATTACCAGACTCGATTCCTGTATCTTGCCAGGGCACGTCTGAAGAGTTTGAGGATCTGATTCCTGTATCTTGCCAGGGTGTATCTGTTGACGATTATATTCTAGATTCGATTCCAGTATCTTGCCAGGGCACGTCTGAAGAGTTTGAGGATCCGATTCATGTATCTTGCCAGGGTGTATCTGTTGACGACTACATTACCAGACTCGATTCCTATATCTTTCCAGGGCACGTCTGAAGAGTTTGAGGATCCGATTCCTGTATCTTGCCAGGGTGTATCTGTTGACGACTATATTCCATATTCGATTCCTGTATCAAGCCAGGGCACGTCTGAAGAGTTCGAAGATCCGATTCCTGTATCTTGCCAGGGTGTATCTGTTGACGACTATATTCTCCGGACTCGATTCCTGTATCTTGCCAGGGCACGTCTGAAGAGTTTAAAGATTCGATACCTGTATCCAGCCAGGGCACATCTACATAAAGGGTTTGAAGATCAACTCCTGTAACAGGCCAAGTAATTATTTTTCTTTCTCAGGTACACAAGTTCTCTCTAAGAAATCTCTTACGCGATCGACACCCGATGGCATCTATAAGCCCATCACCACAACTACTAACAGTTCCAGATGGCATCTATAAGCCCATCCTCATATCCATCAGTCTCCAAATGGCATCCGTAAGTCCATTCCCACCATCACGCTGCTGACATTCTACTATGTGAGTGCAAATTTCTGGGCACTCTAGTGTTCAATCATCTTCCACCTTCGGATCACGAAAGGCACGCAAGCCAATCTACATCCCCAGGTTTAAGAAGATTGAACAGGGGCAACTGTTGTACCCCAAAATTTGCCCTCCCATATTTCTCAAAACATTTCAAGAAAAATTCACAAGTCCAATCCGGTGCGTCATATTCAGGTATTCTTTCGCCAAGATATCTCTGATAACGTATTCTCAAATTCAGGTTCGGCTCAAGAGTCAATTCTTTAAAGAAGGTATCCGAATGTGTGAGTTTTCTCGAAGAAATATGGTGAAAAAGTGTGCTGAAAGTGCAGTTTTTACGCGTTAAAAAATTCATAACTTGAAGATCGTGGCTCGTTTTGAACCCGTTCCGGTGGCCAAAATTCCATCTTGACATTATCTATGTTTTCATCTCTCACGGCTGGAAGCCAATTTCGAAAAGAAGGTCTTCAAAAATGTGGATTTATCAAGTATTTTCGTACAGAAAATTTGTGACAGAAGTTTATTTGCATCATGTTCAGAAAATCATAACTTGGTCGATTTTCATCGTATCGAGCTGGTTCCGGCGCAAAAATTTCACAAATTGAGTTGACTACATTTTCACAGAAGGTATTAAGTTCAAACGGTATTCAAAAGGCCTTCGTTTTTTCCTCAGAGTGCGTGACACGCTAAAAATCCTGAATGCTGAATATTATTTCATCTGGGCCAAAACTTCGAAAATTCATAACTCGGTCAATTTTTATCGGATTGGGCTCATATTTTTACACAAAGTCACTGATTCATAGATCTACAACTTTGCTTCAAAAGTCGAGACCGGATTATGCTCCGATCAATACCAGTTTTTTTATTGAAGAACGTGTCAGAGTCGACACTGGAGCCCAAAATAAGTTTGTCTGAGCTGAAACTTCAAAAATTCATAACTAATTCACCATTTATCCGATTGAGCCGATTTTCGGACAGGAGTTAGTTCTCGATGTCGGCTACATTTTGTTTTCACATTTCAACTTCAAAAATTGCACTTAAGTCCCTGCGATTTAGCCTGGAAAGTGACGAACTCAAGTGAACATTGGAGGCCCAATTGCACATTCAAAGCCCATTTTCTTTACCCTAATTTCCATTATATAATCACCTTCTTTTCACACAAACCAAAGAGGAGAAAAAAGAGAAAAAAAACCTGGCCACAACATTGTCAGAATATCAAATTCTTTCAAGAACCCTAAAACCTTGAAATCCTTATTACAAATCCCTCTCTCACTACTAACAAGTCATCTCAGTTACAAACCAACATCTCACTACTTCTTCAGTAAGGGTAAGATTAATTTGATCTCCATGATCAAAAGGGTATAATCATTCATACATGTCATATTGTGCCTAAACATTAAATTTCTTCATATATTGGCTTTATTTGCATTTTATTATTTTATTTAATGTGTTCATGAGATTCAACACTGCAGATTTTAGACAGGATCTCATGCAGGTTCGTTAAGGAACGTTGAGGCCATAACACAAATGACCAAAATCCAGAACACAAATGGCCAAAAGTCAAAACACAAATGGCCAAAACAAAACAGTTTACACATGACGCCAATAGTTGTTTCACCCTCCCAATCAGGCTCGTATACTCCTAAACTCTCTCTCTATTTTTATTATTTTCCTTTAATTAATTAATCGTTATTCTTTTTATTAATCACTAACCAATTAACATTTTTTTCATAATAAAATTCAGAAAACTAACATTTTTAGTATTATTATTATTATTTAGTAATTTCACTATTAATTATTTTTTGTAAATAAATTCTAACAAATTAATTTAGTTTAATTAGGTTTAATTTTGGATTTTTCATAATAAATAAAATAAATTAGAATTAGGTTTTACTAACTTTTGACTTTATTTTATTTTATTTTTATTTTTCATTAAAGACATTAAAAAACCAAAAATACTTTTTTCTTTTATTTAAATAATTAGTTTTAGGTTTAATATTAATTAAATACAAAAAACACAAAAAACACCTTTCTTTAATTAAATAATAATTAGACTTTAATTTAATTTAATTTCAAGCAAAGGGTCAAAACCCTCGGACGTTCCAATTTATTCTTTTCGCGCATTATTTTCTTTATCAATTATTATGTAACTGCTTTCTGGATGTAATAGTAATTAGGTCTTTTTTACTTTCCGCATTTTTATCAAAAACGGGTCTTTGTATTTTGGCGATGTATAGACCCGCGCCTTGTAATAGCTTAGATTTAATTTTCCGCAATTTACTTCCCGCAAATTATTAAATTGTTAATTATGCATGACAAGATTTGTTTGACAAATAAAATCAACCCGTAGCTCACAATGATGCATGTTCAAAGATAAATGTAAACTGAAAACAACTCACAAATACACACACCACTTCTAGGGTACGCCTCACCTGTTGCCTTCGAAACGTGGTCGTCAAGTATAGGACGTTTTAGCGGTCCTTATGTCCATGATCCAGTTGCCTCGAAATAAGTTTCCTCGAAACGGTTGCCTCGAATCAGTTGCCTCGAAATAGTTGCCTCGAAACGGTTGCCTCAGATTAAAAAAGGATCAAGGACATAAGGGTAGCTTCTAAGGTGTCCTACTGTTGCTTCGGTGACCATATTGTCCCTACACTCGAATTGACCCGAACACCTCCAACGGTGGTGCTACCTACCTCTCAATGGTGGGATGGCACTACCTTAAGGACTTTTACACAGCCTAATTCCTTAGGGTAGGTAGATGACTCATAGATACTTGCTCTCTTTAAAAACAAATCAAAAACCTTTTCACACTGACACTTTCAAAAAGCTTTCAAAATAATTTTTCAAACACTCTTGAGGACTGATACAAGAGTTTTTCAGAAAATTTTCAAAGAAACTTTTTTAAACCCACTCACATTTTAAAAAGCAAACACTTTGAAAACACAATGAGCAAGTATCTAAGAGCCCATGGATAACCATGGATAGAAAGGGTGCTAACACCTTCCCTTTCTATAAATCTACCTCCCGAACCGAGAAACTATCTCATAAGGAATTTTGCTGTGCTTTTGTCCTGTCCATGTTGGAGAAAATAAAAGACGGTGGCGACTCTTGCTTCCGCGACATTTCGCGAACCAGCTTTAAACAGTCAGTTCTAAATCCACCGATCACATCCCCCTTTCGGGTTTTCAACTTGTCGGGTGTACATATTTTTATTTATCCCTAACTTTTGCCTGAACCGCCCTTTCGGGATTCCGATTCACCGGGATGCCCTTTTTTTTGCCTAGGTGTGTCAACCTAGCGGGTCATTTATGTGTAGTATCTTTTGACTATGTCTGCATTCACAGGGTGCGGCAGGTCGTCGCCGTCCATGGTGGTTAATATCATTGCCCCACCAGAAAAGATGTTTTTGATTACAAATGGTCCTTCGTAGGTAGGAGTCCATTTGCCCCTGGTATCACTTTGCGGCAAGATGATCCGCTTGATTACAAGATCCCCGACTTGATATACCTGGCGCCTGACTTTCTTGTTGAAAGCCTTGATCATCCGCTTTTGATACGTCTGACCGTGGAAAACAGCAGTAAGTCGCTTTTCATCAATCAAGTTAAGTTGATCAAGCCGGGTTTGAATCCAATCGTCTTCACTCAAACCAGCATCTTTCATTATTCTCAAGGAGGGAATCTGAACCTCGATAGGCAAAACAGCTTCCATGCCGTATACCAAAGAATAGGGTGTTGCCCCAGTTTACGTACGCGCCGTGGTACGGTACCTGTGAAGAGAAAACAGTTACATCTCATGCCAGTACTTGTAGGTGACTCTCATCTTTTGTATGATTTTCTTGATATTTTTGTTCGCAGCTTCGACAACATCGTTCATCTTTGGCCGATAGGGAGATGAATTATGATGTTGAATCTGGAACTGCTCGCATAAGGCGGTGATCATAGTGTTATTAAGGTTTGTACCGTTGTCAGTGATGATCCTTTCGGGGATGCCGTACCGAAAAATGAGGTTCTGTTTGATGAAGTGGGCAACAACATTCTTTGTGACGGATGCGAAGGAAGTTGCTTCGACCCACTTGGTAAAGTAATCAATGGCCACTAGGATGAAGTGGTGTCCATTGGATGCTGTAGGCTTGATCTCTCCAATCATGTCGATTCCCCACATAGCGAATGGCCAAGGAGCTATTAAGACATTGAGAGGAACTGGAGGTATATGTACCTTGTCCGCATAGATTTGACATTTGTGACAAGTACGGGAATGTTGATAGCAGTCAGCTTCCATGGTAGACCAGTAATAGCCTGCCCGTAGAATCTTCTTAGCCATCGTATGTCTGCTAGAGTGAGTGCCAAAGGTACCATTGTTCAATTCAGCCATGATATGTTCAGCTTCAATCTTGTCCACACAACGGAGCAGAATGCAATCATGATTGCGCTTGTACAGGATACCATTGCTCAGGAAGAACTTGGCAGAGAATCTCCTCAAGAACTTTTTGTCGTTGAATGAGGCTCCTTCAGGATATTTTTGAGCCTCGAGATACCTTTTGACTTCGTGAAACCAAGGTTGGTCCACTACTTCTTCGGTATTAATCTCGTGACAGTGTGCAGGTTCGTCAATCCATTCAATGGTGATTTGGGGAGCCTCATTATCACAGTTAAGTTTAAACATGGATGACATTGTAGCTAGAGCATCCGCTAGCTGATTATCTTCTTGCTGGAAGTGCTCGAAGGTAATCTGCTCGAAATGTGGTAACAATGTCAGAACATGTTCTTTGTAAGGGATGAGGTTTGGATGCTTAGTGTCCCACTCTCCTTTGATCTGACTGATGACCAAAGTGGAGTCCCCAAACACAATCAAAGATTTGATCCCAAGTCTATGGAAGCCTTGAGCCCAAAGATGCAAGCTTCATACTCTGCCATGTTGTTGGCGTAGTTGAAGCAAAGTCTGGCGGTGAAAGGTGTATGGCAACCTTCTGGAGAAATGAGTATCGCGCTGATACCATTGCCGAGTGAATTAGAGGCACCATCAACGTATAGGGTCCATCGGGATCCTTGTTCAGGTCCGTCATATGGTCTGAAATCTTCAATATTATCCAAAGTCATGATGTCTTCGTCAGGGAAGTCGAACTTCATGGATTGATAATCTTCGACAGCTTGATGGGCTAGATGGTCAGCTAGCACACTCCCCTTTATAGCTTTTTGGGTCGTGTACTGTATATCGTATTCTGTTAGGATCATCTGTCATCTAGCTATTCTTCCGGACAAAGCAGGCTTTTCAAAGATGTACTTGATCGGATCCATCTTAGCTATCAGCAAAGTGGTATGAGTCAACATATACTGCCTTAGCCGGCGAGCAGCCCATACCAAAGGCAGAAAGTTTTCTCGAGCAGTGAGTATCGGGTCTCACAGTTGGTAAACTTTTTGCTAAGGTAATAAATGACATGCTCTTTTCGGCCAGACTCGTCATGTTGGCCCAGTACGCACCCCATTGAATTCTCTAGGACAGTCAGATACATGATTAGCGGTCTTCCTTCGACGGGTGGCATCAAGATAGGAGGTTCTAGTAAATACTCCTTGATTTTATCGAAAGCAATTTGACAGTCATCATTCCATTTAAATACATGATCTTTCTTCAACAGCTTGAAGATTGGTTCACAGGTAGATGTTAGGTGAGAAATGAACCTTGCAATGTAGTTTAGGCATCCCAAGAAACCTATGACCTCCTTCTCAGTGCGAGGAGCAGGCATTTCTTGTATAGCTTTGACTTTGGCAGGATCAACCTCGATGCCTTTGTTGTTGACAATGAAACCCAAGAGTTTACCGGACCTGACTCCGAAAGTGCACTTGTTAGGGTTTAATCTGAGCTTGTACTCCTTCAACCTGACAAACAGCTTTTGCAAGTGGTCGAGGTGTTCTTCTTCCGTTTGTGAATGGGCTATCATGTCGTCGACGTAGATCTCTATCTCATGATGTATCATATCATGAAACAAAGCTACCATGGCGCGTTGATAGGTTTCCCCAGCATTCTTCAGTCCGAATGGCATCACTTTGTAGCAGAACGTACCCCAATGTGTAACAAAAGTAGTTTTCTCCATGTCTTCAGGTGCCATTTTGATCTGGTTGTAACCTGAAAATCCGTCCATGAAAGAAAATACCTTATGCTGAGCTGTATTATCAACCAAGATGCCAATGTGCGATAGTGGAAAATCATCAATAGGGATAGCCCTATTTAAGTCTCTGTAATCTACGCACATTCTGACTTTGCCGTCCTTCTTAGGCACGGGCACAATGTTAGCAACCCATTGTGGATAGGAAGTAACAGCAAGAAATTCAGCATTGAACTGCTTCATAACTTTTGCTTTGATCTTTTCAGACATGTCGGGCCTCATGCGGCGGACTTTCTGTTTAACTGGTGGACAGTCTTCTCTTGTAGGGAGACGGTGAACCACAATATCTGTATCGAGTCCCGACATGTCTTCGTATGACTAGGCGAAGATCTCAACATATTCATTTAACAGCTGAATTAAGCGCTCTTTGACACTTGGCTCTAGGTTGGCACCCACTCTGACTTCTTTTCTGTCTTCCTCAGTACCCAAATTGATTGTCTCTAACATCTCCTCATGAGCCAAAATTGCTCTTTCTTCCTGTTGTAGCAGTCTAGCCAATTCTCTCGGCACCTCACAATCTTCATTGCCTTCGTATTCGGTATGGTAGACCAGATCTTCAGAGTCATTGAAGGCCATAGTAGAATTGTTACCCATGGAATCCGGAATGGAAGGGTACCTGCATTTGTGAGTGTGGGTGTGTGTAAGGGATAACCACCTTTAAAAAAATAAAATGTAAAAATAAAGACAATGAACACAAAAGTTTATATGTGAAAATGTCCATGATTCATTAAAATGGCATATGAAGATGAAAAATCAAACCCTTACAAATGGACCTATGTGCCTCGGGTAAGGCACAAGGCTAAAAGTGTACGAATTGTCTGAGAATTATTACAAACCAACAGAAATGTTTGAAAGATAAATTACTGATTTATGAAAGTAATCGGAACAAAGTCTTTTGCCTCCCAGTTGCACAGTCCTCCGTCAACAGTAGGGAAAATCCTATCTTCCAAATTGCTCTCCTCTTCACTATCCTCCAAAGCATTGACTCCATGATGGGTGATCTTCACTGGTGGCCCTCCGGCATGGGAGTGGCGCACAGCCTTCTGACTAGCCGAAGTAAACCCTAGGCCGAATTTGTCTAATTTGAAAGGAAAGTCTGGAAGTTTCCCCCATATTGTGCTTCCTCCTTCTTCCATCACAGCCTTTGCATATTTGAGAGATGACATTCGAGGCAGATGTCTGGTAATCATGGGTACAGAAGAGACTATTTTGGTTGCTGCTATTTCAGGAGAAACCTCTTCAAAGTGTTGGAAAGGGGTCTCTATGAATTCACCATCCAATTCTACATAGCGGAAAGAATTTAGATGGCTTATCATGTATTCCTCTTCGCCATGAACAGTTGTGATTTCCCCCTGGACAGGGTACTTGAGCATTTGATACAGAGTAGAAGTGACGGCTCCAGCATTGTGAATCCAGGGTCTTCCCAATAAGCAAGAATAGGAAGGACGGATGTCCATCACATAGAACGTGGAGTTGAAGGTTTCAGTTCCCACTTTAATCGGGATGTCCACCTCCTCGTGGACCATCCTTTTAGAAGCATCAAAGGCTCTGACAATGATATTGCTGGGTTTCAGGGTTAAGCATTCACAATCAAGTCTATCCAAGGCTTTCTTCGGCAAGACATTTAAAGACGAACTAGTGTCTACCAGAACGTGTGCTAGGGTTGTCCCTCTGCATTCCACCGAGACATGCAAAGCGTCATTATGTTTTCTCCCTTTTTAAGTTAAATCAGCATTGGAGAATCCTAGACCATTGTCAGTTGTTAAGCTAGCAACACATTCCTGGAACTGATCCTTGGAGGTTTCTTATGGCACGTGGGCCGTCTTCAAGAATCTTATCAAAGCTTTAGCATGAGCCTCTGAACAAAGCAGCAGGGCCAACATAGAGATTTTTGAGGGGGTTTGCCCCAGTTGTTCCATAACATCATAATCGCTTTTCTTGATTATTTTCAAAATCTCTTCCATTTCTTTTTGAGAGGTCTCAGGGATGACCAATGGCTGAGCCTTCATCCTGACAGGCTCTTCTTGGATCCCTTTCCCTCTATCATCAGCAACAGCAGAGGGGACAACCACAGGAGTTACAATTTCTTCAATAATTGGAGTTCTCGCAGATATATTTACCGGTGCAGGGGTAACCTTAGGATCAGCTGAGGGTTCGAAGATTGCCTTTGGAGGGGAAATCTCCGAAGAGAAAATTCTTCCACTGTGGGTGATTTTGCTCGTTCTAGCAATGTTTCTAATGTCAGAAGTCTCTTCATCAGAACTCTCTTCAGTTGATTCAATTTTCTTAATACCGTGGTAGTAGATCTCTCCACCATAGTTCCATGGTATTGATTTATCGGACTTGTATGGGACGGGCCCAGGCATGGTTATCTTCAAAGGTAAAGTCTTCAGAGTGGATGTAATCTTAACAGGTCTTTTGGAGACCTTTGAAAGATTGGCGGATATGGTTTTTATTGAAACATCATTGACAGGAGTCGGTATAACAGGAGTCTTTTCAAAAAGGATTTCTTGGTTGTCCATTAGGCGTTGGATGCCTAACTTCAACAATAGACAGTCAGTTGGTAAGGATGAACAAAAACAGCAATCTTCTTCACAACCTGGGAAAATCCCAACCTTCAGTAAATTCAACTTGATTATCGGTAACGGAGTCATCAAATCATCAACAGTAGCAACAAACAGATCCTCTTCAACATCATGGGCATTGTGGTCATGCTTTGGCATTGGAGCAGAGATTACATTTAGCTTTTTAGGGGCATCAAATTCCACTTCTTTAGCGTCTATCAAATCCTGAATCTTATTCTTGAGGGCCCAATAATTGTTGGTGTCGTGCCCTATACTCCCTGAATGATAAGCACACTTGGCATTTGAATGGTAGTATGGAGAAGAAGTATTCGTATTTTTTGGAGCCTCTTTCAAAGTTGAAAGGTTTAACTTCAAGAGATGGGGTAGAACCTGAGCATGAGTCATGTTTATCTGGGTGAATTGTCGTACAGGCCTTTCCACCCTTGCTTGGTTGGTTCTGGGTTGATTGTTTCTGGGCTGATCAGCTGCAGACTTCTGAATCATTACGGCCCCCACCGCTGGCCTGCGCTCAACTCTTCCTTGACCTCTTTGGGAGTATACAACTGATACTTCCTTCTTTGCTAGAAAAGTCTTTCTGATGGCAGCGGAAGCAGATGCATATTTCTGAATTTTGCCACTTCTAATGCCAGCTTCAACTCTCTCACCAGTTAGAATCAACTCAGTGAACCCCGCAGAAGAGCTTCCTATCAGGTGATTGAAGAAAGGACCTGACAGCATCCCCAAGAACATATCAACTAGCTCTCTCTCACAGATAAAGGTGGTTGTACTCGTCCTGCCAAGTATCTCCATTTCTGGGCATATTCTTTGAAACCTTCATTTGAGACCATGCCCATACTCTGTAATTGAGTACGGGTTGGTGCTAAGTCCGCATTGTATTGATACTGTTTGTAGAAGGCGGCCACCAAATCTTCCCAATTATGCATATCAGACCTCTCTAGCTGGTAGAACCAATCCAATTGTGTCCCCGATAAACTGTCCTGGAAAAAGTGGACCCACGGGTCTTTGTCAGAAGAATGTGGTTGAATTTTCCCGACATAAGACCGTAAGTGCATCTTTTGGCAAGACACCCCATCGTACTTAGCAAACAGTGGCACTTTGAATTTAGGAGGGATTACAATTCCAGAGACCAACCCTAATTCCTCAAAATCCAACCCCAGAACCCTCTGTATCTCCATGGCAGCTAGACGCTCTTCCAAGTTCTTGTATTTGTCATCTGCAGGAGGATACTGTTGTTCAGAGTAATCCTTATCTTCCTCATCTTCAGCTTCAGAATCATATGGCACAGCAACTCCTTTACCCTTTCCTTCCTCCTCTTCAGATGTTGATGGGAAATCTAGGACCCTTCTGGCTTGACCTTCAAATCTTCTGCCCAAGGTAGCCACACCAACTCTCTTCTTCTTCTTTTTCTCTTTTTCCTTTTCTAGTAGAGTCTTGAGTTTCTCCTGCCCCTTGGCTAGGGTCATGAGCAACTGTTAGAATTGTGAATTCTGAGCTTGCAAGTCTTTGACCGTCTGTTCAATATCCATCTTGCTGAAATAAACAGCAGAGAGATGAGGAAACTTGGTGTGAAGACCTGTTTATGCATATGATGAATGGTATGTATTCATGTAATGCATTCAAGGATTCAGAAATTCAAATTTGTTTTAAACAAAAAAGAAACACACGTTGTTGTACCCCAAAATTTGCCCTCCCATATTCCTCAAGATTTGACAAGAATAATTCTCAAATTGCTCAAGATTGCTCAAGGATTGCACAGTCCAAATACCTCCTAAGCCAGCTGAAATTAGGGTTTTGGTTCTTTCAAGGAATTGGAGGTTTTCAATGGCTCAATCAAGTCTCATAGGCCTATATACATTCTCAAGCACCTACATGCCAAGTTTCAAGACTCACAAGGCCAATTTGCACAGTCAAAAGCTCCATTTGATCCACAGTCAACTGCAAGGGCAAAATGGTCATTTTGCAGTCAAAAGTCAGAATTTTTGGTCAACATCTCATTTTGAGTTCACAATCATCATTTGATCAAGTATTGATCATGATTCCACAAGGATAGCTCAAAAATCATCAAATTTCAAAAGTTACTATTTTTGGACAGCAGAAAAGTTAACTGTACCTTGACCAGGGCATAACTTTTTCATGGTTCATCAGAAAAATCCCATCCAATGCTCATTTTAAAGGGGATGACATTTCCTACAATCCATCTTCACATTCCAAGTCCAAGAAATGCTCTCATAAAAAGTTATCAATTTCTACATTATAGGTCAAATTCAAAAGTCAACAAAAATGCACTTTGAGTCAAAGGCCATAACTTGAGATTGGTAAATCCAAATGACATGGGACCAAAGGCATTGATTAGAGGACTTCAAGAGATTTCCAAAATGTCCAAGAACATGTTCATATGATCAAAATTGAGCAAGATATGCATTGGAGAAGTTGGGAAATTTTCATGAATTTGCAAAAGTCAACTTTGCTCAAAACACCTTATTTTTTTCTAATGGGCCTCAAATCTCTTCTTGAAACTTCATCCATGACCTATGCACGACCCATCAAACTTAATGGAATTTATTTTCTTATTTTTATTAATTAATTGGATTTTTAATTAATATTAATTCATTTAATTAATTTAAATTGTAGGAAAATAGAAGATTCGATGTTTTCAATCTTTTTGTGAAGCAAATAGGACCTAATAATGCTGGCAAATTCGTGCACAAGTCAAAGATGCAAAAATCTCCAAATTTGGCAACATTTTCCAATCATGAAAAATCAAAAAGATTTGATTTCCAATCAAAGATTCAATCATCATTGCAATGGATTCTTGCTCAAGTTTTTGACCTAATTCGTTTCCTCTATATATATATATATGCAAGCAAATCCTAACCTCATGGACATGAAAAAGCTGCAGAAAATACCCCATACAATTTCAAGAAATCCCAAGAAAATTGAAAATTGGTTTTTGTATTCTAGGGCGATTTAAGAGTTTTTATTGATTCCAATACATTGCAGGAGATCCCAGGAAGGTTTTGCAATCAAATTCAGACCTTAAAGCTCAAGTAATCATTGAAAAGAACCACGGTTTTCCACTTTTATCCATAATCGTATATCTTGATTCATGCATATTTAACATGTTTTTGTGGTTGATTTATGTTGCTAGGGACCATACGAAGCTAATGGTATCACTTAATTGAACTATAACTCCCTGAATCACAAGATGCCATGAACGATTTCTAGGGTTCTTAAGCTTTGAAATTGGGGCTTTGCAATCCAGGAAAAATTAAGACTTGTGAGACCCATGATTGGAATCGTTAGAACAAGACGAACAAAACCAACCCATCGCGAAATATTTATATGCATTGAGCTGCTAATCGCTATTTTTCCTCGCAGCATATTGTGGGGGTTAAAAACCCCCGCTATCTGATTTTGTTTTACAAGTACAAAGGAAGAAGACGAGGACGTGTTAGCATACCATTGGTCAATTTGAAAACACGCGCGTTTTTTGTATTTTACAGCATATTGATTAAATTCTTAATATAATAATTGCTTGTTATTATAATATCAAAAGCGTGCAAGTGGTGTAGTGGTTGATGCGTTGGCTTGGAAGTATTGGGACCTGGGTTCGAATCCCAGGTCCCCCAAAACATTAATTTCCTTTTTCCTTGTGTGATCACATGCAGTTTTCAAGAGAGGGTACACCATGTATCTCAAATTTCCAAGTGCCAGATGTCTGCAAGCGTGGATCCAATGGCCAAAATTGAAGGACCACTATAGTCCTTAGTCAATACACATGTGGACGATCCAAAAAAAAAGTCAAAGAGGCTTGCAGTTTGTTGGGCCACAAATTTCCAACACACCTCCTAATTGGGCCAGCACCCCCCTTGGTTTATTCTTCTTTTGTTATTCTTTTATATTTTTTTCATTTAATTATTTTACCATTAATTATTATTATTATTTAATTAACCCAATTAATTATTTTTATAATAAATCCAGAAAACATAAAAAATAATAATATTTTTATTTATTAAATTTAATTAGTTATTTTTGTAAATAAATACTAACATAAATTAATTTAGTTAATTAGGTTAATTTTAACTTTTTTTCAATAATTTAAAATCAATGTAGAAATTAGGTTTTTTAACAATTTTAATCCTTTTATTTTTATTTACTTAAGACATTAAAAAACTCAAAAATGTTTCTTTTAATTAATTAATTAGTTTTAGGATTAATTTAATTAAATGCAAAAATAACAAAAAACTTCTTTCTTTCTCAAAAAAGGGTCAAAACCCTAAGAACTTCTCCGATCCAATTTCTTCTCGCGCGTGTGATTTATTCTTGATTAATTTTTGATCCATATTTATGTATTTGCTCCGAGGATGTAATAGCTTTAATTAGGACTTTTTATCGTTTTCTTTAAATTCCCGCAATTTACTTTTTCCAAGGGTTTGTTTTTGGCGATGTAAATACCTGACGCCTTGTAATAGCGTAGATTTACTTTCCGCAATATTTAACTGCTAGATGTATGTTAATTAGGCTATGCATGACAAGACTTATCTCTGAAATTAAAATCAACCCATAGCTCACCATAACATGTACAAAGATAACATTAACTGAATCATGACACACGTGCACATGCCACTCCTAGGGTACGCCTCACTTGGTTGCCTCGACGTGGTCATTGAGTATAGGGTGTTTTAGAGGTCGCTCTCCTGTCCAAAGATCATAAGTTGCCTCGAAACGGTTGCCTCGGATAAAATGATCTAAGACATTAGGGTTACCGCTAAGGCGTCCTAACATTGCTTTAGTGACCACATGTCCCTTAATCGAATTGACCCGAAAACTCCAACGACGGTGCTACCTACTCCTCAATAGTGGGATAGCACTGTCTAAAGGATATTTACACAGCTTAATTTCTTTTGAGTAGGTAGAGGTTCTCAGGTACTTGTTCTTTCAAAACAAAAATACTTTTCGCACTTACACTTTTCAAACAAAAGTTTCAAACAACACTTCATAGACTCTTGAGGACAGATACAAGAGTTAAATCGAAGTTTTTAAACAAACTTTTTCAAAACCCACAAACACAAGAAAAGAAAAAACATTTTGAAAACATAGTGAGCAAGTACCTAAGAGCCCGTGGATAACCACAGATAGAAAGGGTGCTAACACCTTCCCTTTCTATAATCTACCTCCCGAACCGAAAAACATCTCGAAAAGGAATTTTGCTATGCTTTTGTCCTTTCCTTGTTGGAGAAAATAAAAGACGGTGGCGACTCTTGCTTACCGCGACATTTCGCAAACCAGCATTAAAAACAGTCAGTTCTATTTCCACCGATCATAGAACTGGCGACTCTGCTGGGGAGTATTATAAGTGAGGTGTACCTTAGGATTAGATCACTATGTTTTCAATTGTATGCCTTGAATGCTTTAATATTGTGGGCTTGCATCGGAGTTTTATAGATCCTAACCCGGATCTGGGATACCCTTTAGAAGTAGCAACAAACTGTGAGGGAACTGTGCAGGGTATACCGACATGGTTGAAGTAGTTGCTACGTTGATGTGGCACTTTGGTGAGTACCGGTAACCCTTGAATCAAGTCAAGGAGAGTACGGGGCCGCCGCGTGGTGCCGTGAAGCATCAACTTACCTTAGAACCTTACTTGACCATCCTGGCCTCTTTAGGGGTAGTGAGATGACCGACTTTGGTGCAGTCCGAAGTTGGTAGATACTCGATACTACACTCATTGAGGGTTGTTTTCTTGGAATATTTTGGTCGCCAGTTAAGTGGCTAAATCAAAACAATGAACATAGAAAACAATTCAATGATATTGAGCTCCTTAGAACCCGGTTACTATTCTTAGGACAGGTCTTAACCAACTGAAACTGAAAGAGGGTAGTACCTAAACTTCATGCCAGCCTGAAATCTAAGGGCTCTTTTGTATGACTTGTGTGCCTTTACCATGTTTGCCTTTTGTGAATACTTGTGGTGTGCCTTTATCATAACATCATAACATCATAAAGCATCATGTGCATCTGCTAACCATTTCAAGGGTTCGAATCTTCATCTTTGTTCTTGTTTTGTAGGACATGGAGTCTCTCCGCAGGAAAACAATTCAGGTCAACCTTGTAAGGATCCCTCCTCAACTCAAGGAGCTTACATCCAGGATTCCCGAGAACTCTCTCTTCAGTGAAAAACATGGTAGACTTCTCAACCTAGTCAACACCAACATTGAAGAAGACATGATGAAAGTTCTCTTCCAATTCTTTGACCCCTTACACCATTGTTTTACTTTCCCTGATTATCAATTGGTGCCTACTTTGGAAGAATTTTCTCAACTTCTGAGGATTCCTATTCTTAGTCAACTACCCTACAACGGTACGGAAAAGGAACCAAAACTTGAAGATGTTGCTCAAGCATTACGTCTGCAACCATCTGACATCAAGGGGCATTGGGAAATCAGAAGTGGTATCAAAGGATTCTTGGTAAAGTTCTTGTTTGAGAAGGCACAAGAATGTTGGAATTCTCTTGACCTACAAGCCTTTGAAGAGATTGTGGCACTCCTTGTCTATGGGTTGGTGTTGTTCCCAAATCCTGATCAACTTATAGATATAAATGTTGTTAAGATTTTCATGTCCAGGAATCCCATACCTACATTGCTTGGAGACGTCCTCCACTCATTTTACACTCGAACAATGAGAAAAAGAGGTGTTCTCATGTGCTGTACTCCTCTCCTGGCAAGGTGGTTTATTTCTCACCTTCCACAATCAGTTTTGAAGAACGAGCAGGGTTTAAGGTGGTCACAACGGTTGATGACCCTCACACATTCTGATATACATTGGTGTTCTCGGTCCAGAGAAAATGTCACTATCATTGATCGTTGCGGAGAATTTCCTAATGTTCTTTTACTTGGAATTAGAGGAGGCATTACCTACAACCCCTGTTTGGCTTTGAGACAATTTGGATATGCTCGGAGGGATGGCCCTCATGACATGCTGATTCCTGACATAGTTTTTGACTTCGACAACGATGCGCAAGGACTTCGCCAAAGGTTCATCAGAGCTTGGAGGATGCCTAACAAGGTAGATAGTAAGACACTGGGGCACAAGAATTCCATCCCCCTTGAGTCTTACCTCAAGTGGGTACGAACCCTCTCCCAGAAGCTTATGATGCCATATCCTCACATTCTCCCCGTGATCAAAGAGCCTGTTATGGAAGGAGCGGTTCCATACACCATTCTACATCCTGACATGCCAACATCTTGGGAAGAAATGCAAAAGAGCTGGATCCAACTCAAGGAAGAACAGAATGCTTTTGAAGCCAGCTTACATGCCAGTGAGAAGAAGGTCTTGGAGCTCACCCGCCTACTTCACGAGGAAAAGACCCTCAACACTTACATCGCTCCAAAAAGGATGCGCAATATCTTTTTACATTAAGTATTTTGTAATATTTTGCCCATGAGGCACTGATGTACTAAACAAATTACTTCTTAATATGACATGTGTTCCTTTTTTATCTGCAACGAATTTGAATTTTCGAACCCTTGAATACATTGCATAAATAACATACCATTCATCATATGCATAACAGGTACCCTTTTTACATGTCACTTATCTTCTTCGCTGTTTATTTCAGCAATCATCATGTCTTCTGAACCTACCACTGAACAAGCTATCAAGGCCCTCCAGGCCCAGAACGCCCAGTTCCAAGAATTGGTTATGAGCTTAACCAAGGGTCAACAGGAGTTGAAGACCCTGATTCTGAAGAAGAAGAAGAAGAGGACTGTCTTGTTCAACACTGGACGCAGATTTGGGAATGGACTGCAGAATAAGGTTGAGATGACTACCTCATCTGTAGGAAAAGATATTCCACAAGAGAGAAGGGTTCCTAGTCTCGTGGTCTCCGACAACGAGACAGATTATGATGAAGAACAGTACCCTCCTGCTGAGGATAGGTACAAATAGCTAGAGGACCGCTTAAGTGCTATGGAGATACAGAATGTGCCCGGGTTGGACTTTGGAGACCTAGGCTTATCCTCTAGGGTGGTGATTCCCCATAAATTCAAGGCACCTGCTTTTGCCAAATACGACGGAGCCTCCTGCCCAAAGCTACACCTCCGGTCGTATGTAAGGAAAATCCAACCTTACACTGCTGACAAGAATTTGTGGATCCATTTCTTCCAGGAGAGTCTTTCAGGGACTCAACTCGAATGGTTCTATCAGCTGGATGGAGCCAGTATTCGCAACTGGGAGGATTTGGCTACTACGTTCTATAAGCAGTATCAGTATAATTCCGACCCTGCTCCTACGCGTACCCAACTTCAGGGTATGTCACTAGGGACGGGTGAAGGATTTAAAGAATATGCCCAAAAGTTGAGAGACCTGGCTGGAAGGGTGCAACCACCTTTGACTGACCGTGAGCTTGTTGATATGTTCTTGGGGACCCTGTCTGGTCCGTTCTTCAACCATTTAATTGGGAATTCTTCAGCCGGGTTTACAGACCTTATCTTGACTGGTGAGAGAATTGAAGTTGGTATCAAGTCTGGAAAGATACAGAAAGGTGCCTCCTCGAGCACTGAGAAGAAACTGTTCAAGAAGGAATCTAGTGTTGTCTACGGTTCAAGGAGACAAAATAGACTGGAACGCCGCCAAGTTGTCAACGCGGTGGTTATTTCAAAGCCTGCTGCTGCTCCTCAGCATCACAACCAGCAAAGGGGTGAGAGACCCAGAAGGCAGTTTACTCATCTCAGCATGACCTTGTCTCAGATATTGTCGCAGTTACTGACAACCAATCTGGTGACTATAAAAGAAGCTCCGAAGGTTGTAAACACCACATCCCCAAAGTACAATCCTAACGCCCGCTGCGCTTATCACTCTGACAGCCCGGGGCATACTACGGATGATTGTTGGGCTCTGAAGAATAAAGTTCAGGACCTAATTGATGCTAAAGAGATAGAGTTCGAGGCGCCCGAAAGGCCCAATGTTGTGATTGCTCCCATGCCCAAGCATGGAGTGAATGCTGTAGAGGAAGACCTGTTTGTAGCCTTTGTGGATGAAATTGTTACTCCATTGTTGACTGTCAAGAGGAACCTGTTGCTAGCCAGTTTATTTCCGGGATGTAGTGAAGGTTGCCATTTGTGTTCCGTTTCACCTGCTGGTTGTCCCTTTTTGAAGTCAGGCATCCAGAACCTGATGGATAACAAGGAAATATTGTTTGAGAAGATTGTTGTTCCTGCTACCCCTAATGAAGAAGTGTCCATTGTTACTATTTTCAATAATTCTCCCAAGGCTCCCTCAAGGAAGCCTATCAAAATCATGCCTGCTCAGAAGATTGCACCTATAATCATCACTGTTCCGGGGCCCATCCCCTATACATCCGACAAAGTTGTCCCTTGGCACTATGGGGCAGATGTTTATGTTCTTGGAGTAAAACAAGAGTTTGATACTAGTATCGACGTCAGCAACATCACCGGGCCTGCCAAAGTCACCCGCAACGGTAGGCTTTTCTCACCAGATATTGCGCCACCAACAATCCAGAGACCTATTATCATCACACCTGCAAGTGTTCCTACTTCCCTTCTTGATCAAGTTCCTATTTCTACCCCTGCTGCCGAGTCATCTGACGCTCGGGGCAAAGGGATCGCTACTGATATGCCTGCCCGGACGGAGGCGCCAAAGACAACCACTGTTGAAGCTTCCAAACAGGAGATGGAAGAGATTCTTAAGATTATCAAGAAGAGTGATTTTAATGTAGTTGAGCAGCTGGGGCACACCCCATCAAAAATTTATATGCTATCACTGTTGTTGTGTTCAGAGGCCCATGCCAAGGCTCTGATTACCTTCCTGAAGACGGCCCACGTGCCACAAGAGACATCAGCTGATCAGTTTACCGATTGTGTGGCCAACTTAACTGCTGATAATGGTTTGGGTTTCTCCGACGCTGATCTGACTGCTAAAGGGAAGAACCATAATGATGCCTTGCATGTCTCCATTGAATGCAGGGCACTACTCTTGCCCATGTGTTGGTTGACACTGGTTCCTCATTAAACGTCTTGCCCAAGAAAGCTAGACAAGTTGGATTGCGAGGGGTTGGAACTAAAGCCAAGTAACATTGTTGTCCGGGCCTTTGACGGGTCTAAAAGAATGGTGCACGACGAGGTTGATATTCCAATCAGAGTTGGTTCTCAGGTCTTTGACTCTACATTCTATGTGATGGACATCTGGCCATCCTATTCTTGTTTGCTAAGTCATCCATGGATCCATAAAGCTGGAGCTGTGACCTCCGCACTACATCAGAAGCTGAAGTACCCAGTCAAGGGGAAGATTGTGACAGTTCAGGGGGAGGAGGAATACATGGTCAGCCACCTCAACTCGTTCCGGTACATAGAGATGGATGGGGAATTCATTGAGACTCCATTCCAGCACTTTGAAGAGGTTCCTCAGACACTGGCGTCAGCTGAGACTGTGATTGAAGATTCTCCTTTGAAGATGGCTTCCTTAAAGGATGCCCGGGCTGTTGTTGAGAAGGGTGAGTATGCAAACTGGGGCCGACTGCCTGATTTCACTCAGAAGACTGACAAGTTTGGTTTGGGTTTCACTGCAGAAGCTCAAAGGGTTGTTTGTCGTGCAAGGATTAGAAGACCTCATGTGTTCATCAGCAACTCGGGAGTAAATGCCATTGAAGATGACGTGGAGGAATCTGAATTCGACAGCTGGATCTACCCTACGACCGACGGTGGACCAAACAACTGGACAGCGAAAGACTTCGTCCCTATTACTTTTGTCACTCAGTAATGAACTCCTTTGTTTTGAATTTGTAA
Source organism: Vicia faba (assembly GCA_948472305.1). Lineage (NCBI taxonomy): Eukaryota > Viridiplantae > Streptophyta > Magnoliopsida > Fabales > Fabaceae > Vicia > Vicia faba. Next base: position 770,203,310 of record OX451741.1, on the reverse strand, counting down.
CAAACAATAATTTGAAACTTTATGGCCCGGTGTCTTACCCATGGGACCGTGGCTTCATTTGTGAGGGCTTTTGTGTGTCATTTTCATATATCATTAATAAAAGCATTGGACGTTTTTTGCATTTCAAATCTTGCGCTCCTTTTCTTTATTTATTATATATTGCAAAACAACTATTTACACACACTCACAAATACAGGTCCCAATCCACTCTGGATCTCACTGGTAACGACTCTGCTACTGCTAGTTATGACTTTGAAAATCCAATCAACTTAGCCGAAGACGAAGGTGAAGATGATTGTGAAGTGCCTGGTGAGCTTGCAAGACTGCTACTCCAGGAAGAGAGGGCCATTCAGCCACATGAAGAGCCAGTAGAAACGGTAAATCTGGGTACTGAGACAGACAGAAAGGAAGTCAAGATTAGTGCCAATCTGGAGTCTAGTGTGAAACAACGGTTGATTCAGATGCTGCATTACTACATGGAAATCTTTTCCTGGTCTTACGAAGATATGTCTGGGCTGGATACCGACATTGTGGTTCATCACCTGCCTACCAAGGAAGAATGCCCTCCGGTAAAACAGAAGGTTCTCCGTATGCGTCCAGAGATGTCCGAGAAAATCAAAGTTGAGGTTATGAAACAATTTGATGCCGGGTTTCTAGCAGTGACTTCTTACCCTCAGTGGGTCGCCAATGTGGTTCCAGTGCCGAAGAAAGATGGTAAGGTCTGAATGTGTGTTGACTACAGGGATTTGAACAGGGCGAGCCCTAAGGATGACTTCCCTCTGCCTCACATCGACGTACTGGTTGACAACCCTACTCAGCATAAGGTATTCTCCTTCATGGACGGGTTCTCCGGTTATAATCAGATCAAGATGGCTCCTGAAGACATGGAGAAGACCACTTTTGTTACTCAGTGGGGCACCTTTTGCTACAAGGTCATGCCTTTTGGGTTGAAAAATGCTGGGGCAACCTACCAACGTGCCATGGTTGCTTTGTTTCACGACATGATCCATCACGAGATCGAAGTATATGTCGACGATATGATTGCAAGGTCCCAAACTGAGGAGGAACACGTTGACCATTTACAGAAGTTGTTTGACCGGTTGAAGTTGTACAAGCTAAGGTTAAACCCGAACAAGTGCACCTTCGGGGTGAGATCTGGAAAATTGCTGGGTTTCGTCGTGAGCGACAAAGGTATTAAAGTGGACCCTGCCAAGGTGAAAGCCATACAAGAGATTCCAGTTCCCAAGACAGAGAAAGAAGTCAGAGGCTTTCTAGGACGGCTGAACTACATTGCCCGATTCATCTCACACCTAACTGCCTCATGTGAACCAATCTTCAAGCTATTGAAGAAAGATCAAGTGGTACGTTGGAATGGTGAATATCAGGCCGCTTTCAAAAGAATCAAAGAGTATCTCCAAGAGCCACCCATTCTTATGCCACCGGTTGAAGGGAGACCTCTAATCTTATACTTGATAGTACTTGACAACTCAATGGGGTGTGTGTTGGGGCAGCATGACGAGTCTGGCCGAAAAGAGCACGCTATTTATTACCTTAGCAAAAAGTTTACCGACTGTGAGACCCGATACTCACTGCTCGAGAAAACTTGTTGCGCTTTGGTATGGGCTGCTCGCCGGCTGAGACAGTATATGTTAACTCACACTACTCTGTTGATCTCAAAAATGGACCCAATCAAGTATATCTTCAAAAAGCTTGCCTTGTCCGGAAGAATAGCAAGATGGCAGATGATCTTGACTGAATATGACATCCAGTACACGACTCAAAAAGAAATCAAGGGAAGTGTGTTGGCATACCATTTGGCACATCAGGCAGTGGATGATTACCAGTCGATGAACTTTGAATTTCCAGATGAGAATATCATGGTAGTAACTGATTGTGAAATACCTGGACCGGATGAAGGACCTGAGGAAGGATCCCGATGGTCTATGCACTTTGACGGAGCCTCAAACGCTTTGGGTAACGGTATTGGTGCTGTGATCATATCTCCTAAAGGCTCTCATACTCCGCCTACCGCCCGATTATGTTTCAACTGCACCAACAACATGGCGGAGTATGAAGCATGCATTATGGGTCTTCGAGCTGCAATTGACCTTAGGATCAAGTTTCTGAGTGTCTTCGGAGATTCCGCTCTCGTGATCAGTCAGATCAAAGGCGAGTGGGATACGAAACACCAAAATCTTATTCCTTACAAGGAGTATGTATTGACGTTGATTCCCCATTTCGAGGAGATAACCTTTGAACACTTCCCAAGAGAGGAGAATCAGTTGGAGGATGCGCTAGCTACAATGTCCTCTATGTTCAAAGTCAAATGGGACAACGAGGCTCCCCGGATCATTATTTGGAAATTGGATGAACCTGCGCATTGTTGTGATCTTGAGACCGAACAGGTAACAGAAAAGCCTTGGTATCATGAAGTAAAGAGGTACTTGGAAGCTCAAGAATACCCCGAGGGGGCATCCGTTAATGACAAGAAGTTTCTGAGAAGGTTCGCAGCAAAGTTCTTCCTCAGCAATGACATTCTCTATAAACGAAACCATGATTCAACCTTACTGTGTTGTGTGGATAAAATTGAAGACATAAAGGCGATAGCAGAGTTGGAACCCAGTGGGATTTTTTCACATAGCTGTTTTGTTTTGTTTTCACAAACTGTATAAACTCTATTTTGTTCGGCGGCATTCTCTTACTAGGACGTCAGTCTCCTGTACAAAAAACGCCTATTTACAGGCAAACTCCAAAATCAATACAAATTCATTTTTCAGACAAATTGCAAATTGTTTTTCCTTTATCTGTTTTGTTTTGCAAAGAACGTCCAATGTTCATTTTTTGATATATGCATTTGATATTAATTGCTGCTCATAAATATTTGCATACGAAACAAAGGACTAATTACAGGTGACATCGGAAGTAGGGGCAATAAGAATTGTCTAAGCGATCTAGTTGCCCGGTCCACCAAGGTACCAAGTTAGGTTCGGCTGAAGAATGTAACCAGGATACCTTCACTCCCCACAACAAAATACAGTAATGGTAGCTCTCCCCACTGAGACTTGCAACTATGAACAAATCAACAATACTCTCCCCAAGCAGAGTTGGTCTCCCATCAGCCCTAAAAAGGCACAATATCCCCAACAAGTCAGCAATACTCTCCCCCCAAGAAGAGTTGGTCTACCATCAGTCCTGAAAAAGTTGGGTATCCCCAGAAGATCTTAATATTCCCCAGCGGAGTATACAGATATTCCTCAGCAAGCATCCCCGACAGTCTTAATATTCCTCGACAGAAATATAAGATTGTTCCCCGGCGGAATACAAGATACCCCCAGTGGAACCATTTCCCAGCACAGTCTGAAAAGCTTCCCCGCCAGAGTTGAATCATCTTACCCAGTAGATTCTGGAAGCTTGTCCCCTGCAGAATGCAAATGCATTTCCCAGCCATATTCAGAAGGTTATCCCCACCAGAGTCTAACTGGGTTATCCTCAGCAAGTTGTTACAATGGAAAGATCATCCCCAGCGAAGTTCTTTCAATCCCCCAGTGGAGTTCATCATCAAAATCCCCAACAGAGCTTATCAACGGAGTCCCCAGCGGAGTTATCGTTAAAATCTCAGCGAAGCATCTCTTCCCACAGAGTAATTCCCCGCAGAGTAATATCTTCACCAGTTTATTCCCCAACGGAGTCATCTTCTCCTACCGGTTTATTCTTGCAACCATCTTCGTGCGTCATCCCCAACAGAAATGAAGAATTCAATCAGACTCTTCAAACATCAGCCCTGGATTTAACAAACTCCCGGCATTCGTCAAGGATTTATTTTCCCAGACAAAAATACATTCATAAACATTTCATGCATGACAAAATGCATACGACACGAACATCATGCATTTCATACATCATGACATTGCATACGACTAATGTTTTACCTTTTCAGGAAAAGGTCAATCCAAAGATGACTACCATCAACCTTTCTTAAAGTTCCGGATCAACACCTGTAACTAGCCAGGAAATATCTGTGGACGACTGATTGTAGATCTATACCTAAAATAAGACAGGAAAGTTATCTACATGAAGAGATTGTAGATCTATACCTGTAACTAGCCAGGAAAGTATCTACATGAAGAGATTGAAGATCAATACCTGTAGCAAGCCAGAAAAACTATCTTTCTTTCTCAAGTCAGAGATTAATACCTAAAACCAGACAGGACAACTATCTCCTCGACCACCCTTTCTTAAGTTCCAGATCAACACCTGTAATAGGCCAGGAAATATCTGTGAACGACTAATTGTAGATCTATACCTGTAACTAGCCAGGAAAGTATCTACATGAAGATATTGAAGATTAATACCTGAAACCAGACAGGAAACCATCTTTCTTTCTCAAATCTGAGATTAATACCTGTAACTAGCCAGGAAAGCTATCTCGACCAACCTTCTTGAGTTCCGGATTAATACATGTAACTATCCAGGAAATATTTGTGGACGACTGATTGTAGATCTGTACCTAAAACCAGACAGGAAAGCTATCTACATTGAAGAGATTGAAGACTAATACCTGTAGCAAGACAGGAAAACTATCTTTATTTCTCAGGTCAAAGATTAATACCTGAAACCAGACAGGACAACTATCTACTTAACCATCATGAAGCAACCCTACACCGGTTCCTTCTCTTTCAGATGCAGTTCTACACGGACTCATCATCAGGCAACCCTACACAGGTTCCTTCTTTCAACCTACCAAGTTACAATTCAACAAACATTTCCAGATGGCATCTTTAAGCCCATCTCCACAACTATCCATTACATTTCCAGATGGCATCTATAAGCCCATCCTCCTATCCATCATCTCTCCAAATGGCATCTGTAAGCCCATTCCCAACATCACATTGTTGATACTACACCATGCGAGTGCAAATTTCTGGGCACTTTAGTGTTCAATCATCTTTCACCTTTGGATCACGAAAGGCACGCAAGCCAATCTACATCCTAAGGTTTAAGAAGATTGAACAGGGGCAACTTTTGTACCCCAAAATTTTCCCTCCCATATTCCTCAAGATTTGATAAGAATAATTCTTAAATTGCTCAAGATTGCTCAAGGATTGCACAGTCCAAATACCTCATAAGCCAGCTGAAATTAGGGTTTTGGTTCTTTCAAGGAATTGGAGGTTTTCAATGGCTCAATCAAGTCTCATAGGCCTATATGCATTCTCAAACACCTACATGCCAAGTTTCAAGACTCACAGGGCCAATTTGCACAGTCAAAAGCTCCATTTGATCCACAGTCAACTACAAGGGCAAAATGGTCATTTTGCAGTCAAAAGTCAGAATTTTTGGTCCACATCTCATTATGATTTCACAATCATCATTTGATCAAGTATTGATCATGATTCCACAAGGATAGCTCAAAAATCATCAAGATGCAAAAGTTACTATTTTTGGACAGTAGAAAAGTCAACTGTACCTTGACCAGGGCATAACTTTTTCATGGTTCATCATAAAAATCCCATCCAATGCTCATTTTAAAGGGGATGACATTTCCTACAATCCATCTTCACATTCCAAGTCCAAGAAATGCTCTCATAAAAAGTTATCAATTTCTACATTATAGGTCAAATTCAAAAGTCAACAAAAATGCACTTTGAGTCAAAGGCCATAACTTGAGATTGGTAAATCCAAATGACATGGGACCAAAGGCATTGATTAGAGGACTTCAAGAGATTTCCAAAATGTCCAAGAACATGTTCATATGATCAAAATTGAGCAAGATATGCATTGGAGAAGTTGGGAAATTTTCATGAATTTGCAAAAGTCAACTTTGCTCAAAACACCTTATTTTTTGCTAATGGGCCTCAAATCTCTTCTTGAAACTTCATCCATGACCTATGCACGACCCATCAAGCTTAATGGAATTTATTTTCTTATTTTTATTAATTAATTGGATTTTTAATTAATATTAATTCATTTAATTAATTTAAATTGTAGGAAAATAGAAGATTTGATGTTTTCAATCTTTTTGTGAAGCAAATAGGACCTAATAATGCTGGCAAATTCGTGCATAAAGTCAAAGATGCAAAAATCTCCAAATTTGGCAACATTTTCCAATCATGAAAAATCCAAAAGATTTGATTTCCAATCAAAGATTCAATCATCATTGCAATGGATTCTTGCTCAAGTTTTTGACCTAATTCGTTTCCTCTATATATATGCAAGCAAATCCTAACCTCATGGACGTGAAAAAGCTGCAGAAAATACCCCATACAATTTCAAGAAATCCCAAGAAAATTGAAAATTAGTTTTTGTATTCTAGGGCGATTTAAGAGTTTTTATTGATTCCAATACATTGCAGGAGATCCCAGGAAGGTTTTGCAATCAAATTCAGACCTTAAAGCTCAAGAAATCACTGAAAACAGAACCACGGTTTGCCACTTTTATCCATAATCGTATATCTTGATTCATGCATATTTAACATGTTTTTGTGGTTGATTTATGTTGCTAGGGACCATACGAAGCTAATGGTATCACTTAATTGAACTATAACTCCCTGAATCACAAGATGCCATGAACGATTTCTAGGGTTCTTAAGCTTTGAAATTGGGGCTTTGCAATCCAGGAAAAATTAAGACTTGTGAGACCCATGGTTGGAATCGTTAGAACAAGACGAACAAAACTAACCCATCGCGAAATATTTATATGCATTGAGCTGCTAATCGCTATTTTTCCTTGCAGCATATTGTGGGGGTTAAAAACCCCCGCTATCTGATTTTGTTTTACAGGTACAAAGGAAGAAGACGAGGACGTGTTAGCATACCATTGGTCAATTTTAAAACACGCGCGTTTTTTGTGTTTTACAGCATATTGATTAAATTCTTAATATAATAATTGCTTGTTATTATAATATCAAAAGCGAGCAAGTGGTGTAGTGGTTGATGCGTTGGCTTGGAAGTATTGGGACATGGGTTCGAATCCCAGGTCCCCCAAAACATTGATTTCCTTTTTCCTTGTGTGATCACATGCAGTTTTCAAGAGAGGGTACACCATGTATCTCAAATTTCCAAGTGCCAGATGTCTGCAAGCGTGGATCCAATGGCCAAAATTGAAGGACCACTATAGTCCTTAGTCAATACACATGTGGACGATCCAAAAAAAAAGTCAAAGAGGCTTGCAGTTTGTTGGGCCACAAATTTCCAACACACCTCCTAATTGGGCCAGCACCCCCCCTGGTTTATTCTTCTTTTGTTATTCTTTTATATTTTTTTCATTTAATTATTTTACCATTAATTATTATTATTATTTAATTAACCCAATTAATTATTTTTATAATAAATCCATAAAACATAAAAAATAATAATATTTTTATTTATTAAATTTAATTAGTTATTTTTGTAAATAAATACTAACATTAATTAATTTAGTTAATTAGGTTAATTTTAACTTTTTTTCAATAATTTAAAATCAATGTAGAAATTAGGTTTTTTGACAATTTTAATCCTTTTATTTTTATTTCCTTAAGACATTAAAAAACTCAAAAATATTTCTTTTAATTAATTAATTAGTTTTAGGATTAATTTAATTAAATACAAAAATAACAAAAAACTTCTTTCTTTCTCAAAAAAGGGTCAAAACCCTAAGAACTTCTCTGATCCAATTTCTTCTCGCGCGTGTGATTTATTCTTGATTAATTTTTGATCCATATTTATGTATTTGCTCCGAGGATGTAATAGTTTTAATTAGGACTTTTTATCGCTTTCTTTAAATTCCCGCAATTTACTTTTTCCAAGGGTTTGTTTTTGGCAATGTAAATACCCGACGCCTTGTAATAGCGTAGATTTACTTTCCGCAATATTTAACTGCTAGATGTATGTTAATTAGGCTATGCATGACAAGACTTATCTCTGAAATTAAAATCAACCCGTAGCTCACCATAACATGTACAAAGATAACATTAACTGAATCATGACACACGTGCACATGCCACTCCTAGGGTACGCCTCACTTGGTTGCCTCGACGTGGTCATTGAGTATAGGGTGTTTTAGAGGTCGCCCTCCTGTCCAAAGATCATAAGTTGCCTCGAAACGGTTGCCTCGGATAAAATGATCTAAGACATTAGGGTTACCGCTAAGGCGTCCTAACATTGCTTTAGTGACCACATGTCCCTTAATCGAATTGACCCGAAAACTCCAACGACGGTGCTACCTACTCCTCAATAGTGGGATAGAACTGTCTAAAGGATATTTACACAGCTTAATTTCTTTTGAGTAGGTAGAGGTTCTCAGGTACTTGCTCTTTCAAAACAAAAATACTTTCTGCACTTACACTTTTCAAACAAAAGTTTCAAACAACACTTCATACACTCTTGAGGACAGATACAAGAGTTAAATTGAAGTTTTCAAACAAACTTTTTCAAAACCCACAAACACAAGAAAAGCAAAAACATTTTGAAAACATAGTGAGCAAGTACCTAAGAGCCTGTGGATAACCACTGATAGAAAGGGTTCTAACACCTTCCCTTTCTATAATCTACCTCCCGAACCGAGAAACATCTCGAAAAGGAATTTTGTTGTGCTTTTGTCCTTTCCTTGTTGGAGAAAATAAAAGACGGTGGCGACTCTTGCTTACCGCGACATTTCGCAAACCAGCATTAAAAACAGTCAGTTCTATTTCCACCGATCACACACGTCATATTAATAAGATAGAATTTGTTAGTACAACAATGCCCCATGGGCAAAATAATATAAAATTCTAAGGTAAAAATACGTTGCGCATCCTCTTTGGTGCAATGTAGGTGTTGAGAGTCTGCTCTTCGTGAAGTTGACGAGTAAGTTCCAAAACCTTCTTCTCGCTGGCGTAGAATTGGGCTTCAAAAGTATCGCGTTCTCCCTTGAGCTGTATCCAACTCCTTTGTAAATCTTTAAGTGATGTTGGCATGTCAGGATTTAGGAGGGTGTATGGAACCTCTCCTTCCATAACAGGCTCTATAATCACAGGGAGAATGGAGGGGTAGGTCATCATAAGACTTTGGGCTCGGGTTCGTACCCACTTGAGGTAAGGCTCAAGGGGGATGGAATTATTATGTCCCAAGGTCTTACTATCAACTTTGTTGGGCATCCTCCATGCTCGAATAAACCTTTGTCGAAGCCCTTGATCGTCGTTGTCGAAGTCAAAAACCAAGTCTGGAATCAGCATGTCATGTGGGCTATCCCTTCAGGCATACCCAAACTATCTCAGAGCCAAGCAGGGGTTGTAAGTGATGCATCCCTTAATGCCAAGTAGAGGGACATTAGGGAATTCCCCACAACGGTCAATGATGATAACATTTTCTCTGGATCGAGAATACCAATGAACATCTGAATGTGTGAGAGTCATCAATCGTTGTGACCACCTCAAACCTTGCTCATTCTTTAAGACTGATTGGGGAAGATGAGAAATAAACCATCTTGCCAGTAGAGGAGTGCAGTATATGAGAACACATCTTTTCCTCATTGTTCGAGTGTGAAAAGAGTGAAAGATATCTCCAAGCAATGTAGGCACCGGATTGTGAGCCATGAAGATTTTGACAGCATTGACATCTATAAGCTGGTCAGGGTTTGGGAACAAGACCAACCCATAGATTAGAAAAGCTACAATCTCCTCAAAAGCTTGCAGGTCTAGAGAATCCCAGCATTCTTGAGCTTTCTCAAACAGGAACTTTGCCAAGAAACCCTTGACACCACTTCTGGTTTCCCAATGACTTATGACATCTGATGGTTCCAAGTGCAGGGCTTGAGAAACATCTTCAGGCTTTGGATCTGTTTCCGTACCTGTGATTGGTGGAAATAGAACTGACTGTTTTGGAATGCTGGTTCGCGAAATGTCGCGGTAAGCAATTTTCTCCAACAAGGAAAGGACAAAAGCACAGCAAAATTCCTTTTCGAGATGTTTCTCGGTTCGGGAGGTAGATTATAGAAAGGGAAGGTGTTAGCACCCTTTCTATCTGTGGTTATCCACAGGCTCTTAGGTACTTGCTCACTATGTTTTCAAAAATGTTTTTCTTTTCTTGTGTTTGTGGGTTTTGAAAAAGTTTGTTTGAAAACTTCGATTTAACTCTTGTATTTGTCCTCAAGAGTGTATGAAGTGTTGTTTGAAAACTTTTGTCAGAAAAGTGTAGGTGCGAAAAGTATTTTTTGTTTTGAAAGAGCGAGTATCTAAGAACCTCTACCTACTCAAAAGGAATTAAGCTGTGTAAATGTCCTTTAGACAGTACTATCCCACTATTGAGAAGTAGGTAGCACCATCGTTGGAGTTTGTCGGGTCAATTCGATTATAGGGACCTGTGGTCACCAAAGCAATAGTAGGACGCCTTAGCGGTAACCCTAATGTCCTAGATCCTTTTTATCCGAGGAAACCGTTTCGAGGCAACTTGGATCTTTAGACAGGAGGGCGACCTCTAAAACACCATATACTCAATGACCACGTCGAGGCAACCAAGTGAGGCGTACCCTAGGAGTGGCATGTGCGAGTGTGTCAAGTTTCAGTTAAGTTATCTTTGCACATTTCATGGTGAGCTACGTTTTGATTTTAATTTTCAAATAAGTCTTGTCATGCATAGCCTAATTAACATACATCTAACACTTAAATATTGCAGAAAGTAAATTGCGGAAAGTAAAGCTACGCTATTACAAGGTGTCGGGTGTTTACATCGCCAAAAACAAACCCTTTGAAAAAAAAGTAAATTGCGGAAAATTAAAGAAAGCGATAAAAAGGTCCTAATTATGCTATTACATCCTCGGAGAAAATACATAATATGGTCAAAAATATGAATAAAATAAACATACGCGCGAGAGAAAATTGAATCGGAGAAGTCCTTAGGGTTTTGACCCTTTTTGAGAAAGAAAGAAGTTTTGGTTGTTATTTAATGAAATTAAACCTAAAACTAATTAATTAATTAATTAAAAGAAAGATATTTTTTTTGAGTTTTTTATGTGTTAAAGAAAATAAAATAAAAAAGAAAACATGATTAAAAGTTGTCAAAAACCTAATTCTACATGGATTTTATTTGTTATGAAAATAATTAAAGTTAACCTAATTAAAACAACTAAATTAATTAATTACATTTATTTACAAAAATAATAAAGGGTGAAATTAATAAATAATAATAATAAAAATATTATATTTTAGTTTTCTGAATTTTATTAGGAAAATAATTAATTATGTTAATTAAATAATAATAATAATAATAATTAATAAAAGAAAATAAGAAGGAAAAGAAATAAACTTGTGGGGGGTGTTGGCCCAAAGAGGAGGTTGATTTGGAAATTTCTGGCCCATTAACCTCAAGCCCTTTTGACTTTCTGGCTCCTCCACGCGCATGGTTGACTGGGAGTACCATGATCATTCACCTCTGACCACTGGATTTGTGCCTATAGACATCTGGCGCTTGGAAAGATGAAGTACATGGTGGACCTCAAGGCATAAGGTATATTGGATAAGCTGCAGGAAAATAGCAATAATAATTTTGGGGGACCTGGGATTCGAACCCAGGTCCCAATGATTCCAAGCCAGCACGCTAACCACTCCACCATCACGCTTTAGTCATTAGTAAAATAACAGGCAATTATTATATTAAGAAACAAACCACTAAGCTGTAAAACAAATAAAACGCGCGCCTTTTTTGAATTAACCAATGAGAGGTTAACACCTAGTCATCTTCCTCGATGTACCTGCAAAAAACAATATTAGATAGCGGGGGTTTTTAACCCCCACAATATGCTTGCACGAAAAATAGCGACTAGAGCTATGGTACACATAAATATTTCGCGAGGGTTTGGTTATATTCGTCTGGTCCTCACGAATTCAGTCATATGTCTTATAAGTCCTAATTTTTCCTGGATTGCAAAGCCCCAATTCAAAGCTCACGAACCCTAAAAATTCAACTATGGCATCTTTTGATTCAGGACATTATAATTCAATTCAATTATACCATTAGCATCGTATGGTTCCTAGCAACACAAATCAAACACAAAAGCATGTTAAATATGCATGAATTAAGTTGTACGATTCTGAAATAAAAAAAGCAAACCGTGAAACTGTGTGTGATGACTCTGTGAGCTTTAGTGCGTGAATTCAATTGCAAATCACTCCTGACACTTCCTGCAATGTGTTTGAATCAATAGAATGCCTTGAATTGGCCTGGAATGCAAAGATCAGTTTTCACTTTTTCTTGAAATTTCTCAATATGCTATGGCTTTTTTCGGCAGCTTTTTCACGTCTATGAGGTTAGGATTTACTTGCATATATATAGAGGAATGGAATTAGGTCAAAATCTTGAGCAAAAATCCATTGAATTGATGATTGAATATTTGATTGAAAATCAAATCTTTTTGCATTTTCATGATTGAATAAAGTTGCCAATTTTGGAGATTTTGCATCTTTGACTTGGTGCACGAAATTGCCAGCACATCTTGACCATATTTGTTTCACAAAAAGATTGAAAAATCAAATCTTTGTATTTTCCTACAATTTAAATTAATTAAATGAATTAATATCAATTATAAAATCCAATTAATTAATAAAAAATAAGAAAATAAATTCAATTAAGCTTGATGGGTCGTGCATAGGCCATGGATGAAGTTTCAACAAGAAATTTGAGGCTCATTAGCAAAAACAAGGTGTTTTGAGCAAAGTTGACTTTTGCAAATTCACAAACATTTCCCAACTTCTCCAATGCATATCTTGCTCAATTTTGATCATATGAACATGTTCTTGGACATTTTGGAAAGGTCTTGAAGTCCTCTAACCAATGCCTTTGGTCCCATGTCATTTGGATTTACCAATCTCAAGTTATGGTCTTTGACTTAAAGTGCACTTTTGTTGACTTTTGAAATTGACCTATAATGTAGAAATTGATAACTTTTATGAGAGCATTTCTTGGACTTGGAATGTGAAGATGGATTGTAGGAAATGGCATCCCTTTCAAAATGAGCATTGGATGGGATTTTTCTGATGAACCATGAAAAAGTTATGCCCTGGTCAAGATACAGTTGACTTTTCTACTGTCCAAAAATAGTAACTTTTGCATCCTTGATGATTTTTGAGCCATGCTTGTGGAATCATGGTCAAGACTTGATCAAATGATGATTGTGGACTCAAAATAAGATGTTGACCAAAAATTCTGACTTTTGACTGTGAAATGACCATTTTGCCCCTGCAGTTGACTGTAGGTCAAATGAATCTTTTGACTATGCAAACTGGCCCTGTGAGTCTTGAAACTTGGCATGTAGGTGCTTGAGGATATGCATAGGCCTATGAGACTTGATTGAACCATTTAAAACCTCAAATTCCTTGAAAGAACCAAAACCCTAATTTCAGCTGGCTTAGGAGGTGGTTTGACTGTACAATCTCTTGAGCAATCTTGAACCATTTGAAGATGATTCTTGACAAATCTTGAGGAATATGGGAGGGAAAATTTTGGGGTAAAATAGTTGCCCCTGTTCAATCTTCTTAGACCTGAGGATGTAGATTGGCTTGCGTGCCTTTCGTGATCCGAAGGTGGAAGATGATTGAACACTAGAGTGCCAAGAAATTTGCACTCGCATAGTGTAGTATCAGCAATGTGATGTCGGGAATGGGCTTACAGATGCCATTTGGAGAGATGATGGATAGGAGGATGGGCTTATAGATGCCATCTGGAGATGTGACATAATCTTGTTGGGGGATGGGCTTATAGATGCCATCTAGAGATTGCTTGTTGAATCGTAACTTTGTAGGTTGGCAAATGAGATAGTTTTCCTGTCTGGTTTTAGGTATTAATCTATTACTTGAGAAAGAAAGATGGTTTCTTGTCTGGTTTCAGGTATTGTTCTTCAATCTCTTTAATGTAGATAACTTTCCTGTCTGGTTTCAGGTATAGATCTACAATCAGTCGTCCACAGTAATTTCTTGGCTAGATACAGGTGTTGATCTGGAACTTAAGAAAGGTTGGTCGAGATAGCTTTCCTGGCTGGATACAGGTATTAATCTCTGACTTGAGAAAGAAAGATGATTTCCTGGCTTGCTACAGGTGTTGATCTTCAATCTCTTCATGTAGATACTTTCCTGGCTAGTTACAGGTGTAGATCTATAATCAATCGCTCACAGATATTTCCTGGCTAGATACAGGTGTTGATCTGGAACTTAAAAGAGGTTGGTCGAGGAGATAGCTTTCCTGGCTGGTTTCAGGTATTACTCTCTGACCTGAGAAAGAAAGATGATTTCCTGGCTTGCTACAGGTGTTGATCTTCAATCTCTTCATGTAGATACTTTCCTGGCTAGTTACAGGTGTAGATCTATAATCAATCGCTCATAGATATTTCATGGCTAGATACAGGTGTTGATCTGGAACTTAAGAGAGGTGGGTCAAGGAGATAGTTTTTCTGGCTGGTTTCAGGTATTAATCTCTGACCTGAGAAAGAAAGATGGTTTCCTGGCCTGTTACAGGTGTTAATCTTCAATCTCTTCAATGTAGATAACTTTCCTGTCTAGTTTCAGGTATAGATCTACAATCAGCTCATATAGGTGGTTTTCCTGTCTGGTTTCAGGTGTTAACCTATAATCAGTCGTCTACAGATATTTCCTGGCTAGTTACAAGTGTTGATCTGGAACTTGAAATGTTGGTCTAGATAGCTTTCCTGGCTGGATACAGGTATTGATCTCTGACTTGAGAAAGAAAGATTGTCTTCCTGGCTTGCTATAGGTATTGATCTTCAATCTCTTCATGTAGATACTTTCTTGGCTAGTTACAGGTGTAGATCTACAATCAATCGCTCACAGATATTTCCTGGCTAGATACAGGTATTAATCTGGAACTTAAGAAAGGTTGGTCGAGATAGCTTTCCTGGCTGGATACAGGTATTAATCTCTGACTTGAGAAATAAAGATGGTTTCCTGGCCTGTTACAGGTGTTGATCTTCAATCTATTCATGTAGATACTTTCCTGGCTTGCTACAGGTATAGATCTACAATCAATCGCTCACAGATATTTCCTGGCTAGATACAGGTGTTGATCTGGAACTTCAAAAGTTGATGGTAATCGTCTTTTGATTGATCTTTTCCTGAAAAGGCAAAACATTAGTTGTAGGCAATGTCCTGATGTATGAAACGCATGATGTCATGATGTTCTCAAAAATAAATGAGATCGTGTCGTATGCATTTTATCCTGTATGTAAATAGGAGATGTGAAATGCGATATGTTTATGAATGTATTTTCGTCTGGGAAAATAAATCCTTGACAAACGCCGGGGAGTTTGTTAAATCCTGGGCTGATGTTGAAGAGTAGAGTTCTTCGCTTCCGCTGGGGATGATGAACAAAGATGATTGCACGAATAACCTGTAGGAGAGGATGACTCCGTTGGGGAATAAACATGGCGAAGAGATTACTCTGCGAGGAATTACTCTGTGGGGAAGAGATGTTCTGCTGAGATTTTAACGATAACTCCGCTGGGGATTCCGTTGATAAGCTTTGTTGGGGAATTTGATGAACTCCGCTGGGGATAGGAAGAACTTCGCTGAGGACAATCTTTCCGTTGCAATTTTCCGAGGATAACCCAGTTAGACTCTGGTGGGGAATAACCTTTGAATATGGTTGGGGAGAGATATTTGTACTCTGCAGGGGACAAGCTTCCAGAATCTACTGGGTAAGATGATTCAACTCTCTTGGGGAAACTTTTGAGGAAATGACTCCACTGGGGGTATCTTGTATTTCGCCGGGGAGCAATCTTATATTTTTGTCGAAGAATATTAAGACTTCCGGGGATGCTTGCTGAGGAATATCTTTATACTCTGTTGGAATATTAAGATCTTCTGGGGATACCCAACTTTTTCAGGACTGATGGTAGACCAACTCTGCTTGAGGGGAGAGTATTGCTGACTTGCTGGGGATACTGTGCCTTTTTTTAGGGCTGATGGGACATCAACTCTGCTTGGGGAGAGTGTTGTACCCCAAAATTTGCCCTCCCATATTCTTCAAAATCTATCAAGATCAATCTCCAGATGATTCAAAATCTCCCAAAGGATTGCATAGTCCAATTGCCTCCTAACACAGTCAAAAATTAGGGTTTTGGTTCCTGCAAAGAAAATGAGGTTTTCAAGGGTCCAATCAAGTCCCACATGCCTATATACATTGTCAAGCATTCATATGCCAAGTTTCAAGACTCACAACATCAAGTTGCACAGACAAAAACCCTAAATGTTTCAGAGTCAACTGCAGGGGCAAAATGGTCATTTGACAGTCAAAAGTCAAAAATTTTGGTCAACATCTCATTTTGAAGCCACAATCATCATTTGATCAATTATTGATCATGATTCTCAAAGTATGGCTCAAAAAGTCTCAAGATGCAAAAGTTTCTATTTTTGGACAGCTGAAAAGTCAACTGCAAATTGACCAAGGCATAACTTCTTCATGGTTCATCAGAAAAATCCCATCCAAAGCTCATTTTGAAGAGGATGACATTTCCTACAACTCATCTTCACACTCCAAGTCCAAGAAATGCTCTCACAAAAAGTTATCAATTTCAACATTATAGGTCCTTTTCAAAAGTCAACAAAAAGGCACTTTAAGTCAAAGACAATAACTTGAGATTGGTAAACCAAAATGACATGGGACCAAAGGCATTGGTTAGAGGACTTCACGACTTTTCCAAAATGTCCAAGAACATGATCATAGCTTCAAAATTGAGCAAGATATGCATTGGAGAAGTTGGGAAATTTTTGGGAATTTTGAAAAGTCAACTTTGCCTAAAACACTTCAAAATTGCTAATGGGCCTCAAATTCTTCCTTGAATCATGACCCAGAGCCTATGCACGACCCATTGAGCTAAATATGATTTATTTTCTTATTTTTAATTAATTAATTGAATTTTTATTCATATTAATTCATTTAATTAGATTTAATTATGAGAAAATATCAAATAATGCATTTTCAAATCTTTTTGTGCAGCAAATATGTTCATTATATGCTAAAGATTTCGTGCATCATCCAAGGGGACAAGATCATCCACATTTGGCAAGGGTTTCCATGAAAAAAAGATTGAAAAGATATGATAAAAATCAAATATTGAAATCATCAATTCATGGACCTATGGGCTTTGTTTTGACCTAGAATGCTTCACATACATATGCACAAGGAAACCTAATTCAGATATACACGAAAAAGCTGCTGAGAAGAGATAACCAAATTGCAAAATTTCCACAAAAAGCTTGAAACTGATTTCATATTTGCAGGGCGATTCAAGGCTTAGAACCTTTTCCATTACGTTCCTGACATTGCTAGGAGTCGATTGCAATCAAGAACAAGTCCCCATACTCCAAGAATCGGTAGAACATAATCATCTTTTTCATAAATATGTCCATAATCGAATTTCAATTTCTATGCATCATTCATGTGTTTTGATCGTTGATTTGTGTTACTAACATCTCCCTGGAACTTTTGGCATAGTTTAATTGTTCTAAAAATGCTTGAAACGAGATTCACCATTGATGAAACCTAGGGTTTCAAAACTTCAAAATTGGGGGTTCTCATATATGGTAAAATTAGACCATCAAACCTGTATGGACACATTCGTGACAACAAGACGAATCCAATGATGCCCTCGCGCCCTTTTTATATTTATTCCTCTTCTAATCGCTATTTTTACAGTTTCCATTTAGTGGGGGTTTAAAACCCCCGCTACTTGCTTTATGTTTGCAGAGAAAACGAAGAAGAAGCCTGGCGTGTCATCACATGGTTGGGCAATTCAAAAGCTGGCGCGTTTTTTTTCTTTGTTTTATATCACTAACGTTGTTTTTTTATAATATTTATTTTCCATTGTGTATACAAACGCACGCAATAGCTCAGTTGGTTGATGACGTGTCTGGAAGGCATAGGGACCTGGGTTCGATTCCCAGGTCCCCCCACTTAATTCTTAATTTTTGTTTCAATTTATTCACATGCAGCACATCCTCAAAGGTTCACCATACGTCCTCATGCATTGGCTAGCCAGATGGCCCTGACCCACAATCTGAAGGCTACAAAAGGAGGTCTATCATGTACCTCAGTCAACCAAGGCACACACAAGCGTGGAAAGTCAACAAGGCTTAGTTCTGATGGGCCTGAATTGCTGCAAACACCTCCATTCTGGGCCTGATACCCCCTGGTTTGCATTATTTTTTTTTCAATTTTGTTTATAATTCTTTTTAATTGTTTTTTATTGTTTTCATTAATTCACCATAAAAATAATTTTCATAATATAAAAAACAGAAATCAAAAAATGTAATATATTTAATTATTATTAATTTCACCATTTAAATATTTTTGTAAATAAACTCTAACCATTAATTTAGTTTAATTTAGGTTTTAAACTTTAATCTTTTCTTAATAAATAAAATAGGTAGAATTAGGGTTTTTGACATTTTCATCTTTTTCTTAAATAAATAAGTTTCTCTCATTATTATTATTATTATTAATTACTATTTATTTTTGTAAATAAACATGTAATTTAATTAACTAGTAAATTAGGTTAACTTTAATATTTTCATTAATAATCAAAAAATAATTTAGAATTAGGGTTTCCATTTAATTTTAATTTTCTTTATTTTCATAAATACAAAAACATAAAAAAACAATTTCTTTTCTTTAATTAAATAATAATTAGACTTTAATTTCAATTTAATTCCAAAAGGGTCAAAACCCTCGGACGTCATAACTTTTATTCTTTCGCACGTTATTCTTTTTTCTTTTCGAATATTATGTAACTGCTCAAGGATGTAATAGTAATTAGGTATTTTTTACTTTCCGCATTTTATCAAAAACGGGTCTTTGTACTTTGGCGATGTATAGACCCGCGCCTTGTAATAGCGTAGCTTTATATTTCTGTCTTTTAATTTCCGCACTCTTAAATTCTAACTTGCATGAAAGAATGTATGGCTAATTAAAAACAAGCGTAGCTCACAATGCCCCTGATCAAAGATAAATATTGAACTGAAAATAACACACAAATTCACACACCACTTCTAGGGTACGCCTCACCTGTTGCCTTCGAAACGTGGTCGTCGAGTATAGGACGTTTTAGTAAGTCCTTATGTCCATGATCCAGTTGCCTCGGAACAGTTGCCTCGAAATAAGTTGCATCGAAACGGTTGCCTCGGATTAAAAAAGGATCAAGTACATAAGGGTAGCTTCTAAGGTGTCCTAACTGTTGCTTCGGTGACCACACTGTCCCTAAACTCGAATTGACCCGAACACCTCCAACGGTGGTGCTACCTACCTCTCAATGGTGGGATGGCATTACCTTAAGGACTTCTACATAGCTTAATTCCTTAGGGTAGGTAGATGACTCGTAGATACTTTCTCTCTAAAAAACAATCAAAACTCTTTTCATACCGACACTTTCAAAAAGCTTTCAAAATAATTTTTCAAACACTCTTGAGGACAGATACAAGAGTTATTCTAAAACTTTCACTGAAACTTTTTCAAACCCACTCACACTTGAAAAGCAAACAAACGTTTTGAAAACACAATGAGCAAGTATCTAAGAGCCCATGGATAACCATGGATAGAAAGGGTGCTAACACCTTCCCTTTCTATAAATCTACCTCCCGAGCCGAGAAACTATCTCATAAGGAATTTTGCTGTGCTTTTGTCCTGTCCATGTTGGAGAAAATAAAAGACGGTGGCGACTCTTGCTTCCGCGACATTTCGCGATCCAGCGTTAAACAGTCAGTTCTAAATCCACTGATCACAGAGAGTATTGATGATTCTTGTCTTACTATGCGGGGAGTGAAGGTATCTTGGTCATATTGTTCAGCTGAACTTACCTTGGTACCTCGGTGGACAGAGCAACTAGATCGCTTAGACAATTCTTATTGCCCCTTCTTTCGCTGTCACCCGTAATTAGTCCTTTGTTTAGCAATTAATATCAAATGCATATATCAAAAATGAACATTGAACGTTCTTTGCAAAACAAAACAGATAAAGGAAAAACAAATGGCAATTTGTCTGAAAAATGAACTTGTATTGATTTGGAAGTTTGCCTGTAAATAGGCGTTTTGTGTACAAGAGGCTGACGTCCTAGTAAGAGAACGCCGCCGAGCAAAATAGAGTTTATACAATTTGTGAAAAGGAAAACAAAACAGCTATGTGAAAAATCCCACTAGGTTCCAACTCTGTTATCGCCTTTATGTCTTCAAGCGTCTCATCACTTTGCTGCTTAGTTGAAGAGGAATCTGATTGATTGGTGCCGTCCGAGCCTGATGGTCGATACTGAAGTCTGGATGCAGGGTAATCCAATTAGACATAGTATTACGCTTATCCCTAACTTTTGCCTGGACCGCCCTTTCTGGTTTTCAGTCCACCGGGATACCCATTTTTGCCCAAGTCGCCTTTTCAGGTTTTCGACTTGTCGGGTGTACAGATTTTTTTCATTTCATCCCTTATTTTTGCCCGAACCCTTTTGGTTCGCCGGGAAGCCCTTATTTTTGCCTAGGCCAGTCGACCTAGCGGGTCTTTAGTCATGCGTAGTATTTTTTTACTATGTCTGCATTGGCGGGGTGAGGAAGGTCGTCACCATCCATGGTGGTTAGAATCATCGCACCTCCTGAGAAGATGTTCTTAACCAAAAATGGCCCTTCGTACGTAGGAGTCCATTTGCCCCTGGGATCACCTTGAGGTAGAATGATGCGCTTGATTACCAGGTCCCCAACTTGATACTCTTGTCGTCTGATTTTCTTGTTAAATGCCTTGATCATCCGTTTTTGGTACGTCTGACCATGACAAATAACGTTGAGTCTCTTTTCGTCGATTAGGTTCAGTTGATCAAGCCGAGTCTGGATCCAGTCATCTTCGCTCAAACTTGCATCCTTCATGATCCGGAGAGAGGGTAACTGAACTTCAATGGGCAGGACTGCTTCCATGCCATATACCAAGGAAAAGGGTGTTGCCCCTATTGACGTCCGTGCTGAGGTACGGTACCCATGAAGAGCAAATGGTAACATCTCGTGCCAATCTTTGTAGGTCACTGTTATCTTCTGCACAATCTTCTTGATGTTCTTATTAGCTGCTTCTACAACCCCATTCATCTTCGGCCGGTAAGGAGAAGAGTTGTGGTGCTGTATCTTGAATTGCTCGTAGAGCTCAGTGATCATCTTGTTGTTAAGATTGGTACCATTGTCCGTAATGATCCTCTCTGGTACACCGTATCGACAGATCAGGTTGTGCCGAATGAACCGTGCCATGACGTTCTTGGTTACGGTGGCAAAGGAAGCTGCTTCAACCCACTTCGTGAAATAATCAATCGCTACCAGGATGAAGCGGTGACCGTTGGATGTCGTAGGTCTGATCTCGCCGATCATATCAATACCCCACATTGCAAAAGGCCAAGGTGTTGTCAAGACGTTCAGAGGAACTGGAGGTATGTGCACCTTATCAGCATAGATTTGGCATTTGTGACACGTTCGAGAATGTTGATAACAGTCGGCTTCCATTGTGGACCAGTAATATCCTGCCCAAAGGATTTTCTTTGCCATGGTATGTCCACTGGAATGCGTTCCGAAGGTACCTTCATGCAGCTCTGACATGATCCTTTCTGCTTCAGTCTTATCCACACAATGCAGTAAGGTTGAATCATGGTTTCGTTTGTAAAGAATGCCATTGCTGAGGAAGAATTTTACCGCGAACCTTCTCAGAAACTTCTTGTCATTAATGGATGCACCCTCGGGATATTCTTGAGCTTCAAGGTACCTCTTCACTTCATGATACCAAGGCTTTTCTGTTACCTCTTCGGTCTCAAGATCGCAGCAATGTGCAGGTTCATCCAATTTCCAAATAATGATCCGGGGAGCCTCGTTGTCCCATTTGACTTTGAACATCGAAGACATCGTAGCCAGCGCGTCCTCCAACTGATTCTCCTCTCTTGGGAAGTGTTCAAAGGTTATCTCCTCGAAATGGGGAAGCAACGTCAATACATACTCCTTGTAAGGAATAAGATTTGGGTGTTTCGTATCCCACTCGCCCTTGATCTGACTGATCACGAGAGCGGAATCTCCGAAGACACTCAGAAACTTAATCCTTAGGTCAATTGCAGCTCGAAGACCCATAATGCAGGCTTCATACTCCGCCATGTTATTGGTGCAGTTGAAACATAGTCGGGCGGTAAGTGGAGTATGAGAGCCTTTAGGAGATATGATCACAGCGCCAATACCGTTACCCAAAGCGTTTGAGGCTCCGTCGAAGTGCATAGACCATCGGGATCCTTCCTCAGGTCCTTCATCCGGTCCAGGTATTTCACAATCAGTCACTACCATGATATTCTCGTCTGGAAATTCAAAGTTCATAGATTGGTAGTCATCCACTGCCTGATGTGCCAAATGGTTTGTCAACACACTGCCCTTGATTGCTTTCTGAGTCGTGTACTGGATGTCATATTCGGTCAAGATCATCTGCCATCTTGCTATTCTTCCGGAAAAGGCAGGCTTTTCGAAGATGTACTTGATTGGATCCATTTTTGAAATCAACAGAGTAGTGTGAGTCAGCATATACTGTCTCAGCCGGCGAGCAGCCCATACCAAAGCGCAACAAGTTTTCTCGAGCAGTGAGTATCGGGTCTCACAGTAGGTAAACTTTTTGCTAAGGTAATAAATAGCGTGCTCTTTTCGGCCAGACTCGTCATGCTGCCCCAACACATATCCCATTGAGCTGTTAAGTACTGTCAAGTATAAGATTAGAGGTCTCCCTTCAACTGGTGGCATGAGAACGGGTGGCTCCTGGAGATACTCTTTGATTCTTTCGAAAGCGGCCTGACATTCATCGTTCCAACGTACTACTTGATCTTTCTTCAGTAGCTTGAAGATTGGTTCACAGGTAGCAGTTAGATGTGAGATGAATCGGGCAATGTAGTTCAACCGTCCTAGAAAGCCTCTGACTTCCTTCTCTGTCTTGGGAACTGGCATCTCTTGTATGGCTTTCACTTTGGCAGGGTCCACTTGAATACCTTTGTCACTCACGACGAAACCTAGTAGTTTTCCAGATCTCACCCCGAAGGTGCACTTGTTCGGGTTTAATCTCAGCTTGTACAACTTCAGACGGTCAAACAGCTTCTGTAGATGGTCAAGGTGTTTCTCCTCCGTTTGGGACCTTGCAATCATATCGTCGACATATACTTCGATCTCGTGATGGATCATGTCATGAAATAAAGCAACCATGGCACGTTGGTAGGTTGCCCCAGCATTTTTCAACCCAAAAGGCATGACCTTGTAGCAAAAGGTACCCCACTGAGTAACAAAAGTGGTATTCTCCATGTCTTCAGGAGCCATCTTGATCTGATTATAACCGGAGAATCCGTCCATGAAGGAGAATACCTAATGCTGAGCAGTGTTGTCAACCAGGACGTCGATTTGAGGCAGAAGGAAGTCATCCTTAGGGCTCGCCCTGTTCAAATCCTTGTAATCAACACACATTCGGACCTTACCATCTTTCTTCGGTACTGGAACCACGTTGGCAACCCACTGAAGGTAAGCAGTTACTGCTAGAAAACCAGCGTCGAATTGTTTCATAACCTCAGCTTTGATTTTCTCGGACATCTCTGGACGCATACGGCGGACCTTCTGTTTTACCGGAGGGCAGTCTTCCTTGGTAGGCAGGTGATGAACCACAATGTCGGTATCCAACCCAGGCATGTCTTCGTAAGACCAGGCAAAGATTTCCACGTAGTCATGCAGCATCTAAATCAACCGTTGTTTCACACTAGACTCCAGATTGGCACCAATCTTGACTTCCTTTTTGTCTGTCTCAGTACCCAGATTTACCGTTTCCACTAGCTCTTCATGTGGCTGAATGGCCCTCTCTTCCTGGAGTAGCAGTCTTGCAAGCTCACCAGGCACTTCGCAATCATCTTCACCTTCGTCTTCGGCTAAGTTGATCGGATTTTCGAAGTCATAACTGGCAGTAGCAGAGCCGTTACCAGTGAGATCCATAGTGGATCGGGACCTGTATATGTGAGTGTGTGTAAATAGCTGTTTTGCAATATATAATAAAGAAAGACAAGGAGCGCAAGATTTGAAATGCAAAAATCGTCCAATGCTTTTATTAATGATATATGAAAATGACACACAAAAGCCCTCACAAATGAAGCCACGGTGCCCCGGGTAAGACACCGGGCCATAAAGTTTCAAATTATTGTTTGTTACAAATTCAAAACAAAGGAGTTCATTACTGAGTGACAAAAGTAATAGGGACGAAGTCTTTGGATGTCCAGTTGCTTGGTCCACCGTTGGTCGTAGGGTAGATCCAGCTGTCGAATTCAGATTCCTCCACGTCCTCTTCAATAGCATTTACTCCTGAGTTGCTGATGAACACAGGAGGTCTTCCAATCTTTGCCCTACGAACAACCCTTTGAGCTTCTGCAGTGAAACCCAAACCAAACTTGTCAGTCTTTGGAGTGAAATCAGGAAGTCGGCCCCAGTTTGCACACTCACCCTTCTCAATAACAGCCCGGGCATCCTTTAAGGAAGCCATCTTCAAAGGAGAATCTTCGATCATAGTTTCAGCTGATGCCAGTGTCTGAGGAACCTCTTCAAAATGTTGAAATGGAGTCTCAATGAATTCCCCATCCATCTCTATGTACCGGAACGAGTTGAGGTGGCTGACCATGTATTCTTCCTCCCCCTGAACTGTCACAATCTTCCCTCTGACCGGGTATTTCAGCTTCTGATGTAGTGTGGAGGTCACAGCTCAAGCCTTATGGATCCAGGGACGACCCAGCAAACAAAAATAGGATGGTCGGATGTCCATCACGTAGAATGTTGAATCAAAGACCTGAGAACCAACCCTGATTGGAATATCAACCTCGCCGTGCACCATCCTTTTAGACCCGTCAAAGGCCCGGACAACAATGTTACTTGGCTTTATCTCCAAACCCTCGCAATCCAACCTGTCTAGAGCTTTCTTGGGCAAGACGTTCAACGAGGAACCAGTGTCAACCAATACGTGTGCAAGAGTGGTGCCCCTGCATTCAATAGAAACATGCAGGGCATCGTTATGGTTCTTCCCCTTAGCAGTCAGATCGGCGTCAGAGAAACCCAAACCATTATCAACAGTTAAGTTGGCCACACAGTCGGTAAACTGATCAGCTGACGTCTCTTGTGGCACATGGGCCGTCTTCAGGAAGGTAATCAGAGCCTTGGCATGGGCCTCTGAACACAACAACAATGATAGCATAGAAATTTTAGATAGGGTGTGCCCCAGCTGCTCAACTACGTTGAAATCACTCTTCTTGATAATCTTAAGAATTTCTTCCATCTCCTGTTTGGAAGCTTCAACAGTGGTGGTCTTTGGCGCCTCCGTCTGGGCAGGCGTATCAGTAGCGATCCCTTTGCCCCGAGCATCAGATGACTCGGCAGCAGGGGTAGAAATAGGAACTTGATCAGGAAGGGAAGTAGGCACACTTGCAGGTGTGATGACAATAGGTCTCTGGATTGTTGGTGGCGCAATATCTGGTGAGAAAAGTCTGCCACTGCGGGTGACTTTGGCAGGCCCGGTGATGTTGCTAATGCCGGTACTAGTATCAAACTCTTGTTTAACTCCAAGCACATAAACATCTTCCCCATAGTGCCAAGGGACAGCTTTGTCGGATGTATAGGGGATGGGCCTCGGAACAGTGATGATTATAGGTGCAATCTTCTGAGCAGGCATGATTTTGACAGGCTTCTTTGAGGGAGCCTTAGGAGATTTGTTGAAAATAGTAACAATGGAAACTTCTTCGGTAGGGGTGGCAGGAACAACAACCTTCTCAAATAAGATATCTTTATTATCCATCAGGTTTTGGATACCTGACTTCAAAAATGGGCAACCAGCAGGTGAAACAGAACATAGAGGGAAACCTTTGCTACATCCCGGAAATAAACCGGCTAGCAACAGGTTCCTCTTGACGGTCAACAGCGGAGTAACAATATCATCCATGGAGGCTACATACAGATCTTCCTCTACAGCATTCACTCCATGCTTGGGCATAGGAGCAGTCACAACATTGGGCCTTTCGGGCGCCTCGAACTCTATCTCTTTAGCATCAATTAGGTCCTGAACCTTATTCTTCAGAGCCCAACAATCATCCGTAGTATGCCCCGGGCTGTCGGAGTGATAAGCGCAGCGGGCGTTAGGATTGTACTTCGGGGATGTGGTGTTTACTACCTTCGGAGCTTCCTTTATAGTCACCAGATTGGTTGTCAGTAACTGCGGCAATATCTGGGACAAGGTCATGCTGAGCCGAGTGAACTGCCTTCTGGGTCTCTCACCCCTTTGCTGATTATGATGCTGAGGAGCAGCAGCAGGCTTTGAAATTACCACCACGTTGATAGCTTGGCGGAGTTCCGGTTTATTCTGTCTCCTTGAACCATAGACGACACTAGATTCCTTCTTGAAGGGTTTCTTTTCAGTGCTCGAGGAGGCACCTTTCTGTATTTTCCCAGACTTGATACCAACTTCTATTCTCTCACCAGTCAAGATAAGGTCTGTAAACCCGGCAAAAGAATTTCCAATCAAATGGTTGAAGAATGGACCAGACAGGGTCCCCAGAAACATATCAACAAGCTCACGGTCAGTCAAAGGTGGCTGCACCCATCCAGCCAGGTCTCTCCACTTTTGAGCATACTCCTTAAATCCTTCACCCGTCCCTAGTGACATACCCTGGAGTTGGGTACGCGTAGGAGCGAGGTCGGAATTATACTGATACTGCTTATAGAACGCAGTAGCCAAGTCCTCCCAGTTACGAATACTGGCTCCATCCAGCTGATAAAACCATTCGAGTTGAGTCCCTGAAAGACTATCCTGGAAGAAATGGATCCATAAATTCTTGTCAGCTGTATAAGGTTGGATCTTCCTTACATATGATCGGAGGTGTAGCTTAGGACAGGAAGCTCCGTCGTATTTTGCAAAAGCAGGTGCCTTGAATTTATGGGGAATCACCACCCCAGAGGATAAGCCTAGGTCTCCAAAGTCCAACCCGGGCACATTCTGTATCTCCATAGCACTTAAGTGGTCCTCCAGCTGTTTGTACCTGTCCTCAGCAGGAGGATACTGTTCATCATTATAATCCGTACAGAGGAAGTAGTCAGATCAACCTCATTTTGTAGTCCATTCCTAAATCTGCGTCCAGTGTTGAACAAGACAATCCTCTTCTTCTTCTTCTTCAGAATCAGAGTCTCCAACTCCTGTTGACCCTGGGCTAGGCTCATAACCAACTCTTGGAACTGGGCGTTCTGGGCCTGGAGGGCCTTGATAGCTTGTTCAGTGGTAGGTTCAGAAGACATGATGATTGTTGAAATAAACAGCGAAGAAGATAAGTGACCTGTAAAAAGGGGTACCTGTTATGCATATGATGAAATGAAATGCGTATGATTTATGTTTTCAAAGACAATCGGGATTCAACTTTGTAGACAAAAAGGAAACACACTTTATTAGATTCAACTTTGGAATTTAAATTGTTCAACAAATTGCCCTTAGGTGTTACAAGAATGAAAACTGAAAAGTAAATAAAAGCTGTAAAAGAACATCCAAGGTCCATCAATGCTCCCATGGCCTCTTCTTCTCAGTACGGATATAGTCATTCAGGATCCGCTCGTTCTCCAATTGCTTAGTCAGCTTCTGGATCTTCTGTTCCTGTTCATTGAACCTTTCCCGATAAGAATCCCGTTCTTCCTGCAGTTGCGCCCAAGACCTCTTTAGTGTATCAATATCAGTGGGTATCTGAGGATGGAGAACAATTGGAGGAACCCTGTCTCTATCAGGAACTTCAAGAGTAATAGGCCTGACAGCTTCGTATGGCATACCTAACTTCTGAGCACGGATGCGGACCCATCTGAAGTAGGATTCCATTGGTAGAGAAGTCTTCGGTCCCAACTCATGTGGGTCAGCTTTGTGAATCCTATCCCAAGCCCGAATGAATCTACGACGCAACTCGTCACTATCTACCTGAAACTCAAAATTGATGTGAGGTATCAACATCTCACGAGGCCCTGCTCTTCTGGCTCTTCCAAACTGACGGAGATCTAAACATGGGTTATAAGAGATTCCTCCCTGGGTACCGATCAATGGAACATTAGGATACTCTCTGCAACGATCAATAACAGCCACCTCATCTAAGCCCCTGAGAGTCCAAATGATGTCATTATCAGTGAGAGACATTATCCTATGAGCCCAGCCCCTTCCTTCTTTGTTCTTCAGTACGAACTTAGGGAGGTGCAAAATAAACCACCTCACTAACAAAGGAGCACAACACCACAAAGTTCCCCGTCTTCGGGCAGTACGAGCATAGAGCTGTTGCAGGATATCACCCAAGAGAGTGGGCACAGGATTCCGAGAGATGAAGATCCTTATGGCGTTGACATTAACAAAGGTATCAGGATTTGGAAACAATACTAGACCATAGATTAAGAGAGCCAAGATGTCTTCATACGCCCTGGAGTCTAAGTCATTCCAGAAACTATTAGCTTTGCCAACCAGAAACTTAGCCAAAAAGCCCTTAACTCCACTTCTAGTCTCCCAGTTAGCCATTACCTCTTCTTTGGTCAAGGGAAGGGCTGCAACAATCTCCTCAGGCCTAAGATTCTTTTCCCAACCAGTGAATGGAGTCTGTTCCAAAACAGGGATACCAAGCAAATCAGAGAATTCTTCTAGGGTAGGGACCAGCTAGAAGTCTTGAAAGGTGAAGCAATGGTATAACGGATCATAAAACTGGGCCAGTACACTCATCAATTGTTGGTCCCACTTTGAAGTGACTAAACTGAGAAGAGAACCATGCCTCTTGATGAAGGAAGTAGTGTTTGGAATCCTATCAACCAATTCTTTAAGCAAATCAGGTGGTTGAACAAAGTTGAGCCGGATAGTATTCCTTCGCACGGGCATCATGATGTCCTACAAAACAGAGCAAAGATGAAACCCTCTTATCTTTGAAATGGGTTAGTCCTTATGCAGGATGCATGCAATGGTATGATGTTATGATGTTATGATAAAGGCACACCACAAGTATTCACAAAAGGCAAACATGGCAAAGGCACACAAGTCACACAAGACAGCCCTTAGAGTTCAGGCCAGCATGAAGTTTAGGTACTACCCTCTTTCAGTTTCAGTTGGTTAAGACCTGTCCTGAAAATAGTAACCGGGTTCTAGAGGATCTCAATATCACTGACTACCCTCAATCGGTCATAACTCCAGCTTCGCAATCTTTTCTTGCGGCCGGAACCATCGCGAGAGTTTAGCCTCAATGAGTGTAGCATACTGCTACTGTTCTATGGCCAAGTTGGTCAATTTAAGGTGCTAAGGTCAGTTGGTGCTTAATGACTCCTCAGAAGACCCATATTCTCCTCGTTCCAACACAATGGATATCGGTACAGACCAAGGTGTCACACCAACGTAGCTACTGTGTAAATGTCCTTTAGACAGTACTATCCCACTATTGAGAAGTAGGTAGCACCGTCGTTGGAGTTTGTCGGGTCAATTCGATTATAGGGACCTGTGGTCACCAAAGCAATAGTAGGACGCCTTAGCGGTAACCCTAATGTCCTAGATCCTTTTTATCTGAGGCAACCGTTTCGAGGCAACTTGGATCTTTAGACAGGAGGGTGACCTCTAAAACACCCTATACTCAATGACCACGTCGAGGCAACCAAGTGAGGCGTACCCTAGGAGTGGCATGTGCGAGTGTGTCAGGTTTCAGTTAAGTTATCTTTGCACATTTCATGGTGAGCTACGTTTTGATTTTAATTTTCAAATAAGTCTTGTCATGCATAGCCTAATTAACATACATCTAACAGTTAAATATTGCGGAAAGTAAATTGCGGAAAGTAAAGCTACGCTATTACAAGGCGTCGGGTATTTACATCGCCAAAAACAAACCCTTTGAAAAAAAAGTAAATTGCGGAAAATTAAAGAAAGCGATAAAAAGGTCCTAATTACGTTATTACATCCTCGGAGCAAATACATAATATGGTCAAAAATATGAATAAAATAAACATACGCGCGAGAGAAAATTGAATCGGAGAAGTCCTTAGGGTTTTGACCCTTTTTGAGAAAGAAATAAGTTTTGGTTGTTATTCAATGAAATTAAACCTAAAACTAATTAATTAATTAATTAAAAGAAAGATATTTTTTTTTTGAGTTTTTTATGTTTTAAAGAAAATAAAATAAAAAAGAAAACATGATTAAAAGTTGTCAAAAACCTAATTCTACATGGATTTTATTTGTTATGAAAATAATTAAAGTTAACCTAATTAAAACAACTAAATTAATTAATTACATTTATTTACAAAAATAATAAAGGGTGAAATTAATAAATAATAATAATAAAAATATTATATTTTAGTTTTCTGAATTTTATTATGAAAATAATTAATTATGTTAATTAAATAATAATAATAATAATGATTAATAAAAGAAAATAAGAAGGAAAAGAAATAAACTTGTGGGGGGTGTTGGCCCAAAGAGGAGGTTGATTTGGAAATTTCTGGCCCATTAACCTCAAGCCCTTTTGACTTTCTGGCTCCTCCACGCGCATGGTTGACTGGGAGTACCATGATCATTCACCTCTGACCACTGGATTTGTGCCTATAGACATCTGGCGCTTGGAAAGATGAAGTACATGGTGGACCTCAAGGCATAAGGTATACTGGATAAGCTGCAGGAAAATAGCAATAATAATTTTGGGGGACCTGGGATTCGAACCCAGGTCCCAATGATTCCAAGCCAGCATGCTAACCACTCCACCATCACGCTTTAGTCATTAGTAAAATAACAGGCAATTATTATATTAAGAAACAAACCACTAAGCTGTAAAACAAATAAAACACGCGCCTTTTTTGAATTAACCAATGAGAGGTTAACACCTAGTCATCTTCCTCGCTGTACCTGCAAAAAACAATATTAGATAGCGGGGGTTTTTAACCCCCACAATATGCTTGCACGAAAAATAGCGACTAGAGCTATGGTACACATAAATATTTCGCGAGGGTTTGGTTATATTCGTCTGGTCCTCACGAATTCAGTCATATGTCTTATAAATCCTAATTTTTACTGGATTGCAAAGCCACAATTCAAAGCTCACGAACCCTAAAAATTCAACTATGGCATCTTTTGATTCAGGACATTATAATTCAATTCAATTATACCATTAGCATCGTATGGCTCCTAGCAACACAAATCAAACACAAAAGCATGTTAAATATGCATGAATTAAGCTGTACGATTCTGAAATAAAAAAGCAAACCGTGAAACTGTGTGTGATGATTCTGTGAGCTTTAGTGCGTGAATTCAATTGCAAATCACTCCTGACACTTCCTGCAATGTGTTTGAATCAATAGAATGCCTTGAATTGGCCTGGAATGCAAAGATCAGTTTTCACTTTTTCTTGAAATTTCTCAATATGCTATGGCTTTTTTCTGCAGCTTTTTCACGTCTATGAGGTTAGGATTTACTTGCATATATATATAGAGGAATGGAATTAGGTCAAAATCTTGAGCAAAAATCCATTGAATTGATGATTGAATATTTGATTGAAAATCAAATCTTTTTGCATTTTCATGATTGAATAAAGTTGCCAATTTTGGAGATTTTGCATCTTTGACTTGGTGCACGAAATTGCCAGCATATCTTGACCATATTTGCTTCACAAAAAGATTGAAAAATCAAATCTTTGTATTTTCCTACAATTTAAACTAATTAAATGAATTAATATCAATTAAAAATCCAATTAATTAATAAAAAATAAGAAAATAAATTCAATTAATCTTGATGGGTCGTGCATAGGCCATGGATGAAGTTTCAACAATAAATTTGAGGCCCATTAGCAAAAACAAGGTGTTTTGAGCAAAGTTGACTTTTGCAAATTCACAAAAATTTCCCAACTTCTCCAATGCATATCTTGCTCAATTTTGATCATATGAACATGTTCTTTGACATTTTGGAAAGGTATTGAAGTCCTCTAACCAATGACTTTGGTCCCATGTCATTTGGATTTACCAATCTCAAGTTATGGTCTTTGACTTAAAGTGCACTTTTGTTGACTTTTGAAATTGACCTATAATGTAGAAATTGATAACTTTTTATGAGAGCATTTCTTGGACTTGGAATGTGATGATGGATTGTAGGAAATGGCATTCCTTTCAAAATGAGCATTGGATGGGATTTTTCTGATGAACCATGAAAAAGTTATGCCCTGGTCAAGATACAGTTGACTTTTCTACTGTCCAAAAATAGTAACTTTTGCATCCTTGATGATTTTTGAGCCATGCTTGTGGAATCATGGTCAAGACTTGATCAAATGATGATTGTGGAATCAAAATAAGATGTTGACCAAAAATTCTGACTTTTGACTGTGAAATGACCATTTTGCCCCTGTAGTTGACTGTAGGTCAAATGAAGCTTTTGACTGTGCAAACTGGCCCTGTGAGTCTTGAAACTTGGCATGTAGGTGCTTGAGGATATGCATAGGCCTATGAGACTTGATTGAACCATTGAAAACCTCAAATTCCTTGAAAGAACCAAAACCCTAATTTCAGCTGGCTTAGGAGGTGGTTTGACTGTACAATCTCTTGAGCAATCTTGAACCATTTGAAGATGATTCTTGACAAATCTTGAGGAATATGGGAGGGAAAACTTTGGGGTACAACAGTACCGTTGAAAGGTAGTTGATGGAGAATAGGAATCCTCAAGAGTTGAGAAAATTCCTCCAAAGTAGGCAGCAGCTGGTAATCAGGAAATGTGAAGCAGTGGTGTAGGGGGTCAAAGAACTGGAAGAGAACTTTCACCATATCCTCCTCAGTGTTGGTGTTGACCAAGTTGAGTAGACGACCATGTCTCTCGGTGAATGGAGAATTCTCAGGAATCCTTGAAGCTAGCTCCTTGAGTTATAGAGGAATTCTTACAAGGTTGACTTGAATAGTTTTCCTGCGAAGTGAATCCATAACCTGCAAAACAGGAACAAAGATGAAAATCCAGAATCCTTGAAATGGTTAGTGGATGCATATGATGCTTCATGATGTCCATGATGTTATGCACAAGTATATATGTACAAGCAAATCACACAAGTTCCTAGTTTAGGCTTGCATGGGGTTTCATAGGTAAGTACCCTCTTGAAGTTTAGTTGGCTCAACCTGTCCTAGAAATAGTAATCGGGTTCTAAGGAGCTCAATATCACTGGACTGTTTTATGTGTTCATTGTTTAAGTTTAGCCACTTTACTGGCGATTGAAATATTCCAAGAAAACAACCCTCAATGAGTGTAGTATCGATTATCTACCAACTTCGGACTGCACCAAAGCCGGCCATCTCACTACATCCTAAAAGGCCAAGTTGGTCAAGTAAAGGTTCTAAAAGTCCATTAGTGCTTCATGACATCACTCAGCGGCCTCTTATTCTCTTTGATTGACTAAAAGGCTACCGGTACCCACAAATATTTCGCACTAATATATCTATTTCTTAGACCATGTCGGTATACCCCACACAGTTTCCACAATGTATTGCTATTTACCTATGAATGTTTCCCAAATCTGGGTAGAGGATTCAAACCCAAACAATAGAACCAAAGTGTAAAGCATACAAGTCAAACAAGATAAGCATGTAAAGGTGATCTAAACCCTAAGGTAACCCCACTTTTAGATAATATCCCCAGCAGAGTTGCCAGTTCTGTGATACGGTGGGAGAACTGACTTGAGGTTTTGCGTTTGTGTTCGCAAATGTTTCGATTTAGAAAGAGTCGCCACCGACTTTTTATTTTATCCAAAGGAAAGGTCAAAAAGCACAGGAAAGACCTTTGAGATGTTTTCTTGAGTTCAGGGGTAGATTATGGAAAGGGAAGGTGCTAGCACCCTTTTCATCCATGGTTATCCATGGGCTCTTAGTTACTTGTTTAGATCACTTGCTTTGCTTTTCCAATTGTTTGAAATGGTGCTTTGTGTGGTTTTGAAAATATTTTGAAAAGAGGCCATCGTTTTGGCAATCTTTGTAATGATTATTGTTTGCAAGAATGTATAAAAAGATGTTTGTCTTTTGAAAAATGTTTCAATGTTTGAAAGTTTGTTGGGAAATGTTTTGAAATTGTGTGTGTGTTTTTGAAAATAGCAAGGATGGTTTGCGAATTTGATCAAGTAACTAGAAGCATCTACCTACTCAAAAGTCTTTCCTACACATTTTTAACCATTTGACATTGTTGTTTTACCATTGCATTTGGTAAACAACCTTATCTTTGGATGTTAAACGGGACGGGCGTGGGTCATCGTATGACCATGATAGCAATAGTGCCAAGTATCTTAGCAAGTTTTAGGGACTAAGATCATTTGTTTTTAGGCAACATTTTGATAGCGTCATCGAGGGACTATGATCTTTTGTTTTTGCATTGATTTTGCCAAGATACCTAGCATGCATACCATGGCCATTTTAAGGTAACAAAGTGGATGAAACCCTAGGGGTACTTGTGTGCAACGTGTTGTCATTTTCATGCATTTTTGTCTTGTATTAGGTCATGCTATTTGTTTGATTTTGGTCTTTGCATACAAAACCCTAATTTTACTATCATGGCATATGAAGGCAATAAAATGCATAAAGTAAATCTAGACTATTACAACAATATTATGGAAAGGGGGGTACAAGTTTGAATAGGGGGTATTTGCACAAAATAAAGCCCTTATTTACTATTACAACTCAATTGAATTTATACAACAATAAATAAATAAACAAATATTTAAATATGCAAATAAATATAAATATGCAAAAAAAATATTTTGTATTTATTTTATGTATGTAAAATAAATTTATTTATGTCTTAAAAAAAAAGAAAATGAAATGATTATTTTTGAAAGGGGTGGAAACCCTAATTTTTGTTTTAAAAGAAAATATATATAGTCTATTATTATTTAATTGATTTATGTACAAGAAAATAAATAAAAATATATACAAAAATGTTAAAAAATAAAATATTGTATGAAAATATTATTTTAAGTGTATAAACAATAAAAAATAAAAATATATAATATTTTTATATTATTTACAAGTTTTATTTAGAAAAATAAGTTATATTATTATTAATAAACTATTTTTATGCCCAAAAAATATAAAAATAATAAAATAAAATGCAACAAATTAAGAAAACTTTTTTGAGATTTTTCAATGTTTAGAAAAAATAAATAAAGTCAGAAAATATAAAAGAAATGAAAAATATACAAAAATATAGAAAATGGGACAAGGGGGTGCAAAAAGCAAAAGAGTGGTGTGAATAGCCAGAAAAGCCAGGCCCAGGCCCAAGCTCCACTTCGTCCCTGTCCTCTGAACACGCGCGCGCTATGTACAAATCTTGTTCTTGCTCATGCTTGCATAAAATCAAAAAACTTATAACACGGAAAATATAGCTCATGATCACACGAATCCAATGATATAAAGAACTTGACCTAACTCTCAAAGATCAGAGAGAATTTTATCACCCCTAATTTCTGACCTAAAATTTTCAGCATGTTCATCATCGAAATTCTCCTAGCTCAGTTAATATAAATAAGAACTATGCATATGTACAGCTCAAGCACATTAAAGACTACATTTTTGCTTCACAAACCTAAGCCTAAGGATGTCTAAATAGAGAGATAGAAACTTAGAAAATACCTTGTTCAGTTGAGTTTGGATAGGGCAATGTAGCAACTTTGAGTGAGGCCTGAAGTTCTTTTGAGCTTGCTTGAAGTCCCCTCAACCTTTCCCAATGCTCAGCTTGCTTTGAAATGGCTTGAATCTCCTTGTAGAAGTCAACCTGCAAACTCAGAAATTGAAAATGGTGAAGCACGAAATAGGGGTTACAGTTGCTGGACAGGGACTTGGACAGCTTAGGTGTGATGTATGGAGTGTGTTTGAAGTGGTTTCAAGCAAAACGCACGAGGGAATATGGAAGTGGCTTGTGATTTGCAGAGATGGCCCTGTTTTGGGCAGAAGTTGGTGTTTTTGTGTTTTAGGGTGTTTGAGAGCTTGGCAAATCGTGTTTCTGGCTTCCAACAATATGTTGAGCTTGTTTGAAATGATCACAAGGTTTGGTTTTAAAAGATATTCAAGTTGTGAACTTTTTGCAAGCTTACTTGCTTTTGAAGCAAAAGTTGAGTTGACAAAGCCAAAGCCTATACAGGCTAGCTCAAGGACTGAGAAGAGTTGGTACACTTTTCCTGATGTTCATGGATCTTGCTTGCAGCCATAGATCAGGTTCAATGCTCAAGGAATACAAAATTGCAAAAAGCATGCTTTATGGAAATGGTATTGCAACCTTTATGCCATTTTTGGAATAAATCAATGTATAATGCTCCAAAGCTCAGAACAAAGCCATTGTCCAATGTATTTGCATTAAATTAAGGAGTTTGGAAAGGTTTAAGACCTGTAAAACAAGTACAAGCATGCTTAGGACAGATTTGCAACTTGTAACAATGTGAAAAATGTCATGGACAAAAGTGAGAAATGGCCATTTTCTTTTCTTCGATTCTCCCTAACCACAAATTATCTTGGAGAGTTCTTGGACATTTTGGAAATCTTATAACATGCTCTACAATCCATATTTGAAATTAATTTTGAGATTCCACTTGGAACTAGGTGAAAAGTTGCCATGAAGTTAGGTAAAAAATCTACCTAAACTAGGGCAAAATTTCACTAAGTTAGAAGTTTTATGGACCCTTATTCACAAAATCATAACTTGAGATACAAGCATCTTTTGGGAAAACTTTGTGAATCAAAGTTGTAGATTTTGTGGAGGACTACAACTTTGATGTTGTAAGTTTTCTTTGAATCCAATTTCATCATACTGAAAAAGTTGGGGAAAGTTGGGAAAAAAAAAGAAATTTTCATAACTTAGAAAAATTCTAAGTTATGAAAAATTTCAAACTTAAACCCTAATTTTCAAAATTAGGTTTCTTGGTGAACAAGTTCCATGTTTTGACAAATCTTGATGAAAAATGACCCTTGGCACTTGATTTTGACCAAAAAGTCAAAGTTTGACTTTTCAGTGTACAGTTGATTTTTGATCAGTTGACTAGAAAATTCATCTGTCAATCCAATGCATTTAAGATCTTTTGAACCTTGTGATTAGGTAAAGATGATGCCATTGAGTCCTTGAAACCATGCTTGAACTCAATTTGCCATTGGCTAGGTGAAAAATCAGAAATTGCCCTTCTACAGTCAAAACCCTAAAAATGACCATTTTGCCCTTTTGATAATCTGATCAAATTTCTTGAGGAGTTGTGGTACAAACTTTATAAAATGGTTCATATGAGTCTATAATGTTGATGTGGATCAAAAATTATGAGATTTGACTGTAAATTGGCCACAGTTGACCTTTTCCCCAATACAGTTGATTTTTAGATCAATTGTCCAATTGACTGGGCAAAAATTTGATCCAAAGCTTGAAACTTGGTATGAGCAATATTAGAAGTCCAACATGAAGTATGAAATTCACATGAGGCATTGGGAGTCCAAAAATCCCTGTGCAAACTCAAACCCTAATTTCAGGTCATCAGTGCAAGATGAGGTCTTGAGCTGAGTAAACCCTAATCTGGTCTTGAATCCAAAGAGTCTTGTGAGGAGAATCTTGATAAAATGAGAGGGAAAATTTTGGGGTACAACACTTCTACTCTAGGACATAAATATTTTTTTACTGTGATTAATGACTATAGTAGATACTGTTGGATTTTTCTGATGAAGCATAAGTCTGAAACATCCCATTTAATTTCATATTTTGTTAAACTGATCCAAACTCAATTGAACAACACTATTAAGACCATCATGTATGATAATGGCCCAGAATTCTCATTAATAATTTTTTGTCAATCTCAGGGCATCATTCATCAGACCTCATGTGTCTATACACCCCAGGAGAATGGAATTGCTGAGAGAAAACATCAACATCTGATTGGGGTGACTCATGCCCTAATGTTTCAATCTAACACACCAAAATATTTTTGGTCTTATGCCTTGAATTATGTTGTTCATCTTATAAACTGATTACCATCAAAATTTCTTCATTATGTATGTCCTTTCTATGTTCTTTACAATAAGATTCCCGACTATATGACTATAAAGACTTTTGGTTCCCTTGCATATGATTGTATTAAGCTTGTTAATAGATCTAAACTTGACTCAAGATCATGCAAATGTATTTTCTTTGGTTTTAAAACTTGTGTAAAGCTTGCATTTTATATGATACTATGCACAAATCTGTTTTCATATCTCATGATGTTGTGCATTTTAAAACTATATTTCCCTTTACCAAACTTATCTCATCAACTACATCCCTTTCTCAACCTATTCATCATCCTTACTTTGACGACTCCTTTGACTATACCAACACCACTTCTGCTCCCCACTCTCCCAAGGAGAACACACCCCCAACACATAATGTTTCTCCTACACCTATTGACCATGCAACTCCCTTAAACTCACCTCCCCATATTTTCCCTACTAAACCTAATAATAACTCTTCACAACACCCATCTAACCCTCTCACTTCCACTAGACAATGCTCAAGAATTTCTAAACCCCCTACATACCTCTGGCATTATCACTGCTCACTGATCACAGGTTCCTTTAACTCCAAATTCTCCCATGCTTCAGGTAAAACTCCTTACCCATATCCAAATTTATTGATTACAATAACTCATCTTCATCTCATAAACTCTTTAACTTAAATATCTTTACTTTCAAAGAACCTACTTCTTATGCCATTTCTATGCTTGATCCAAATTGTCAACAAGCCATAAAGAATGAGCTACAATCCCTCAATGATACCAAAACATGGGAATTAGCTACTCTACCATATAATAAATGAGCCATAGGGTGCAAGTGGATTTTTAAACATAAATACAACCTCAATGGTACCATTGAGAGATACAAAGCATGACTTGTTGCTAAAGGTTTCAATCAAACACAATACCTTGATTATTTAGAGACATTCAGTCATGACATTAAAATGACATTTGTTAGATTATTAGCATCCATTGCTTCCTCTAAAAAATGGCATGTCCCCCAGCTTGACATAAATAATTCCTTCTTACATGGTGAGCTTGAAGAGGAGGTTTATGTGAAATGTCCCCCGGGTTCAGCTGCTGACAAGAACATGGTTTATAAACTGAATAAGTCCATTTATGGACTTAAGTAGGCAAGCTGACAGTGGAATCACAAACTCACCCAAACTTTACTGCATCTCTTATCTATGTAGACGACCTAATTCTTGCATGGATTAATTTATATCACATCAATAACATCAAGTGTGTCTTGGATTCCAAATTCAGCATTAAGGACTTGGGGTTCCTTCGATATTTTTTTGGATTCGAAATAGCGCGCTCCTCCAAAGGCATTACACTTTGCTAGAGAAAATATTGTTTGGACTTACTTGAGAGAACATGTCCTCCTTGGTGCTAAACCAACCTCAACACCAATGGATCATTCGCACAAGCTTGACAACACTGATGACATGCCTATTCTTGACCCTACTCAATATAGAGTCATAATTGGTAAGCTCTTCTACCTCACTCACTCACGACCTGGTATCGTGTACTGTGTTTGCAGGCTCAGCCAACATATGACAACCCCTATTGAATATGTTGTACCCCAAAATTTTCCCTCCTATTTTCTTCAAGACATTCTTTCAGGGGTTCTCAAATACTCAAGAATCTCAAGGGTTGACCAGTTAAGATGCTCCTTCTAAGCCAAGGGTCTACAACTAGGGTTTTGAGTTTCTCAAGGAAGACTAGGTTTCAAGGTTCTTAGATGATTTTCATGGTTTATCATGGGTCCTAAATAGCATTCATGTCAAGTTTCAAGTCTTGCGTCACAAGTTTGCTCAGTCAATGGCTCAGATGATTAAAAATTAACTGTATTGGGTAAAAAGTCAAATATGGTCAACATACAGTCAAACTTCAAGATTTTTGGTTAACATCAACATTTTGAAGTGATATTCATCATTTTATCAAAGGTTTATCATTATTCCTCAAGTAAAGTCCTCAAACCATTAAAGGTCAAGAATTGCCAAATTAGGGTTTCCTTAGGAGTCAACTGAACTTTGACCAAGCATAACTTTCACATACTTCATCAACTTTTCCCTAAACAAAGGAAATTTTGAAGGGAATTTAATTCTCTACAAATTTTTTTATCAAGTCTAAAAAGTGCTTCATTTTAAAGATATGAGCTAATATATTACAGGTCATTTCAAAAGTCAACAAAAAGACACTTTTGGTAAAGACAACTTACATCAAGATAAAGTATCCAAATGCAAAAATGATCAAAACAGAAATTGTAGAGGACATCTTGAGATTTTCAAAAAGTACAAGATTACTTTCAAAGGATGAAAATTGAGCAAGTTATGAGTTTCACAAGTTGGGGAATTTCGAG